>CM056050.1:34653651-35253651 GCA_029574335.1 Rana kukunoris | reverse complement strand
GCAGTCAGGGTGATCGGTGCGGCAGGGGAGTTACATGCACTGATCTGCTCCCTTTTCAGCTGCTTTAGTTAAAGTTATACAGCGGTGATCGGTGCTTGTAACTCCCCCCCCCAAAGCGGCACCGATCACCGCTGACTGTCGGCGTCCTGTCCCCCCTCCATGCTCCATGCTGCTCTCCCCCCTTTGTGCTGCTACTCCACTTCCCTCGATCTGTAAGGATGGAGAGCGAAGGTAGGAGGCGCTAAATCCGGCTCCTACCTTTTCCGAATGAACAGAGTCGGTGATCACTGACTCTGTCCATTCACATAACTGAGCATCGTAACCTGTTTACGATGCTTCAGTTTATGAATAGAGGAGCTTCTCTCCATTCATTTCAGCAGAGGCTGTAGAGAAAGGGACTTAGTCCCTTTCTCTGTTTCAAAAGGAGAGATGTCAGTGGTCTGTTAAGACCCCTGATATCTCACCAAAGACCCCCAAAAGGTCTGATAAAAACTAAAAAAAAATTGCAATAAATAAAAAAAAATGAATTAAAAAAAATAATAGAAATTTAAATAAAAATTCACACTGAAAATCCACACCATCCTCCCCTAAAAAAAGTGAGAGAGCGCTGTAAAAAAAAAAATATATATATATATATATATATATATATATATATATATATAAAATACTGCCACTGTCACATGACATAAAAAAAAGTATCGGGGAGCACTTGAAAGAAAGTATCGGTACTTGTACTTGGTCTCAAAAAAGTGGTATCGGGACAACCCTATTACAATGCAACCATTTAGAAATTGGAGGAAAGGTTTAGCCCTGGGAAACAAGATAAAAAGTGCATTTTATATATTTATATACAACTATATGGATCAGACCAAAATAAGGAGAAAAGAGGGATATTGCTCCAAATCAGGGACAGTCGGGAGATATGGCTAAAAACAGAAAAGGGCCGTTATAGCTGCCTCCACATTGTAACCATTTTTTATTTTTGAAAGGGGGGCGGGCTAGACAAAAAAACGAAACCTTAAACTCTGTGACCCCTCAAGTGCAAAAATCAGGATGTGTGACCTCTGCCTACATTTATACCATTCCTGCTTTTGTTTCCGTGGAAAGTTAAAACCTATAGTTGTATATTTAGAAATCCCAGATACTTCCTTTATAACCACTTAAGACCCGGACACTTACGCTGCTAAATGACCCAAGGTGTTTTTACAATTCGGCGCTGCGTCGCTTAAACAGACAATTGCGCGGTCGTGCGACGTGGCTCCCAAACAAAATTTGCGTCCTTTTCTTCCCACAAATAGAGCTTTCTTTCGGTGGTATTTGATCGCCTCTGCGATTTTTATTTTTTGCGCTATAAACTAAAATAGAGCGACAATTTTGAAAAAAATCACTATTTTTTTACTATTTGTTATAAAAAAAATCAAATAAACTAAATTTTAGTAAAACATTTAGGCCAAAATTTATTTAGCCACATGTCTTTAGTAAAAAAAAAAAATCGTAATAAAAAAAATAGCTACCTAGCGGGAACAGCGACACTAATACAGCGATCAGAAAAATGATTGCTTAGTGACGCTGGCAATAGGGAGTGAAAGGGTTAACTAGGGCGGTGATCAGGGGGTTAAAACTTTATTAGGGGGGGTGGGGGGGCTATCCTGAACCTAACACTAACTGTTTTTTTACAGTGCCTGTCACACTGACACTAAATGCAGTGATTAAATCACTGCATTCAGTAACACTGTGACAGGGGGGTGGGGGGGGGGGCGATCACAAGGGGTTAATATGCCTATGTGAGTGTGTGTCAGTGTTGTGTTGGTGCACACTTACTTGGCATGTCTTCTCTCATCAGCAGCGCTGGGAAACAGCGCTGCGATGAGAGATTACATCATTTCCTCCTTCCTGTGTAAACACAGGAGGAGGAAGTGACAGGCTGGGAGCGCGCTCCCATTGGCTGGGAGCGATCGCGGGGGGGGCGGAAAACACGGACATCCGCCCGCTCGTCGGCGATCGCTCCCAGAGCCAGGGGGACCGCCGCACGCCGCGGAGGGGGTCCCGATGGGACCCCCGAACCGCACTAAGGCGAGGACGTAAATTTACGCCCTTGTGCCTGTACGAGCCATGTTGTGGACGTACATAGGCGTGCGGGGGTCCTTAACTGGTTAATAAGGTTGTCCCGATACCAGTATCGGTATCGGGACCGATACCGAGTATTTGCGGGAGTACTCGTACTCCCGCAAATTTCCCCGATGCCTCAATAGAATACTTGCCCCGCCGCCGCAACGAAAGCCGCCGCCGCCGCATGGTTAAACAGCGTGCGGGGAACATCACAGCTTTCATTTGATTAGCTGTTTTCCCCGCCGCACATAGACACTCCCCCTTGCTCGGGATTGGATGGGTGATCCTGATCTGTCCAATCCCAAGCAAGGTGGAGTGTCTATGCGCGGCAGGGAAAACAGCTATTCAAATGAAAGCTGTGATGTTCCCCGCACGCTGTTTAACCATGTGGCGGCGGCGGCTTTCGTTGCGGCGGCGGCTAGGTATGGGGGTAAATGGCTGGAGGGACATGGCTGCATATGTGGGGGACATGGCTGGAGGGACATGGCTGCATATGTGGGGGACATGGCTGGGGGGACATGGCTGCATATGTGGGGGACATGGCTGGGGGGACATGGCTGCATATGTGGGGGACATGGCTGGGGGGACATGGCTGCATATGTGGGGGACGTGGCTGCATATGTGGGGGACATGGCTGCATATGTGGGGGACATGGCTGGAGGGACATGGCTGCATATGTGGGGGACATGGCTGGGGGGACATGGCTGCATAGTTGGGGGACATGGCTGCATATGTGGGGGACATGGCTGCATTTGGGGACACATTTAAAAAAAGTATCGGTATTCGGTATCGGCGAGTACTTGAAAAAAAGTATCGGTACTTGTACTCGGTCCTAAAAAAGTGGTATCGGGACAACCCTACTTTTTAATGAGCCACCGTCAGCATGAATATGAGGGAGATATATTTCCAAACATCTATGTTTACTTCTAGCACATAATCTGTGGAAACGCAGGGTGACCCGCGGGGTGAGTCTGGGTGATTTCCTTCTTAGAATTAATAAGATAGCACAAGGTCAGATGATGAAGGCCAAGTACAGTAACCTGTAGAACAAACTCCAGCCGAGACGCATTCAAATGAAATACAGCATGAGGTGTGAACTTTAGTACAGCACTGTCAGTCCAGCAAGTGTTATTGTTTGAGAAATGCCATTGCTGGCATTCTTTAGATAATGCCAATGGTCTTGCTGTGTCCCAGACACAGAACAAGCATGCAGCAAATGAAAATGGCTTTGCACTTGTTCCAAGTCATTGATGCAAAACCCAAAGCATCGCTAAGACAGCCAGGCAATCAACATTCCCTTTATCGTTTTCCCTCTTTAAAGCACTTGTATAGGCAACATTTTTATTTATTTTTTCCTGGCACCTGTAAAGGAAAAAGCATAATTGGCTAGTATGCACTGCATACTAGCTCATTATGAAATACTTACCTTGGAACGAGGCATCGGTACCGCTGCCAGTCAACGCCGAGGGAGATGACATTTTCATTTTTTTATTTTGTTTGCAGAAAATAAAAATCCCATCAAAAGAAAGCTCAATTTGTGGGAACAAAATGATAAAAATTTAGTTTGGGTACAGTGTAGCATGACCGCGCAACTGTCATTCAAAGTGCAACAGCAGTGAAAGCTAAAAATTGGTCCGGGCGGGAAGGTGTATAAGTGCCTGGTATGGAAGTGGTTAAAGCAGAGTTACACACTAAAAAAAAAAAACTTTTTTAAAACTTCCTTTTAATTTAAAGAAAAACATAAAAATAAATAATAATAATAAAAAAAAAATCTTGCCTGCAAATGGCTGTTACTTGGCAGATTTCCTAATCTGCCTAGTTCCTTGTCCACGGTGGATCTACTTCCTCTCTTAAGTGTCATCATTTTCCAGGAGTCTATGGGCATTACAGTGCCAAAATATTGCCTTATTTCTGCCCGTTGTCATGGCAACGGTACAAACTAACGGGCGCTACGAGCGCCGTTTAACTGCGCATGCGCGAGAGGTGCATGCTGGTTACCCAGCATGCACCTCTCTCATTACAACCAGGAAGAAAAATCAACTGGGCTTCGCATGCTCTTCGCTATAATGGTAATGGGCACAAGCAGTGCTGGACTTACCATTGGGCTTGACTGGGCTCAAGCCCATGGGCCCTGCCCAATATGGGGCCCCGGATGGCAACCCTCTAAAAAAAAAAAAAAGGGGGTCCGGAGGTCCCCAGATGGCAACCCCCCCTTTTTTTATTTATTTTTTATATAAAAAAATGTTTTTTTATATATATAATATATATATTATTATTATTAAAGGGCCCAGAGGTCTTCAGGCCCCCCGGATGGCAACCCCCCCTTTTGTTATATAAAGAAAATATATGTTTTATATATAAATATATATATATATATATATATATATATTTTTATTAAAGGGCCCCAGGGCCCCATGTGGCAACCCCCCCTTTTTTTATAAATGTTTATTTTTGTTTATATTTTTTTATTTTTTATTAAAGGGCCCAGAGATCCCCAGGGCCCCAGATGGCTAATATATATATATTTCTTTATTTCTTCTTTTTTTGTAAAGGCCCCTCCCCGCTTCTCAATTTGCGGCAGCACCCCCCCCCCCCGGTTCTCTGCTCCAGAGGGCCCATGCCTTAAGCTGTGTAAGGGGCCCCAACATTTCTGATGGCGGCCCTAGTGATGGTGGCTGCGGTGGGGGGATGGAAAGGGGAATAGAGGCAGGGGGCAATGGAGGCAAGGGGAGATTGGAGGCAGGGGGATGGAGGCAGGGGGCAATGGAGGCAGGGGGTGATTGGAGGCACCGCGGAGGGGAATGGTGGCACCGCAGAGGGTGGGGATGGAGCCAGGGGATGTTGGTGGCACCGCACAGGGGGATGGAGGCAGGGGGTGATTGGAGGCAGAGGGAGATTGGAGGCAGGGGGAGTTTGTGGCACTGCAGAGGGGGGTGAAGGCAGGGGGTGTTGGTGGCAGAGGGGGATGGATGCAGGGGGTGATGTGACTAAATAATTTGCCCTTTTTATATCAAAAATAACAAAAACATGTTTTTTTACCTTAATATCTACCTTAAATCACATTGCTATTTGCCAAGCGTACTTGTTTGTAGCCTAAATACTGAAATGTGCACCTAAAAATGTAATTTAGTAACTTTTGTGAAATGCCAGTTAAAATGTGGCTGCGCCAGTACATTTCGGGTGTCGTGCCAGTAAATTTCAATCTGGTATGTTGGTACTTGGCAACACTGGTGGCAACCCTTGCTGCCACTCTGAAAAGCAATCCACGGTGCATCGCATTTCAAAGGGTGGCTGAGGCCTGACCCTATACACTTGAATGGGTCACTTTCTGCTGGAGTAATGCAACCACTTCAGCCCCAGACCGTTTCAGTAGGCCAAAGACCAGAGCATTTTTTGCAATTCGGCACTATGTCGCTTTAACTGACATTTGCGCGATCGTGCGACGTGGCTCCCAAACAAAATAGAGCTTTCATTTGGTGGTATTTGATCACCTCTGCGGTTTTTATTTTTTGCGCTTTAAACAAAAAAAGAGCTTACTTTTTGCTATAATAAATACCTCCCAAAAATATATATAAAAAAAAATGTTTTGCTCAGTTTAGGCCGATACATATTCTTCTACATATTTTTGATTAAAAAAACGCGAAAAGCGTATATTGATTGGTTTGCGCTATAAGTTATAGCGTCAACAATATATGGGATATTTTTTATGGCATTTTTATTAATATATATATTTTTTTACTAGTAATGGCAGCGATTTTTATCGTGACTGCGACATTATGGAGGACACATCGGACACTTTTGACACATATACACACATTTGACAGTGCTATAAATATGCACTGATTACTGTGAAAATGACACTGGCAGTGAAGGGGTTAACCACTAGGTGGTGCTGAAGAGGATAAGTGTGACCTAGGGAGTGATTCTTACTGTTAGGGGGTATGACTACATGTGACACATCACTGATCGCTGTTCCCGCTCGCGGGACACCGGCGGGAAATCGAGTCCGCGGGTCCCGTGGGCACGGTCACGGAGCTTGCGGCAGGGGCGCGGCAGGAATTTCAAAGTGACGTAAATATATGTTACTTTGCCCGGCCGTGCCATTCTGCCAACGTTTTTCTTTGGTTTGCAGCCACTGCTTGTGTACAGCCCTGAGCGGCTGCATATCCTTCTTTGGGTGGGCAGTCGCGGGACAGTAAAACTGCAACTCGTCTGTGCTTTCATGTTTTTTACGGCAAAGTTTGACCCAGACATCTGAATGTCGCAGCTGAAATTAAAACTCATCACACCAGGCAACATTTTTGCAATCTTCTATTGTCCAATTTTTATGAGCCTGTGCGAATTGTAGCCTCAGTTTCCTGCTCTTAGCTGACAGGAGTGGGACCCGGTGTGGTTTTATGCTGCTGTAGTCCATCTGCTTCAAGGTTTAATGTGCTGTGCGTTCAGAGATGGTACTCTGCATACCTTGGTGGTAACGAGTGGGTATTTGAGTTACTGTTGCCTTTTGATCATCTGGAACCAGTCTGCCCATTCTCCTCTGACCTCTGACATCAAAGCATTTTCCTCCACACAACTTCCGCTCACTGCATATTTTCTTTCTTTTTCGGACCATTCTCGGTAAACTATAGAGATGGCTGTGTGTGAAAATCCCAGTATTTTTGTTTATAGCGCAAAAAATTCAAACCGCAGAGGTGATCAATTTTGTTGCGCAATTGACAGTTAAAGCGACGCAGTGCCGAATCGCAAAAAGTGGCCTGGTCTTTAACCAGCCAAATGGTCCGGGCCGAAGTGGTTAATGGCAAAGTGTAATATATTAAAAATGTTGTAGATGTACTTAAAAGAGATCAGCCTAATGTACATAATATCCATGTATATACATTTTTAACCACTTGAGGTCTGGGAAGATTTTACCCCCTTTATGACCAGGGCATAAACAGGTAATTGTGTGGTCATGCAACACTGTACCCAAACAAAATTTATATCATTTTCTTTTCATACAAATAGAGCTTTCTAGTGTTTTTTTCTTTTCTGCAATATAAAGAAAAAAGAGCACATTTTTTGAAAAAACTAACAAACATGTTTTTTACTTTCTGCTATAACACATATCCAATTAAAAAAACTAAAATTTTTCATAAATTTAGGCCAAAATTTATTCTGCTACATGTCCTTGATAAAAAAAAAAAAAGTACATATTAATTGGTTTGTGTGAAAGTTATGGCACAGATTCACAGAGAGTTGAGCGCACATTACGCCTCCGTAGCGCCAACCCCCGTACGCCACGCCGACGCAACGCGGAGAGGCATGTACTGTATTCAGCAAGCTATTGCTCCCAACGCTGCATCGGCGTGGCGTATTTTTCTAAGGCGCAGACCGGCGTAGGTGGAAGTCGGCGTGACCCCATGCAAATGATAGTCCGAGCATGGTGCAGTGTTTTACGCCTGGCGTATCAAGAGCTGCACATGCGTTGTGATGTTGCTGTGACGTGGATGCATTAAACTGCACCCTTATGCGCATGCTCACAACCACACCGGCACAACTGCCTAAGCTACGCCGGATCACCACGTACGCCGTGAACGTAACTTACACCCAATACGCCGGCCTGTGGTGCAGACCTTTCCTTGTCTGTTGCCGGGTTGCGCCTCATCTATGAGGAATAACTTTACGCCGGACGTACAATTTACGCGCACCTCGCGCAGCATGCATCGGGCGGACGTACGTTTGTGAATCGCCGTATTTCCCTCATTTGCATGTTTGAATGCCTAATCAATGGGAGCAGCAACATGCGTCCAGACGAAACGTACGCCTACGCTACGCCGCCCTATGTAAGCTACCTCGGCGTAGGGTAGCCAGTTTTTGGGCGTATGTTGGTTTGTGAGTCTGGCGCACAGATACGCCGGAACATTGCACTTACGTCGGCGTAAGTGCTTTGTTAATCTGGGCCTATATATTTTTCATCTTCTTTTCATGGGAACTGTTCAGCTATTGGCTCTTATCTATATTCAAATTTTTTATGAATTGGCCATACTTTTTTGAGCTCTTATTAGTGGACACATCATCCTGTTCATTAGGATTCAATTACCACTTAGTGCCGGTTCACACTACAGCAACTTTGGATCCAACTTGTCAGACCTCAAGTTGCCCCAAGTCGCTGGACATATGAATTTCCATTAAAGTGAATGGGAGCCGTCTTAATACACACTACAGAAGTCGCTCCAACTTCAGAAAAGGTTCCTGTACTACTTCAAGGCGACTTCTAGGCAACTTGTACCCATTGATTTCAATAGAAGTCGCCTCCAAAGTTGGATCTCCATCTTAACTGAAGTAACTTTACAGGAAGAGAAAATAGTTTACCCAGGCAAACCCCTCCCTCCCACAGAGCTGATTATTCTGTGATTGGCCACAGCCAAAGTCGCCTATACTGGAGGCAACTTCAAGTCGCGTTGTAAGTTGCTCAAAGCCAAGCTGAAGTCGCCTCCGAATCGCCTTGCAAAGTCGCGCTGTAAGTTGGGTTGCCCGCTGTGTGAACCGGCACTTAGCGGACACCTGTGTGCATGAGTTTGTATGAATGTGTGGTTGCTACCCGTGTGATGATAACGTTATCATTTTCAATATAACTATATGGTGTAGGTATCGCTTTTAACTTTTTGTATAGTGGAATTATTTATAATAAAATTATTAATACATGTTTTTGCTAAAACCAGTTTTGTTTCCGCTTTGACGAATCCCGTCTGGGCTATTTTGGTCCTTCTTTCTCCCTGTTTATATAAACTATATATAACTGGAATTTTTCATTTTACATTTGTTTTTATACTACTAATATGTAGAAGAATACGTATCGGCCTAAACTGAGGGAAAAAAATGTTTATATCTTTTTTGGGGATATTTATTATAGCAAAAAGTAAAAAATATTGAATTTTTTTCAAAATTATTTTCAAAAATCTTGTGTTTATAGCGCAAAAAATTAAAACTGCAGAGGTGATCAAATGCCACCAAAAAAAAGCTCTATTTGTGGGAAAAAAAGGAAGTCAATTTTGTTTGGGAGCCACGTCGCACGACCGCACAATTGTTAGTTAAAGCGACGCAGTGCTGAATCGCAAAAAGTGACCTGGTGGCGGCGATGAGTGACTTATAGCGGGACTGCGATAGTGTGGCGGATACTATTCGAATTTCGAAAGAATATTCGTACAAATTTCGCACCGTTAGTGGGCTCCAGCAACAGCCGATTTGCGTGCAGCAAACAAATTTGAGAAATCCGACATGTTGGAAATTTTTTGAAA
This sequence comes from Rana kukunoris, assembly GCA_029574335.1. NCBI lineage: Eukaryota > Metazoa > Chordata > Amphibia > Anura > Ranidae > Rana > Rana kukunoris. The sequence continues at coordinate 35,244,265 of CM056050.1, read as the reverse complement.
AACAACCGATTTTCTGATCAATGATGGGAGAATCGTATGAGAAATGTAATAGAAAAAAAAATACGAATGTGCAAGAAAAGAATATTCCCGGAGAGAAACGAAGATTCCTGGCAACATGAAGGTTTTGTCGGCCGAATTTCGAAAATCAATGGTGGCATGATCGGATCACAAAAAAACAAACTTTCTGATTTTGAAAAATAAATTAAATAAATTAAAACGAAAAGAAAATTTGTTCGAAATTCGACCGTGTATGGCCTGCTTAAAGCGGAGGTTCACCCTAAAACAATTATATATCATCTCATCCAGCTACAGTACTGTATGCTGTTTTTAAATTGCGAAAATAGCCAAAATAGGACTCGGCTATATACGGCGCCTGCGCAGTCAGCTCCTAGGTCTGTGCGCAGGCGCCGTATAGCGCCGTAAAGAGCCGAGTCCTGGTCCGGCTATTTTCGGAAGGCGTGACGCGCCATAGCCGCACGTCAATCATGTAGCCCTCTTCATAGGAACGCCTATTCCCCGCGGGAGGGAGAAAAGAAAATTAACGATTAAACAGTAAGTACAGCGGAAATAAAACAGCATACTGTAGCTGAGCCCAGTATGCTGGATGGGATGGCACATAGTTGTTTTTTAAGGTGAACCCCCGCTTTAACTGACACTGAGGGGAACTGACTAACTGCCACTGACATTACCCGTGACACTAATACAGTGATCAGTGCTAATACTATACACTGTCACTGTACTAATGACACTGGCTGGGAAGGGGTCAACATTTAGGGCAATCAAGGGGTTAAATCTGTGCCTCATTATGTGTAATATGTGTACAATGTGTTGCTTTTTTTCTAAATATCTCTAAGTTTCTTATCACTGACAGATTGATCCCTTTATACAGAGCTCTGTGTAGTTTACCAACACAGAGCTCTGGGCTGTTATTGCACACAGCCAATCAGCAGGTCCCGATTCCGAATCATTGGCCAGGACTTGCCCAAAGGCTCCTGCCGGGCTTGGGAGTGTGTGTGTGCGAGTGTGAGCACCCTAAACCCAAAAGTAGGCAGCAACATACGCGTTTTGCCTGCAGCAGCCGATCGCCCGGAGTACATTTTGGTTGGGCGGTCACCAAATGGTTAAAAAATAAAACCTCTTCTATGTTTTTATGTAATTATATATGTACAAGGGGGCAGCCATATTTCATTATTTACAGTCAGGCTCTGCTTCCTGCTTTGCAGCACTGCACTGTGGTCGTACTTTGCTGCTCCTCCTCCCTATACAAGTCTATGAGTGGGCCGACAATGTGTGAAAACAATGCATTGCCTGTGCGGCTCATGCTAATTGAGGTTGGAGCCAAATGCAAAGCTTTCTATAGCAGCTAATCTACACATTTCTGAAATAATAAGAAAAATAAGTACGGGCCCCTTCACACAATTGTGCTACAACACCGGATCACAATGCACTAAAAGCGAATTTAAGCCCTGGTTTACATTGATGCGATTTGACATGCCAAATCGGCGGCTATTGCCCGCAATGAAACCATCCTAATCAGTGCAACGCTGACTTTGCGATTCTCAAAAGTAGTTTCTGTACTACTTTTGGCGATTTCCGGTGCGATTATAATAGACACCTGTGCAGGAAACCGCACAGATGTCTCTGAAATCGTCGGACTGAAATGCGGGAATAAAATCGTGCGACTTCAGCTGAATTCGCACAATTTCAATCCTGCAGCACCTGGGCTAAAACTACTTACCGTAAAACTACTTAACCACTTAGGGACCACCTAACGCCGATATACATCGGCAGAATGGCACGGCTGGGCACAATCACGTACCTGTACGTCCTGTTTAAGTGGCCAGCCGTGGGTCGCGGGCTCACGTCCATGACCCGTTACAAGGCTCCCTGACCGCGGCCGCGGGACCCGCCGAACCGATCGCCGCCGGTGTCCCGCGATCAGTCACAGGAGCTAAAGAACGGGGGGGGGGGAGTGTGTGTAAACACACCTTCCCCGTTCTTCAGAGTGGCAGTACCACTGATTGTCTGTTCCCTTGATATAGGGAAAGACGATCAATGATGTCACACGTCCAGCCCCGCCCCCTACAGTTAGAAACACACATGAGGTCACACTTAACCCCTACAGCGCCCCCTAGTAATCAATGCATTTTTATAGCACTTTTTGGTCCCAAAAATGTGTCAAAATTGTCCGATGTGTCCACCATAATGTCGCAGTCACGAAAAAAATCTCTGATCGCCGCCATTAGTAGTAAAACAATTATTTTTTTAGAAAAATGCCATAAAACTATCTCCTATTTTGTAAACGCTATAAATTTTGCGCAAACCAATCGTTAAGCACTTATTGCGATTTTTTTTCCAAAAATAGGTAAAAAAATACGTGTCGGCCTAAACTGAGGAAAAAACTTTTTTTTTTATATATTTTTTGTGGATATTTATTATAGCAAAAAGTAAAAAATATAATTTTTTTTCAAAATTGTCGCTCTATTTTTGTTTATAGCGCAAAAAATAAAAATTTGGGAGAAAAAAAGCATGCCAATTTTATTTTGGAGCCACGTCGCACGACTGCGCAATTTTCAGGTAAAGAGACGCACTGCCGAATCGCAAAAAGGGGCCTGGTCCTTTACCTGCATATTGGTCCGGGTCTTAAGTGGTTAAAACTACTTGGGTCCAGTTCACACCAGAGTGATTCCCCCAAAACGCTTCAACACTTAGCCCCGGTTCACATTGGAATGACTTTGCATCGTTCAAATCGGTGCAACGCCGAATTTGCGGTGCCGCACCGATTTGAAAAAGTAGTTCCTGTAAAACTTTTGGCGATTTCGGGTGCGACTTGCATAGACCTCTGTGCATTAAACCACACAGATGTCCTCCAAGTTGCACCCAAAGTCGCACTGCCATTCAGCTTTGAAATCATGCGATTTTAGATGAAGTCAAGCAATTTAACAGCCGCAGTCAATATGAATGAGGGCTTAACCACTTAAGGACCGCCTACTGCACATATACGTCGGCAGAATGGCACGGCTGGGCACATCAACGTATATATACGTTGATTTTAGTACCCAGTCATGGGTCACGGGCGCGCGCCCGCGGCGCGCTCCCGTGACCCGGTCCGAAGCTACTGGACCGGGATCACGGGATTCGCGGACCCGATCGCCGCTGCAGTGCGGTGATCCATCCCTGGAGCGGAAGAACGGGGAGAGCCGTGTGTAAACACGGCTTCCCCGTGCTTCTCTGTGGCCGCAGCATCGATCGCGTCATCCCTGTAATAGGGGGACGCGATCGATAACGTCACACCTACAGCCACACCCCCCTACAGTTGTAAACACACACACAGAGAACATTAAAAGTCACAGCGCCCCCTTGTGGTTAACTCCCAAACTGCAACTGTAATTTCCACAGTAAACAATGCAATTTAAATGAATTTTTTGCTGTGAAAATGACAATTGTCCCAAAAATGTGTCAAAATTGTCCGAAGTGTCCGCCATATTGTCGCAGTCATGAAAAAAAATCGCTGATCGCCGCTATTAGTAGTAAAATAATTTTTTTTTATAAAAATGCAATAAAACTATACCTTATTTTGTAAACGCTATAAATTTTGCGAAAACCAACCGAAAAACACTTATTGCGAATTTACCAATAATATGTAGAAGAATACGTATCGGCCTAAACTGAGGAAAAAAATGTTTTTTTATATATTTTTGGGGGATAATTATTATAGCAAAAATTTAAAAATATTGAATTTTTTTTTAAATTGTCGCTCTATTTTTGTTTATAGCGCAAAAAATAAAAACCGCAGAGGTGATCAAATACCACCAAAAGAAAGCTCTATTTGTGGGGAAAAAAGGACGCCAATTTTGTTTGGGAGCCACGTCGCACGACCGCGCAATTGTCAGTTAAAACGACGCAGTGCCGAATCACAAAAAGGGGCAAGGTCCTTTACCTGCATTTTGGTCCGGGTCTTAAGTGGTTAACATCAAGATTCCTATCATATTCAGTAGTGCCCATTCACATCTGAGCGTTGTGTCACTTGAAAAAGTACATTCTTTGGGGCAGTAGCATTTTGGTCCCTCTAGACTTTAATGGGAGAACATGAAAAACACCAGAAAAAGAGCAGAACGTAGGTTTTCACACATTTTCTTGTCTCTCCTTCAAGTAACTAGCTTTCTGTTGTCTAATGCAAAAACCACGAAGCTCGAAAACGCAAAAAAATGCATGTATAAACGCACATTAATAAAAAAGCTCCAAAAACACTTTATGAAATGGTCGTAAAATCAAGACATTTTTTATAGGGTTATTTGTGTTTTGCTGATAGGAAAAAGGATGCCGATAAAGGCCACCGAAAAAAGTGCAATTTCGGCAAGATTTTGCGGCGATTTAAATGCACTTCAATGGGAGATGGATTTTTGGTGCATTTTCGTAACTGACCGAAAATGCACCAAAAATGCAGGAAAGTAGCTTGAGCTTTTCTTGCGCTTTTTTTTAACACAAATGCGCTTCAAAAATTATTATATATAAAAGTTGAATATAATAAAACTATATATATATATATATATATATATATATATATATATATATATATATATATATACAGTACAGACCAAAAGTTTGGACACACCTTCTCATTCCTAAGAGTTTTCTTTATTTTCATGACTATGAAAATTGTAAAGTCACACCGGAGGCATCAAAACTATGAATTAACACATGTGGAATTATATTGATAACAAAAAAGTGTGAAAAAAAAGTGTGAAACAACTGAAAATATGTCATATTCTAGGTCAGGGGTGGCCAACCAGTGGCCGGGGGCCACATGTGGCCCGCGGAGCCCTCTGATGTGGCCCGCGACCTCCTTCTCTCGGATGGAATACAATACTGGTATAGTATAGTGTATATATGGGCTTATCTGTTCTGCAGTGGTTACTGGGCTGCTTCCAAATGAATCTGCAGATGCAGAGCAGCGCACCTGCGGGTTACCTGCACTGAGCCATAGACTTCTGTTATTACCTGCGAGTTTGGTGTGCTTTCTAGAAGTTCACCAAACCAGCAGAATATAATAGAAGTCTATTGCAAAGTGCAGAAAAGCCAAAGGTACACTGCCTTGTACCCGTGGTGAGGGAAAACTGCAGCATACCAGTGTGAAAGCAGCCATGGGCCCCTTTAACACTGTCAATCCGACCCAATTGGACCCTCCATTCACCTCTAAGGAGTAGAAGATGTAAAACGACTTGTGTCCTACCTCCAATCCAATTTGGCGGTGTCCGTGTCCGTTCTGCATATGCAGAGCGGACATGGACCTGCCATCTGCCCGCTCCGCTGATTGTGGCCCGCGACCAGTTACCAAGTCGCTTAAGTGACCCTCATGCTTCAAAAGGTTGGGCACCCCTGTTCTAGGTTCTTTAAAGTAGCCACATTTTGCAGCAGACACATCTCTAGAACAACTGGTAAGAGGAGACTGTGTGAATCCGGCCTTCATGGTAGAATATCTGCTAGGAAACCACTGCTAAAGAAAGGCAACAAGCAGAAGAGACTTGTTTGGGCTAAAGAACACAAGGAATGGACATTAGACCAGTGGAAATCTGTGCTTTGGTCTGATGAGTCCAAATTTGAGATCTTTGGTTCCAACCACCGTGTCTTTGTGCGAGGGCAGAAAAGGTGAACGGATGGACTCTACATGCCTGGTTCCCACTGTGAAGCATGGAGGAGGAGGTGTGATGGTGTGGGGGTGCTTTGCTGGTGACACTGTTGGGGATTTATTCAAAATTGAAGGCATACTGAACCAGCATGGCTACCACAGCATCTTGCAGCGGCATGTTATTCCATCCGGTTTGCGTTTAGTTGGACCATCATTTATTTTTCAACAGGACAATGACCCCAAACACACCTCCAGGCTGTGTAAGGGCTATTTGACCAAGAAGGAGAGGGATGGGTTGCTGCGCCAGATGACCTGGCCTCCACAGTCATCGGACCTGAACCCAATCGAGATGGTTTGGGGTGAGCTGGACTGCAGAGTGAAGGCAAAAGGGCCAACAAGTGCTAAGCATCTCTGGGAACTCCTTCAAGACTGTTGGAAGACCATTTCAGGTGACTACCTCTTGAAGCTCATCAAGAGAATGCCAAGAGTGTGCAAAGCAGTAATCAAAGCAAAAGAACCTAGAATATGACATATTTTCAGTTGTTTCACACTTTTTTGTTATGTATATAATTCCACATGTGTTAATTCATAGTTTTGATGCCTTCAGTGTGAATCTACAATTTTCATAGTCATGAAAATAAAGAAAACTCTTTGAATGAGAAGGTGTGTCCAAACTTTTGGTCTGTACTGCATATATAATCTTTCAGTTTCGGTCCCGAATTTTCATTTCAGTGCACCACTAATTTATTACCTTAAAGTGTTACTAAACCCACTACAGTAAAACCTCGGATTGCGAGTAACGCGGTTAACGAGCGTTTTGCAATATGAGCACTGGTTTTAAAAAAAATCCTGGCTCGGTTTGTCTCGCAAAACTGGAAGGATTCAAGCCACAGGATTCAAGTACAGTACCGCATTTGGCCTGAGGTGGGGGGCGCCGGAGCCGTTTAGAGCCGTTGATAGCCGTTCGGAAATGCTTGGAAAAACTCAAGCTGTCCCCGGGCTTTTCCGAGTGTTTTCCCGAGGCTCTCCGGTGCCCCCCCACCTCTGGCCACATGCGGTATTGCATGCCATTGAAGTCAATGCGGAACAAATTATTTTCGTTTCCACTGACGTCTATAGGGAAACTCGCATTGCTATGCAAATGTTTTGGATTACAAGCATTCTCTGGGAACGGGTTATGCTTGTAATCCAAGGTTTCACTGTAATATGAAAATAGTTCATCACAGTTTCTCCAGTGCTGAGACTTATGGGAAGGAGGAGATTTCCAATGCAGCCTGTATACACGCCCACATGTGTGATGTCAATATCATGTGACCTGGCTATCTCTGAGAACAAGTAACTTCTCTTCAGGGTAAAAGACACAACTGAGCATGTGCAGGTTGGCTACTCTGCCTGTGTTAGCTGGCCTTCCACAGATACAGTGCAGAAGAGGAGGATCTGTGCATACAGGATAAAACAGCCTTTTTACACAGTGCAGAGGATTAACCCCTTAAGTTCCACAGTGAGTATAACAAGCATGTTAATTCTGCATATACAGACTGATTTTACTGTTGTGGGTTTAGTAACAATTTAAAAGAGATCTATGGGATTTTTTTATTAAATTTTTTAATCATATTTACCTAGTTGGCATTGGTCCTATGCTCCATCTGTCCCTGGCTCACTGAGAGGCTGATCAAGGTGCTGGTCCAGGCATGTGGGCATGATCCTTCCCGAGTCTAGACTGGCGCTTTAACTGACAATTGCACGGTTGTGCGACGTGGCTCTCAAACTAAATTTATGTCCTTTTTTTCCCACAAATAGAGCTTTCTTTTGGTGGTATTTGATCACCTCTGTGGTTTTGGGCAGGAAAACCGTCTGGCCCCGTACACACGCCAGAGAACCTCGTCGGGGCTAAACCCATCGTTTCGCCCGACGAGGTTCCCGATGAGCGGTCGAAAAGGTCGTCGAGCCAAATTTCCTCATTGAACAACGAGGAAAAAGAGAGCATGCTCTCTATTTTGGCTCGACGAGCTTCCTGACGGGACGCTCGCCAAAAGTGTACACACAACCGATTTGCTCGGCAGAATATGTCTCCTAGCGAGCTTCTCGCTGGATTCTGCCGAGAAGCTCGGTCGTGTGTATGGGGCCTCAGTGTGTATGCCCCATCGCAGTTTTCTCAACGAGAAAACTGGAGAAAAAAAAAAAGAGAGACCCGCTTCCTTTTTTCCTGTCGGGATTCCCGGCGCACTTTTTCCCTCTGGGAAAACTGGTCGTGTGTATGCTTTTCCGAGGGGGAAAAAAACCGCACATGCTCAGAATCAAGTATGAGACAGGAGCACTCGTTCTGGTAAAACTGGCGTTCATAATGGAGATGGCACATTCGTCAAACTGTAACGGGCTGAAAAGCACGAAGACTGAAAAGCGCGAATCGTCTCTCACCAAACTCCTACCAACACGGCGATCAGCAAGAGAGATGAGGGACAGATTCGGGGGCCGACATCGCAGGAGCCCTGGACAGGTAAATGTCAGCAGCTGCAGTATTCATAGCTGCTGACTTTTTTTTTTCATTTTTTTTGGCGAAACTTCACTTTAAGCCTCATACGCATGAGACGATTGTTGGCCAACCAAGCGTCTGATTTTTTTCAAAAGGGAGTGTGCCAGATTCTTGTCTTGCATATTAACAATTGTTGTGCCACAAACACGAACGTAGTGATGTACTAGGAGGAATTTCAGCTCTTGAGCGCCACCCTTTGGGCCCCATGAACATATTCGCCAGCACACCACGGATCGTATATAACGTCCAAAGGTTTTAATGCACAGAAAACATCACAAGAGGTGCAACGTTTCAAGGCCAGGCAAGACCTCCTAGTCAGTTTACTTGCCTGACGAAGAGGTCCTGCATGGCCTCGAAACGTTGCACCTCTTGTGATGTTTTCTGTGCATTAAAACTTTTGGACGTTCTATACGATAAATGGTTGGCTGGCGAATATGTTCATGTGGTTGATTTTTCCAGAACCCAGCTGGTGATCGCTTCAGCACCCATTTTTGTATTTATGAGCCGTTTCCCCAGGAAGGTGTGCGACTGGAATATTTTTTAGACCCTTTGGGCCCCTTCTGCTAATTTTGTGTTTGGTGAGCATTGATTCCGAGCATGCGTGTTTGTACTTTCGACTTTTGTGTGTGACGGATTTGTGTACTGACCATACAAAAATCAGAAGTCAAGCCGTTGTCTGCCAAAAATTTACTAGACATGTCAAAACGCACCAGTGTGAACCAGGGCTTAAACTAACACCTGCAAGACTAGCTCATTGTGTAATACTCGCCTGGGATCAAAAGCTCCCGCTGCGGTGCCCGACACAGCACCTGCCGCCGACATGTCGTCACGGAGTTACTTCGGGATATCGCGCCTCCACCGCTGTGATTGGTCGGAGCCGCAATGACGTCACTCCCGCACGGTCGCCGCCAGACACAGCATTTCCTCTTTTAGAAATGGCACGATTGCCGTTTCTAAAGTGCGCCTGCCCCATTGTATTTGTGAGATCAGCACAAATCTCTATTGTAAATATCTCCTAAACCCTGGAGGTTTAGGAGATATTTCTAGCACCTGCAGGTAAGCCTGAATCTAGGCTTACCTGTAGGTAAAGGTGGTTGCACAGGGTGTACAACCACTTTAACCGCTTGCCGACCAGCCGCCGCAGTAATACGGCGGCAGGTCGGCACTGCTGCGCGAGAGCCCATAGCTCTACGTCGCGCCTTTCGCGGCCACTAGGGGGCGCGTGCGCGCCGCCGGCGGCCCGCGCGCGCGCCCCCCGCTCGCCCCCGAGTCCCGTGCGTGTGCCCGGCGGGCACGATCGCCGCCGGGCACACGCGATTGCTCGTTACAGAGCGGGGAACGGGAGCTGTGTGTGAAAACACACAGCGCTCGTTCCTGTCAGCGGAGGAAACGCTGATTTTCTGTTCATACAATGTATGAACAGAAGATCAGTGATTCCCCCTAGTAAGTCCACCCCCCCATACAGTTAGAACACAAATAGGAACACACTTAACCCCTTCCCCGCCCCCTAGTGTTAACCCCTTCACTGCCAATGGCATTTTTATAGTAATCCAATGCATTTTTATAGCATTGATCGCTAAAAAAATGCCAATGGTCCCAAAAATGTGTCAAAAGTGTCCGAAGTGTCCGCCATAATATCGCAGTACCAAAAAAAAACGCTGATCGCCGCCATTACTAGTAAAAAAAAAATAATAATAAAAATGCCATAAAACTACCCCCTATTTTGTAAACGCTATAACTTTTGCGCAAACCAATCAATAAACGCTAATTGTGATTTTTTTTACGAAAAATATGTAGAAGAATACGTATCGGCCTAAACTGAGGAAAAAAAATTTTTTTTTATATATTTTTGGGGGATATTTATTATAGAAAAAAGTTAAAAATATTGCATTTTTTTCAAAATAGTCGCTCTGTTTTTGTTTATAGCGCAAAAAATAAAAACCGCAGAGATGATCAAATACCACCAAAAGAAAGCTCTATTTGTGGGAAAAAAAGGACGCCAATTTTGTTTGGGAGCCACGACCGCGCAACTGTCAGTTAAAGCGACGCAGTGCCGAATCGCAAAAAGTGCTCTGGTCTTTGGACAGCAATATGGTCCGGGGATGAAGTGGTTAATCACTTCAACCCCAGACCATTTTGCTGGTCAATGACCAGGCCACTTTTTGCGATTCGGCACTGCGTCGCTTTAACTGACAATTGCACAGTTTGTTCGACGTGGCTCCCAAACAAAATTGGCATCCTTTTTCCCCACAAATAGAGCTTTCTTTTGGTGGTGTTTGATCACCTGTACGGTTATTATTTTTTGCGCTATAAACAAAAATAGAGAGACAATTTTGAAAAAAAATGAATATTTTTTTACTTTTTGCTATAGTAAATATCCCCCAAAAAGATATCAAAAAATATATATTTTTCCTCAGTTTAGGCCGATACATATATATATTTTTCATTAAAAAAATCGCAATAAGCGTTTATTGATTGGTTTGCGCAAAAGTTATAGCGTTTACAAAATAGGGGATGGCATTTTTATTATTTTTTTTTTTTTTTACTAGTAATCGGTGATTAGTGATATTATTATTTTTTTTTTACTAGTAATGGCGGCGATCTGCGATTTTCATCGGTACTGCGACCTTATGGCGGACACTTTTTTGACACATTTTCGGGACCATTGGCATTTTTATAGCGATCAGTGCTATAAAAATGCATTGATTACTGTAAAAATGTCACAGGCAGGGAAGGGTTTAACACTAGGGGGCGAGGAAGGGGATAATTATGTTCCCTGGGTGTGTTCTAACTGAAGGGGAATGGGACTGACTATGGGAAATGACATGTTTATACATTGTATGAGCATGCGATCAGTCATTTCTTCCCCTAAAAGGACCGGGAGCTCCCGGTTCTCGCTCTGTAACGAGCGATCGCAGGTGCCCGACGGTGATCGCGCAACGGTACCAGGGACGAGCGGGGGCTGAAATGCAAAATCACTTTATATTACGTGATTTTGCGTAGCCGAGCCGACCTGCCGCCGTATTTCTCCGAGTCCTACGGCTATGGCGCGTCACGCCCTCCGAAAAACGCCAAAATAGGACTCGGATAAATACGGCGCCTGCGCAGTCAGCTCCTAGGTCTGTGCGCAGGCGCCGCATTTTCGCCGAGATTACCCGAGTCCTTTTCGGGTACTTTCATAAGATGTGACGCGCTATACTGGCGCTGTCCACCGCGGGGTGAAAAAAATAAAATTCAGCATAATACAGTAAGTACATGGATTAAAAAAAAAAAAAACAGCATACTGGCGCTGACGCCAGTATGCTGGATCACATGGGAGGGCTTATATTTAGGGTGAACCTCCGCTTTAAGGGCTCATGTACATGGATCTATGGGGATTATAATGTAAAATAAGGCTGCATTTTGGCACCCGATAGCCACAATTGTTGTGTGGAGTGGCCTATACAAATTATTATTATTATACAGGATTTTTATAGGGCCAACAGTTAACGCAGCACTTTACAACTAGAGGGTAGACAGTGCAATATACTTTAATACAGTGGGAATCAGAGGGTCCTGCTCCGTAGAGCTTTCAATCTAAGAGAATGAATTATAAGATACAGTTGGACCCCAAGGACCCACTCCACCGCTGTCCCATAACAAGCCTCAACGTACTCTCTAAGATAATGGAGAAAGTAGTGGTACAACAGCTGCAACAGCATCTAGATACCTACAAGCTACTTGATCCATTGCAATCAGGCTTCCGTCCCGGACACGGGACGGAAACAGCACTGCTGAAAGTATGGGACGATGTTCTCCAGTCCGCAGACGAAGGAGAATCTTGTCTTCTAGTTCTGTTGGACCTAAGTGCAGCTTTCGACACTGTAGACCACAAACTGTTACTGACTCGGCTTGCTGAAGTAGCCAGAGTCGCAGAAGGCGATTTATCTTGGTTCTCCTCTTTTCTGGAAAACCGATCGCAAACAGTAAAGTTAGGACCTTTTACGTCAGAAAAACGCACAGTAACATGCGGAGTCCCTCAAGGATCGCCTCTGTCACCAGTGCTGTTTAACATCTATCTTCGTCCTCTTTTTGAGATTATCAGCAGCAAAAAACTGCTCTATCACTCATACGCAGACAACACACAATTGTATTTCCGCATCTGCAACAGAAAGGATCACCACCTCAATCTAGAGACATGCCTCTCTTTGATAGAGGATTGGATGACAAAGAGTTATCTTAAACTCAATGGAGCGAAAACAGAACTTCTTCTGTTTCACGCCAAGCGTAGGAATCAACTTTCAACAGTATGGACCCCCCCGCCTATTTTGGGCAAGCTCATCACCCCTAGCGCCAAAGTCAAAAGCCTAGGGGTAATTTTTGACTCCTTTATGACAATGGACGCACAAATAGGGTCAGTAGTCAGCGGATCTCACCATCTACTGCGCCTACTACGCAGACTCACTCCGTTCATCCCTAAAGAAGATTTAGCGGTCGTGGTGGGAGCAATTGTAAACTCCAGACTGGATTATGCAAATGCCCTTTACCTCGGCCTCCCCAAGTACCAAATCGCTCGTCTGCAAGTCGTTCAGAATACGGCCGCCAGACTTGTGACTGGGAAAAAACCTTGGGAATCCATCTCACCTTCACTGAGAGCCCTTCATTGGCTGCCAGTCAAATACAGAATTGCTTTTAAAGCTCTCTGTCTTACGCATAGATGTGTCCATGGGAATGCCCCCCTTTATTTATGCGAAATAATAAAAATGCATAATCCCAATCGCGTTTTGCAATCCACGAATCAGAACCTGCTCCAGGTTCCGAAAGCCAACTTCAAGTCCAAAGGAGAAAGAAGATTCGCGATCCAAGGTCCCAGACTATGGAACGCGTTACCAACCAGCATTCGGTTGGAGGAGAACCACCTAGCTTTTAGGAAAAAGGTCAAGACTTTTCTCTTTTGATATCAAAGGAGACAGGAACAACAAGCGCCCAGAGGCGATTCAGTTCGCATGTGCCGCGCTATATAAGTTTTCATTCATTCATTCAGTTGAATGCCGGTATATACAACTCTGAGCGCAAACATGCAAACGCAGAGAGTCTGCATCCAGAGGTGTACTTCCTTAGGCGCATGCATGATTGTGCTCAGAGCTGCGTATACCCGTGGACAGTCCGGGTTTTGAATCATGTGTCCGAGTTTCAAGTGGACTGAAACCCAGACACATGATTCAAAACCTGGCCTGTCCTATGTTATTTGCACAAGAATGTGGCTCGAAACAGGGCATGACGGGTGGGTGAGGGGGCACTATGCGTGCCACATTACTGTTCTTTTTGGAGCACCCAATGGTGTCCCAGATCTGTTACAATTCTTTAGTGCAGGGGTCTCCAGTTTACTGTTCTTCAGACTTTTGGGGGGCCGGATTTTGAGTATTGAGTGTAAAAAAAGGTCCTAATGTCAGTGGGAAAAACACAATGCTCCATTGTTGGTGTCAGTGGGAGACATTTTGCCCCATTGTTGGTGTCATTGGGTGGAATTTTGCCACATTATTGTTGTCATTGGGAGGAATTGTGCCCTATCGATGGTGTCATTGGGAGGAATTTTGCCCGTTGTTGGTGTCATCGGGAGAAATTGTGCCTCATTATTGGTGTCATTGGGAGGAATTGTGCCCCATTGTTGGTGTCATTGGGAGGAATTGTGCCCCATTGTTGGTGTCATTGGGAGGAATTGTGCCCCATTGTTGGTGTCATTGGGAGGAATTGTGCCCCATTGTTGGTGTCATTGGGAGGAATTGTGCCCCATTGATGGTGTCGTTGGGAGGAATTGTGTCTCTTGACTGGGGTCAGTGAGGGGGAATTATGCCCCATTGTTGGTATCAGTGAATAAAATGGTGCCCCAAGGGCCAGATAAAATCAAGCAAAGGGCTGCATATGGCCCCCGGGCCACGGTTTGGAGACCACTGCTTTAGTGTATACTAAAAAAAAATAAGTAAAAAAATTGCTGTGCGCCGCTTATGTGTTTGGGTTTGGCTTGAAGAAAAAGTGGCAACCCTAGCTTGTTTATACAGGCAACTGTATGCAACACCTTCGGCTCCCGGGGCACAAAATACGACTGTATTCTATATCTGATGCCCCAATTGCGCCCGTGTGCATGAGCCACCTGTCTGAGACTCACCCGGACAGTTCGGGTTTGGAATAATGAGTCTGGGTTTCAGATCTGAAGTAGTTTTAGTTTTAGTCTGAAACCCGGACACATTATTCATACCAGACATTGGCTTCCCTGCAGGGTTGCTGACTGTAGTTGTCTAAGCTGAGAGTGGCTGTCACACTTTCTTTCACAATGCCCAAAGCCAGCAATAACACCCCCCCCCCCCCAAACACACACACGAGAGAGGGTTCGGTCTGCACCTCTTCCTCCTGCCCCCATCCCTCTGTGTCTGACCACGATCCAATCTCCAGGGCTGTGCCTCAGAAAAGGAAAGTTGGGGCTGTAAATTTGAAGCCCAGCAGCTTCAGATACATCTGGATGAGAGGTGCTGACTGCCAAGGGGTGAGTGAGCTCACCATCCATCCCTGTCTGTGACTGAAGTCTCCCCCCTTTCTCTCTCCTGCCTCTGAGTGAATAAACTAAGGTAATTCAGGATTCACAGAGCACTCCTTATATCAGAGTGTTCCCCCTTACATCAGAGTCCTCTCCGTACATCAGCGTTCTCACTATTCCCCCTTACATCAGAGTCCCCTCCGTACATCAGATGCCTCAGTGTCCCCCCTTACATCAGAGTTCTCAGTATTCTCCCTTACATCAGAGTCTCCTCCGTACATCAAAGGCCTCAGTGTTCCCCCTTACATCAGAGTCCCCTCCATACATCAAAGGCCTCAGTGTTCCCCCTTACATCAGAGTTCTCAGTATTCCCCCTTACATCAGAGTCCCCTCCGTACATCAGAGTTCTCAGTATTCCCCCTTACATCAGAGTCCCATCTGTACATCAGAGTTCTCAGTGTTCCCCCTTAGATCAGGGTTCCCAGCTATTGGAAGGGGGAGGGGGGGATTGAGGTTCCACGGTAAAGAAGGGAAGAGAAAAAGGGGAGGGCATAAAGGAAGAAAGGAAAAAGGTAAAGGGGTAAGACACAAGTGTTGTTTGTCTTTGTGTATTGTTTTTTTTTTTTTTTTGTACATTGAAACTTGTTTTAATAAAGGAAAAAAGTGATTATATATAAAAAAAAAAAAGATCAGGGTTCCCAGAGCATCCCTTATGTCAGAGTCCCCAGAGATTTACAGTGAAAGGGAACTCTGCGAGTTCAGATGTAAAAGGGGAACTCTGATGTAAAGAGGGACTCTTGTTGTTAATATGATTAGAAATGTTATTTAACCACTTGCTGCCGGCCGTATGACTTTATACGGCTGCAATGTGGATCCCAATTGCCGGGAGGCCGTCTATATATGGCCTCTGGCCTCCAGCGCCGCGTGCCCGCCGACTCACTGACATGCCGATGCGCGTGCCTGGCGGCCGATGCCAGGCACCTGCAATCGGCGGCTACACAGACAAAGGAGGTGCATCTGTGTGTGTAAACACACAGATCCACGCCCTGTCAGGGAGAGAGGATACCGATGCTGTGTCCCTTGTACATAGGGACACAGATCGGTCACCTCCCCCAGTCAGTCCCCTTCCCCCACAGTTAGAAACACTATGCAGGGTACTCATTTAACCCCCTTCCTCGCCCCCTAGTGTTAACCACTTCCCTGCCAGTCACATTTATACAGTAATCAGTGCATATTTATAGCAGTATAAATGTGAATGGCGCCAAAAATGTGTCAAAAGTGTCCAATGTGTCCGCCATAATGTCACAGTCCCAATAAAAATCGCAGATCACCGTCATTACTAGTAAAAAAAAATAATAAAAAAAATAATAAATTCTGTCCCCTATTTTGTAGGCGCTATAACTTTTGCGCAAACCAGTATTTAAAAAAAAAAAAAAATTGGGCTATTTATTATAGCAGCAAGTAAAAAATATTGATTTTTTTTTATAAAATTGTCGCTCTTTTTTTGTTTGTAGCGCAAAAATTAAAAACCGCAGAAGTAATCAAATACCACCAAAAGAAAACTCTACTTGTGGGGAAAAAAGGACGTCAATTTTGTTTGGGAGCCACGTCGCACGACCGCGCAATTGTCAGTTAAAGCGACGCAGTGCCGGAAGCTGAAATTTCACCTGGGCAGGAGGGGGGTATATGTGCCCAGTAAGCAAGTGGTTAATAGCAAAATATATGTATAGTTTATACTATAAAAAAAAAATTCTGTGCGCCGCTAAAGTGTTCGGGTTTGACTTGAAGAAAAGGTGGCACCCCTATATAGAGTAGCTGTGCATACGGCATTTGAGTATTATTATAAACAATTGTAACCCAACAACGTTGCTTGGTCAATATACACTCGGCTTTCCCTTTAAGTATTCTGCGCTCACTCTGCTTTGTGCAAACTGTGGAAGCTCCACCAGGGCAGGCAAAGGGTTAAACCTATTCAACTGTGCAATGTAGGAGCTGGGACTGGCGCATTCCATCCGAGAGCACAAATAGGGGAGGAGGGGGGGGGACTTCCTGTATCCCATCCAGGAGAGTAGACTTTACAGCATACCCACATTACAGCATTCAGGGGCTGCTTTGTGTGAACTGATCACCGGGGGGGACTGAGACTCCCATCGCCACCAACCTTTCTCCAGGGGAGCACATCATTTTTGGGAGATCTTTGCCCCCCCCCCCTTCCTCTGCCATGACAATGGTGCGAACACATTCCTGGGCTCTATAGAGCTCTGAAACCCAGACTGCAGGAGAGATTTGAAGGGTAAGGAGTTGTGTTCACTGTCCTTTGTATTTGTTAATAGGAAACAATGCAAACTTTGTACCTGGGCTGTGGGACCTCTTCTCCTCTCCTCCATTCCTCCAGGGCTCGCTTCTATCTCTCCGGCTTCTCCTACTTTCAAAACTTGCAGGGAATTGAGCAACTTTACATTTTGGGAATGCTTTAAAAGATTTTTATTTTCCCCATTTTTTTTATTGTGTTATGCATTTGTTGTTTCTGTAGCCATTGTGGGGTTTGTAGTCATCTATCTAAAAAAATGTTTGCAGTTCATTTTAATGTTTTCCTTTCTTTTTCAGATTTTGTACGTATTTCTCTGAATTCAACGGGGATAACGCAGAGATTGTGTATTTTTGAAAACGTTCAGCCTGGAAGTGATCAGATTTAATTTTTCTAATGAGAAAAAGAATCGAAATCGCTGTTCTTGTACTTTTTATTTTTAATTGGTCGGCTTTTCATGTGGGAATACGCTCATAAAGAACAATATGGAAGTCCTTTTTTTTTATTCATTCCTCTTTGACCCCCCCCCCCCCCCCCCTCATGTCAGACATTGGGGGCTGCTTTGGGGGTTGCAAAAATATTTTGCAATCTGCGGTTCACCCGCTGTGATACAGGTCCCCTTGTAAGGGGGAGGTATGACATCATAACTCTAAGGGAGGAAAAAAAAAAGTTAGCATGAGAAAGTTTTTGAAAGTTTGGAAAGTTGACATCTGTTAAAATCTTTCCCGCAGTTAATGGATCACTGTATTGACAGTACTGCTGCGTAATGCTGTCTGTTTCTTTCTGGGCTGCAGTGTTTTCAAATTTTTTTTTTTTCTTGTTATATTTTTATTTTATTTTTTCATGTTTGTTCAGTGCAAACTAGACTGCTCTGATTGTGTCCTTCCCTTCCTGTATTTATTTTTCCTTGATAATCTTTGCATTGGATCTGTGGGAATAATATAGGTGGATGGACTTTAGGAATGGTAGAGCTAAGGTGAAGGTGATACAATTCAATGATATGTCTGTTTTGACAGCTTATGAGCCCAGATGTCACTATCCCTAGCATGGACATAGAAGTGGGCAACTCTGTGGTTAGGGTTGGTAGGAGTGGAATATCCAGCTTGTACTTGAGATGTGGGCAGAGCACCCAATGCTTGGTTTAAGATATGGGAAGAGTATCCAATACTTATTTAGGTATGGTAGAATACCCAGTACTTGTTCTGTAGGTATGGTAGAATACCCAGTACTTGTTCTGTAGGTATGGTAGAATACCCAGTACTTGTTCTTTAGGTATGGTAGAATACCCAGTACTTGTTCTGTAGGTATGGTAGAATACCCAATACTTGTTCTTTAGGTATGGTAGAATACCCAGTACTTGTTCTGTAGGTATGGTAGAATACCCAGTACTTGTTCTGTAGGTATGGTAGAATACCCAAGTACTTGTTCTATGGTAGGTACTTGTTCTGTAGGTATGGTAGTACTTGTTCTTTAGGTATGGTAGAATACCCAGTACTTGTTCTGTAGGTATGGTAGAATACCCAGTACTTGTTCTGTAGGTATGGTAGAATACCCAATACTCATTCTTTAGGTATGGTAGAATACCCAGTACTTGTTCTTTAGATATAGTCACAGCATCCAACACCTGTTCTTTAGGAATGGGCAGAACATCCAATGCTTGTTCTTTGGGTTTAGTAGAGTGTCCAATACTTATTCTTTAGGTATAATAGAGTATCCAATGCTAGTTTTTTTTTTAAGAATGGGTAGAACATCCGATTCTTGTTCTTTAGGTATGGTAGAGTATCCAACATATGTTCTTTAAATATCAGCAGAACATCCAATTCTTGTTCTTTATGAATTAGCAGAACATCCAATACTTGTTCTTTAGGAATGAGTAGAACATCCAATGCTTGTTCTTTAGGAATGAGTAGAACATCCAATGCGTGTTCTTTAGGAATGAGTAGAACATCCAATGCTTGTATTTAGGAATGAGTAGAACATCCAATGCTTGTTCTTTAGGAATGAGTAGAACATCCAATGCTTGTTCTTTAGGAATGAGTAGAACATCCAATGCTTGTTCTTTAGGAATGAGTAGAACATCCAATGCTTGTTCTTTAGGAATGAGTAGAACATCCAATACTTGTTCTTTAGGAATGAGTAGAACATCCATTGCTTGTTCTTTAGGGATGAGTAGAACATCCAATACTTGTTCTTTAGGAATGAGTAGAACATCCATTGCTTGTTCTTTAGGGATGAGTAGAACATCCAATGCTTGTTCTTTAGGAATGAGTAGAACATCCAATGTTTGTTCTTTAGGAATGAGTAGAACATCCAATGCTTGTATTTAGGAATGAGTAGAACATCCAATGCTTGTTCTTTAGGAATGAGTAGAACATCCAATGCTTGTTCTTTAGGAATGAGTAGAACATCCAATGCTTGTTCTTTAGGAATGAGTAGAACATCCAATGCTTGTTCTTTAGGAATGAGTAGAACATCCAATACTTGTTCTTTAGGAATGAGTAGAACATCCAATGCTTGTTCTTTAGGAATGAGTAGAACATCCAATGCTTGTTCTTTAGGAATGAGTAGAACATCCAATGCTTGTTCTTTAGGAATGAGTAGAACATCCATTGCTTGTTCTTTAGGGATGAGTAGAACATCCAATGCTTGTTCTTTAGGAATGAGTAGAACATCCAATGCTTCTATTTAGGAATGAGTAGAACATCCAATGGTTGTTATTTTGGGGTGGGCAGAGCTTTCATTGCTTGTTCTTTAGGTATAGGTAGAGCATCCAGTGCTTCTTCTTTAGTTATAGGCAGAGCATTCCTTACTTGTACTTTATCTTTAGCTATGGGCAGAGGCGAGCTTCCAGGATTGGTTCCTTAGATATGTGCAGAGCAATCAGTTTGTGTTCTTTAGGAATGGGCAGAACATCTAATATTTTTTTTTCTTGTTCTTTTGAATATGGGCAGGGCATCCAAAATGTGTTCTTAAGATATGGGCAGAGCATCTAATATTTCTTTTTTTTTTTGTATGATCATAGCATTCAATACATATTTTTTGGGGTAATTGCAGAGCATCTAATGCTTGTTCTCTAGAAATGGGCAAAGAAACCCGTGCTTGTTCTTTAGGTATAAGCAAAAGCATCCAAGACATGTTCTTTAGGAATGGGCAGAACATCCAATGCTTCTTGTTTAGGTATGGGCAACTCATCCGATGCTTATTCTTTGGGTATGAGAAGCGCATTCATTGTTTGTTCTTTAGGGAAGGGCCAAGAGTCCAATGCTTGTTCTTTAGCTATGCAGAGCATCCAATATTTTTCTATAGGTACTGTATGGGCAAAGTGTCAAGTACTTGTTCTTTAGGTATGGACAGAGCATCCAATGCTTGCATTTTAGGTATGCAGAGAATCCAATAGGTATGGGAAGATCATCCAGTACTTATTTATGCAGAGAATCCAACTCTCTATAGAACTAGGCTCAGATTAGTTTGCCTCTTTGTGCCACTTAAAGTTTTCTACAGGGATTTAACTGCAGTCTGCAAAGAAGTACTTGGAGATATAAACTGTTTGCATTGCAGAAAATTCACAGTTTTTGTTTGCTACTAGATTTGAAAACTTTTATTTTTGCTCCCGTTAGTTGTTTGAACAGCTTCTGGATCCTATTCTTCTGGAACACCAGTTCCACCATTATGGTTTGTCCATACTCTCATGTCCTAACATTAACAAGTTTTTATTTTTGTCTGAAACTACTACAGGTATCACCTACTATAGATTCTCCAGTTGGAAAAGTGACAAGATCTGGATGATCTTCAACATGCCGGCTACTTCTTCTTAGGCCGCGTACAGACGATGAGACATGTCCGCTCAAACATGTCCGACGAAACGTTTCCAGCGGACATGTCTCATCGGATTTTGGTCCCATGGCGTGTACACACCATCGGACGAAAATCGCCTCGGGCTGAGGACGCGGTGACGTGGCGGTGACGTTGACGCCGCCATGTCACCACTCCAGGAAGTAAAATACTTCCACGCATGCATCGAATCCATTCGACGCATGCGGGAGATTTGCGTACTAACCAGCGGACATGTCGGACGGACAGGATTGTAGCGGACATATCTGTCCGCTAGGACGTACATACGATCGGCGGACCAGTTTCAGCAGGTAAATTTGATCGTGTGTACGCGGCCTAAAAGTAGGAACTATAGACAAACTTTTTTTTTATTGGATGGAGTAAGGCAGTGTTCTAACGGCTGTCAGATTTTTTTACCCATTGCGGAGATTTCCCTTCACTTACTGTCCCATAGCCAAACAGGAATTAAGAAAAAAAATCCCTGCAATTTAAGGGAATTTCTTGGGGACCCCCTGGTCACCAGAACTAGTGTCCCCATTGGAAGATTTCCCATCTATGGGCCAGATTCACGTAGATTGCGGCGTATACTCCAAGCACTTGCTCCGTAATTTGCGGTGGCGTAGTGTAAATGGCCCGGCGTATCCCCGCGTAATTCAAAGGGGGCGGCTTGTATTTAAATTAATCGCGCCCCCGCGCCGATCGAACTGAGCATGCGCCGGCCGTAAAAATAGCCCAGTGCGCATGCTCCAGCTCACGACGGAAAACGTCAATGAAGCCGACGTGCGCGTCATTGACGTAAAGAGAAGGTGAATCTCCCTAACGGAGGCACAGGCGGCAATAAAAACTGTCAGATTTTCTAATCCCTCTCCACTCCATCCAAAACTAAAAAAAGTTTTGCCTTTAGTTATACTTTAACCATGCCCGCTAGAACAGGGGTTACAAACTGGCGGCCCTCCCAGCTGTTGCATACCTCTGCCTTTTGGGAGTCATGCTTGTAACTGTCAGCCTTGCAATGCCTCAAGGGACTTGTAGGTTCGCAAAACCTGGAGGACCACCAGTTTGAGACCGCTGCGCTAGAACTTCTTGTCCAAGCATGGTGACACCCAGAAGTTTATAGTTCTACCATGGCAAGCAAGACGGTAATTTTTCACGTTGAGTTTGGACATGAAGTGAAAATGGAGTTTAACATTAAATAATGATCTTGTCACCAACTGACAACAGGGAATGTGCTTTAAACTTCTATATTATAGAATTATTTATGCCTGAACCACAGTTCTTTTCTTTATGATTGTAATATTAACTGACAAATGTTTAATTTTAGGAAACCAGTTAGTTTTCAACATCATCAGCAGGGGGAGACAAAGGGAAAGCTATTGTGGACAGATGAAAAAATATTGCAACTGTTTATGTGCCCTTTGCCTTAAAGTTTTGCTTCTTATGTAGCGAGTAGATTACATTTAACTCTTTATTACTGGGAAGAGAAAATGAGAAACTGTTAAAGTTTAGTGTTAATAGTTAAATCCCGCGATGTCTCAATAATTGCAATACCAGTAATTGTATTTTTCTTTTCTGCTTTCTTTTAGGAATAAACCACTAGCAAGAATGTTCCCATTCTCTCCTCCGAAACCTTGTCTCTTTTAAGTAAAGCTTGGCAATTTTCTCCCACGTGAAATCAACACTCAAGAGACTGTCGGGGAAAAAAAAATACGCCAAAGGATTGATCCAAAAGCCTGTGTTTTAGAGATGTGCAGAATACAAAGGCATGTGACAGGAGGCAATTGCAACAAGGAAATGGTTTTTGCTTGCTGATTGGTGGGGTATGGCTTCTTCTGAGCGCTGGGGCTGAGTTGGGTCTTCCCAGGGTTAAACTGTTGTCAAGGAAACTTTGCATAAACTTTCCCCCCCCCCCCCTCTTGCTTGTGATTTTTACCTCAACGATGGAAAACCTAACAGGAACTAAATAGGATTTAATTTCTCTGGTCGAGATGAAGATTGACTGGGGTTTTTATCTGTTGACCAAGTCTTCAAACTTTACGGAATAAAGGATGCTTGTGTGGATCCCTTTGCTTTGTTGCCCATGGATGGATTTAAACTTTGAATGCTTTTTAATTTATTCTTAGAAGACTCTAACGACGTATTTGAACGTCGTTCTTTGTGGATATCCAGCAGAAACAGGCCGTTGTGGTGTGGAATTGTTTAGAACCATGGCTGAAAAGGAGGCAGAGAGGAAAGTGCGGATTTACAGGAGTGTGTCCTTTAAAAAACTAGGGACCTGGAATGCAAAGTCTTTTAGTGAAGAGGGAGGCACGGATCTGCCCGGGAAAGGAGATGTCACCCAGCCCACATGTCAAAAAACACATCGTCCTCCTGCCAGATCGCTTAGCTTAACTAGGAAGGTGTCCAAAATCTCTGCAGCCAGTAAAGACCAGAATATCTCATCGGTCCGTCAAATTTCTCAGCGTTTCTCACCCCACATCAGGGACGATGGAGCTCAGAGTGACGACGAAAGCTTGAGGAGAACAGATCTTTTAAGAAAGGCTTGCCAACCTGGGTCTGGGGAGACTGACACGCCTGTCGAGACTTCGCCGAGAGAACAGCTTAAACAAGGCACGACTGGCTACGATGGCATTTCCCTGGCACTGCCAGGTAAGTCCCATGATTATCCTGACCCGAGGGAAAGTCAGAGCTCAGGGATCTCTGTAGATGAAGTAAACTCTTTCTGTAGTTTTCTACACCAGCCAGATAACAGAGAATTGCTAGTTGCGGAGGGATCAAACTGGCCAAGAGTTACTGAAATGAGAAAACTATTTGGGGAGGGTGGAAGAAAACTGCCATCTAGGGCTTCTTCCCTGCCAGAATCTGAGGAGCCCAGGCCCCCAGGCCAGTCAGGACCATTTATAAAAGAAACGGCAGTAGAAGAGCCCCAAAGACACTGTTCCTTGGAAGCTACAAGCAGCAAAAACTTTAATCACTATACCAAAGACAGTCCGTCCAGCACATTGCACTGGTCCACAAACCCGTCTGCAAGGACAGAAAGTACTTATTGTCAAGCACTAACGGAAAGCAGGACAGAACAACAAACTGTATGTATGGATAAAAAAGATCACCGGGTAATAAACACTGGTCCCAAACCCCAGCCTCCTCCCCCTCCTCCGAGAACTTGTATCCCGTTTGGTCTGAGAGTGAACACACTTTCATCTGGTCTACCTAAACAAGAGGCAAGACAGCAATCAGATAGTTTACATTCCTATCATAGTTTAGGAAAACCACAGTTGGCCCCCTCTAATGTCAGACTCAAAGACAGCTCCAGTGAAGATGAGCTGCACAAAAATACTTTACCACAGCATATCCTAGGCGATAGTAGTGATGCTAGGGACAGGCCTCAGGAGGTGTCCTCGGGAAGTGAACAGGACAGTGACATAGACGTCCTCAGGGATAGTTTCAGGAAACGGTCTATAAGAAAGAAAAAGAGAGACATTGCAGCTTATGCTACACTTATTAAAGAATCTGAATATAGCAGAGGTCACTTAGTGAATGATGCCAAATGTGACCTAGGCCATGATACTGGTTTGTTGGCCCTTTCACAACAGAGACATGATTCCCGGTCCATTATATCTAATAGTAGTTCTAATACTGTTGTCAAATCAGATATTTGTCCTACAGAACAAAATGTTTTGGGTGCTTCCCATGAAACTTCCACACAGCGCATAAGAAGTATATCTGAAAGCATATTGCCAGCAAATCCAAGTCAGTTGACTACGTCACCAATTCCCATTGTGTCTCGGGTTGCAAAAGTTAACATTCCACCCTTTTTGCCCAGCCCCTGTGGCTCCAGAAGTAGCAGTAGATATTCAAGCACTGAAACGCTCAAAGATGATGACCATTTTAGCTCTTTTTTCTCTGGTCAAGGCCGTAACTTCCAAGGAGGTTCTGGTATTCACAGATCCCCAAGTTATGGGCAACATGAAAGTATGTCAAGGCAGCTGGTGCGCCCAAGGTCAAAATTGCCCTGTAGCATTTCAAAAATAAAAAATGAAAATGTTAGTGATAGTCAACATTGCGACCCTGAGAACAGCTCCAATAAAAAGTCAATGTCCAACCCAGATATAGCATCAGATACTCTTTGCCTGCTGAACTTATTAAAATCTGATATTTCAGACTTGAAACTGAAAAATAGAGGGTGTGGGGCCAGTGACAAGGAGGGATTATATGCCAAGCATGAGTCCTACCAGGGTACTACTGGGTCTCAAAACACACTAGCCAGAGGTAGATCAGGACAGGAGAGGTTGCAACAAGGAGGTCGTCCAACGTTAAAAGACTTGACCGCTACTCTACGCCGCACTAAATCTTTTACGTATTCTGACAAATTAGGGTCCAGAAGGCTTAATGCACACAGTTCCATGAAGCAAAGTTCATCTGAACTTATGTTAGCTTGCCCATCCAATAATGATGCCATCCATTCACAGAGGGATGTTGAAAGTGATGTGGAAAGCAAGAATGGAGGTGGATCAGATGCAGCACATGACAAATACATTCAAGAAGCAAGGCAAGTATTTGAGAAAATAAAACAGATTGGTTCCCAGGATGACTATAGTTTTGATAAAGAAGTTGAAGAACATCTCAAAAGTGCTAAAAAAGAAGAGTTAGGGACAGCAGTTGGTGAAAACAGTGATAGCCAATTTTTGAATAATTCTGCAGTTGAAGAAATTGCGTCATATGGGAAATCTTTAGACTTGGACTTATCTGGACACGAATCTAGCATGACTGATGAAGGTATTGTAACGGAAGTTGAACCTGCACCTTGTAATTCATATCGAGATATTGGTCAGACGCTCACTGTTTGGAAGTCAACAGGAAATTCTCAAGAACAAGGTGAATACTTGCATAAACGAAATGGAGACTTCCAGGTCCTGTCACCCAACGATAACTTAGAAAGTGATAAATGTTCTGAAGTTGCAGCCAACAAAGCACACACTCAAGGACCTCTAGATGCCCCACCAACACCTGGAACAATTAGACGAAGAAGGAAATTTCCTTCTCTTGGTAATGGTGGGACAGATTCTAGCAGTGGGAGCAATGGTGAGTCTGGAAGTGAATCTTACAGATCTCTGAGTGATCCAATGCCCCATCGAAGGTATTCCATCACTGAAGATCCAGCACAGTTCTCTATGGACAGTAACCTGCTTGGATCATTAAACGCAAAGTCAATGATTTCAGATTCCACAGCCTCTGCTCTTTCTGAATGTACGGGTAGTGCTGCTAGTGTGCTGTCTTTCAGCAGTGATGGGATTAAAGATTACAACACGGTCATTCAAAATATTGTCAGTCAACCAG
Organism: Rana kukunoris; assembly: GCA_029574335.1. Classification (NCBI taxonomy): domain Eukaryota; kingdom Metazoa; phylum Chordata; class Amphibia; order Anura; family Ranidae; genus Rana; species Rana kukunoris. Next base: position 35,218,119 of record CM056050.1, on the reverse strand, counting down.
GAGCTCTTGATAAAGTCATTGATGAAAAGGGAAATGGCAAAACCATCAAGAAAAAGTCATTTAGTGACCCAAGTCGACGAGGAGATTTGGCTACCCCTGGCCTTGAAGACTGTAGCGAGCCTTCAAAAGAACTAGAGCAGTCCATCCTAGCATCAAGTAGTGAGCCAATATTATCTGAACAAAGAGATGAACTGGAAGAACTTGAAGAGGTCGAAGAGGAGACTGGAAAGTTGCCTATCGAAGCAGAAGAAAATGGGTTGGAGGGAAACCAAAACTTGAACTTCGACCCCAACCTTGTAAATGTTTTATCCCCAAGAATGGTTCGACGCAGTTTTAAAAAGCGCTCCAATAGAATTGTTAGTCAAGATGGCAACAAAGAAGGTGAGGAACCAACAGATGCTTCTGGTAAATCTAGACTACCCAGCAAACATGTTCGCCACACAAGCGAACCGGCTGCCTTTATACCAATCTCCCCTCCTGAATGTAAAGTGTTAAGTGGTCCCTTTTCAAATGCCAACTCTACAAAACACCCCATTAAACAATATCCAGTTTTGATAAGCCCCCTACTGGAGGATGCATCAAAATCAGCGCCAACTGGCACAGGTGACTCTAATAACTTTGGCACTTTGGATTTGCCTAGAACAGCACCAAGTACTCCAACTACCGTGGAACCAAAACTACTGAAGCTTCCCAGGCCACAAGAGGATACAACCAACAGAAGCAAACCCTTTGTGGTAAGTTTAATTTTATTTGAACTATTACTCCAGTAATGTTGTCCTTTTTTGTGGCTGTTTTATTGGCTGTTTTTTAAGGTGTGTTTCTGTTCTTTGAAAAATCGTTTTAATCATTTGTTACACTATGGACCATAGCCCCATTTCTTATTCTGAGATACAGTTTACTTGTGGCTGTTACTGGAGTCATTGTGGTTATTAATGTTCATCATTTTTGTGTGAAGTTGTTTTGCATTTTTTGTTGCTGTGAAGTACTACAGGGAAAAACTGATGTTCTTCGCCTGTTGGCTGTTATCCGTTCAGCTGTTGCCAACCACAGCTAATGCTGTGTGCACACAGGCTGAAAATGGCTGGTTTGGCAGGAACTGGCTGAAATTCGGCCCGTTTGTACAGCTTCCTGTCCCAACCGTTTCTGGAGGCTACTACTTCTGAACTACTACTTCCCAGGAGCAGTGTTAGAGGATGCTTGGTACATTTGAACCTTGGGTGTAACAAATAACTGTCAATCTGATATTGTCCTTTTAATATCTGCATTAGTGTGCTTCCTAAAGCCACCTTGGTCACCAAAAAAGAAATACAAAATTATGGTAGAGGTATTATACTTCCCTTTCTGACAACTTGTGTCTCCTACCTTCCCTCAATTTCAGTGCTGCAGCCTCAGTCAGATCTCTAGGACTGTTGGAAGCCAGTGTCTCCCGTTGCGTACTGTGGTTCCTTTCTCTATCCCCTTTGTCACAACAGGAGGTAGAAGTGACATGGGGGGGGGGGGGAGCAGAGGCCATAGTGTGAGGCAGAAGGTACAGGCATCTGACACTTCCCAGAGGCGATTCAGTTTGCATGTGTTGCGCTATATAAGTTACTTTTTAGATGTGAAAAATGCTGAAGAGTTTGGCAGAAGCTGCATTGCATGAGGAAAGGTAAGATTTGGGCTACTGAAGAGTTGAGTAAAATAACTCATTTTTGAGTCTACACACTATAGTACAGGAGCCATGATACTACTTTTTAGAATGTAAATACTACTACCTGCCATTCAGCTATGGCATATAGGAAGTGCCAACGTGGTTGAAAATTGGCGACTGCCATACACTGTTGAGGCTGGTGCATTTGCATAAATGAGTTTCACTGTTTTTTTGCATTCATTTTTATCTGTCCGTGGTTGAGCAAATACGCCACCTTACGCGTATCAGTACGCCAGTTCTTAAAGTAAATATTTCTGCCTAATATAATGTTTCTCTTTATACTTTGTATATCATTTTTTAATTGAAAATTTCCACTGCAAATTTCCAATTGACATTTTCCATGCAGAGGGATTAAGGGAAGATCTCCTTATTTCCTTCACGGCTTCAGCCACATGACACAGCCAAGGGAGGGCTAAACCACTTTCTGAAATGTGTGGTTTGACTGGTGAATGTGTTTTATGAAGGGGGGGGTGGGGGGAACTCTACTGGGATAAAAGATTTGTACTGATGCATTGGAGATCTGCACTGGAGGGGGATCTATATTAGTGTGGGGGGGGGGGGGGGGGGCAAATCTCTACTGGTGGGGATTTTGGTTTGGGGAGGGTAATTGTTGTTGTACTCTGACTACTCATCTGCGCGTTTCACACTTCTGATTTCGATAGTCTATGGTACTACAAAAAGTGCTAATAAAGATTCAATTAACAACAAATAATACTTGAATCCAATTACATCAAAATGCATTTGAGATAAAAATAATGAAAATTATATCAAATAAAAAGTGTCCATAAAAAAAGTGTCTCCGCATATTACAACAGAAGTTTCCTTTTTATAAGACTTTCCTTCAAGAAAAAAAATTGTGCAATAAAATCCACAAGTAAAACAGGAGAATCCACCACCTTGTGATATGATTAGGGGCGCCTCTTACCAGATTTGATGGACCATCACATTATAAATGGTCAAAATGCACTCGTTATGTCAAGGTCAGAAGCGGCTCCACCGAGGCATACAAGCAACTCCAGGATAGAGGTCACCATTATATAAAAATATAAGAAAACTCCCATTGTGAAGTATATAAAAATGTGTTGCCTTTTATTAAATCCACATTACCATAAATCCAGTGTAAAAACCAAAAAGGATAATTCCTTAGATCAAAAATATTTATGCAGCAGGCTGATAACTTGGGCTTGACGAGACATAAAGCTGGACCGGCAAACAACACAGCCAGCACCAGTACCTGTAGTTTGTGTGACGCGCCCCTGATCCTTGAATTTTGTGCATTACACACTCATGACCCCAGCTTGCTGTGCATTATGCACTCCTGACCTCTGCACTCTGTGCAATACTCAGTTCTGACACTGCATTCTGTGCATTACACACTTCTAACTACTGTGCTCAATGTGTTATGCATTCCTCAGCCTTGCTTGACATACATTATGCTGTGTATTTCATACTCCTGACCACTGCACTCATAATGCTGTATTGTAAAACTGTTGTTGCTCAGTAGTCAGTTATTATGTTAATTAATGGTGTACAGAAAAGCATATATGAAGGAAGAGTCACATTTTGTTTACATTTTTATAAATGATTGTGTTGAAGTTTATACAGGGCTGGACTGGGACAAAAAATTGGCCCTGGACTTCATCCAGACTGGCCCACTTTGACACAGGGATGGACTGGCCATTGGGACTACAGGGAGTTTCCCGGTGGGCCGATGGCTCAGTGGGCCGGCTTTAGTGACAGCGGCCCGCCACCCCCTCCGCTCCTCTGTCTCTCCCTTCCCACAGTGCTCACCTCCTCTCCCTCCCCGCAGTGCTCACCTGGGGGGAACAGAAAAGCAGGGGGAGGACCAGAGGAGCAGGGGGGATGACAGAGGAGCATGGGGGAGGGGACAGACAGCCGACTCAACAGCTATGGCCTGGGAGTTTCTCACTTCTGCCTAATCTTGTCCCATAAGGGGGGGGCACCGAACTGATTCTTTCCCCCGGGTGAAATAATGTCTAGCTTCCCCACTGGTACTGCCTATAAAAATATTAGTACCAGCCGTTCTTCTCTAATAAAGTAGAATGGCTAGTGGCTAGTGAAGGGAGAGAGGGGGCTTGGGTGGCCGGGGGGGTGCGGGAGTTGTCCGGCCGCCATGGAAGAGACCTGTCAAAGTGGGCCGGTCTGGATGAAGTCCAGGGCCAAAATGTTGTCCCAGTCCAGCCCTGCTTTAACAGGTCTCTCCCATGGCGGCCTGACAACTCCCGCACCCCCCCCCCCCCGGCCACCCAAGCCCTCTCTTCCCCTTCACTAGCCACTAGCCGTTCTACTTTATTAGAGTAGAATGGCTGGTACTGGTACTCTTATAGGCAGTACCAGTGGGGAAGCTAGACATTATTTCACCCGGGGCAAAGAATCAGTTTGGTGCTCCCCCTTATGGGACAAGATTAGGCAGAAGTGAGAAACTCCCAGGCCATAGCTGTTGAGTCAGCTGTCTGTCCTCTCCCCCAGGCTCCTCTGTCGTCCCCCCTGCTCCTCTGGTCTTCCCCCTGCTTCTTTGTCCCCCCAGGTGAGCGCTGCAGGGAGGGAGAGGAGGTGAGCGCTGCGGGAAGGGAGAGACAGAGGAGCGGAGGGGGGCGGCGGTCCGCTGTCACTGAAGCCAGACTACTGAGCCATCGGCCCACCGGGAAACTCCCTGTAGTCCCAATGGCCAGTCCATCCCTGAGTTTATATGTATCTCCTAGTCCCTGTTCACACTGAGGCAATGCGAGAAAGTTAACACCCCAAAAGCAGGTCGCAAACACATCGCTTTTGCTTGAACTGGATCGCATGGGTTAAAAAACCACCCATCCGTTTCCAGTGCAAATAAAAAAACTGCCTGCACCTTTTTGATGCAGTGCGATTTGCTCCTCCTGTGCAATTCACATGTTCTTCACAGTGTGAACCTAAGCTGACCTCAGGAGTCCTGACCTCAACGCCATAGAACACCTTTGGGATGAATAAGGGTGGAGACTGCGAGCCAGGCTTTCTTGGCTTCGGGAAGAATGGTAAGACATTCCCATAGACACACTCCTAAACCTTGTGGACGGCCTTCCCAGAAGACTTGAAGGTGTTATAGCTGCAAAGGTTGGGCCAACTCAATGTTGAATTTAAAAGACTAAAGCCGCATACACACAATCGGTTCAAATCGATGAAAACGGACTGAGGTTCGTTTTCATCGGTCCAAACCGATCGTGTGTAGGCCCCATCGGTCCGTTATCCTTCGGTCCAAAAACAGATGGCTTGCTTTAAAATTCAACCGATGGTCAAAACCGATCATTAGTACGCAGCGCATCGGTTAAAAATCCACGCATGCTCAGAATCAAGTTGACGCATGCTTGGAAGCATTCAACTTCGTTTTTTTCATCACGTCGTTGTGTTCTACGTCACCGCGTTCTGACACGATCGGTTCATGAACCGATGGTGTGTAGGCACATCAGTCCATCAGTCAGCTTCATCGGTGAACCGATGAAAAATGGTCCGTCGGACCGTTCTCATCAGATGGACCGATCGTGTGTACAGGGCTTAAGACTGGAATGCCATTAAAGTTCATGTGCTGTAAAGGCAGGCATCCCGATACCTTTGACAGTATAGTGTTTATTATTTAAAGCAACAGATTTGCTGGTAGAATGGTGGCCACCAATGTTGACTTGTACATTTTGTTGTGGGTCAGTGACCTGCATAACAGCATTTTTTGTAATTGTATGCATTGCACAGCAGGCATGGTATGTAGGTTGTGGTGCGCCAGTAGGAAGCAGACATTGCACCCTACTGTAGTTGTGCCTTGGGATGCCATTCTAAATGCAACCCATTATAAAGTAGCACATATAACAGTAATGCCTCGTACACACGATTGGAATTTCCGATGGAAAAAGTCCAATTGACATTTTCCATCGGAAATTCCGACCGTGTGTAGGCCCATCCGAGTTTTCCCATCGGATATACATGTTCTCTTTTCCTCCGATTGAATTCCGTCGGAATTCCGATGTGAATTCGGTCGGACAAAGGTCCGATCGTGTGTACAGGGCATAACTCGCAGCTGCAAAACCAGCCTTAAGCCCTGTACACACGATCGGTTCGTCTAATGAAAACGAACCGATAGACAGTTTTCATCGGACGAACCGATCATGTGTGGGCCCCATCAGTTTTTTTCCCACCGTGAAAAAAAAAAAGAAAATTTTCGTATGGTTAAAAAAACGATAGAAAAAACAATCGTCTGTGGGGAAATCCATCGGTCAAAAATCCATGCATGCTCAGAATCAAGTCGACGCATGCTCGGAAGCATTGAACTTCACTTTTCTCTGCACGTCGTCGCGTTTTACGTCACCGCGTTGGACACGGTCAGATTTTTAACCGATGGTGTGTAGGCAAGACTGATGAAAGTCGGCTACATCGGATATCTGATGAAAAAATCCATCAGTTCGTTTTCATTAGACGAATCGATCGTGTGTGTACAGGGCTTAACAGATAGACTGCGGCCGTTATAACTGCTTTAAAAAATGATTTCTATTGAGCCGGAGTTGGGAGAGAATGGGATTTGAAATATTTGCCTACGTAACCTCCTTGTTTGGGGAAGGAAGTTTTTGACTGCTCTTGATAACAGCTTGTTTCCTGCTGTGAGGAGGTGACAGATTAATAAGTTTGCTCTTTGCGGGAGACGTTTCTGAGCGTGTTGTGAAACACAATTAGGTGTAATTTATTGACAGTTGTCTGAAATGTCAGTTGAAAGTGAAGCTCCATGTTTTCCCTCTAAAAAAAAAAAAAAAACTTGTCTGCAGCCATATTTTGTTGTCCAGACGTTATCTAGTTTCTACTTTGTGCTCTCAGTTTAATACAATTTTTTTATTAAAAATTATTTATACCGTCAAACATTCCTATGAGATGATTGTTCGGCTGCTTTTCATTGGAGTGAATGAAAGGAGAGATATAAAACTATTTCGTGCTTCCATTGACCACTGATGCTGGGGCATGTTTTAACTCTTTGCCTTTTTTTTTTTTTACTCCCGCTGTCCTCTTGACACCAGGGTATTTTTTATTCCCGCTGTCAATGGCAAAGCATTTTTTATTTATATATCCTGCCCCCCAAAAGTCTGATGGACGGTAAACTGGCTCTTTGTTTAATAAAGGGTCACTAAAGGAAAAACATTTTTTTGCTGAAATGACTGTTTACAGGGTATAGAGACATAAAAGTTAACTGATTCCTTTTCAAAATGATTAAAAATAGATAAAAATCAATCATATAATGTGCCTGCAGGTTAGTTTCACTTTTGAACTGGCTTCATGTTTCTGTGAAGTAGAAATAGACACACAGAACAAAAACAAACAAATCCAGGGCAGTGTTTTGTTTTTAAAATAAATCTGGTTCTGGGATTTAGACACACAGTAATGACAGCTTAGACCACCGTGAGAAAGCTCCCAGCACTGTGGTTATAAGGAAACAGACAAGCAGGAAGTGTGGAGATCAGAGCAGGATTACAGCAACTTCAAAGCAAAAACGAACAATAAGGACATGAAACCAGTACTGCAGTAAGGTAAAGGAAGCTATTTAGCTAAAAAAAAATGTTTCCTTTAGTGATCCTTTAACCACTTGCCACCTAGGCCAATTCTGACATTTCTCTCCTACGTGTTAAAATCATAATTTTTTTGCAACTTTTTATCTGGCACAATATTTGCGCAGTAATTTTTCGCTCGCATGGCCGCTCGCTGTATCACGGGAGCGCGCCCGCAAGGACTCGCCACCACGCGAGCTCTCTCTCATTACTGTGGTGAGTTCTTGCGGGGAGGATCAGAGACAGCCGCCGAGGGACCCCAGAAGACGTGTATTGGGGCCACTCTGTGCAAAACGAACTGCAAACAATATTGTTATTTTAAAGAAAAAAATACATTTCCTATAGTAACCCTTTAATCATGATTGCTAGAAACTTCTTTTCACGCCGATAAAACTAGGCCTCATCTGCTTAGATTTCTATTTTCTTATTTTTTTTTTTATTTCCTCACTAAATGAGCACAAAAAAAATGCTTCTTCTGCCAACTTTTATTACTGTTCTTCCCTAAAATTTCCACTCTGGTTCTCCTCAGTTTTAGGGAAGGATCCAGCTGGCAGCCATAACAGACCGGCCAAGAGTCTCCAATTATTACAAAGTGCAGGTTTCTAATGGGGTGTAATCAGGCTCAAGGAAATCGCAGTGAACGCCACACAGTGGCACCTCCTGCTCATGTTCTTCCAATCCATAGGACTCATATAAGATGGCTTCTCTGAAGGGCTTGGGCTCCATGTACACAGGACGTTTTTACAACTGCTCCTGAACGATTTAAAGGAGTTGTAAAGGAATTTTTTTTTTTGCTGAAATGACTGTTTACAGGGTATAGAGACATAATAGTTAACTGACTTATTTTAAAAATGATTAAAAATGTTACTATCAAATTTTTTTTAAAATTAAAAATAGATAAAAATCAATCATATAATGTACCTGCAGTTTCATTTTTGCATGCTTATTCATGCTTCTGTGATGTACAGAGACACAGAGCCAATAGAGGGCAGTGATAGTTTGGAAAACGAAAGTGATTGGTTCTGAGGGGTTTTAGACACACCGTAAACACACCTCCTAGATTAGTGACCACAGAGAGAAAGCTCCCATGACTTTTCTCATCAGGAAACAGACAACCAGGAAGCGTTCAGAACAGAGAAGGATTACAGCAACATCATATCAAAAACGAACAATGAGGACATGAAAACAGGAATGCAGTAAGGTAAAAGAAGCTATTTAGCTAAAAAAAAACTTTCCTTTAGTGACCCTTTAACTTGACAGATAGTAACCCACGTTTAAAACGGCTGTTAAGCCAAGCTTACATGCAGCATTTAGCCGCGTTTGCATCTAGAAACATTTAAAAGTCCCGGCATGATCCCAATCATAATGCCGGGTTGCTTAGTGCACCTGCGCAACGCGTTGTCTACCACGCGCATGTGCCGTAGACATCGGTGCAGTGTTTTCTGCAAATATCACCCTAAACGTGTAGGTTAACCACTTGCTTACTGGGCACATATATCCCCTTCCAGACGAAATTTTAGCTTTTTTTCTCACAAATAGAGCTTTCTTTTGGTGGTATCTGATCACCTCTGCGTTTTTTATTTTTGCGCTATAAACAAAAAAAAGAGTGACAATTTTGAAAAAACACTATTTTTTTTTTTTTTGCTATAATATCCCAATTAAAAAAAAAAAAAAAAAAAAATTCTCAGTTTAGGCCGATATGTATTCTTCTTCATATTTTCGGTAAAAAAAAATAAGGTTTACACACACAGATCCACGTCCTTGTCTGTGTAACGGCCGACCATGGGTACGTGGAGGACATCACGGCCGCCAGGCACGAGCATCAGCACCTCAGTGACGTGGCGGCATTCGCGAGCCCCCCAGTGGCCGGAGGAGCCGAGGATGTCAATAGATGTCCTCCCGGCATTTTAGAGCCACCTTGTGGCTGTCTTTTATCTATGGCCGGTGGTCACATGCTGTTTTTTTAATATCTCTTGGGGACTTTAGGGAAGAACATGCCCCACCACAGTAACCAGCTCTGTCACCACTCAACTTTGACTTCTCTGTGTTCTCATTACTTTGACAGTCTTTAAAAGCGGAGAACCACCCTAAAGTGGAACTCCCACTCATCGGATTCCTCCCCCCCTCCGGTGACACAATTGGCACCTTTTTGGGAGGAGGAGGGAGGGACAGGATACCTGTCATTTCCAGGAGTCCGGCCACGGCCTTGACGTCACCGCAGGCTCCCTCCTCCTCCTCCTCTGGCCGCAGGGCTAATAGGAGAGAGGAGTGTGCAGTAGGGTTCCCGACGTGAAGTCGAAAGGCTACACTGTCGGGTTCCCTTACCCGCAATGGCGGTGGCAGCGTAGCCTTTCCTGTTCACACCGGGAACCCTACTGCCCACATCGCTGGACTCCAGGACAGGTAAGTGTCCATTTATTAAAAGCCAGCAGCTGCAGTATGTGTAGCTGCTGGATTTTAATTTAAATTTGTTTTTCCCGGACCTCCTCTTTAAGTATTCAAAAAAAAAGTTAATAGGAAGACTGGGATCTCCTCATAACAGCTGCAAAGAGGGATAAGATTGAGCGACTCCGGCACAAAGATCTCACCAAGAAAGGTCCCAGAGAGACATTAGAATCCATCAGGTGGCCAATATAGCTGCAATCTGTTGAAAACTTAAATCCACGTCCTTGTCTGTGTAACGGCCGACCACGGGTACGTGGAGGACATCACGGCCGCCAGGCACGAGCATCGGCACCTCAGTGACGCGGCAGCGTTCGCAAGCCCCCCAGTGGCCGGAGGAGCCGAGGAAGTCAATAGACGTCCTCCCGGCATTTTAGAGCCACCTTGTGGCTGTCTTTTATCTATGGCCAGGGCTCCAAGTGGTTAAGGAGATATTTCTTGCACCTACAGGTAAACCTTAATCTAGTTACTGGAAGGTCCACTTTAATGCTCAGCCGCCATCTATTTATGGGAACTGATGGAACTTGTATCCCCTCTAGCCAAAGTAACTCCACCATTGGTGTTTGCTCTCCTTCAAGGCTGTAAGCTCACTGAATTTCGGGTTTGTAAACTGCGGTTTATGTTGTTGCATGTTCCTTTTTTTTTTGCTGCTGTTCCTATGGAAACCACTTCCAAGGCTACATCACAGCATTAATTCATCCAGCTGCCATGGGAAATCTATAATTAAATGCTGCGTGTGTAAACAGGAAGGCGATGAGGAGATCAGTGCTTATTACAGGCCCACTGGGGCACCGTCTGTGAGAATCGCCCGCAAGACTGTCCGCTTCAGCTTCAAAATGAGGGACCGTTAAAGGGTCAATCTATCCAAAATTGAGATTTAAGTTTTCAACAGATTGCAGCTATACCGGCCACCTGATGGTTTCTAATGTCTCTCTGGGACCTTTCTTGGTGAGATCTTTGTGCCGGAGTCGCTCGATCTTATCCCTCTTTGCAGCTGTTATGAGGAGATCCCAGTCTTCCTATTGACTTTTTTTTTTAATACTTAAAGCGGAGGTTCACCCTAAAATATACCCTCTCCCATGTGATCCAGCATACTGGCGTCAGTGCCAGTATGCTGTTTTTTTTTAAAAATCTCCCACTTACTGTGAAATCTTTAATTTTTATTTCTTTCCCCCGCGGTGCCTGGCGCCTATACAGCTTGTCAAAGCTTCCGAAAATACCCGATTTAGGACTCGGGTATTTCCGTCGCAATGCGGCGCCTGCGCACAGACCTAGGAGCTGACTGCGCAGGCGCCGTATTTCTCCGAGTCCTATTTCGGCTTTTTTCGGAGGGCGTGACGCGCCATAGCCATAGGACTCGGAGAAATACGGCGCCTGCGCAGTCAGCTCCTAGGTCTGTGCGCAGGCGCCGCATTGCGCTGGAAATACCCGAGTCCTAAATCGGATATTTTCGGAAACTGTGACGCGCTATACAGGCGCCATCCACCACGGGGGAAAGAAATAAAAATTAAAGATTTCACAGTAAGTGGGGGATTTAAAAAAAAAAAAACAGCATACTGGCGCTCACGCCAGTATGCTGGATCGCATGGGAGAGATAATATTTAGGATGAACCTCCTCTTTAAAGAGGAGGTCCGGGGGAAAAAAAATTTAATTAAAAGCCAGCAGTTACACATACTGCAGCTGCTGGCTTTTAATAAATGGACACTTACCTGTCCTGGAGTCCAGCAATGTCGGCAGTAGGGTTCCCGGTGTGAACAGGAAAGGCTACGCTGCCACCGCCATTGCAGGTAAGGGAACCGGACAGTGTAGCCTTTCGGCTTCACGCCGGGAACCCTACTGCACACTCCTCTCTCCTATTGGCCCAGCGGCCAGAGGAGGAGGAGGAGGGAGCCCTGCGGTGACGTCAAGGCCGTGGCCGGACTCCCGGAAATGACAGGTATCCTGTCCAATTGTGGCACCGGAGGGGGGGAGGAATCAGATGAGCGGAAGTTCCACTTTAGGGTGGAACTCCGCTTTGAAGACTGTCAAAGTAATGAGAACACAGAGAAGTCCAAGTTGAGTGGTGACAGAGCTGGTTACTGTGGTGGGGCATGTTCTTCCCCAAGAGATATTAAAAGACCAGCATGTGACCACCGGCCTTCACCTATAACTAAAAAAAATACTTTTACATATTTAGTAAAAATTGCAGCAAAAATGTGCCATAATCTTCATTAGTGGACCTAAAAATGCAAATTTTCTTATCTTTTTGTTTATGTCGGTGGCAGGGATTATGCCCCATTGTTGCTGTCGGTGGCAGGAATGATGCCCCATTGTTTCCCCTACTATATACGGATGTGGCAAATGTGAGTGCTCTTCTACTGTGTCATTCTGTTCTATTGTTCTTCTCCCATCCCTTCTTACCCATTTTTCCTTCCTCTCCCTATCTAAACTCTCCCCCTCTATTTTAATTGCCCCATTGTTGCTATCGGTGGCAGGAATGATGCCCCATTGTTGCTGTCGGTGGCAGGAATGATGCCCCGTTGTTGATGTCGGTGGCAGGACTGATGCCCCGTTGTTGATGTCGGTGGCAGGAATGATGCCCCATTGTTGGTGTCAGTGGCAGGAATAATGCCTCAAGGGCCGGCTAAAGGGTCCCTTCACGCGGCGGTCCGCCCTGCGGACTCTGCTCTGCTCAGGGGGGATCACTCCACTGATCCCAGCTAAGCAGGCAGATGACAGGTCAGTCTCCGCTCACTGTGCAGAGATGGACCTCTCAGAGCCCCGATCTCCTCTATGGAGAGATCGGATGAAAACGGACTGCCTGTTCATTCTCATCTGATCCGATCCACCAGACAGATGGAAAATAGGGTCACCATTCATCTGGTGGTAGCGGACATGTCACCGCTGACATCTGCTGGCCCATAGGAGTAAATCGAGGGTCTGATCAGGTCTGCCTGGAAAATTGACAAGCGGACCTGATCGGAAAGCCTGTGTGAAAGGGGCCAAAGGATAAGTAAATGGCCGCATTTTGCCCCAGAGCAGTTTGGAGATCACTGCTCTAAACCAAAACTAACATGACCCAGTCCTAAGGGGGCAAGGCCATAACAGCCTGGGCTTAGGGGTAGTGGGTTGATGCTGATGACTAAAAAGAGTCATCCATCTCCTGGAATGAACCGTTTGTGGGGACAGTGCCGGATCGAAGGAAAGTATTGCAGCAAAAGCTTATTTTTTATTTATTTTATTTATATACATGCTAGGCTGTCTATTGTTAATATAAACTGACGTTCCGCTCTAATTTACCCACCCATTTTATAATACAATCCCATAATTTTTTTTAATTTTATTTTTTATACCAGTCAGTTTTTCTGGCCATTCACTCCTTGTAAAATATGGCTGTGTTTTTAATCAGACGTGATCTGCTAGCAGATGATGGGGGGAAATGCCTTACCATGTATACGCCATGTGTGTTGCAAGCGATGAATAAAACAATTCTTAATAATGAGTCTAAATGAATGACATTTCCAATGTGTCTGACCAGCGTTCATATGACCTTCTGTCCAGGTAGCACACATCCCAAGGCATCTTGTTTGTAGCTTTGCACCTGGCTAGTTGTGCACATTCCTGGGAGTCAGTGCATAGTTTTCCAGAAAGAGAGGTTTTGTGACTCCTGAAAGGGATGTTTTCCTGGGCACGCACGTGCAGGTTCCCCCGACAGCTCAGCGGGCGAAGAATCTGCATTACTTGGCACTGTGCCACGGGCCCTGGAGCCCGGAGTTCTGAGGTGCAGGAAATAAGAAGCAAAACTGTGCGTCGCGGCAAGTAGAGCTGTAGCGGGTTCCTTTAAAGCCCACTTTGCACAGGATTACATCCTAAAACTTTTTTTAATGTTTTGGATAGAGTAGGGTAAGGTTAAAGAGGAACTATAGCTAAAACTTTTTTGTAGGCTGGGTACACACTAGTGCTAATTGGATGCGACCTGCAGCTCGGCTACCTAGCTTGCTTGCTTGCTGTGGGGGCACTCACCAGGAGGGAGGGGCCAGGAGCTTTAGTCAGGGACCCGAGAAGAGGAGGATCCAGGCTGCTCTGTGCAAAACCAACTGCACAGAGCACGTAAGTATAACATGTCGGTGTAGTGGTCCACCCCAGCATCTAAGGGCCTAAAGGTGACCCCCAGAGCCAGGGAGAACTGACATTCCTCCTTAAGGTACAGGGCATTGAGCATGGTGGGTGTAATGCAAGTTAGAAACATGGGCGTCAGTCACTTTTTGAATGCAACTTAGGCCCCTTACCAGAGCTGCCATCAGGGGGGTACAGGCATTACACCTGTAAGGGGCCCGGGGCCCCCCAGGGGCCCGGATGGAAACCTACTCTTTTTTTTTTATTTTATTTTATATTAAAAAAAAACATTTTTTTTAGATATTTTTATTTTATTTTTTATTAAAGGGCCCGAGGTCCCTGGATGGCTACCCCCCTTTTTTTATATCTATTTTTCTTTATTTCTTCTTTTTTTTGTAAAGGCCCCCCCCCCCCCCCCGCTTCTCAATTCGCAGCGGCCCCCCCCCCCCACTTCTCAATTTCAGGCGGCAGCACCCCCCCCCCCCCCCCAGTTCTCTGCTCCAGGGGGCCCATGCCTGAAGCTGTGTAAGGGGCCCCATAATTCCTGATGGCGGCCCTGCCCCTTACACACGGACATGTCCGTGTACGGGCTCCGCTCTGCTCAGTGGGGATTGCTCCGTTTATCCTCCGCTGAGCAGGCAGATGACAGGTCGGTTTCTGCACACCGCCTTAATCCGATCCGCCAGACGGATGAAAAATTGAGATTCCATCCGTCACACTTTAGCGCATCGGAGCGGGTCGGATGTCAGCGGGCATGCCACCGATGACATCCGTGGCTACATAGACCTGCACAGAGCGTCCGTTCAGGTCCGCCTAAAAAACTGACAGGCGGACCTAAACGGTCTGCCGTGTGAAAGGGGCCTAAAGAGATTTTATTGTCTCTTAACAAGAACTGGGGGAGAGAGGGTTTAGGGCTGTTGGTGGTTCCCCTTTACCTCTGACCTTGATTTGCCTCTGGTAACAGGAGTGGTCGTCCCTTATGGCAACTGCTTCTCCTACATCTCAGGCAACATTCAGTTCCCCCGTCTGGCTGAAACTTTGCAACTTGGTTGGGCTCCCGACCTGAAGCCCCAACCCCACGCTGCTTCTCACAGTCCTGTATAGGCCACAGACAACCTAGCAGCCAGGTGCCCCCATATAGGCCCAAGGCTCTGGCCGAGCAACCGGAAGCAGCCATCTGGGTGGTACAGAACCCTGATCATCTGACTCCTCCTAAATAAATAGGCTCTCCCAGCAGTTCATGGGGCTAAAGAGACTTCTACCAATTGGCTGGGACAAACTATCCACTCCTAACCCGAATTCACTATGCCCTTGTTATTCTAATGCCCCAGGCGGCAATGCCCCCTAGTGGCAGAAGAGAGAGGTTCACTAAATTTAGGGCAAAAGTCAGTGGATCACCCTAACAATTAACCAGGCTAGTTACCACCTAGCAGAATAAATTTATGAGCAGCCCTGTTTAGGACCGTTTATTTTTTATTTTTTTATTAAAATAACAAATTACTTTAAAGTTGGGAGTGAGTGGGCTGCTGGAACTAAGCTGTCTTCACAGTTTGGCATTCTCTAAATGCTGAACTGAATTTTTTATTTTTATTTTTACGATTTCTTTTCTAACACCATGCTGTCCATTCTCTGCAGGCAAACCTCATAATGTAACCCGACAATACCAGAAAATAGATAGGAATTTGCAGATGTTACATCAACTTTTTTTTTTCCAGCTCCACTTCAGTTGCATTCTTTAAAGATAAAATCGTAGTTTACATATTTTCTACACCTTTGTTTACCGTTCTCTTGTTAAATCATCTTTGTTCTGCCGAGAAACTGCTCGGAAGAAGAAAAAAAAATGAAAAAAGTTTTGAAGATTACACTTTGTTTATTGCGAAATTCTGTCAAAATGTGGAATTGGGGAAATAAACATGATGTTTGAGGTCGGAAAATTACTATTATATCAGGTTTGTGAGCAAAATAAATGGCATCAAGTGTTCTGGATCATACAAGTGTTTAAAGTGTTGTGTTGTTGATGACATATAATTGTGCAATAAGGAATAAATTAAGGCTTTTAGCGGCCAAGGGTTTTATTTCTGTCCATAATACCCTGATATACACTAAGATTCTGTGAAGGTTCACACAAATGTTAGTTAGTGGTGGGCAGGGGCGGACTGACGACTCATGGGGCCCCCGGGCAATAGGAGATTATGGGACCACACAGTACTGTATACACACATACAGTATATATACACACACACACACACACACACACTGAGAAGGTACTGGGGAGGCGGGGCAGCTATAATCTTGTGATTTTTAGACTAAAAGCATGTTGGTAAGGGACATTTCAAGGTCAGATGTAAAAAAACACAGATTTTTGCATACTGTCCCTAGTTTTACTGAGGCTTGCAAGCCTGATGGGGCTCCCTAGTGGCATGGGGGCCTCGGGCAGTGCCCGAGTGCCTGAATGGTCCGTCCGCCCCTGGTGGTGGGGTCTGGTGTGTTGAGTTGGCAAGATGGTGGGAGTTTGTGGGCACCTGACCCTCATACACCCCTATGAGATTCTTGAACATCCCAGTCCATAACCATAGGCAATAATCCCCCCCCCCCCCCACCTCTTGTAGTTTTACCAGCCTCTGCCCTTCTTGAAAAGGGTCACTGATTCCCTGAGTTTTTAAATGACCACAGTAGGAATGTAGAGCTGGAAACTCCAATGCAGTGGTCTGTCTCCAGGAGTCCCCTAGAGATGTGCCAAAATACATCTAAGATTCACTTTAGTGGTGAAATTTTGGAATTTCTGAGGGTTCCCATTGCCCTAAACCCTAACTGCATGACAATTGCTTTGCAAAAGCACTATGTTTTTATTTTTTTACAAAGGCAAATCCACTTTGCACTACAAATGCAAACTACAAGTGCAAAGTGCACTTGATATTGCACTGAAAGTGCATTTAGAAGGTCGGTCGCTGTAGATCCGAGGGGGACATGCAAGGAAAATAAAAAATAGCAGAGCTTCCCCTTATTTCAGATCTACCCCTCAGATTTACAGCGACTGCACTTCCAAGTGCACTTTCAGTGCAATTTCAGTGTAAATTTTTTTTTTTTTACTTTTTGGCATACTTGTGCTTCTTCCAGCCACTGTTATCTACTTCCTGTCTAAATGAAAACCAATAAAAGGAGCCAGCAAATAGAGCTGGGCGATTTTTTTTTTTTTTTATTGAATTTATTTTTTGCATTTTTAGGCGAGTCAGAGGCTTTGGCCTAGTCCACGGCCTCGCGGACTAGGCCGAAGCCGCAGCCTTGCCTAAAAACTCCTGCCCGCAGCTCCTTAGGACCGGCGCAGTGTTAGTGCCGGTCCTGGTGAAAAAAAAAATCAAAAAAATAGATTTGCTGAAAATCTGAATCGATTTGACCTCTCAACTAGGGTGACCACATGTCCCGGATTGCCCGGGACAGTCCCGCATTTTGCAGGTCGGTCCCGGGTACCTTTATTGCAGGACAATACAGTGTCCCAGGATTAAACTGACACAGCCACCCCCCGGGCCAATCTGATGCCCCCAAAAAAGGCCGCCACATCACCGCTTTACTCACTGACAGTGCTTGTCCTGGCCGGGAATGCCTGGAGGAGCACAATCCCTGCGCCCCGCTTGATTGGAGAAATCATAAATCCCGCCTCTTGTGTCCAATTACTGTGCTGTGATTTGTTACAGCACAAGCTGATTTTTGGGAAGGTGGGTGTCCCTGAATGGTAGTTTGGAAATTTGGTCACCCTACTCTCAACTCGATTCTAGATTCAAATCGATTTTTTTCCCCAGCCCTACCAGCAACTCAATGATCTGGAGACCTCTTTATTCAGTATTTGCAATAAATGGGTAAACAAAAAATCCAGAAAAAAATACACGTTTCAGCCTCAATGGGTCTTACTTTTAATCGTTCTGTCAGGGCCTGGACTTGAACCTGGGACCTCTGCTTTGTTTGGCAATGACTCTGCTGAACTATTAGGAATGCTGGACAGTGCAATGGACAAATCATTGAATGATCCTGCCTTGAATCTTGTTTAATGTATACCACGGCTCAACAAACCCCAGGCGCCAGGTTGCATTGGCGCCTAGAATTGGCGGCCTGGGCTAGACTTTGGCAGATGTCTTGTCCACATGTGCCTCCCCAGGCTTTGTTGGAGCGAGATGCACTAAAGAAATGTTAAAAGAAAATGTTAAAACAAATAAGTATGATATACTTTCCTATCTATTTACTAATGCTAGCAGCAGAAGGATTACAAATAGTCAATGTTGACTGAGAGAATGAAGTTCCACTTTAAGTTATTTATGAACATTAAGTTGACAATTATTTTATGCGTAGTGTTTTTTCAAGAAAAAAAAAACTAAAAAAGAAAGAACCTTTTTTTTTTTAGGAGTTGGCGTTGGTATTAATCCTTACGTCCTTATATTTCAACTCTTCCTAGCACAAAGCAGCTGGAGGAAGCTATTTCAAGCCTTGAGGCCTTCTCCTCCTCCAAATATAACATTACTCCAAGGTAGCAAGGTGGGAAAATCTGAATATTTTCTTTATTGTGGGAGGTGACGGGCCAGTTATGTAATCGGTTCTGAAGATAGATGTCGGTTTCTGTAAGTTCAAAGTAATCGATCACTCAGCAGGCACATTGCTCTCCAGAAGCAAACCCCTCCCTTGTTCAAGACTCATGTGCAACTGTTTTAACCACTTAACCCCCGGACCATATTGCTGCCCAATGACCAGAGCACTTTTTGTGATTCGGCACTGCGTCGCTTTAACTGACAATTGCGCGGTCGTGCGACGTGGCTCCCAAACAAAATTGATGTCCTTTTTTTCCCACAAATAGAGCTTTCTTTTGGTGGTATTTGATCATCTCTGCGGTTTTTATTTTTTGCGCTATAAACAAAAATAGAGCGACAATTTTGAAAAAAATGCAATATTTTTTACTTTTTGCTATAATAAATATCCCCCAAAAATATATAAAAAAACTATTTTTTTCCTCAGTTTAGGCCGATACATATTATTCTACATATTTTTCATAAAAAAAAAATCATAATAAGCGTTTATTGATTGGTTTGCGCAAAAGTTATAGCGTTTACAAAATAGGGGGTAGTTTTATGGCATTTTTATTATTATTTTTTTTTACTAGTAATGGAGGCGATCAGCATTTTTTTTCAGTACTGCGACATTATGGCGGGCACTTCGGACACTTTTGACACATTTTTGGGACCATTGGCATTTTTTTAGCGATCAATGCTATAAAAATGCATTGGATTACTAGGGGGCGGGGAAGGGGTTAAGGGGTGAAGGGGTTAACACTAGGGGGCGGTGAAGGGGTTAAGTGTGTTCCTGGGTGTGTTCTAACTGTATTGGGGGGTGGCCTCACTAGGGGAAATCACTGATCTTCTGTTCGCTGACAGGACCGGGGGCTTTGTGTAACGAGCGATCGCGTGCGGGACTCGGGGGCGAGCGAGCTTTAATGCGGACGTATAGCTACGGACTCTCGCCCAGCAGTGCCACCGTCCCGCAGTAATATGACGGCAGGCGGTCGGCAACTGGTTAAAGTGTCTCTGTCTACCAGGGATATTTCCCTTGATGTGAAATCAGAGTGGCTTGCTGGCTTATTATATGTCTTGGCCACATCAGTTGGAAAATATCCTTGTCCCGGGACCTGACTATACTTTTTTGCATACATTTTATGCGTTTTAGATGTTCCAACTCTACGTCATTATTCATATTGTAAAGGCAGAGTCTTCCAGGCATGGAGAAGCATGAAACCTCCTCCCCTATGCCAATTTTTGGGTCAAGAACAAAAATGTTATGGCCAATCCCTAGACCAGGGGTCTCCAAACTATGGCCCTCAAGTTGTTCAGGAACTACAATTCCCATCATGCCTAGTCATGTCTGTGAATGTCAGTTTTACAATGCCTCTTGGGACGTGTTTTCCTCAACAGCTGGAGGGCCGTAGTTTTGGAAATCTCTTCCCTAGACCCAAGCATGACCTGGGGTGCGACATTTTAGAGCTGGGTCACCAACACGAGTAATTTTAGTGCTGGCTGTGGTGGTGTAGGGTGGTAAGCAGCTAAGGTGAGTATGGCGGACCTTTTACTGAGTCATTGGGGTCCATTCACTTAGTGGTAAATAACGCTGAAAAAAAAAGCGCTAAAATGACGCAAGAGTGGCTTGCTGGCTTATTATATGTCTTGGCCACATCAGTTGGAAAATATCCTTGTCCCGGTACCTGACTATACTTTTTTGCATACATTTTATGCGTTTTAGATGTTTAGATTAAAAGGAGCGTGGCAGGGGGCGTGTCCTATGCCTACAAACGTTTGATAAAAGGTGTCCCTCATTCCCATCTCAAAAAGTTGGGAGGTATGCTTTTGGGCACCTTGTTTCCATGTTGATGAGAACAGGGGCCTCTTCCCCACAACCCTGGGCAGTGGATGTGGGGGTCTGTGGACAGGGGGCTCAACAATTTTTTATCTCAATGCATTCGCTGCATTAAGGTAAAAAAAATTCCCCACTAACTGCCCCCCCCCCCCCCCCCTAAACACTTACCTGACACCTTTTCACCTGGCTGCAGGACTGCTTTCCTCTCTTCCTGGTCTCACAACAGACACAGAGGGCAGCGGGAGCCATAGACTTCTGCTGCTGTCAGTCAAACATCTGTGAGAAGGGAGCTGGCGCGTGGCTTGTTGGCACAGTGTGTGTCTACTGGCACACACAGCCTGGATGGGTTGCCCCCTTAACACATGGCTTGCTGGGGGGGCACTTGGAAGAGGAAAGAGTGAACAGCGCTGGCAGGGAACCACTAAAAAGTAACTGACAGTGACTATTCTGTGCACTCATGTGTGCTGTGGGGAGAACGCACACTGAAGGTAAAAAAAAACTTGGACGGATATACGAGTCACATTTATTTATTTATTTTATATATGTGTGTGTATATATGTAGCACTACCCCATTCAGGAGCCACTGATTAGATTGGGATCGTCGAATTAAGTTACCTCTGTGTGGTGTCTAGGGGTGGATGTAGTGAGCAGAGCAATAACGAATGTCCAACCTGTAGCTGAAGTTTTCTGAATGCTTTATTTTCCTGGTCCAACACGACCAACACATCAATTTGAGGTAGATAGAACAAGGTTGATGAAAGTAGAGTAACTTCGCAGAGTCGGGCTTGGATAGAGAAAGCAGTCCTGCCTTCTATAGTTAAGTCAATCACGTCGCGGAGTGGGTGCAGTGCACCTGGACAGGCCTCTCACACAGACCTGGCAGCCAGAGTGTCACTAAGAATGCTGAGAAGGAACAAGTCTCTGCCACCGACTTGGCTCTAGAAGATTAGTACAGGACTCTGCCACAGGTCCGTTACTTAAAAGCAATAGAGCATATCCTCTCAATCCTGTCCTCTTGAGATGCGGAACCCCAGCAAGCCACTGAGGTTCCTCAGTCACTTCAGTGTCTCTGAGCCATGAGGGCCCAGAGCCGGGAACTCCGCGTAGCACGGGCCCCTGCCAGGTAGGCCATAGTGGTGGGGCCCGTGATGTGTGCACACCCTGAAGGTGGGTGCCACACCTGGAACCAGGAACCCGCGAAGAACCCCGGGAAAATGGCGTCTGCCACAGATATACCCTTCCCCAGCATGCCCCGCGAGGGAAACGCTCCTCCAATTGGCTGCTGGGGAAAAATGGCTCTGCCTGAACCCCTCTGGCGCCACCTGCCGCCCAGAGATGGGACCACATCCCTGGAGCGCAGAATGACCCACAGGACAATTCAGGGCTGACAGCTGCCGAATTTGAACAAATCAACTTGGGTGAGAGCAAGTAAGTCTCTCACCCCACTAACTTTAGCGTAGCGCCCTTTCTGAAAGTAAGGGACACTACATATATATATATACCATATATACTCGAGTATAAGCCGAGTTTTTCAGCACATTTTTTTGTGTGCTGAAAATGCCCCCCTCTGCTTATACTGGAGTCACCTTTTTACGCCTGATCTCCTGGATTTTGGGGACCCGGTACCGGACGGCTGTAGGTCCCCTGGACCCCAAACTTGGCACACATGTAGCCCCAGTTCTTCTCTGAAAGTGTGAAAGGTTTGCTGTCTGGGGGACCTATGGCCAGGGAGCAACGATTTTTCAAAGCCGACCATCTCTTCTATATACTCCCATGTCATGGACACAGTGAGGGGCACAGTGAGGCATGGACACAGTGAGGGGCACAGTGAGGCATGGGCACAGTGAGGCATCACTCAAAAACTCTGGAGGTCGATGCCTTGTCAAGTACATGACCCTGCACACCTTCTCATGGCTCTGAGTGGCAGAGTCACATAACAGAACCCTGTTCAGGCTCCTCTAGGAGTGATGTTGCTGAGGCCGAGACTAATGGAGTTGGAGAATGACAACTTCCACAGCTGAAGAATGTTGCTTCACGCACCATGCCATAAAAAGCCACCAGGTTGCCATAGAGAGCCAGCGCTAACAAAACTTCAGAGAGCAGCTAAATTAAGGCACATCTTAAAAATGGGAGACATTCTTCTGCAAAGAAAATGTTCCTTCTTGGCCAAAACAGGATGTTATTAAAATATTTTATGCTGTGCAAAACAAAATCTGTGTCCTAGAGACATGGGAGAAATAGGATGCAGTCATGCAAAATGTGGTTGCTACAGGTTACAGCACCGTGCATGGTATTAGCTTCTGGTGCTCAATATTTTGGGGGGCAAACAAACCTGGCCACCTCACTCACACTAAAGGAACCCCCCCCCCCCATGGGAGGGACGTTAAAGCAATCACTGGCCTTACCTTAGGAGGCCGCTGACGAGCTGATGCTGGATCCTGGGTAAAGCTGGTGGAAGAGGCTGTTGCTGCTCACTCCAGATTTCTGAGAGAAGAGTCGGGGACATTGCTTCTTCATCCCGGCTGAACAGGAAGTGTGTCCGATTGGCCGGGAATCCTAAAACTCCCTGGCCAATTGGGTCCCGCTTCCTGATTGGCCAGGAGGAAAAGCAGGAAGAAATTAGCAAATATTAATTTGCTAATGTCACACAACTGGGTGTGCTCAGGGCGCAGTGCCCTGTGCCCTGAGCCCATTTTTTTTTTTAACCTAATTAGAGCCTCATGCTCTAATCATGTGCTTCGAAAAAAATAAAAACCCATTGAAATCCACGCTTTCGTCTCCCTGCTTAAGCAAAGAAAAGTTGGCACCCCGGTGTATATTCTACAATCTTGTGGGTTTTTTTTGGTGGGTAACAAATGAAAACCAGAAATGTCAATGCGTTTCGAACTAAAAAATTCGAACCTGCTCTAATTTTTCACGTAGTTTTTAACATTGTCGCGGTCTTTACTTCTATGGCTATTGTTGGCAATAGCTCCTGGCCCCTGTGGATGTTGTATTCTATACCTGTTTTTATACCAAGGAAAGAGAGACAATGTGCACTGATGCCTGCTTTTATGTTGGCACCGATCTGTTGGCACGCTTGAACTGACAAGGACAGTTCCAGGGCCAATTCGGGATTTTGAACAGGCGTAGTCCATAACTGCCTTTTAAAGTGGAAGAAAAGGGCATTATCCGACTTTAGTCAAAGCTGCACCTTACCTGCATAGGCAGTTTTTTTTTTGGAAAGGTGAACTAAGCCTTTAAGTAGTTTGTACAGCATGTGAGATCAAATTATTTTGTTCATAAGAACACTATTGCTTATTGTATGGGCTTCTTTAGTAAGTAAAACTAGAGGATAATTTCCTTTTAATGCACAGGTTTTCAATGGTTTGTTTTTTTCCAGTGTAACAGAATATACCATAATGTATATCAAATCAGGGGTGTCAAATTCAATTTCATTGTGGGCTGCATCAGCGGTATAGTTGCCGTCAAAGGGCCAGTGTATCTGGGGTGCGCTACGTACAGAGTGCAGGGTTCAGGAGTGCACTTCCTACAGTGTAGGTTCCAGGGGTGCGCTATGTACAGAGTGCAGTTCCAGGGGTGCTCTATTTACAGAGTGCAGGGTTCACAAGTGCTTCCTCACATCTCTCTCTCCTACCTGGCCTGGTTCTAGCACCTCCCTGTGTTGGCGGTTCAGCCTCTGGCTTTAACACTGGGTGCGAGTGTTTGTCAACATTTTTTCTATAAGTGAATATGTGAAAAGAGTGGCGTGTATTTATGTTAAGCCCCCTGAGTCAATTTTTTGTAGAACCCCCTTTACCCCCTTGCAATTACAGCTGCAAGTCTTTTTGCGGGTGTATCTACCAGCTTTGCACATCTAAAGAGTGGCATTTTTGCCTATTCTACTTGACAAAATATCTCAAGCCCTGTCAGATTGGATGGAGAGCGTCTGTGAACAGCAATTTTCAAGTCTTGCTACAGATTCTCAATTGGATTTAGGTCTGGACTTTGACTGGGCCATTCTAACACATGAATATGTTTTGATCTAAACCATTTCATTGTAGCTCTGGCTGTATGTTTAGGGTCGTTTTCCTGGTGGAAGGTGAACCTCTACCCCAGTCTCAAATCTTTTGCAGACTCTAAGGTCGCGTACACACGATCGGTCCAACCCGATGAGAGTGGTCCGACGGACCATTTTCATCGGTTCATAGACTGATGGTCTGATGGTGCGTACACACCATCAGTTCAAAAAACGATTGTTTCAGTACGCGGTGACGTAAAACACAACAACGTGCTGAAAAAAATGAAGTTCAATGCATGCGTCGACTTGATTCTGAGCATGCGCGTGTTTTTGGACTGATGCTTTTGCATACTAACCATCGGTTTGGACCGATGGTCCGACGTCCATCGGTCCGATTTTAAAGCAAGTTTTAAAACTTTGGTCCGACGGACCGATGGGCCGTACACACGGTCGGTTTGGACCGATGAAACTGGACTTAAGTCCATTTTCATCGGTTTGGACCGATCGTGTGTACGCGGCCTAACATGTTTTCTTCTGAGGCGGCGTACACACGACCGAGTTTCTCGGCAGAATCCAGCAAAAACCTCGATGGGAGACGTATTCTGCTGAGGAAACCGGTCGTGTGTACACTTTTCGCCGAGCAACCCGTCGAGGAACTTGTCGAGCCAAAAAGAGAGCAGGTTCTCTATTTCCTCGTTGTTCAATGGGAAAATTTGGCTTGACAAGCTTTTTGACTGCCGAACTAGGAACTCGACGGGCGGAACGATGAGTTTCGCCCGACGAGTTTCTCGGTCGTGTGTACGTGGCCTAAGATTGTGCTGTATAAAAGAGTACTATTCACTGGCCCTCTATTGTTAGTACAACCCTGCGCTTTAGGAGTAACTTCCACAAAAAACTCTCAGCAAATTAGAATAAAAATACACCACAATGTAAACCTTAAAAAGCAGCTGCTTAAAATATAAAAGTCACTTATTAAAAACAGAAATATAAAAACCAGCTCGCACAGAGCTGAGAAATAGTCCTGCAGCAGCGCTGCAAACCCCTGGTTTGACGAGAAAGCTATGTGAGATGACCAGACCAGGCGGTATGACTCTTTAAAACTCCGGAGGCTGCAGAGGTATAGCACGCTCTTAGAGGAAGTCTGAATAGACGAAACGTCAGAGCTGTGCTAACCAGCACCCTAACCGGAAGTGAAGTTTGCGCTCCACAGGAGAGAGGAACCAGGAAGGAAAGCTACAGGAAAGTCTCCTAGGCATTCTTCAGGGGTCCACTTCTAACCGTGAGAGTTGCATAACATCAAGAATATTATACATTTTGCCTGAGTATTCATTCTATCTGGTAAGCATGTTTTATGAGGGGACTGGTGTATATATGTTTTGGGGTGACAATAAACTGTTGAAAACAATATTGCACTATATGGCTGTTTCCTTCCCTCATATATCTGTGGATTTAATGCCTGGAGAGTGAAATCCCAAAACGGTGATCAAAAAGGAGAGTGGTATGCCATTCCAACCATCTGAAAAGTAAGGCGATATATACTGATATGCGGTCTTAAAGAAACCTTCTGGTGAGTGTTTCCCCCGAAGGGGACCCTATATCCCCCCACGCGGTGAATGTTTTATGGTGATTGGAGCACATACTACTGATACTTGCTGGTCATCTCACATAGCTTTCTCGTCAAACCAGGGGTTTGCAGCGCTGCTGCAGGACTATTTATCAGCTCTGTGCGAGCTGGTTTTTATATTTCTGTTTTTAATAAGATTGTGCTGTGTTTGGCTCCATCCATCTTCCCATCAGCTTCCCTGTCCCAGTTGAAGAAAAGCATTCCCACAACATGATGCTACCACCACCATGTTTCACGGTGGGGATGGTGTGTTCAGGGTGATGTGCAGTGTTAGTTTTCCTCCACACATAGCGTTTTTCTTTTAGGCCAAAAAGTAAAATTGTTGTCTCATCTGACCAGAGCACCTTCTTCCACATGTATATAGTGTATATGACTAGAGTGGGAAGTGTAGATTGTAAAGCTGGCCACACAGGGACTGGTCGGATTTTAATCAGTGTGTGGCCCTCCCTGTTTGACAGAAGTTTGATCAACTTCCTTGCCAAGGGACACACTGGAAACTTTTGTCCGATTTAATGGTGGGTCCTGCTGTCAGAATACAATAGCCTGGTGGGAAGTGAACTTTTCGTCCACCTTGTTTTTTCGAATGTAAGAATCTGCTTTTTGATTTATTTATTTGAACCCGCTGGCTTATTGCCAAAAAACAACCATCTATGGCCAGTTTAAGATTCTCGATTTCCCAAGAATCACACCTTTTAATACCCCATCGTTCTTGGTGTTGCACCCTCCTAAACGATGTAGTACTCCCTATGTATTAGGAAACGATGAGCCAGCTCATACATTACATTTTATGAAAGCAGCTCCACGTTTTTATGAACTGTCAGAGAAGGGTCCATACCAAATTGAGGCAAGAATGTGGCCAAACAAAATTAGAGCGCAGATAAGTTAGGAAAGCTGTTTTTAGAAAGAACGCCGTAATGGCCATTTTTATCCTCAACAGAAAAAATAAATGAATTTGTTTAAAGAAGATAATCAGCTGTAATATTACCATAGACTAAAAAAGGAAGGGAATCTGGAATGATGGATGGCTACTGCTGCACTCCAGTAATAGCTATCCAATGTGTGCCCCCTTATGTAACTTTGACATGCCGCTATGAGAAAAGCCCAGAAATAGGCCATTGAAGTGAACCAGTCATTTATGTGCATGGAACCAGTCGCAAAAGTAACTGGCTTTAACTACATGATGGACATTAAAATAGTCTATTAACCATTTCCTGATGGCCGTGCGACTTTGTACGGCCGCAGTGTGGATCTCAATTGCCGGGAGGCCGTCTATATACGGCCTCCAGCCACTGGGGAGCCAGCACGTGCCCGCCGCATCACTGAGATGCGCGTGCCTGGCGGCCGCGATGTCTGCCAGTCACCCGCGATCGGCAGTTACAGAGACATGGACGTGAATCTGTGTGTGTAAACATACAGATCCACGTCCTGTCAGGGAGAGAGGAGACTGATGCTGTGTCCCTTGTACAAAGGGACACAGATCGGTCACCTCCCCCAGTCAGTCCCCTTCCCCCACAGTTAGAACCCTATGCAGGGTACACATTTAACCCCTTCCTCGCCCCTAGTGTTAACCCCTTCAATTCCAGTCACATTTATACAGTAATTAGTGCATATTTATAGCCCGACGAGAAACACGACAAGGAAATTGAGACTCGCGACGAGAAAAAAGAGAGCATGTTCTCTTTTTTTCTCGTCGAGATCCACAGCAGTTATCTTTATGAAAAACATGCACATGACCGTTTACGGCCGCGTACACACGACCGAGAAACTCGACGGGCGAAACACATCGTTTTCCCCGTCGAGTTCCTTGTTCGGCAATCAAAAAACTTGTTGAGCCAAATTTTCCCATTGCCCATCGAGGAAATTTTTGGCTCGACGAGTTCCTCGACGGGTTTCTCGGCGAAATGTGTATACACGACCGGTTTCCTCGGCAGAATACGTCTCCCATCGAGTTTCTTGCTGAATTCTACCGAGGAAACCGGTCGTGTGTACGCGGCCTAAGAAGTAGAAATTGCTCATTGCTCAAGGTACTCCAAGCAACCTCTGCAGGAGCCCTAGTTGAGAAACCCTGTCTTATGCCGCGTACACACGATCACTTTTTGTGATGAAAATAAAAACAACGTTTTTCAAACTTCATTTTCCAAAACGACGTTGCATACACACCATAGTTTTTTCAAAATGCTCTAGCAAAGCGTGGTGACGTACACCACGTTCGACAGCACTCTGTTCCATTGAAGCTCCGTCTCATAACTTGCCTCTGAGCATGCGCGGCTTTAAAAACGTTGTTTTCAACATCGTTTTGCCCACACACCATCACTTTTTATGACACCAAAAATGACGTTTTGAAAAACGACACAAAAAATTCAAGCATGTTCGAATTTTTTTTTGGTCGTTTTTTTGAAGACATAAAACAATGTTTTGCCCACACACGGTGATTTTAAATGACGTTTTTGAAAACGTCGTTTTTTTTCATTACAAAAAATGATCGTGTGTACGCGGGATTAGGTTCTTAGTTTTATCAAGATTCCTTTCTGTTCCATGAATGTGTCCCCTATACACAAAGCGAGCCTTATATAGACATGGTTTGGTGAGTTGGGTGTGAAGGAACTTTAGTAGCCTGCACAATGCTCTGATCTCATCTGTACTGAACATCTTTGGGGTAAAATGTAGAGCTGCACAATTAATCGTAAAAAAAATCGAAATCTCGATTCAACCCCCCTGACGATCTCCAATGCAGAGTTTGCAGATTCTTTCATATGACAAGAGGAAAGACTTATCAGCTGTCAAAAGAAAATATCCAGGCAGTCTGCCAAGTTTTTAACAGGAAACATTGTAACTAATTGTTTCCTTCTTAGGTCAAAGGGATAAACTTTGTGTGTAAAGAAAAAATCGGGGCAGTCTGCCAAGTTTTTAACAGCATGAAACATTGTAACTAACTTCCTTCTTAGATCAAACTTCTGTGTGTAAATGCAGGAAGTTTAACCACTTAAGTGTCAGAAAAAGATTTAGACTTTGTTTCTTAAGTTAAAATCAATATTTTTTTTGCTAGAAAATTACTTGGAACCCCCAAACATTATATATATTTTAGCAGAGACCCTGGGAAATAAAATGACAATTGCTGCAATATTTTATGCCACACTGTATTTGCCCAGCGACCTTTCAAATGCATTTTTTTGGGAAAAAATACACTTCAATGAATTAAAAAAACAAAATGAAACAGTTAAGTTAGCCCTTTTTTTTTTTTTGTTTTAATGTGCAAGATGATGTTACACCTCGAGAATCGTAATCTATCTTCTAAGCAAAAAAGCTGTGATTCTCATTTTAGTCGGAATTGTGCAGCTCTAGTGGACTGGAACATTAATTGTGAGTCAGGTCTTTTCCTTAGTAATTTGCAGGGGAGTCCACTTTTTTGGTGGAAATACAGTAAAGTAGGGGCGATGGCCGGGTGTCCACAAACTTTTGGCCATATAGTGTATGTGTGGTTGTATACACATCAGAACTGCTTGCAATGTTATTATTTTTTGGTCAGAATGCAGAGATTTGGATTGTCCTCAAGTTGGAATCTCACACTTCCTCAAGTGGAACATTTTCTTTCTGAAAATAGACTAAAAAACAGATTACGAGTTCTCATTTCCAAGAATCGTTTCAGAAAAGGACAATGTCATCCCGTAATGAGAACGGGAGGGCGTCACCTGCTTGTTAATTTTCTCAGTCTGCTGTTGCCAAGTGAATGAAGCTTGTGAGCCTTGGAGAACGGGTCCTCTTCAGCAGAGGGTGACACTGATGCAGCGTACACACAAAAAATTACGTTTTAAGGGTCTAGAAAAAACAAAGTTGTTTTTTTCAACACGATCATTAAAACGGCCTTGCCTACACATGATCGTGAAAAAAAAATCCTCTAGCAAAGCGTGGTGACGTACAACACGTACGACGGCACTATAAAGGGGAAGTTCCATTTGGATGACACCACCCTTTGGACTGCTTTAGCTGATTCTGTGTTAGTAAAAGACGATTTGCGCTTTTCTGTCTGTTACAGTGTTAATGTGCTATCTCCACTACGAACGGTAGTTTTACCAGAACGAGCGCTCCTGTCTCATAACTTGCTTCTGGACATGCGCGGATTTTTCATGTCGTTAAAGCCCACACACGACCATTTTTTACAACCTTAAAAACTACAACGTTAAACACGTCGTGGAAAAATAGAGCATGTTCGAAAAAAAAGTTGGCCATTTTTTAGAACCCAAAAAATGCTGTGAAGACCACACACGATGACAAAAACGAAAAAAAAACGTAATTTTTTAGAACCTGAAAAAACGGTCGTGTTTACGCGGCATTACTCCTTATCTTCTTCATGTGCTTGGCAATATCTGCACAGTGGCTGTATGTGGGGAGAAGCAGCATGGCGCAGTGGCAATAAACACTCAGAGTTAGGGGTGCAACGGATCAAAAAACTCACGGTTTGGATCGTTCCTCGGATCGGCAGTCACGGATCGGATCATTTTTCGGATCAGCAAAAAAAAAAAAAAGACAGTGACCCCCCCAGTAGTACAGGCACACAGTGACCCCCCCACCCCAAGTAGTACAGGCACACAGTGACCCCCCCAAGTAGTACAGGCACACAGTGACCCCCCCCCCCAAGTAGTACAGGCAGACAGTGACCCCCCCAGTAGTACAGGCAGACAGTGACCCCCCCAGTAGTACAGGCAGACAGTGAACCCCTCCCCCCATAGTACAGGCAGACAGTGACCCCCTCCCCCCATAGTACAGGCAGACAGTGACCCCCTCCCCCCATAGTACAGGCAGACAGTGACCCCCTCCCCCCATAGTACAGGCAGACAGTGACCCCCTCCCCCCATAGTACAGGCAGACAGTGACCCCCTCCCCCCCATAGTACAGGCAGACAGTGACCCCCCCCCCCCCGTAGTACAGGCACACAGTGAGCCCCCCCCCGTGCAGACCTCAGATCAGATAGCGGCGTGTGTGTCCCTTGAGCGCAGGCTCCTCCTCCTTTGTGGGTGTAAACAGAGAGGAGGGGCCGCCGCCGGGTGTACCAAGATGGCCGCGGCTCCGGAGCTAGGCCGAAGCCGCGGCCTTTCCTAATGCTATGGCCGCTGCGGTAGTCCGCGGATCACATAGCGTGCCGATCCGAAGGGGGTGACCCTTTTGGATCATGGATCAACCGTGATCTGTTGCACCCTTACTCAGAGTCCAGTTGCAGGAACACATCTACAAGAACAACAAGCCTGGTGGGAAGGCACCCGACCGGGAACACTCACAGAATGCAACAACGATGTATAGCAAAGCAGGTCGTGGGAGTGCTGAGGGCGTCTGTCTTAAAGGGGCGGAATGTAGCCTGGCCAATCCTTGCCCAAATGGGGAGATCTCCAAAAAGGATGGCCTTTTTTGGAACCTCTCCCTGATGCTAATCGCTGTCGCTACACTACCCGCATGCGAAATGCATTAAATTTCATTAAAATTAAATGCATTAAATTGCATTAAATAGGTTCTGCCTGACCCAAGATGGCCACCAGAGTTACATGGGGTGGCAGCATCCAATCGGACAGCTATCCCCCCCTAGTGACCCAGGAAACCATAGATGAACCGTGTTCCTCTTGACTTCTTCTCAAACTGTAATGCTGCTGCAGTCGAGCGCCACCTACAGTGGAGAAAATAGACTGCACCTGCCTATATGTCCCTAAAGTTGAAGGCATATTATACAAGCTGATTGTACACTGTATATTAGCCACTTCCCGTCCGCCCTATAGCAGTTTTACTGCTACAGAGTGGCACCTGTGCGCCAAATCATTTTTTCTTTTTCTTGGGAGGGTGCATGTGATTGGCACAGGGCTTATCGGCCAGACAGAGGGTCAGGGGTTCTGCAGCCTCACAGGACAGTCAACTCCTCCTACAAGCTTTAACCAGAAACCAATAGAAGTCACAAGACTGCTATATACTGCTGAAAAGGTATTTAGCAGTTTTGATATTTACTAAATTAATTACAATAATTGATTTCCATGTTCTATGGGAGACCAGATATAGTGAATGCAGAGTCCTGGTTTTAGTAACACCTTAACTTGAAAAATGATGTTTGGTGCTAGGCCCACTTTAACCCTTTCCCATAAAAGAATGTGTCTTTTCATTATGTAAGTTCCTATTGTATCCACAGAATGGAATTGTGAACCATTTTCTTTTTAAAAAGAAAGGGGGGAAAAAACATAACAAAGAAAAATGCCTGTAAAATGCATTAACCACTTCAGCTTCAGAAGGTTTACATCCTTCATGACCAGGACATATTTTGCGATACGGCACTGCATTACTTTACATCTAATTTCATCATCAATTTAAGCCAATCTGTATTCTGCTACATATTTTTGGTAAAAAAATCCCAATAAGCGTATATTGATTGGTTTGTGCAAAAGTTATAGCATCTACAAACTATGGGATGGATATATGGATTTTTTTTAGTTATTATTTTCTTGTAATGGCGGCGATAATTTTTTTTTTTTTTTTTTGCATGACTGCTACATTTTACACTAAGTGACACTTTTTGGAGTACCACTGACACCAATACAATGATCAGTGCTAAAAAAATGCACTGTCACTGTACTAATGACACTGACTGGAAAAGGGTCAAAGGGTTAAATGTGTTTGCTGCTTCCTTTTTCTGCTATAAGCATTTAATAGTTTGACAAGTTTTACTGGCACCAAGAGAAAAATGGTGACAAGGGAGAGACCTCCAGTTGATTGACGGCCTCAGCTCTGTTCCTGTGTTCTGTGTGAAGGGGGTGTGTCCTGCACCTCCAATCATCTGTAGGAACTCTCCTCACTGTTGTAACTTTAGCTCTCCACCCCCTGCTTTTCAGAGCTGAGAGATCCTGTTTGAATTCTGCACTTTGAATGGATGTAGGGCAAAGACATCTGTAGATAAACAGGTACAACTTATGAAGGGGGATTTGTTTCATCTCTATGTATCACCAGAGCCCAGTCACTTCACTGGGTATACAAAAGGGGTTTACAATCACTCTAACTACTTGCCGACCAGCCACTGTCGTAGTTACGGCGGCAGGTTTGCTCCCCTGCGCAAATCGCCGTAGCTGTATGGTGGCTGCTCGAAGGGCTTTAGGGGACGCAACGTCAAAGCCGATGCACAAGGCCGGCGGCCACGCATGACCGCCAGCCACCCACGATCGCTCCTCAGAGAGCCAGAACGGGAATCTGTACATGTAAACAGACACACTTTTTTGTTCTGTCTGGGAACTGAAGAGAGATCTGCTGTTCCTAGTGATCAGTGATCTCTCTCTACTCCCAGTCGGTACACTCCCCCCACAGTTAGAAACCCTTCCCTAGGACACACTTAACCCCTTGATCACCCTCTAGTGTTAACACCTTACTTGCCAGGGGCATTTATACAATAATCAGTGGCTATTTTTAGCTCTAATTGCTGCATAAATGTCAATTGTCCCCAAAATGTGTCAAAAAATGTGATTAAATCCCTGTTCTGTTCTGTGAGGAAAGACAAATCGTCAATTCCTAATAGCTAGGAACCACCATCTCTCATTTCCTCTAGGTCAGTCCCCTCCCCCTACAGTTAGACACAAACCCAGGGAACACAATTAACCCCTTGTGTTAACCCCCTTCCCTGCCAGTGACATTTTTATATCATTAATCGTTGTATAAATGCCAATGGTCCCAAAAATTTGTCAAGTGTCTGATGTGTCCACCATAATGTCGCAGTCCCGAAAAAAAGATCGCCACCATTACTAGTAAAAAAAGTAATAATAATAAAAATGCTATAAATCTATCCCCTATTTTGTAGACACTATGGGCCAGATTCAGGTACAATTGCCCTGGCGCAGAGTATCAGAGATACACTACGCCGCCGTATTTTACCTGGCTCTAAGACGAATTCAGGTAGATTTCGGCCCGTAAGGTACGGCGGCGTAGTGTATTTCTCGCGGCGGAATCGAAATACGCGATTAGGGGGCGTGAAGCATTTAAATTAGGCGCGTCCTCGCGGCGATCGAACTGCGCATACTTCGTTCTGAAATTTCCCGCCGTGCATTGCGCGAAATAACATCGTTACGTCATTTTTTTTTTGAGTAGCGCCATTTACGTACATTCCTATTCCCAGACGACTTACGCAAAAAATAAAAAATTTATTGAAATTCGATGCGGGAATGACGGCCATACTTAACATGGTTCTTCTAACTATAGACCAGCTAATAGCTGGTATAACTTTACCCAGCAAAAAGATGACTACAGATGCCGTAAGAGATTGCAAAGGACGATCGTAACTTCCTGGATCGCCGGAAAAAGCTAATTTGCATACCCCGACGCGGAAAAACGACCCGAACTCCACCCAGCGGCCGCAAAAAGATTGCAGCGTAGATCCGAAGGCGTACGAAGACGTAAGCCTGTCAGATCGAAGCCCGAAGCCGTCGTTTCATGGTTTGAGGATTCAAATGAATGATACGACACGCGTAATTTGAAATTACTCCGGTCTAACAGGAGATAGACCGGAGTAAGGGCTCTGTGAATCTGGCCCTATAACTTTTGCGCAAACCAATCGATATACACTTATTGCGATTTTTTTATTTTATTTCTTTTTTATTGCCAAAAATATGTAGAAGAATACGTATGGGCCTAAACTGAGAAAACATTTTTTTAAATTGGGGAAGTTATGGCAAAAAGTACAAAATAGTGTTTGTTTTTTTTTTTTTATTTACGCCTTTTTTGTTTGTTTAACCACTTAAGGACCGCCGCATGTACATTTACGTCGGTAGAATGGCACCGACAGGCACATCAACGTATATATACGTTGGTGCCTTGGGGGGGTTCGGGGGTCCGAACATGCGGTGGTCCGCGCGGCTGTAGGATTGATCCAACAAGAGGGGGCGGCTATTCGTTTTTGTCCGCCCCCTCCGGTTCGCTCTCAGCCAATGCGCGCCCCCCCCTCTGCACTTCCTCCTTCTGTGTAAACACAGGAAGGAGGAAGCGATGTGATCTCTCCCTCGGCGTTTTTTTTAACCACCGCTGAGGAGAGATCACAACACAGTAAGTCCTGCAGCAACACTACACTACACATAGTCACATTTAACACCCCTGATCGCCCCCCCCCCCCCTGTCACAGTTTTACTGAATGCAGTAATCATACATGTATGATTACTGTATTTAGTGTCAGTGTGACAGGCAGTGTGACAGTCAGTTAGTTTTAGGTCCTGGGTAGCCCCCGTGCCCCCCCTAATAAAGTTTTAACCCCTTGATCACCGCCCTAGTTAACCTTTTCACTCCCTATTGCCAACATCACTAAGCGATCATTTTTCTGATCGCTGTATTAGTGTCGCTGTTTCCGCTAGGTAGCTCATTTTTTTTTTTATTGCGATTTTTTTTTTTTTTTTTTTTTACTAACGACATGTGGCTAAATAAATTTTGGCCTAAATGTTTGACTAAAATTTCGTTTATTGATTTTTCTTATAACAAAAAGTAAAAAATATTGATTTTTTTTTCAAAAATGTCGCTCTATTTTTGTATATAGCGCAAAAAATAGCAGAGGCGATCAAATACCACCAAAAGAAAGCTCTATTTGTGGGAAGAAAAGGACGCAAATTTTGTTTGGGAGCCACATCGCACGACCGCGCAATTGTCTGTTAAAGCGACGTAGTGGCGAATGGCAAAAACCCCTTGGGTCATTTGGCAGCATATTGGTCCGGGTCTTAAAGCTGAGTTCCACCCTTAAAACCACTTGGTTTCATCCCATCCAGCATACTGGCGTCAGCGCCAGTATGCTGTTTTTTTTTTTTTTTTAATGCATGTACTTACTTTATAATAAATCATTTAATTTCGTGCGCACCGCGGTATGTCGCCGCTATAAGGCGCCACGCCTTTCCGGAAACAGCCGATTAGCTTTCGGCTCTTCTCGGCGCCTGCGCACAGACCCAGGAGCTGACTGCGCAGGCGCCGTAAATAGCCGGTCCTAGTTCGGGTTTTTTCCCGGGGGCGTGACGCGGCTATATACGGCGCCTGCGCAGTCAGCTTCTGGGTCTGTGCGCAGGCGCCGAGAAGAGCCGAACGCTAATCTGCTGTTTCCGGAAGGCGTGACGCCTTATAGCGGCGACATACCGCGGTGCGCACAAAATTAAATGATTTATTATAAAGTAAGTACATGCATTAAAAAAAAAAAAAAAAACAGCATACTGGCGCTGACGCCAGTATGCTGGATGGGATGAAACCAAGTGGTTTTAAGGGTGGAACTCCGCTTTAAGTGGTTAAAAACAAAAACTACAGAGGTGATCAAATACCACCAAAAGAAAGCTCTATTTGTGGGGAAAAAAGGACGTCAATTTTGTTTGGGTACAGCGTTTCAAGACCGTAATTGTCAGTTAAAGTGACACAGTTCCGTATCGCAAAAATGGCCTGGTCATAAAGGGGGCAAATCCTTTCCGGGGCTGAAGTGGTTAAAAAAGTGCATTAATGCAGAAGACAGTGGAGCCCAATGCACATAAAACCCTGTGCAGATTTTTTTACCAACAGGGTGTGAAGGGAGTTGCAGGCGGTAATAGCAAATTTCATGAAATCCCTAAAAAAAAAAAAAAAAAAAAACAATGAGAGTTCCCAGTGCTGCCTTCCTCCTGTGCTGGAACACTGTGGAGCGTTTTCTGGTCATTTTGTCCTGTGCCTCTTTCCCAGCACAAGTCAGAACTGAAGAGAACAAATCCCCCCCCCCCCATCCTCGTCATCATTCTAATTATAATTCACTTGGCGGCAGTTAGCGTGTGTGCGATGTACAGTGATACATGCTATCTAATCGCTTACTTCCGCTTCAGCTGGACCAGAACAGAGACACCACGACTGTATTCTGCCTCTGGTATAGATCACAGAGCGCGTCTGTATTCTAAAAGTGTTGGACAGTCCCCGATTTCTCAGGTTTGGGATATTTCTTTTTGAAAATGTCTTGGTTTTCAATAGGGGTATCAAATAATTCCTCCCTTTCTGCAAAGTAAAGAGTTCCTCTCACTATTATTCTTTCTGGGGTTTGCATTTGTCAGAAATATATTTTATTGAAACATAGAAGAGTGACAGCAGAAAAAAAGTTGGTAAAATCCGACAGGGCAGTTATACAGATGTTGATAGGTAGATCGCCTTCTGTTCAACAACAGTGACCATATACGGATCGAAATTCGTCCAGTCTCTGCTGAACCAGACACAATTAGATCCATGTATGGGTAAAGTCTTTTTGCACAGAGCAGCCCAGATCCTCCTCTTCTTTGGTCCTGCTCCTGGCCCCTCCCTTCTGTAGAGTGCCCCCACAGCAAGCAGCTTTCTGTGGGGGCACCCGAGCCACAACTCCCTGTGTCCATTCAGACATGGAGCCGAGGCCAGGCCCTGCCATCCCTCTCCTCATTGGCACACTAACTTTGGCTCTTTCTGCTGTCAATATCGCTCTGCCAGTGAGGAGGGAGAGTCCTGGCCAGCTGTGTTTCTCGTGGACATCACTGATCGAGATGGGGTTCAGGTAAGTATTAGGGGGGCTGAGGGGAGCTTAGGGGGGCTGCTGCACACAGAAGGCTTTTTATCCTAAAGTGGATGTAAACCCTCTCCTATACCCAATGAAGTGAATAGCCTCAGATGAAACAGAGATAAAACAAATCTTTGGTAAATGCAGCTCCTGTTAGAAATTTTGTTTCCTCATTCAGCAGTGGGTGATGAGTCTGGACTTACACTGTGTCAGAGCTGATTGGAGGAAATATAGCAGAAGAACAAAGGAATATGCAGAGCTGTACTGTGAATAGACAAGCTTCCTGCTAATGTCCCTTTTAATCTCTCTCCCCGTCACACGTTTCCAGCTACTTTTACCTTGGGTATTGCAGAACTTGTCAGAAGTGCTGATAACAGAGGAACGGAGCAGAAGAAAGCAACGGCACTTAGAGCTTTGGATAGAGATAAGTAAGCACTACAAATATATGCGCTTTGGTCATATTTCAAGAATGGGGTTTACAACCACTTTAACCACTTCCCGCCCGGTCAATAGCAGATTGACGGCCGGGAAGTGCTTATGAAATTGTGACTGGACGTTGTCCAACGTCCTACACGATTTAATGCCGCGCGCGCCCCTGGGGGCGCGCGGCGATCGGTGATGCGGGGTGTCAGTGACACCCTGCACCTCCGATCTCGGTAACGAGTCTCCGGCAGAGGCTCGCTACCACGTGATCAGCCGTGTCCAATCACGGCTGATCACGATGTAAACAGGAAGAGCCGTGGACGGCTCTTCCTCACTCGCGTCTGCCCACACTAGACCACCAGGGAGTGCCCACACTGGAAGGGCTAAAGTAAAACAAATTTTAAAAAAAGGGGGCAAAAAAAGTCAGGATTTTTTTTTTTTTAAAACATGCCAGTAAAAAATAAAAATAAGGGTGCCAGTCAGTGCCCACACATGGGCACTGACTGAAAACATAGATCCATCAGTGCCACCCCTCAGTGCCAATCCATGCCCAGTGCCCACCTATCAGTGCCCATCTGTGCCACCCATAAGTACCCATCAGTGCCACCCATAAGTGCCACCCATGAGTGCCCATCTGTGCCGCCTATGAGTGCCCATCTGTGCCGCCTATGAGTGCCCATCTGTGCCGCCTATGAGTGCCCATCAGTGCCGTCTATGAGTGCCCATCAGTGCCGTCTATGAGTGCCCATCAGTGCCACCTATGAGTACCCATCAGTGCCGCATACCAGCGCCGCCTATCAGTGCCCATCAGCGCCACCTCATCGGTGCCCATCAGTACTACCTCATTGGTGTCCATCAGTGCCACCTCATCAGTGCCGCCATATCAGTGCCCGCAATTGAAGGAGAAAACGTACTTATTTACAAAAAGTTAACAGAAAAAAAAAATGTATTTTTTTTTTCAATTTTTTTTGCCTTTTATTAGTTGTTGCGCAAAAAATAAAAACCGCAGAGGTGATCAAATACCACCAAAAGAAAGCTCTATTTGTGGGGAAAAAAGGACGCCAATTTTGTTTGGGTACAGTGCAGCATGACCGCGCAATTGTCATTCAAAGTGCGACAGCGCTGAAAGCTGAAAATTGGCTTGGGCGGGAAGGTGCGTAAGTGCCTGGTATGGAAGTGGTTAATGCATAGAATGCATTAAGATAAAAAACCTTGTGCCTTTACAACCACAAAGTAGAACTTTAGAAAAAAAATATTTTGAAAAGCACAAGAGAGGGTTATAACCCCTGCTGTTTTTTTCCCCCCCGTCTGTGTCCCAATGCAAACATTTTCCATTACTTCCTTGCCCATAACCAAATCGGTTTGAGAGGAAATCCCTGCAACAGTGCGTGTGCTGTGTCATTTGACCCCCTATAACACCTAAAAAACCTGGCTGGTCCTGCCTGGCTATACCCTCCCTCCTGTAAGCTGACCACGGTATATCATGGCTGCTGAGTCCTGACACCGTGGTCAGTTTACGTGCCTCTGTCATCTGCAGCTCTACTGTGTCCTTTTCTGTCCAATCCCCCTTCCCCTCCCTGCCTGTTTGCTCGTTTCAGTGCCTGTCCCCTCTGCTCTTGCTACTCTCCTATCTAATATAAATTCCTCCCATCCCCTCTGTAAAATAACAATACGTGTCCCTGTGCATATAAAAATATGCTGACAATATGCAAAAATATGCAAACAAGGCAATGGGTAGGCTGAAGGTTCTCAAGAGGACCTGTCACTTCGCCTTGAATGAACAAAATAACAGGGTCGCTTTAACCACTAGGGGCTTGCACTATAGTCGAATGATGGCTACAGCGCGGACCCCAATTACCCCAATTGCCATGCTGTGATCACGAGTGTCACCGAGACTCGGGTGATCACGGATCCGAGTAAGGGGCCGGTCCCGCCCCTTTACCAGGTGATCAGCTGTCAGCCAATGACAGCTGATGACGTGATCAAAACAAAGCTCGGTAATAGTTTTTTTTTTCTCCTCACGCTGACAACATGAGGAGAAATAAATGCAGATCACCGGCTGCTGAGTGAGGGACATCATTTCCTAGTGGAAGAGGCAATTCTGCCTCATTAGTGAACACCAGTACCACCTGCCAGTGCCCACCAGTGCCACCTGTTAGTGCCAATCGGTATCACCTATAAATGCCCATCACTGCCACCTGGCAATGCCAACCAGTGGTGCCAGTCAGTGCCTCATCAGTGCTACCTAGCAATGCTGCATATCAATGTCACCCATCAGTGCCCATCATTGCCACCCATCAGTGCCAACCAGTGGCACCTATCAATGCCCTTTAGTGCCATCTCTCAGTGCCCACCAATGCCACTTCTCAGTGCCCACCAGTACTGCCTTATCGGTGCCCATCACTGCAGCCTATCGGTGCTCATCTGAGCAGCCTATCGGTGCCCATCAGTGCAGCCTCATCAGCGTAGATCAATGAAGGAGAAAAATTACCCGTTTGCAAAATTTTATAACAAAATATAAAATGGTTATATATATATATATATATATATATATATATATATATATATATATATATATATATATATATATATATATATATATATATATATATATATATATATAATTTTTTTTTTTTTAACAAAAAATAAAAACCTTAGAAGTGATCAAATACCACCAAAATAAAGCTCTATTTGCGGGGGGAAAAAAATGACATTTGGGTACAGTGTTGTATAGGGTTGTCCCGATACAAGTACCAATAGTTTTTTTTTCAAGTAGTCGCCGATACCGAATACCGATACTTTTTTTAAATGTGTCCCTAAATGCAGCCATGTCCCCCACATATTGCAGCCATGTATGTCCCCCACATATTGCAGCCATGTATGTCCCCCACATATTGCAGCCATGTATGTCCCCCACATATTGCAGCCATGTATGTCCCCCACATATTGCAGCCATGTATGTCCCCCACATATTGCAGCCATGTATGTCCCCCACATATTGCAGCCATGTATGTCCCCCACATATTGCAGCCATGTATGTCCCCCACATATTGCAGCCATGTATGTCCCCCACATATGCAGCCATGTATGTCCCCCATATTGCAGCCATGTATGTCCCCCACATTGCAGCCATGTATGTCCCCCACATATTGCAGCCATGTATGGTCCCCCACATAATGCAGCCATGTATGGTCCCCCACATAATGCAGCCATGTATGTCCCCCACATAATGCAGCCATGTATGTCCCCCACATTGCAGCCATGTATGTCCCCCACATTGCAGCCATGTATGTCCCCCATATTGCAGCCATGTCCTGTCCCTCATACCTGTAGATATGATGCTGCCGCTGCCGCATACCGCCGTTAATCCCCCTGCATTATAGCGTAGCGCGCATTACAAGTTTTCGTTCTGAATACTTGTAATGCCCGCACCGCCATGTATAGACACTCCCCTTCTCGGGATTGGAGGGATCCGTCCAATCCCAAGCAAGGGGGAGTGTCTATATGCGGATTCGTGCATAGACACTCCCCCTTGCTCGGGATTGAACGGATCCGTCCAATCCCGAGAAGGGGAGTGTCAATACATGGCGGCGTGGGCATTACAAGTATTCAAAACGAAAGCTTGTAATGCGCGCTACGCTATAATGCAGGGGGATTAACGGTGGTATGCGGCAGCGGCGGCATCATATCTACAGGTATGAGGGACAGGACATGGCTGCAATATGGGGAGGAAGTATTCTATTTTGGTATCGGGGGTATTTGCGGGAGTACAAGTACTCCCGCAAATACTCGGAATCGGTACCGATACTAGTATCGGTATTGGGACAACCCTAGTGTTGTATGACCGCGCAATTGTCATTCAAAGAGTGAGAGCGCTGAAAGCTAAAAATTGGTCTGGGCAGGAGGGGGGTTTAAGTGCCGCTAAGCAAGTGGTTAAGGTTGGCAAGGAAGGATGGTGGGGCGTTTTAGCATTAGTTACCAGAACCTGCACGGGCTTCAGCTTCAGTACTGCGAAATGATAAAAAAAAAACCTCCCCGCAAATTATAATTTTGGCTTCTAGAACTTGGCCCCTATGTGAAAGGTTGTGTACACAGGCCCTGAGGTAACGATACTCCGGTGACAGGCGGTGAAACTGGCAGGCAGAGAGTTTACTTGAAGACTCGTCTCCTGGATCCAGAAAACTATAGACTGGGGAAAGCTGCAAAGAGGGCCATTTACTACCGCCTAGCCTAGAAGGAGGGAGGGAGGGAGAGTTTGGTTTGGGGGGGGGGGGGGAGACACAGAGTTTGTTACTCTTGTGACCTAACCATCTGGAAAACAGAAAGTGTTGGGCTGAATCCTGCATGAATAAAACTCAGGCGAAAAGCATCCATATTTGGTGAAAGCGCTCGGGGTCGGCTCCCTGCTCCCAGCCCAGTATTCGCTTGCCTCTGTCGTGCTGTTAACCTCCACGGCGCTGCAGGGCTCTTCTCTCTGGCAGCAGACCGGTTAAAGGAAAAGTCTGGGAAAAACAAGGGGAAAAAAATCTCTTTGGTCTTTGTACATGTTAATTGAACAGCTGGTGAACTTCTCGTTTTTTAAGGGCGTTGTATAGAACTGCCTGTAATCTTTCCCTATGTTGAAGTGGTTGTAAACCTCAGATGTGAAATGTGAACAAAGCATATTCTCCTATAGCACATGTGTCAAAGACGAGGCCCCCCCGGGTGAATTCGGCCCTCCAGACCATTGCATGTGTCCTTCACACCCAGGGGGGGGAGGGTGGTGGAAGTGAGATGTGAACAGCCTGTGAAAGAGAGCGGATTCCTGCACACCCCTAAACCCTGCTCACTGTATGTAGTGCACTCCTCAACACTGCATTCTTTACAGGGTACACCCCTGAACTCTGTACATAGTGCACCTCTGAACTCTGCACTCTGTACGCAGCACACTCCTGAACTCTGTACATAGTGCAGTCCTTAACACTGCAGTCTTTACAGAATGCACCCCTGAACTCTGTACGTAGTGCACTCTGTACACAGCTCACCCCTAAACTATGTACGTAGTGCTCTCCGCAACACTGCACTCCTCAACACTATACTCTTTACACAGTGCATCTCTGAATTCTGTACATAGTGCACCTCCGAACTCCACACTCTACACAGTGCACCTTTAACTCTGTACACAGTACATCTCTGAACTCTGCACTCTCTACACAGCGCACCCCTAAACTCTATATGTGTGGCAACTCTGTACACAGAGTACCCCTAAACTGTGCACGTAGTGCACCTCAGAACTCTGCACTCTGTACACAGCACACCCCTGAACTGTGTACATGGTGCGCCTCTGAACTCTGCATTCTGTACATAGCGCACCCCTGAACTCTGCACGTAGTGCACCTCTGAACTCTGCACTTTCTACACAGCACACCTCTGAACTCCTGTACGTAGTGCACCTCTGAACCATGCACTCTGTACATAGCTCACCCAGGACTCTGCAGTCTGTATGTAGCATATCCCTGAACCCCACATATACTGCACATCCTTGCACTGTGAACTTTGGCCACA
This sequence comes from Rana kukunoris, assembly GCA_029574335.1. Taxonomy (NCBI): domain Eukaryota; kingdom Metazoa; phylum Chordata; class Amphibia; order Anura; family Ranidae; genus Rana; species Rana kukunoris. The sequence goes on along the minus strand of CM056050.1, from coordinate 35,174,834 downwards.
ACCATAGTTTGATGCGGTTTGGTGGGGATGTGCTTGAGTTCCTGCACCTATTCTCTGGAGGAAAAAAAGCCCTACATAAATTGATGTTGTTTTACAGATACAACCAACATTTTGAGGACAACCATAATGCTGATGCTGCCCACAATAAAATTGAGTTTGACACCCCTGCTCTGTAGTGTCCACTTATCTCATTTAAAAGCTCTAAGTGTAATTTCTGTCTGCTGCTTTGTTCCTCTGCTATCAGCTGACAAGTTTTCTTGACACCAAGAGAAAAATGGTGACAAGGGAGGGCCCTCCAGCTGATCGACAGCCTTTCGCTCTGTTCCTGTGTGCTGGGGGGTGTGTCCCTTCCCTCCAATTGGCTGGCAGAGCTCTCCTTACTGACCTCTTTAGAGTGTAACTTCAGCTCTCCGCCCCCTTTTTTCTGAACCCCTTAAAGGGCCTGTGGCAGCTGGCCCCAAGGGTTTAATGAATTTAATACAGAGCTGATTCAATTTGTGTCTTTTATATCTGCCTAGAGTCTAGTTTTAAGATGCTTTGGGTGCAGTGAGCTTTAAAGGGCTCCTGATGATTACAGAAGATCCTACCAAATATCCTGGACCTTTCTTGGCCTGGAAAAAGTTTCATCCTTATTTTATTTTGTTTTCTAAGAACGTAAAAAAGAAAATTGAAGTTTATGCATGGCCCTCGCTGATTTTTCCATAACTGCTGTTCCCAGTTTGACATCCATGTAGGATGGATGCGTATAGCCAGTGTGCCCCATTTGACATGAATGGGATGCCTGCTTGGGGAGGTACGCATCAATATTGTGGAGATTTACTAAAACTGGAGCACTCAGAATCTGGTGCAGCTGTGCATGGTAGCCAATCAGCTCTTTACTTCAGCGTTAACCACTTAAGACCCGGACCTTTAGGCAGCCAAAGAACCCGGCCAGGTTTTGCGATTCGGCACTGTGTTGATTTAACAGACAATTGCGCGGTCGTGTGACGTGGCTCCCAAACAAAATTGGCGTCCTTTTTTTTCCCACAAATAGAGCTTTCTATTGGTGGTATTTGATCACCTCTGCGGGTTTTTATTTTTTGCGCTATATACAAAAATAGAGCGACAATTTTGAAAAAAATGCAATATTTTTTACTTTTTGCTATAATAAATATCCCCCATAAATATATAAAAAAAACTTTTTTTTTTCCTCAGTTTAGGCCGATACGTATTCTTCTACCTATTTTTGGTAAAAAAAATCACAATAAGCGTTTTTCAGTTGGTTTGTGCAAAATTTATAACGTTTACAAAATAGGGGATTGTTTGTTTTATTGCATTTTTATAAAAAAAAATGTTTTTACTACTAATGGCGGCGATCAGCGTTTTTGTTTTTTTCATGACCGCGACATTATGGCGGACACTTCGGACAATTTTGACACATTTTTGGGACCATTGTGAAAATGACAGCGCAGTTTGGGAGTTAATCACAAGGGGGTGCTGAAGGGGTTATGTGTGACCTAATGTGTGTTTACAACTGTAGGGGGGTGTGGCTGTAGGTGTGACGTCATCGATTGTGTATACCTATAAAAGGGATCACACGATCGATGACGCCGCCACAGTGAAAAACGGGGAAGCCGTGTTTACACACGGCTCTCCTCATTCTTCAGCTCCGGGGACTTTTTTACTTCACAGAAAATGTCGTTTTTTTTTCCATCGCATAAAGTGATCGTGTGTACGTGGCATTAGGTTTTTATTTTATGCGCTATAAACAAAAAAAAACGTACATTTTGAAAAAAATGCAATATGCAATAACTTTTTGCTATAATAATTATCCCCCAAAAATATATAAAAGAACATTTTTTGTAGGGCTGTGCAAATTAACTTTTAATCGATCGATTAATCTTTAATTTTTTTGATCGATCAAAATCTTTTTGATCGATTAAAATTCTTTTGATTGGTACTCATCTCTCCGCCGGCTTCTGGGCCTTCAGGGAGTTCTGTTGGAGATCCGGTAATGTCACGGACACCGGCGGGGCTTACCGTGTCCATCTGAAGGGCTTCTTTGCTGTGCCTTCATATCTGCATGCCGGGGGGACCTTACTATCTGCCACACGCAAGGGCTGTTCCACTTCCCTCTATCAACCTGGGATTCTACAACCATCCATTGGGAGTTGTGATAATTCCCTTCATGGGACATCTACATGCCGACGGACTGATGTTAACTTCTCCTCATCTGGATTCAGCAGTGGTATCGTTGTACACATTTTTATACCAGTATCATACTTGGCTACATGTTATTATGACTGTTTTTGGTACCGTTTGGTATTACTCGCACCATTTTTACAGTTTATGTAGCTACATCGATTTTATCTCCAGTGCAATATTTATTGTGTTACCTACTTGAAGACTATAAAAGTTTTAATGCTATTCCCATCGAGCGCTGCCTTTGTGTGTTTTTTTGCATCCTGCTATGCATTTTTCCAGTTGTTGGGAGCTGCACTGGGAATCTCTATGTGCGTTGTAATTAATCGAAATTAGTCGATTAATCGATTAAAAAAAAAAACGATTAATCGAACACAAAAATTTTGATCAGTAACAGCCCTAATTTTTTGTTCTCAGTTTAGGCCCATACGTATTCTTCTACATATTTTTGGTTAATAAAAAAAATCACAATAAGCGTTTGTTGATGGGTTTGCGCAAAAGTTATAGCAGCTACAAAATAGGGGGTAGTTTTATGGCATTTTTATTAATATATTTTTTTTAACTAGTAATTGCAGTGATCATCGATTTTTATTGTGACTGCGACTTTATGGCGGAGACATCGGACACTTTTGACACATTTTTGGGACCAATGTCATTTTTTACAGCGGGGGTTAAGTCAGTACTAGGGAGTGATTCTTACTGTTAGGGGGTGTGGCTACACGTGACACGTCACTGATGACCGTTTCCGATCACGGGAAACAGCCATCAGTGACAGTGTCACTAGGCAGAATAGGGGAATGCCTTGTTTACAAAGGCATCCCCCTGTTATACCTTTGCCATCCGCGATCACGGGCCGCCCCAGGAACATCAAGTTCCCAGGACCCGCGAGCACGCTCATAAGGCACTCAGCGGGCGCCCCTGGCGGAGCGCTCATGTCCGCTGGGCGGCAAATTTGAAGGGACGTACAGTACGCCAATATGCCTGCCCATGCCATTGTGTCAACGTACATCTGTGTGCGGCGGTCGGCAAGTGATTAATAAACAGACACTTACCTGCCACATGGTCCAGTGATGCAGCCACCCGGAGCATTGCTCCTCTCCCCCGTCGTAGCCACTGTGGGCACCCGGCTGTGAGAGCTTTCGGCTTCATGGCTGGGCACGCACTGCACATGCACGAGTCGCGGTGTGCGTTCCCAGTGGACAGGCAATCTTCTGGGACCTGTCGCGTGTCCCAAAAGATTGCAGAGAGGGAGGGGCCGCCTAGGAGGAGAGGAGGAGTCGCCTAGGCAGCCCGTGGGAAGAAGGAGGAAGTGGGACAGGAAGTCCCTTTCAAAAGTACCCACCCACTCACCCCCCCAAAAATTGTAAGGACCCTTTCACACGGGGCGGATCAGTATTGATCCGCCCCGTGTGTGTCCGTCTGCTCAGCGGGGATCCTCCGTAAATCCCCGCTGAGCTGTCGGCTGACAGGGCGGTCCCCGCTCACTGTGGGGGAGCGGATGAACATGGACCGTGTGTCCGTGTTTATCCGATCCGCTCTGCAGACGGAAGAAAAATAGGGTTTTCTTCCGTCCGCAAAAGCGGATCTTTGCGGATGCGGACAATTACGGGTGTCGGCGGATGTTCATCCGCTGACACCCGCAATCACATAGGGAACAATGTATGTCCCGTTTTCATCCGCAACGGATGGATGAAAATGCAGACATACGGTCCGCACATGTGAAAGGGGCTTAAGGGGGCAAGGAGTACTAAAAGAGGAAGTTCCACTTTTGGGTGGAACTCTGCTTTAAAGCAGTAGTAAAGTCCACTTTGTGATTTTGACCTATAAGGCTTTATCAAGATCTTCTAAACGTGCACCGTCTAGGAGATATTCACACTGGATACAGCTGGTGACATTTCCTGGTGCATGCGCTCTGAAGGTCCAGCTTACTGTTGCCGGAACCAAGGGCTCCCGTGCATGCACGTGAGTGATGTCATCACGGCCCTCGGCCACTCATACAGCCGGAATCCAGCAAACCCGGAAGTCTTGTTTTAAAAATAAAAATGTTGGTCCCCCTGCAGGTTTAAAAGAGAAGTAATGGTTTGGGGGGGTTTCCATATTCATACTTACCTAGGTGGATGCTGCATCTGTCCCCAGGTGCCTCTACACTGAGAACCGAGCGATCGAACTTCGCTGATGGCTCGGTTCTCTGCACCGCTATTGACATCATCCGTTCCACTCTGTGCTCAGCGAGTGGTTCTAGCCACGCTTTCAGAGCTCTCTACTGTGGGGTAGTCTTTCCAGTCACGATTGCAGGCTGACCGCGGTGTGAGCCGGCGGTGCGGGGGGCGGTCTATGTGGACAGCTTAACCCCGGATGCCTCCATACTTAGATGTGCTTGTTTAAATCATCAACCATGTCAGTTGCAAAATGTTGTACCTTCATTAACCACTTCCATACCAGGCATTTTCACCCCCTTCCTGCCCAGGCCAATTTTCAGCTTTCAGCGCTCTCATACTTTAAATGAGAATTGTGCGGTCATGCGATGTTGTACCTAAATTAATTTTGATCATTTTTTTTCCCCACAAATAGAGCTTTTTTTTGGTGGTATTTGATCACCTCTGCGGTTTTTATTTTTTGCGCTATAAACAAAAATAAAGCGACAATTTTGAAAAAAATGCAATATTTATTACTTTTTGCTATAAAAAATATCCCAATTCTTAAAAAAAAATAAAAAAAATTCCTTAGGCCGATTCTTCTAGGTATTCTTCTACGTTTTTTTTGGTAAAAATTGCAATAAGCTTATATTGATTGGTTTGTGGAAAAGTTATAGCGTCTACAAAATAGGGGGTCGTTTATGGCATTTTTATTATTCTTTATTTATTTACTAGTATTGGTGGCGATCTGTAATTTGTATCGTGACTGCGACTTTATGGCAGACACATCGCACACTTTTGAGACCACTGTCATTTATACAGCGATCAGTGCTATAAAAATGCACCGATTACTGTAAAAATTACACTAGCAGTGAAGGGGTTGACCAATAGGGGGGTCTGAATGGGGTTAAGTGTGTCCCAGGGAGTGATTCTAACTGTTAGGGTAATACGCAATAAGCGTATATTGATTGGTTTATAGCGTCTACAAAATAGGGGATAGAATTATGGCATTTTTCTTTTGCACAAAAGTTATAGGGCCAGATTCACAGAGCCCTTACTCCTGTCTAACTCGCATTAGACTGGAGTACTTTCAAATTACGCGCGTTTTTTCACTACTCTGAAACCTCAAACCATGAAAATACGGCTGCGGGCTTCAATCCGACTGGCTTCAACTCCGCTGGGTGGAGTTCCCGTCGTTTTCTGCGTCGGGGTATGCAAATGAGCTTTTGCCGACGATCCACGAACGTCAATCGCAATCTCTTACGGCATCTTTAGTCATCTTTTTGCTGCGTACAGTTAGACCAGCTTTTTGGCCGTCGTTCCCGTGTCAAATTTCAAAGTTTTCCGACGTCTTTTTTTATTTTTTTACGTAAGTCGACCGGGAATAGGAATGTCCATAAACGACGCTACTCAAACAAAAAATTACGTAACGACGTTATTTCACGCAATGCACGGCGGGAAATTTCTGAACGGAGCATGCGCAGTTCGATCGCCGCGGGGACGCGCCTAATTTAAATGCTTCACGCCCCCTAATCGCGTATTTCGATTACGCGTTGAGAAATACACTACGCTGCCGTACCGTAAGGGACAACATCTACCAGAATTCGGCATAGAGCCTGCTAAAATACGGCGGCGTAGTGTATCTCTGATACTCTGCGCCAATTTAATTGTATCTGAATCTGGCCCATAGCTTCTACAAAATAGGGGATAGAATTATGGCATTTTTTTTCTATTAGTAATGGCGGCGATCTGCGATTTTTGTCAGGACTGCGATATTGTGGTGGACACATTGGACACTTTTAACACTATTTTGGGACCATTCAGATTTATACAGCGAACAGTGCTATAAATATGCACTACTTACTGTATAAATGTGACTGGCAGGGAAGGGGGTGATCAAGGGGTTAAATGTGTTCCCTAGAGAGTGATTCTAACTGTGGGGGGAGGAGACTGACTGGGGGAGGTGACCGTTCAGTGTCCCTATGTACAAGGGACACAGCATCGGTCTCCTCTCCCTGACAGGACGTGGATCTCTGTGTTTGCACACAGAGATCCACGTCCCTGCTCTTTGCTTTGATATACAAGTGCTTTGGATTACAAGCTTATTTCTGGAACTAATTATGCTCACAGTCCAACGTTTTACTGTATTACTTTTCTGGAGGAAAAAATATATATATATATTTTTTAATCCTGATTAGGAGGGTGGAGCGATTATAGGAGAAAAAGTCATACTTATTTGTAACCTGGAGATCAGCCATAGGAAAAACTCTCTTGTATTGACAATTCCCTTTCCTCGCCCTTTGGCCATTGTGATATGTAGGGGTTAAGAGATGGAGACATGAGTGCGGAGGGGTACCAGGGGGTGGGGGGATCACTTTGCAGCCTGGAGAGCATGGGAAAGAATTAGGGAGGGACTCCGGACAACTGGAAAACAAACACACAGCCCCAGGACTGTGCATAAACAAGACGGTATTTTTAGCAACTTAAACAGATTCAGAGATTTGGATTTTTTTTTTCTCTTCTCGGAAAAAAAAAAGAGTATGCAGAACTGCGTTGCTGCCCGGGTCCTTTTACCCGTGGGAGAAAAGCTTTATCGGGGAATATCTACAGATTTCCGGAAGAGGAGAGGGACGTGTGCTAATGGGAATGAGAATGGATTACACTGGAAAATCAAATGTTTTCATGGAGGGTTTTTTTTTTTTTGTTTTTTGTTTTTACATATTAGTCACGAATGCAAAAAAAATGGGGTTATATCACTTGGGGGGGAAAAGGCGATTGACACCGTATTATATAAGTATTGTTGTGACCTAAAGTCCTATTCAGATAAACATATTTATTCAGCACATGTTAATGCATGATCTGCACCACGGTGCCATTCAGACAGGCCCATCAGAATTAAAGCTGGCCTATTTTCTTTACTCAAAGCGGAGTTCCACCCAACAACTGAACTTCCGCTTTTCAGAATCCTCTCCCCTCTGGTGTCACATTTGGCACCTTTCAGTGAGGAGGAGGGAGCAGATACCTGTGTAATCCAGGTATTTGCTTCCACACAGGGCCGATCCTAGGCAGGGTGCACAGGGTGCTTTGCACCCAGGCGCCTGAGGAGGTGGGGGCGCCGCATTGGCAGAGTTCTCCCCTCCCTTCTTCTCTCCTTGTTTGTGTTCTGAGCATAGGTGTGTGTCCGTCCAGAACTGATGTGTCTCTGACCATCTCCTTTACTATGTCTGTAGTCTCTGACCATCTCCTGTATTATGTCTGCAGTCTCTGATCGTCTCCTGTATCACAATAAAGTACTCTGCTTCTCTTCCTGTATTTTGTTTATTGTTAAGAAAACATGTAAGGATCCCAGGGCAATGTGGGGTTTGTGGGGGAGCATCTCTGTGGTTGAGTCATTGCCATAAAAACATTTGTAAAGGAGGAGTTAGTAAAATGACCACGCCCATGTGGGGGCGCTAGAAATATTTCTGCACCCAGGCGCCTGTGACCCTAGGATCGGCCCTGCTCCCACATCCGGGCATATGTCACCGCAGCGACCTACGACTACTTTGCCTCCCCCCCCACTAACTAACCAAAAACTATTCCAGATACCCAAGGCCAGATACAAGTCCAAGGAAGAACAAAGATTTGCAGTCCAAGGACCTAGACTCTGGAATGCTCTACCAACCAGTATCCGAACGGAAGGGAATCACCAGGCCTTCAGGAAAAAACTCAAAACCCATCTATTCTGAAGGCTAAATACAGTAGGGAATGGATACCAAGCGCCCTGAAGTTTTTCACTCACTCACTCGCTATCTTCTGGGAGACACACAGGTCCCAGAAGACGGCAGGGACTAGTGGGGTCGCGCAGTGCGACTCGCGCATGCGCAGTAGGGAACCAGGAAGTGAAGTCGCAAAGGCTTCACTTCCTGATTCCCTTACCGAAGATGGCGGCCCCTCCACCCGAGAGCTTAGGAACACATCGGCTTCAGGTGAGGGCATCACGGGCGCCCAGGACAGGTAGGTGTCCATATATTAAAAGTCAGCAGCTGCAGTATTTGTAGCTGCTGAATTTAAAAAAAAAAAGAATTTTGGCGGAACTCCGCTTTACCAAGCATATTTCTGACATTTGTTGTTGTTGTTTACAAGTTAAAATCAGTATTTTTTGCTAGAAAATGACCGTATTTATCGGCGTATAACACGCACCCTAACTTTAAGAGGAAAGTTTTAGGAAAAAAAACTCTCCACTGCCCTCCGCGTATAACACACAAGCACAGTTTACCCTCTATTTTCAGGGTAAAAAAGTGAGTGTTATATGCCAATAAATACAGTACTTAGAACCCCCAAACATTAGATATTTTTTTAAGCAGAGATCCTAGAAAATAAAATGGAGATCGTTGCAATACTTTATGTCACACCGTATTTGTGCAGAAGTCTTACCAACGCAGAGTTTTTCTGGGAAAAAAAATACACTTTTTTTAAAGTAAAAAATTACAAAACATTAAAGGTAGCCCAATTTTTCGTGGAATTGCGAAAAACTTCGGCACTCTGTAGGCGACGCTTTAATTTTTTTTTCAGGTTGCCTCTTTAGAGTTAGAGGGGATCTAGCGCTAGAAATATTTCTCTCCCTCTAATGATCGCGGCGATACCTCACGTGTGGTTTAAACTCTGTTTACATACGTGGGCGCGACTTGCGTATGTTTTCACTTCTGTGCGCAAGACCTCAGATCTAACATTTGTGAAAGCAATAATAATAATAATAATAATAAAAAAATATGTAATTTTATTTTTCACATAAAAAAATGGGCCCTTTTAAGACCGGAGGGTTGAAGTGACGTTTGACGTCGCTTCGGTCCTCCAAGGGCATAGAGTCGAGTGGGGGCCATCTTGCCCTTTCTCTAATTCCTGCCCATCACTTCATCGGATCCGATAGTTTCCGTCGCAGCTGAGCTTATCCGTAAGCTGCAGAAACAACCGGGAAGTGCCAGGGAGGGGGGTGAGCACCTCTCCCCCATAAAAGTGATTTTGTGGTAAACGCACTGCTGTGACCACTTTTATGTAACAAGACCGCCCACTGTAAAAAAACTAAAATATGGGTAGGTCCCCTGGACCCCAAACTTGGCACACATGTAGCCCCACGCTTCCTCTATAAGTGTGCAAAGTTTGTTGTTTGTTGTTCGGGGAGCACCGATTTTTCAAAGCTGGCCACCCCTTCCATAGACTCCCATGTTAAATGGTAATTTCTCCAGTGATTTGGGGACCCGTTGCCGGTCGTAGGTCCCCTGGACCCGGAACTTGGTACACATGTAGCCCCATTTCTCCTCTATAAGTGTGCAAAGTGTTTTGTCTGTCTGGGGGACCTACGGCTGGGGAGCACCGATTTTTCACCTCCGGGCACCCCTTCCGTAGACTCCCATGTTAAACGTCAGTCTAGTCATGGACACAGTGAGGTATGCACATGGGCACGCAGTGAGGCATGGGCACAGTGAAGCATGGACACAGTGAGGTATGCACATGGGCACAGTGAAGCATGGGCACAGTGGGGCATGGGCACAGTGAAGCATGGACACAGTGAGGTATGCACATGGGCACAACGAGGCATGGGCACAGCGAGGCATGGACACAGTGAAGCATGGACACAGTGAGGTATGCACATGGGCACAGTGAGGCATGGGCATAGTGAGGCATGGGCACAGTGAGGCATGGACACAGTGAGGTATGCACATGGACACAGTGAGGTATGCACATGGACACAGTGAGGCACAGTGAGGCATGCAGATGGACACTCTAGGCTTATACTCGAGTCAATACGTTTTCCCATTTTTTTTGTGGTAAAATTAGGTGCCTCGGCTTATATACGATATATATAAAATCTTTTGCTTTTAACGATAAAGGAGAGATTTTGCGTCTTTTTGACCCCAGATCTCTCCATCAATAGGACCTGTCATTCAAATGAAAGGGCTGCCCCATGCATGGAAACGTGTGATAAAAAACTGGAGTGGGAACGCTTGTGCTCACTACACAAAGTGTGAGTGTGGCCTAACACAACGTACGTTATGGCGTTGACTGCAAGCGTAAACAGTGTCAACCGAGCCTGAAACATCTGATACTGAACGCTGCCCTCCATCCCAGGGTGGTGGAAGATATTCTTCCCCCATCTCTAGTAGAATATCAACTTTAAATCGTTGTCTTGTATTATTCTCCCTCATTTGTTTTAAAACCTGCGAATTTAGAGCTGAGGCGTAAAATTCCAGCGAGTATTGTCACTACGTGTCCCATTCAGCGGCGTTACTGAACCCCATCCGGCCAGGTAAAATATACAGCAGATAACATCTCAGAGCTGCTTGTAAAAATGAACGAGCGCACATGGGAGGCTTTGCTTTGGCAACACCTTCCAGCAGGCTACGGGCCCACTCTACTGAAAGCGAAATAAATGTTTCCCCGCGATGGGACAGGGTCTCTTTCTACATTCTTATCTACGCTGTGTTTTTTTTTGTGCTTTGTATCTCGTATATCTTTTTTGTGTGCGGTTTTGTAAAGGAAAACTGTAATGCCGCGTACACACAATCGTTTTTCGGGTTGTAAAAAATTACTTTTTTATAGGCTCTAGAAAAAGCAAAGGGCCAGATTCTCGTACTTTTGCGTATCTGGCAGCGGGGCGTAGCGTATCCTATTTACGCTACGCCGCCGCAACTTTGGACGCAAGTGCCGTATTCTCAAAGCATTTGCGTCCTAAGTTTCGGCGGCGTAGCGTAAATGGCCCGTCGTAAGGCCGGGTAATTCAAATGTGGAAGAGGTGGGCGTGTTTTACGTAAATGTGTTGTGACCCCACGTTTTTGAACTGCACAGTCATGTCACGTGACAGGTGGCTGAGGTGGGCGGGAGACTCCAGGTGTCAGCGTGCCGCCTCTCCGATCACAGACAGGAGACAGGCCAGCTCTGTGACCCCCTCTGCCCCCCCCCCTGCACGCAGGAGATGTAATGGGAGCGGCGTTACCGCGAGGGGAAGAGTAATCTGGTAGATTACTCGTTACCCTCAAAAGGGCTTGCGTTAGGTAATGGCGTTTATTTAAACGCCGTTACTTACAACACTGGTAAGGATTAAGGATGAGCTTCGGCGTGTTCGCATGGAACACGTGCAGAGCCCGCCAGGAAGTGTGCACGGCGCTGCGCTAATCACAGCCAGGGAGACATTTCCCGATCTCTGCAGCCGAGCATCGGGACAATGTCTCCCCGGCTGTGATTAGCGCAGCGCCGCGCTGTCTTCCTGGCGGGCTCTGCAAGTGTTCCATGCGAACACGCCGAAGCTCATCCCTAGTAAGGATACATGCAGGAGGCATCTATATCCGTATAGACCAGCACTATGGCAGTAGTTTATCAGTTATGCCGTTGCTTGGTAAACTTCCTTTCATAGGATGCAGCTCCTCCCCAGAGAGACGGAAGACATAGTAACACACACAGCGGAGGGTGCCATCTAAGTGCAGCATTAAAACGTTTGTTCTATGATAAAAACAAATTGGCAACTTATGTGGCTTGACAAAAAGGCAGGAAGGCCTTGATCTGTGTAGCCACACCCTCAAGACATCCCCCAGCGTCTGACATCATCCATTGAGTTCCTGTGGAGTCTCCTCCCAAACAGGAAGTGCTCTGAGCTTCCAATACCTACCTGGCTGGTGGCAGTGCAGCACAAAGTGTGGCCTGGATGCCTCTGTTGCAGGGTTCCCTGGATGTCCTGATTTCTTATGCTCTACATGCCTTCACCGACTTATTTTGTGTGAGTTGCCAATTTGTATATTTATCATTCTATAAATGTTTTAATGCTGCACTTAGATGCCTGAGTGCAGGAGGCCTAATGCTAGCCATACATTATACAATTTCCTCATAGCTCACTGCAAGGCTGAGGCCGCGTACACACGACCGACAAACTCGACAGGCGAAACACATCGTTTTCCCATTGCCCGTCGAGGAAATAGAGAACATGCTCCTCTTTTTGGCTCGACGAGTTCCTCGACAGTTTTCTCGGCGAAAAGTGTACACGCGACCCGTTTTCTCGGCAGAATACGTCTCCCATGGAGTTTCTTGCTGAATTCTGCCGAGGAAACCGGTCGTGTGTACGCCGCCTGACAGTTACAAGCATGACACCCAAAGGCAGAGGCATGATGGGATTTATAGTTTTTGAACAGCTGGAGGTCCGCTAATTGCATATCCCTGCTCTAGGGCATAGGGGGTGGAGCCTTAACACTCCATGTTCACAGGAAGTGAGTTGAATGACAATGGATGTCATACAACCCAGAAGATGAGCAGTGCCCTATCAGCGAGTCTGAAGGGGAACAGCTGCAGAGAGCAGGTGAGTATAGCAGCCTGTGTTTTATATTATATACAGTACTTTATTTTTTTGTATATTGTATTCAATACAACAACATTTTACAAGCATGCGGCATCTTCTTTTGCTGCATGATTTGTTTGTGTTAATATTTTTCTCCTACCCCAAGCTGGATTTGGGCTTTATGTATCAGCTGCATACTTGTCTTGGATCTGACTCAGATAATACTGAGGGCACTAGATCAATGTGACAGGCGAAAAACTGGCATTTTTAGAAGAGGCTTAACAGTCAGTAAAGTTCTGATGACAGATTTCCTTTAATAGTTCAGGGCCTGGATCAGACGTTTTGGCGTAGCTTTCTTGGCACGTTTGTATGTTGGCGCTAACATTTTTTTAGTTGTTGCTATATTACTGCATAGGTTTGTTTTGGCACAAGAAGAAGTCGGCATTGTAGGTGCTCAGTCACACACCAGGGCAATTCACAATGAGCCTGTGATGGGTACATAAGGAGAGGTTAGTTACATTCAGTGAATACTACGTGTCCTAATAAACAGACATAGTAGATCTTCAAGTCTGAGGCCTCGTACACACGACTGAGGACCTCGCCAGGAAAAATCGGTCGTTTTCCCTGACGAGATTCTTGTCAAGAAACTCTTGCCGTCCGAGTGTACAGACTTTCGTTTCAAAAGAACCGCGGTTCTTTTGAAAGAAAAACGCGGTCACATTCGATGCCGCCACCGCCGCCATCTTGCTTCACCCTACCTATGCTGTGGAAGCTACCGCGCATGCGTCAAAGTCATTTCGAGCATGCACAGGTTTCTACGGTGACAGGTAAGTATACACACACTCGGGTTTCTCGTCAGGAAACAGGCCAACAAGAATCTCGACGAGAAAAAAGAGAGCAGGTTCTCTTTTTTTTTTCTCGTTGAGATTCTGGCCAGATTTCCAGACGAGAAACCTGAATGCCTCGTACACACGAACGGGAAACTCGGTAAGAAGCCGTTTTCTTGCTGGTTTTTGCCGGTCGTGTGTACGCGGCATGAAGCCCCGTACACGCGGCCGAGGTTCTCGGCAGAAACCAGCGATTCGCCGATTCTGACGGCCGGCAGTGTTCCGCCCGTCGAGGTTCTCTGCCGTGTGTACGGGGCCTGAGGCTTCTATGTTCAGCTCGTGTTCCAGCCACTCAAGCCCCGTACACACGGCAGAGAACCTCGACGGGCAGAACACATCGTTCCGCCCGTCGAGATTCTCTGCCGGCCGTCAGAATCGGCGACCCGCCCGTCGGGAAAGGCAACCAGCCATTCATCCCGACGGGCCGTCGAGCAAATAGAGAACCTGCTCTCTATTTGCTCGACAGGTTTCCCGACAGGCGGGGCTCGCCGAGAGCGTACACACGGCCGAGGTTCTCGGCAGAATGCGGCTCCCAGCGAGGTTCTCGCTGGTTTCTGCCGAGAAACTCGGCCGTGTGTACGGGGCTTAAGCCTGTTGTTTTTCAACAGAAAAGCTATCTTGCAGTTACAGGGATGAGACAAACCATTTAAGACATACCGGTACGGCGTTCCCTTTAATGGCTAAAGCAGGCATTGCTGGAGCTGATGCGTGTGGCCGGCGGCCACTATGTCTGCCAACACCCGCGGTCACTCCAAAGAGAGCCAGAACAAGGATCTGTCAATGTAAAAAACAGATCCCCATTCTGTCAGGGAAGTAGAGAGAGATTGCCTGTTCCGAGTGATCAGAAACAGCGATCTCTCTTTCCTCCTCCAGTCAGTCAGTCCCCAATTAGAAACACCTCCCAGGGAACACATTTAAGCCCTTGTTCGCCCACTAGTGTTAAAGGGTTTGTAAAGGTAAAACATTTTTCACCTTAATGCATAAGGTGAAAAAACATCAGATGACGCCGCCGCCCCCCCGAGCCCCCGTTTTACCTACCTGACCCTTCGAAAGTCCCATGCTCGCCCCTGTAATCCTCGAGTCGAAGCCAGGCCGTTGATCGGCTGCAGTAAATGGATTGAAAGCAGCGCAGCCATTGGCTGGCGCTGCTGTCATGCGCATCCAATGACATGGCGCGCTGGGGGGCGGGGCTGCTGTATCATGGGAGCGTACCCACAACGGCTACACATCATGCTCGCTCGCATATCTGTGTGTAGTTGTTGCGGGGAGGAGCCGCAACAGCCGCCGAGGGACCCCAGAAGACCAGGATTGGGGCCACTGTGTGCAAAACTAACTGCACATTGGAGGTAAGTATAACATGTTTGTTATTACAAAAAAAAAAAAACTCCTTTAACCCCTTCCCTGCCAGTGTCATTTGTACAGTAATCAGTGCATTTTTTATAGCACTGTTCGCTGTATAAATGTCACTGGTCCTAAAAAAGTGTCCGATCTGTCTGCCGCAATGTCGAAGTCCCAATAAAAATCGCTGATCACCGCCATTACTAGTAAATATAATAATAAAAATGCCATAAATCTATCCCCTATTTTGTAGACTCTATAACTTTTGCGCTTTATACGCTTATTGCAATTTTTTTTTTTTACCAAACATATGTAGAAGAATACATATTGGCCTAAACCGATGAATACAATTTTTTTTTGTGTTTAGAGTGCAAAACAAAAATACAGATTTGATTAGCCAGGTTTTGCGATTCTGCACTGCGTCGCTTTAACAGACAATTGCGTGGTCGTGCGACATGGCTCCCAAACAAAATTGGCGTCCTTTTTTCCCCACAAATAGAGCTTTCTTTTGGTGGTATTTGATCATCTCTGCGGTTTTTATTTTTTGCACTATAAACAAAAATAGAGCGACACTTTTGAAAAAAATTCAATATTTTTTAATTTTTGCTATAATACATATCCCCAAAAATATATAAAAAAACATTGTTTTTCCTCAGTTTAGGCCGATACGTATTCTTCTACCTATTTTTGGTTAAAAAAAACGCAATAAGCGTTTATCGGTTGATTTGCGCAAAATTTATAGCATTTATAAAATAGGGGATAGTTTTATTGCATTTTTATTAATTTTTTTTTTTTTTTTACTACTGTGCAGAATAAATGCAATTAATTGTTAATGGTTTTGGTCAGTGGTGGAGGATTATTAGCCTGGAATAACCCTCTCTCCTCTTCTGACGTGAATCCAGAACTCCTAATGAGAAGTGGAAGCAGGAAATACCAAAGGTCCAAACACCCAGAAAAGTCCTGCTCCATCTATCTGCTTTGCTTCTTTTCTCGCGCCCCCGGGCAAAGAATTAAAATCATTACATGTACAGATTGTATCATTTGTTGGTGCCTGCAGAATCCGACACTGAAAAATGCATTCCACAAAACATGTCTGCTGTACAGAGATGGCAGGGATTTATTATTAAAGAAGGACTCTAATCTCACGACACAGTCTTAAAACTGAGAGCGGCTGAAATCAATGAATTCAACCGAATAGGAAAACTTTTTTTTTGTTGGATAGAACAGGGTAATGATAACGTTTTCAGTTTCCAAAATTAGAAAATTATATATATTTTTTCTCAGCATTAGTTAAAAAAAAATAAAAATATATATATATATATATATATATATATATATATATATGTGTGTGTATGTATATATGGTAACATTAACCACTTCAGATCCGCGCTATAGACAAAAGACGTCCACAGCACAGACCTGAACTGCCGGGTTGACGTCTTTGGACGTCATATTATTGTAATTCCCCGCGTGCGCCACTGATGCTTGTACCCGGCGGCCGCGGTGTTCATCAGGTACACGCGATCGGCGGTGACAGAGCAGGGATGTGGAGCTCTGTAAACACAGAGCTCCACGTCCTGTCAGTGAGAGGAGACAGATGCTGTTTCACTTGTACATAGGGACACAGCATCGGTCACCTCCCCCAGTCACCCCCTACACAGTTAGAACACACCCAGGGAATACATTTAACCCCTTTCTCACCCCCTAGTGTTGACCCCTTCAATGCCAGTCACATTTATACAGTAATTAGTGCATATTTAGAGCACTGATCGCTGTATAAATGTGAATGGTCCCAAAAATGTGTCAAAAGTGTCCAATGTGTCCGCCGTAATGTCGCAGTCCCAATAAAAACTGGGATATTTATTATTGCAACAAGTAAAAAAAATATATATATTTTTAAATTGTCGCTCTTTTTTTGTTTATAGCGCAAAAAAAAAAACGCACGGGCGATCAAATACCACCAAAATAAAGCTCTATTTGTGGGGGAAAAAAGGACGTCAATTTTGTTTGGGAGCCACGTCGCATGACCGCGCAAATGTCAGTTAAAGCGAAGCAGTGCCGGAAGCTGAAATTTCGTCTGGGCACGAAGGGGGTTTATGTGCCTAGTAAGCGAGTGGTTAATGTAGATAAAAAGTATATATTTTATTCTTTAATATGCCCCATTAAAAACAACACTTATGCCGCGTACACACGACCATTTTAATGGTCTAGAAAAAACTAATTTTTTTTCTTTTTATGTGATTCTTGTCAAGCCTGCCTTGAAAAATATATGCTCGAGCGAAGCACGGTGACATAGAACACGTACGACGGCACTATAAAGTGGAAGTTCCATTCGGATGGTGCCACCCTTGGGGCAGCTTTTACTGATTTTGTGTTAGTAAAAGTTTGGCGAGAGACGATTCGCGCTCTTCAGTCTTTGTGCTTTTCAGTCTGTTACAGCGTGATGAATGTGCTATCTCCATTACGAACGCTAGTTTTACCAGAACGACCACTCCCGCCTTATAACTTTCTTCTGAGCATGCACGTTTTTTTCACGTTAAAGCCCACACACGACTGTTTTTACGATGTGAAAAACGACAATGTGAAAAATAGAGCATATTCTAAATTTTTAATGCACATTTTTCACGTCATGAAAAATGCTCTGGAGCCCACACACGATCGTTTTTATTGACATAAAAAAAAAAAAACGGTCTTGTGTACGCGCCATTACATTTGGATTGTGGTGCAAACCATTGCAAAGTTAGGGCCCTTTCAGAGGTACGGATACCGTGAGGATCCGTACCTTTCTTATCCGATTGTTCAGTAGGGATCACTCCGTTTATCCCCGCTAAGCCAGCAGATGACAGGGCGGTCCCTGAACAATGTGCAGGGACCGCCCTGTTAGATCTCCACTCTCCCCTATGGGATCGGATTAACCAAGGACAGTCTGTCCGTGTTCACCCCATCCGATACGCAGACGGATGAAAAAATATGATTTTTCTTTAATATCTTTGTTACATGTTTGTATCATTTTTGCTACAATATTCTGACTGATAATGTAATGGAAAGTAGGTTATATGTTTTCCAATGATATAGTTCCCACCAGTGCAGTCAGTTCCAGAAACAAAAGTCGAATATGCAGCATTTTTCCATCACTGGGCTGCAGTGGAACGCAGTAAAATGCATCAAAAGGAGTTAAAACATAACTCCAGGAAAAATGCAAAAAATCCACCCATGCAGTATGGGCCCTCTTGCACTGAAAGAGTTAAATGCTCATGGAGTTGCTAAGAGAGAATGCAAGAGGCAGCGGCAGGACCCTTACATCCCACCCCAGCTGCCTCCAGCACTCTCCACCTTTGCCTGAAGTTCCAGTATGTGGGCAGAGTCCTGTATGATACATGAAGAAGGCTGGGCAAGAGCCTGTCATAGCTTATAGAGCAGGCTGTAGCCACATTTCACAGAACCTGCCTTTTAAACTACTGAGAGGCAGAGTTTCAGGAGGTGGAGTCAATACAGGAATCACTGCTTGCAAGCAGCAAGGTACCATGGGATATGTAGTCCTGAGAAATTGAAAGTAAACAGCAGAGGAGAAGATACAAAGAATGAATCCAGGAGGTTGTAGAAAGAGATGGCCAGCAGACAGGCAGAACTCACAATGTGAAAGGAGATTTTTCAAGTAAGCTTATATTGGATTGTGCACGATAACTAGTGTTTGTATTATTACAATGCTGATGTTTAAATTTTTTAAAAAAGTGTATGCTCTAACCAGGGCAGCCGACAAATTTTGGGGCCCCTTACACAGCTTTAGACAGGGCCCCCCTGCGAGATAAGCGGGGGGGGGGGGGCTGGGGACCATCGGTCCCCCTTACAGGTGTAATGCAAAAAAAACGGGAGGGGGGGGGGCGGCCGGCCAGGCCTGTAAGGGGCCCTGGGGACCATCGGGCCCCTTACAGGTGTAATGCAAAAAATAAATACATTAAAAAAAAAAAACTGGAGGGGGGCCAGCCCCGGGCCTGTAAGGGGCCCTGGGGACCATTGAGCCCCATACAGGTGTAATGCAAACAAAAATGGTAGGGGGACCAGTCAGGCCCCTTACAGGTATAATGCCTGTACCCTCCTGATAGCGGCCCTGGTTTTGACCATAGATTTTCTTTGAAAGAACACTAAAGGAATTTTTTTTTTCTAAAATAACAAACATGTTATACTTGCCTCCACTGTGCCCCCGAACCCTGTCTCCTCACAATTGTAAACCACGTCCAGCATTTGGTGGTCTTGTTTGCTCACGTGTCCTGTGGGAAGCGTCTGTCATACATTACTGTCAGCACTTTTCCTGTATTTCCCGGTGGAGGTTGGCTGTCAGCTGGCCTTCTCCTGATTGTTCTGCAGGTTACGAGGCCCTCGGGCTGGAGCATTGTATACACCTGGATGGCTCTATTCATCAGGTCAGTGTCAGCACTCAAACCTAAAGTTATTGGCTTGTGTTTACCTAACGCTTACTGTAAATTGTCATCTAAAATCTGATTTATTGTTTCCGCATTCTGCAGGCCTCCGAGTGTTTATTATGTAGGTTACAGTACAGCTAAAACAACATGTTTTTAGTTTTGGATTGAATAGAAAAGGATTAGAACATCTGTCAGGTTTTTATTGCTGTCTTGGTCACTGATGGGGAGATTTACCTTCTGTGTGTATCCTATATCCTTATCCAGCCCTCAAAATTTCCACTCGCCTACTAGCATTTAGCGAGTGGATTTAAGCTGGGGGCGAGTGATGACAGGGCTGCATGATCAATCTTCCTCCAATCTGTGCCTACACTTAGAGTCCCAATGAGATTGGCGGCCAAAGAGGAAAGGTGCATGCTCGGGAAAAGTAGTCTGGTGAGCCACGCACAGGCAGAGCAGTACACAGGTGCTCTCCTTACAATTCTCATTAAGCCATGGGACCTAACAGTATGACCTCTGAGCCTGCTCCCCTCCCCTGACCAATGTAGCTGGAAAGCAAGGAGAAGTAATAAGTGAGGTGGAGGATTGCGAAAATTACCACTCTGGTGCAGCGCTCACTGAAAGTTGCCCTGACATGAGAGCGGCACCCTTCCAGTTTGTGCAGTTTTCTTCTCCTTGTGCTCTATGTAAGTGTCCAGCAGTTCAGCCTGAGCACTGCAAACAGACTGGTCTCAATGTATGCTGTGCAGTGTCAGTGTGCGCTGTGCGGTGATGTCAATGGCTGTGCAGTTGTGTGGATCTCAGCGCTGGATTGTACTCCCTCCCGCTGTAGTGCAGCTTCTCTCCTCACTGCCAGCCTGAATAAAAGGGGGAAGTGGGGACATGCAAGCGTTGAGCTGCACACACAGGCTCCTGATGATGAGATGAATAGGAGAGGAAGAGAGAGGATGGTGGGAGTTGCAGAGGAAACAGCAAGAGAATGGGGAAGAGACCCAGTTCTAGTGCCCTGTCCCTCTGGTCTGCGCCCAGTGCCCTGTCCCTCTGGTCTGCCCCCAGTGCCCTGTCCCTCTGGTCTGCCCCCAGTGCCCTGTCCCATGTTGTTGTTAATATTTAATTGTGTAACTTGATTCTGCATAAAACATTGAACAGTGTCATTCCATGAGATAATCTACGAGGGTGTGTTTACGGGTGCAATTAGGCGCAGGGCAGTGTATAAATTAGGTTGGGCAACTGGTAGCGAGTAACTCTTGAGGCCTGGCTAGTAGCTCAGGGCTTGAAATTTTGAGCCCTGCTTATCTATAGTAAGCATTACCTATAGGTACAGTAAATATCTCCTAAATGTGCACCAGGACAGGCCTCGACAAAATGCGGGCGCTCGGTCGCAATTGCGACAAGAAATTGTGACCTGGCGCCCGGGGGAAGCTTAGGCCTGCAGAAGACCACAAAGCTGCGGCCTCAATTACCGGCCGGCGCGGGTCCGCCGCGATTGCGGGTAATTGAGGCCGCAAAGAAGGAAGCTTAGGCCTGCAGAAGACTGCAAAGCCGCGGCCTCAATTACCGCGCCGGGCAGTAATTAGGGCTGCGGCTTTGCGGCCTTCTGCAGGTCTAAGCTTCCTTCTGTGATCTGGCGCCATCTTGTGGTGGCCGTTGGCATTACAGCAGTTCTAATGTGTTTTTCATCTCCTTCCCTCTAATTAGAACCCCCAAACATTATGGGCCAGATTCAGGTAGGAGAGCGGATCTTTATTTTGGAGTAACGTTTGTCATTTACGTTACTCCACCAAAACTTTTGGACCAAGTACTGTTATTCACATAGCACTTGCTCCTAAAGTTGAGGTGGCGTAGCGAAAATGAGCCGGCGGAATTCAAATTGGGCGGGTAGGGGGCGTGTATTATTTAAACTAGGCGCGATCCCGCGGCGAACGTACTGCGCATGCGTCGACTGTCAGTGCGCATGCTCCAAATTCTGTCAGTGAACGTCAATGACGTCAATCCCCATTCACGGACGTTTTACGCAAACGACGCTAAACTTTTTAAATTCGACGCGATGACGACGGCCATACTTAACATAGGATACTCCACCTAGGGGGCATGTTTTTCCTTATGCCGCGTATCGCTTACGGAAACGTCAGAAAGTCACTGCGTCGGGCCAGCGTACGATCGTGAATTTCCGTCTCTCGCTGATTTACATATTCTTGGCGTAAATCAGCGGGAACGCCCCGAGCGCCCATTTTCAAATTGCAGTTCCGATACAAAGGCAAAATACAATTACGCCGCTCGTATCTGAACTCAATCCCGGCGTATCTTGTTTTCTGACTACAGAAAGCAGATAAGCCGGCTCAAAGTGTGAGTTATGCTGGCGAATCACTGATACTCCAGCGTGATTCTACCTGAATCTGGTCCTATTATATTTTTTATTCTAACACCTTAGAGAATAAAATGGCATTCGTTGCAATACTTTCTATCACACCGTATTTGCGCAGCGGTCTTACAAGCGCAATTTTTTTTGGGGGGGAAAAAAATACACTCTTTTTAATTAAAAAATAAGACAACAGTAAAGTTAGCCCAATTTTTCTTATATTGTGAAAGATAATGTTACGCGAGTAAATTGAAACCCAACATGCTTCAAAATTGCGCCCGCTCGTGGAATGGCGACAAACTTTTATCCTTTAAAATCTCCATAGGCGACGTTTAAAAAAATTCTACAGGTTGCATGTTTTGAGTTACAGAGGTGGTCTAGGACTAGAATTATTGCTCTCGCTCTACCAATCACGGCGATGCCTCACATGTGTGGTTTGAATACCGTTTACATATGCGGGCGCTACTCGCGTATGCGTTTGCTTCTGCGCGCAAGCTTGGCGAAGCGGGGTGCGTTTTTTGGCTCCTAACTTTTTAAGCTGGCTCCTAGATTCCAAGCAAATTTGTATAATAGTTTTCTCAAATTGGCTAATAAAAGAAATGCCAAAAAAACGAAAACGCTGCATACAAATGCACAAAAAACCGCCAGGCATGCACTCAAAGACGTTACGCTCAGGTGTGAATGCAGCCTTCAAGTGCAGTTTCTTCAGAGCTTAGTAAATGAGCAGAAGCTCTGCTGACTTCCATCATCCAATCATGTGCAAGAAAAAATACTGTTTTTTTATTTTATTTTCCTTGCACGTGATTGGGTAGTCTTTGCAAAGTGAACCTTTTCCTCATTTACTAAACTCGGGAGCACCTGCAGAGTGCACAGTCTATTTACCTTTAGTAATTCTACCCCATGTGTCTGTAGGAATGTGTTCCCTTGTGACCACACATCACATGATGCGGAGTGCTATAAGCAGTCACTGCCTGACCTGCGACTGATCTCTACCACACAGCACGGTAATTAGGAAACATTATACCTCCAATGACTTGTAGGGCATTTGGGTGGCAATTAGGGTTGTCCCGATACCACTTTTTTAGGACCAAGTTCAAGTAGTCGCTGATACCGAATACCGATACTTTTTTTTAAATGTGTCCCCAAATGCAGCCATGTCCCCCCAGCCATGTCCCTCCAGCCATGTCCCTCACATATGCAACCATGTCCCTTCAGCCATGTCCCTTCAGCCATGCCCCTCACATATGCAGCCATGTCCCTTCAGCCATGTCTCTCACATATGCAGCCATGTCCCTTCAGCCATGTCTCTCACATATGCAGCCATGTCCCTTCAGCCATGTCCCTCACATATGCAGCCATGTCCCTTCAGCCATGTCTCTCACATATGCAGCCATGTCCCTTCAGCCATGCCCCTCACATATGCAGCCATGTCCCTTCAGCCATGTCTCTCACATATGCAGCCATGTCCCTTCAGCCATGCCCCTCACATATGCAGCCATGTCCCTTCAGCCATGTCTCTCACATATGCAGCCATGTCCCTTCAGCCATGTCCCTCACATATGCAGCCATGTCCCTTCAGCCATGTCTCTCACATATGCAGCCATGTCCCTTCAGCCATGTCCCTCACATATGCAGCCATGTCCCTTCAGCCATGTCTCTCACATATGCAGCCATGTCCCTTCAGCCATGTCCCTCTAGCCATGTCCCTCACATATGCAGCCATGTCCCTTTAGCCATGTCCCTCTAGCCATGTCCCTCACATATGCAGCCATGTCCCTTCAGCCATGTCCCTCACATATGCAGCCATGTCCCTCTAGCCATGTCCCTCACATATGCAGCCATGTCCCTTCAGCCATGTCCCTCTAGCCATGTCCCTCACATATGCAGTCATGTCCCTTCAGCCATGTCCCTCTAGCCATGTCCCTCACATATGCAGCCATGTCCCATGTCCCTTCAGCCATATCCCTCACATATGCAGCCATGTCCCTCACATATGCAGCCATGTCTTATCAGCCATGTCCCTCCAGCCATTTCCCCCATACCCTTGCCGCCGAAAACCGCCGCGCCGCCGCATGGAGAAAATCACAGCATTCATTTGAATAGCCCGCGCGTATAGACACTCCCCCTTGCTCGGGATTGGACAGATCACGATCACCCATCCAATCCCGAGCAAGGGGGAGTGTCTATACGCGCGGGAACACTACAGCTATTCAAATGAAAGCTGTGATGTTCCCGCACGCCGTTTAACCCATGCGGCGGCTTTCGATGCGGCGGCGCGATGCGGCGGCTTTCAATGCGGCGGCGCGCTGCAGTGGCGGGGGGGAAGTATTCTATTTAGGTATCGGGGGTATTTGCGGGAGTACAAGTACTCCCGCAAATACTCGGTATCGGTCCGGATACCGATACTGGTATCGGTATCGGGACAACCCTAGTGGCAATAGGAGGCCCCAAAGACCAGGTACCGTTGTAATCTCTGTGGCCCCTGCCACCGATTCATTAGTGAAGTAATAAGGAGATCCGGTGACATCATTTGTTGACGTGCTTCATGTGAAGTATGAACGATGGATCCAATTGTCCAGCTTGGCGCGCTTGGGTGGGAGGCTCTGGAATAAATGTGCTCGCCAGAAAGACATGCTTTTTCGTTGTGGTTTTTCTCACATTAACAAAAGCTGACCACACTTGAAGATTACATCTGCTGCTTTATAGAAAGCCATAGCGTGGTTTCAGCCAGTAGACGTCTTCAGTTATTTTTGTATTGTCGGCCTGAATGTGATGTTTGATGCACTTTTTTTGCTTATCTGCTGCTTTTGTTTTAATGGTATCTCTTTAGATTTCATTATAGTGATTATAAAGCTCGCTATATTTCTTATGTCTTCACTGTCGTATTTGTTCAGCCTCCCGCCTGAATAACTGCGGAAAGTAAAAATCAATTACAGGATAAGCCACCTACAGTAAGGACAGCCATAGGCAGAAAAATGATGGGGAATAAGCAAAGATAGATTTCTCAAAAGTCGAATGTTTTTAGTGTTCACCAGCGATTTGGACAAAATAAAAATGAAAGTAAAGCCAGTCATTCATGGCCTGAACTTCGCCCTGTTCAGAATTTTCATCCATGTATGGGCAGGCTGATTGTGCCAAATTTGATCCATCAATCCGCTTGGGTACAACCAGCTTGTCTGATTTTTCCACATGCTGTTACTGCCAACAGCCATAGCCACTAGCAGTAACCATTGTGTTCTGCCAGTCAGGAATACCCCCCGCGCCTCCCCGCTGGCAGAATACAATGCAATTTTCTTTTCTTCCACCACGGGTATGACAAATCTGACCCCAAATTACACTTTTTGGGGACCAGTTACATTATCACATTGATCAGTGTAAAAATGACACTGGCAGGGAAGGAGTTAACACTAGGGGGGAGGATCAAGGGGTTAAGTGTGTTCCCTGGGTGTGTTCTAACTGTAGGGGGGATGGGCTTACTGGGACATGATAGAGATCACTGTTCCCGATCACTGGGAACAGAAGATCTCTGACATGTCTCCTGTCAGAATGGGGATCCGCTTGTTTACACTGGCGGATTCCCGTTCTGCCTCTGTACTAGGCGATTGCAAGTCGCCGGCGGACATCGAGACCCTCCGACAACACAGACATGCTCCCACAGTGTGCAGAGGGAACGAGAGCACGCATCCTCGCCTCCGCAAGCCGCTGCGCAGGTACGGTAATTTGCACAGAGCTGCCAACCTGCCGCAGTAAATTTACGTGAGTTGGTCGGCAAGTGGTTAAATGGTAATTTTGACAACTGTCTGGGGTTATCTTCTATTACAAGAAAAGATGCCACCCCACACGCGTGATCATTTTTTGGGACCACCTGGGTCCTAAAGTGGCCTCATTCCCACGTCCCTCTAATTTTCTGTTAGGATTACCGTATATACTCGAGTATAAGCCGATGTACCTAATTTTACCCCCAAAAATGGGAAAGCGTATTGACTCGAGTATAAGCCTAGCGTGAGAATGCAGCAGCCACTGTAAGTGGAAAAGAGGGTCAACAATGCCCATTTGCACACCTGTGCACATTGCAACCTCACTGTGCCCATTGCATCCTCACTGTGCCCATACTCACTGTGCTCATCCTTGCTGTGCCCATTGTCAGTGTATCTGAAATTGAGAGGCTGCGGGCGTCCATTCATTGTTTAAAACTTGCAGTCTCCTCCTGTACCCTTCCGTGATAGGCATTTCTCAGCAGACACAATTCCGCCTATCACAGATGTTCTCTCATCCTTGGGCTCAGTTTCCCAGCAGACACTGTATTCAGTGTTCTGCCAATCACGGACGTCCTCTTGTCCGAGGATGAAAAAATGGCGTCCGTAATTGGCGGAACACTGAACACAGTGTCTGCTAGGAAACCCGAGGATGAGAGAATGTTCATAATAGATGTTTCTCAGCACACAGTTCCGCCTATCACGGAAGGGACCAGGAGGAGACCGCAAGTTTTAACTGCTTGCCGACCTGCCGCTGTCATTTTACTGCGGCAGGTCGGCACGCCTGGGCGAGAACCCGTAGCTCTACGTCGGCTCTTTAAAGGCCGCTAGGGTGCCGTGCGCGTGCCTGGCGGACATGCGCGCCACCGGGCACGCGCAAACGCTCGGTACAGAGCGAGGACTGGGAGCTATGTGTGTAAACACAAAGCTCCCGGTCCTGTCAGCGGGGAAACGCTGATCTTCTGTTCATACGATGTATGAACGGAAGATCAGTGATTTCCCCTAGTGAGTCCACCCCCCCCCCCCCCATACAGTTAGAACACACTTAACCCCTTCCCCGCCCCCTAGTGTTAACCCCTTCACTGCCAATGGCATTTTTATAGTAATTCAATGCATTTTTATAGCACTGATCGCTAGAAAAATGCCAATGGTCCCAATAATGTGTCAAAAGTGTCCGCCATAATGTCGCAGTACCGAAAAAAAAACGCTGATCGCCGCCATTACTAGTAAAAAAAACGAAAAATATGTAGAAGAATACGTATCGGCCTAAACTGAGGAAAAAAAATGTTTTTTTATATCTTTTTTGGGGATATTTATTATAGCAAAATGTAAAAAATATTGCAATTTTTAAAATTGTAGCTCTATTTTTGTTTATAGCGCAAAAAATAAAAACCGCAGAGATGATCAAATACCACCAAAAGAAAGCTCTATTTGTGGGGAAAAAAGGACGCCAGTTTTGTTTGGGAGCCACGTCGCACGACCGCGCAATTGTCAGTTAAAGCAACGCAGTGCCGAATCACAAAAAATGCTCTGGTCATTGGGCAGCAATATGGTCCAGGGGTTAAGTGGTTAAACTATGGAGGCCTGCAGCCTCTTAATAACTTCAGGTACACTGAGGGGGGTATTTTCAGCCCTAAAAAAAGGGCTGAAAAACTTGGCTTATACTTGAGTATATACGGTATATTGTCCTTTTATGTATTTGTTGAGCAGTGCCGTAGATTTTCTGACAGAACAAGGTTTGACTCTTGGCCGGTAACAAAGGGTCTCCGTGCCAATGTTTTGAATAATAACAAACCTCAACAAAGATAGGAAAGCAATTATTACTTCCTGGAGAAGGTGATGATCTTTCTCATGGCTAGTAACAATGGTTATAATAGAAATTGCAGTTGTTTATTAAGATATAAAATACTTTACCTGTGGGTTTTAGTTGGGGATCAAAAGGCTATGAGCGTTTCCCATACAAACCTGTGTGCCTGACCTTAGGGATCAAATAGCAGTTGTACTCTTGGCCTTCCTTGCCTTATGTCCTAGATTGTATTAAAAAAAAAAGTGGAAACAAATCATAGTGATTGTAAAGCTTGGCTTTTTTTTATTTTTTAATTAAAAAGAACATGGTATGATTACCTGCTCTGTGTAATGGTTTTGCACAGAGCAGCCCCAATCCTCCTCTTCTGGGTTCCCCCGCCGCACATATCCTTGCACAAAGCAGGTAAGTATATACTCCTTTCTTATTTAAGAGGAAAACTTGAGTCTTTAAGAAATGCAGCCCAGACACTTACTTTGTCTCAGCCTACTAATAAGACAAGTAAGAAGTATCAATGCACTGAAATGTGGCGCAGCGTTATTGGCTAATAGGCCAATAAGGTCGTCTATACTAGGAAAAATCATAGGACCTGAATAATGGGCTTCGGTGAGCAATTACAATGTGGTTTTGAAATTAGTTTGAGATGCTTCTGAAATCGTTCAGAATTGAATGAAGGTGCAGTTGACCTTGTATTGGAAAAGAAGCTGTTGGTCCTTAATGGTTTTTCTGATACACAAGAAATATAGTGACTATTTGATAAGTAGTGGCAGTAGTATGACTCCAGGCACCCAAAGTTAAGATGTCTGCATTCTACAGTGTTTTTGTCCTGCTCCCCGCTACATTTAGGCTAGTGTTTTATATCCTCTGTTTTGCCCCTGTAGATTCCCTATACCGGTCTTTCTCCACCCTTCAGTGTTCACCCTGTACAGCCCTATGCCTCTCTGTCCAGTACTCTCCATACTGTCCTTCTCCTCTGCCCAGTGCCCCCTGTACTGTCCTTCTCATCTGCCCAGTGCCCTCTGTACTGCCCTTCTCCTCCCTGTCCAATGCCCTCTGTACTGCCCTTCTCCTCCCTGTCCAATGCCCTCTGTACTGCCCTCTCCTCTCTGTCTGGTGTCCATCCTGTACTGCCCTTCTCCTCTGTCTGGTGTCCATCCTGTACTGCCCTTCTCTTCTTTGTCTGGTGCCCATCCTGTACTGCCCTTCTCTTCTCTGTCTGGTGCCCATCCTGTACTTCACTCTCCTCTCTGTCTGGTGCCCATCCTGTACTGCCCTTCTCTTCTCTGTCTGGTGCCCATCCTGTACTTCCCTTTACTCCCTGTCTGGTGTCCATCATTTACTGCCCTTCTCCTCTCTGTCTGGTGTCCATCCTGTACTGCCCTTCTCTTCTCTGTCTGGTGTCCATCCTGCACTGCTCTTCTCTGTCTGGTTCCCATCCTGTACTTCGCTCTCCTCTTTGTCTGGTGCCCATCCTGTACTGCCCTTTTCTTCTCTGTCTGGTGCCCATCCTGTACTTCCCTCTCCACTCTGTCTGGTGTCCATCCTGTACAGCCCTTCTCTGTCTGGTGCCCATCCTGTACTTCCCTCCCCACTCTGTCTGGTGTCCATACTGTACTTCCCTCTCCTCTGTCTGGTGCCCATCCTGTACTTCCCTCTCCTCTCTGTCTGGTGCCCATCCTGTACTTCCCTTCTCTCTGTCTGTCTGGTGTCCATCCTGTACTGCCCTTCTCTCTGTCTGGTGTCCATCTTGTACTTCCCTCTCCTCTCTGTCTGGTGTCCATCCTGTACTTCCCTCTCCTCTCTGTCTGGTGTCCATCCTGTACTTCCCTCTCCTCTCTGTCTGGTGCCCATCCTGTACGTCCTTCTCCTCTCTGTCTGGTGTCCATCCTGTACAGCCCTTCTCCTCTCTGTCTGGTGTCCATCCTGTACATCCCTTCTCCTCTCTGTCTGGTGTCCATCCTGTACAGCCCTTCTCCTCTCTGTCTGGTGCCCATCCTGTACTTGCCTCTCCTCTCTGTCTGGTGCCCATCCTGTACAGCCCTTCTCCTCTCTGTCTGGTGCCCATCCTGTACTTCCCTCTCCTCTCTGTCTGGTGTCCATCCTGTACTGCCCTTCTCCTCTCATTCTGGTGTCCATCCTGTACTGCCCTTCTCCTCTCTGTCTGGTGCCCATCCTGTACTTCCCTCTCCTCTCTGTCTGGTGTCCATCCTGTACTTCCCTCTCCTCTCTGTCTGGTGCCCATCCTGTACAGCCCTTCTCCTCTCTGTCTGGTGCCCATCCTGTACTTCCCTCTCCTCTCTGTCTGGTGCCCATCCTGTACTGCCCTTCTCCTCTCTGTCTGATGCCCATCCTGTACTGCCCTTCTCCTCTCTGTCTGGTGTCCTTCCTGTACATCCCTTCTCCTCTCTGTCTGGTGTCCATCCTGTACAGCCCTTCTCCTCTCTGTCTGGTGTCCATCCTGTACAGCCCTTCTCCTCTCTGTCTGGTGCCCATCCTGTACTTCCCTCTCCTCTCTGTCTGGTGCCCATCCTGTACTTGCCTCTCCTCTCTGTCTGGTGCCCATCCTGTACAGCCCTTCTCCTCTCTGTCTGGTGCCCATCCTGTACTTCCCTCTCCTCTCTGTCTGGTGTCCATCCTGTACTGCCCTTCTCCTCTCATTCTGGTGTCCATCCTGTACTGCCCTTCTCCTCTCTGTCTGGTGCCCATCCTGTACTTCCCTCTCCTCTCTGTCTGGTGTCCATCCTGTACTTCCCTCTCCTCTCTGTCTGGTGCCCATCCTGTACAGCCCTTCTCCTCTCTGTCTGGTGCCCATCCTGTACTTCCCTCTCCTCTCTGTCTGGTGCCCATCCTGTACTGCCCTTCTCCTCTCTGTCTGATGCCCATCCTGTACTGCCCTTCTCCTCTCTGTCTGGTGTCCTTCCTGTACTGCCCTTCTCCTCTTTCTACAGTACCCCCTTCCCCATCTTCCCTGTACCCTGCACTGCCCCACTCTCTACAATGTCCCCACCTTTACTACTTTTCTTTTCTCTGTCTGGTGCCCCTCTTTGCTGCTTTTCACCACTCCCTCCAGTGTTCCCTCTTGTGCTGCTCTTCTCTGTCCATTAACCTTGTATCTCTCCAGTGCCCTCCCCCCTTCCTGTAATGCCCCTCCCCCTTATCTACTACTACTACTACTACTACTGCTCCTTTCAGTATCACTGTTATTTTGATTAACAAAAAAAAAAAAAAACGATTGGAAAGCTTATTAGAAAACGATACATTCCTTTTTTTAAATACTACTGTAGAAAACCCTTTTCATAGACTTCAATTTTTTCCTTATTATTGCATCATCTAGCACTTTATTTGTGTACTTTTGAGTCATGCTGGCGCCTGCAAGACCAATCTGTTACTCTTTTCTCATATACATTACTTTCCCCTAAAAGCTTTTCATTCTATGTCTCCCCAGTATATACAATCTAGTTTAGTAACTCCTTGATACATCCCTAAACGTTCCTCCAGCTTTTATTTTTACTGCTGTTAAGTACTGATGAGCCGATGTCAGCCTGGGGGCAGAATGTTTTCAAACTGACTTTGAGAGCTAATAAAATAAAAAATGGCAAAGTTGTGCTCTAAAACTGTCTGTGTTTCATGAGTAAACACAGCCATTGTCAGAGGATTTCAGGGCTATTTGCTGGCCGTCGCTTGTGTTGGTTCAGCTATGATTCTCTGTTTACAGAGTGATTAAGGTGCTGTCTTTTCATAAAACGCCTTTTGTTGGACTTATCTCTCTGTAAGTTGGTGCTTTTTGTTTCTTGACTTTGGAGACATTTTGGTAGACACCGTACAATTAGGTGTTATATGGATAGGTACAGATGAGTTATATGCTTATCACATGCATACTGACCCTTAACCTCAAAGTAAACCATTTAATCCTAAACCCAGCGCTTGACAAAAGATAGATTATTTTTTTTAACTTTCTATCAACTGTCAACCACCGCAGCATGGTCTTTAATTTCTTTTCCCCGTTTTAGAAATAATCTAAAGGTATAACCCATTTCAGCTGGCACCACATTGAGTTTTGATCGGTTCCAACTGCAGTTTTGATTGTTGGGGTGCTTGAAACTGGTAATGGCAAATGGAAACTTCCAAAATTGGCAAGTGAGTAGCCAGCTTTAGGGTTAGCTTTAAATGACACTAAAGGTTCAAATCTTTTTTTTAAATAACAAACATGTTATACTTACCTCCACTGTGCAGGTTGTTTTGCACAGAGTGGCCCCGATCCTCGTCTTCTCGGGTCCCTCGGCGGTAGGGTGCCCACGTTCCCCGGATTGCCTGGGACTGTCCCACAATTGACATGTCTGTTCTGGGTCCCTGCCATCTTCATTTCGGGACAATACAATGTCCCGGAATGAAAAGAGGACACAGCCACCCCCTACTAACTAATAACTAAATTTCCAGAACTGGTTGCTAGGGCCAGCGCTGCCTGACATCTTGCAACCAGTGACAATTTACTCTGACAGTGAGACCGGGAGCGAGGCCTGCGCCAAGTGCAGCAATGCTGCCCCTGCGCACCTCGGCACCTCCTTCTTCTCTGGCACCCAGCGGCAAGCAGCAGGGACTGGTGTGATCTTCACTCTCCAGATAGTGACGCCAACCCCTTCCATCTACGCACGTGGCTCATGCAGAGGAAGTGATGACAGCACTGCATTTGGTGGCAGGCTATGGGTGGCAAGCGGCACTGCATCTGGTGACAAGTAGCACATTCACCTGACAAATAACCAGCCGCCAAATTGTCCATCAACCCCGAGACTACATTACTCCCGCCCCACCTCTTATTTTTTTGGGGAAGGTGAGAGAGGGGGTGTGTCCCTGAATGGCAGTTGGAAATGTCTCGACTCCTCCTCGCTTCTGATAACCCCCTCTGGGAAGCGCTTTTCCAAGGGGGTTACCTTGCAGGCGCACTCCTGAGTCCTGTATTTGGCGTCGGAATTTCTGCCAGCAAAAGATTAAGAGCAGGGTCTCAATTTTTGCGACGGGAAAAATTCCAATCGGAAATTCCAATCGTCTGTAGCAATTCCGACACGCAAAATTTCCGACGCAAGCTCAGATACGATTTGACACATGCTCGGAGGCATTGAACTTTATTTTCTCGGCTCTTTGTAGTGTTGTACGTCACCGCGTTCTTGACGGTCGAAAGTTTAGAGAACTTTTGTGTGACCGTGTGTATGCAAGCCAAGCTTGAGCGGAATTCAGTCAGAAAAAACATCCAAGGTTTTGCCCGATGGAAAATCTGATCGTGTGTACGGGGCATGTCTGTATAGCTGAATATGTATTCCCAGGTTCATAGCACCATCACCAATGATCCTGAAAAAGGGAAAGAATGAGCTCAGGATCATAATGCTGCGTACACAAGACCGTTTTTCGGGTTCTAAAAAATTAAGTTTTTAAGGGTCTAGAAAAAACTTAGTTTTTTTCAACCCGATCATTAAAACGGCCTTGCCTACACACGATCGTGAAAAAAAAAATGCTTTAGCAAAGTGCGTGACATAAAACACATATAACGGCACTATAAAGGGGAAGTTCTATTCGGATGACGCCACCCTTTGGGCTGCTTTAGCTGATTTTGTGTTTGTAAAAGACGATTCACGCTTTTCTGTCTGTTACAGCGTGATGAATGTGCTTATTCCATTACGTTTGGTAGTTTTACCAGAACGAGCGCTCCAGTCTCATAACTTGCTTCTGAGCATGCATGGATTTTTCACGTCGTTAAAGCCCACACACGACCATTTTTTACAACCTTAAAAATTACAACGTTAAAAACGTCGTGAAAAAATAGAGCATGTTCAATTTTTATTTTTATTTATTTTTGGTAATTTTTTAGAACCCGAAAAATGCTCTGAAGCTCACACACGATCGTTTTTAATTACGTTAAAAAAAAACTTCATTTTTTAGAACCCGAAAAACGGTCATGTGTACGCGGCATAAGAAGCTGATTAGCACTATGAAAAGTCTCCAAAATCGCGCTGGCACTTATTCGCTGGAGTGTAAGCAGTCCTCTGATTTTGTTGCCTTTGTTATGATCACGGTTTTTGAAATAAATAAGGCACTTTCTAATTTTTATGCTCTAAGCCAGAAGTAGAATGCTAATCATATTTTAAGTACTGAGGTTTGGAGGCTCTGTTTTGTTTTCCTCTTAAAAATAAAGAAGTTGCTAGGAAATATGCAACATGTTATACATCAAATGCTTGAAGTGGAGTTGACACCTCCATCTTGGCAAAGCGGAAGTTGCGAAGAGGGGGGGTTTGTCTCGTTAAGCATCATTTTCATTAATACCAATGTCAGCACTGAAATATCTTGGACGGCGCTGAACAGCCTCTTTATTTTGGCCTCCGTTTCATTCAATATAATTTTATTTTTAAACCTTCCTCTCGATTAGAGTGCTGTTTATAGCGCTACAACGTGAGAGGACAAACATTAACCTTGCTTTGTGTGTTGCAAGAGGTTGCTAGGAGATGAATACTAGCTGTAAATAGCTGCAAAGGAAGAAGAAGAGGAGAACTGTGTGGATCTGTGTGGACTCTAAGCAAAAGTGGTTCTTTATTAGGGGTCAGGAGGGTCTTGTGTCCTCAGATTTTAGTCTCTTGAGTCTTGCTTAAATGATGGCGAATGGTATTAGGGAGGCTCCGCTCGTAGGGTCTGTTAAGCCTATGGATATTATACCTACCTTTGGCCTTATGATGGAAAGAATTAAGTTGGTTCTGCTTATAGGGTCTGTTGAGCCTATGGATATTACTCCTACATTTGGCCTTATGATGAATGGCCTAAAGATGGTTCTGCTTATAGGATATGTTGAGCCTATGGATATTACACCTACCCTTGGCCTTATAATGAATGGAATTAAGAAGGTTCTGCTTGTAGGGTCTGTTGAGCCTATGGATATTACTCCTACCATTGGCCTTATAATGAATGGAATTAGGAAGGTTCTGCTTGTAGGGTATGTTGAGCCTATGGATATTACACCTACCTTTTGGCCTTATGATGGAAACAGTAAAGACGGTTCTGCTTATAGGGTATGTTGAGCCTATGGCTATTACTCCTACATTTGGCCTTATGATGAATGGAATTAAGATGGTTTTGCTCATAGGGTATGTTGAGAATATGGATATTACACCTACTTTGGCCTTATGATGAATGGCCGAACGGTGGTTGTGCTTATAGGATCTGTTGAGCCTATGGATATTACACCTAGCATTATGATGAATCAAATTAGCATGGTTCTTCTGATAGGGTCTGTTGGGCCTATGGATATTACACCTACTTTGGCCTTATGATTATATGGAATTAAGATGGTTCTGCTTATAGGGTCTGTTGAGCCTATGGATATTACACTTACCTTTGTCATTAGGATGAATGGACTAATGATGGTTCTGCTTATGGGATCTGTTGAGCCTATGGATATTACATATAAATTTGTCATTATGATGAATGGAATTAGCATGGTTCTGCTTATAGTGTCTGTTGAGCCTATGGATATTATATCTACGCTTGTCATTATAATGAATGGAATTAGTAAGGTTCTGCTCATGGTGTTGAGCCTATGGATATTACACCTACTTTTGGCATTGATGAATGGAATTAAGAATTGCTGTAGGGTCTGTTGAGCCTATGGATGATATACCTTCTTTTGGCATTGTGATGAATGGAATTACGAATGCCCGTAGGGTCTGTTGAGCCTATGGATGATATACCTTCCTTTGGCATGATGAATGGAATTACGATAACTCTGCTTATAGATAGATAGGGTATTTTGAGCCTATGAATATCACACCTACTTATGTATAATTTAGGTTGTTTTCAAATTTAAAATCCTTATGCGGTCTAGACCCTTGAGCTGTTTTTGGTGGCCAGTTGTTTGTTACCATGCCTTCTTGTTAAGTCCTGTGTGGCGCTCTAACAACTTTCCGAGCCCATCGTAGCTCCCAGCCGGTATGGCATCATGTGTTCAATAATAAACAAACATGCCCCGCTCCGTGCATCGCCCAGGTTTTTGATACAAACTCTTGTCTGTTTCATTTTGTATGTTGAGTGATATCTGTTGTCCATTTACAATGCTGATCGCTATTTGATGACCATTAAATATTCTTAGAGTTATTTGGTGTCCAGATATTGACTTATCTGGGAACCAGCTAGTATTTGTAGTGCATAATTTCCGTATGATGCTCATATGGATATTTTACTTGTGCCTAGCTATGTTTTTTGAGCATTGAGTATTAGCCAGATGTCATGCTTGGTGCTCTACTAATGAGTGGAGCGCTTACTGGTACTTATCCAGCTTTCTCTGCTGGCCAACTATTATGTCAATGTGATGACATGCAGATGGTATGTTGAGCTCTGTTTGGTGGCCAACACATTGAACTTTGTCTGGTGCCCAGTTAATATGCTAATATACTTGGAAAAACACCCCTTTAGCATTTCTAGTCGTGACCATCTTGAGTAAAGACAGATGATGCATGTAGCATCTACTTCATGGAATCCATCTTCCCTCAGCTCAGGCATGCAGTCAGGAGGGTGTGCTTATCTGAGAATGCCCCTTCCCACCTCTTGGAGACTCCTGGGAAGAATTTTAATAGAAAGGAAGATAACATCTCTCCCAATGGACAGCAATACAAAAATCTAATAGAAGTCCACATCCATCCAAATCTGATGTTGGATAGATTTAAAGTGAATGTAAACCCTCCATAAACCCAGTGATGAAGTGAACAGCCTCATATGATACACAGGGATGAACCAAACATAGCTTTTACATGTATATCTGCTGTCTTCACATTTATATACTGTTTATAAAGTTCAGATAGTGTTAGGAAAATTTCTCTTCCTGTTTAATACAGAGAGTGATGTCTCGGCATACAGCCAAGATAGCTAACATTGCTGATTGGAGGAAAGGCACACACCCCTTCTCATCAGACTCGCAAAGGTGTTTTGTAACAGGGCCAGCTCCCTGCTAATCTATTTATAGCAACCTCCCCCCCAAGAATTTGTCAGGAGTTTCAGGCTGATGACAGAGGAACGGGAGAGAGCTATGGGACAAAATACTAGAGATGTATGTGCCCAGCTCGAATTTTATGAATTGGGTTTACATCCACTTTAAGCTTTGACATGAACCTAACATCAGCTGACTGGTGAAACACTACTGATCATATACTTTACACAAGGAAAGAAAAAAGTGAGCTACATGGGGGCACTTGCATATGTCAACACTCATAGCAGGTGGTGGTGGTGGGGAGGTGGGTTTTACAGACAAAACACAATTCCCAATGTCCCCCTTGCATCCTAAATGAGAGGGGAACAAAAAACAAACTGTCCTATGTGTTTGCTTTAGGAGATCAGGTAAAATTAATGCTACCAGCCTCTCAGCTTTAGACACTAGTCCGGCCAATGTCAACCAGGGTTCCTCCAGAGGTTGCTAGGAGTTCCCTGATCTGTGGCTGATCGACTGCTCATCTGATGGTGTCTGCATAGTTCTGGGGCCAACGCCACGTGACAAAGCAAGCAATACAACACCAATGAGCTTTTTAGCTGTCTGTAAGGGTTGTATTATTCCTACTGACCACCAGAATCTTTCCTATTGACCTTCGAATAATTGGTTTTGGTAAACGTTCTCCGAGACCTGAAAATTATTTTAGAGGTTCCTCTGGGGTAAAAAGGTTGAAAAGGGTGCATTAAACCAGGCCTCGACAAAATCCGGACACGCGATCACAATTGCGACAAGAAATTGTGACCTTGCACCTGGGGAAGCTTAAGCCTGCCTCAATTACCGGCGCGGGGCGCGATCGCGGCGGGCCCGTGCCGGCCGATAATTGAGGCTGTGACTTTGCGGCCTTCAACAGAAGGAAGCTGAGGCCTGCAGAAGGCCGCAAAGCCACGGCCTCAATTATCGGCCGGCGCTCGCTGGCCGGTAATTGAGACCGCGGCTTTGCAGCCTTCTGCAGGCCTCAGCTTCCTTCTGTGATATGGTGCCATCTTGTGGTGGCCGTTGGCATTACAGGTTACATTACATTACATTACAAGTAGCAAAACAGCAGTTCTAATGTGTTTTTTACTGCCATCTCCTTCCGTCTAATTGGAACCCCCAAACATTATATATATTTTTTTTATTCTAACACCCTAGGGAATAAAATGGCGGTGGTTGCAATACTTTCTGTTGCATCGTATTTGCGCAGCGGTCTTACAAGCGCACTTTTGTGGGGAAAAAATACACTTTTGTTAATAAAAAAAATAAGACAACAGTAAAGTTAGTCTATTTTTTTTTATATTGTGATTTGTGAAAGATAATGTTACACCAAGTAAATTGATACCCAACACGTCACATTTCAAAATTGCGTCCGCTCGTGGAATGGTGACAAATTTTTACCCTTTAAAATCTCCATAGGTAACATTTAAAAAATTCTACAGGTTGCATGTTTTGAGTTAGAGGAGGGATAGAATTATTGCTCTCGCTCTATCAATTGCAGCGATACCTCACATGTGTGGTTTACCGTTTACATATACGGGCGCTACTCACGTATACGTTCACGGAGTACGTTTTTTGGCTCCTAACTTTTTTAGCTGGCTCCTAGATCCAAGCAAATTTGTCAAACCCTGCATT
Organism: Rana kukunoris; assembly: GCA_029574335.1. Lineage (NCBI taxonomy): Eukaryota > Metazoa > Chordata > Amphibia > Anura > Ranidae > Rana > Rana kukunoris. Next base: position 35,137,031 of record CM056050.1, on the reverse strand, counting down.
AATATTTAGAAGTCTAAATATCTTCATTTTTCAAAGTACAGTAAAAGTTTTTGCTTATGCCGGAGGTTGTGATTTTGTCCTGTAGGCCATAGTCTCTGGTTACATCCTCTTTACGTGATATGACACTGCTAATGGGATCCATGCCTCTCCACCCCAGAACACCGCCTGCCTGAGAGATATGCTTGTCTGTTTAATGCCGTTCACAAGCTGATGTTTCCGCTCCCAGTGTACAGTGACATGTTGAGTTACGAGAAACATTATAGTACAGTACATCTGGCAGACAGGCCATCCCAGCCATTTGTATTGCACCAGAGGAGAATCCTTTACCAGAAACGTGTTGACTTTTTTTTTTGTGTGTTTCAACCTTTAAAAACCCTTTTACAAACAAAAGTAATATACACATTCACAGCACGTATTTCTATATTGTTTTCTTGTTTCTTTTCTTTCTGAAATATGCTCTTTGTTCGTTAGGAGTCTGACTTTTGTTTTGAATAAACTAAAGTTGACCATACACTGTTAAAGGAATTGGTTGGAATCCTAAAGCCTAGTACACGCGATTAGAAAATTGGATGAGAAATGCTGCTTTGAAAGCGATCTACGATAATCTGATCATTAGTACACAGCTTTCGAGAGCCGATCGCATTTTTTTTCCCAAAGAAACCAACACGAAAAGTTTTCTCGTATGATACCATATCATACGATTTTCGTATACTTAGTACAGTTTTCATCCAAAAAGAATCGGAAGCACAAGACTATGCATGCTCAAACAAAAGAATACATTACTATACAATACATTATATCATTTCAAGTTGTACCGTATATACTCGAGTATAAGCCAACTTTTTTAGCCCCCCCAGGCTTAACCACTTAAGGACCGCCCCCCTGCACATATACGTCGGCAGAATGGCACGGCTGGGCACAGACACGTACATGTACGTTGCTTTTAAGAACCCAGCCGTGGGTCGCACGCACGCGACCCGGTCCAAAGCTCCGTGACCGCGGGACCCGATTGCCGCCAGTGTCCCGCGATCGGTCACAGAAGCTGAAGAATGGGGAGAGGTGTGTGTAAACACACCTTCCCCGTTCTTCACAGTGGCACTGTCATTGGTTGTCTGTTCCCTGATATAGGGAAAGACGGTCAATGACATCACATGTCCAGCCCTACAGTTAGAAACACACATGAGCTCTGCGGACGATGAGAAGAGGATGGACGGAGGGAGGGGTGGCTCTCTTTTTTTTTTTTTGGGGGGGGGGGGGGATAGGGGGGTTATGTTTCTGGTTTGTTTTGTTTAGAAGGGGGGATGGGTTGGAATGACAATGCAGAGAGTGATATTACAAGGGGTGGCCTAACTGCCCCACCCTGTAGGGGAAACTTGGATCCCCTGGAGGAGGGGGGTTTATTGGCTTGATGTAGTGAAGGGAAGGCACCCACAGATTTAAAAGGCAATTAGAGGTATGGAGGATGGATTGCAGGTTGAGAGAGAAGTGACATGATATGTTCTGGAAAACATATTTTCTTTTTCTTTGTTTAAATGACTTGATTTTGTACCATGTGGGTATTTCTTTTCTTAGATCTTATTGTTATATGATGTAACGACTTTATGGCCAGAGGAATGGCCCTTCATATGTATGTCACTATGCATGTTCGAAAACAATAAAAGAAAATTTAAAGAAATTTAAAGAAAGAAACACACATGAGTGTCCCCGATCCATGTTTTCTGGGGTCCCTCGGCAGCTGTCTCTGATCCTCACGCAAAAACTCCACACATTCATGCAAGTTTCCTTGCGTTGTGTGGAGTCATTGCGGGCGCGCTACCGTGATACAGTGAACGGCCATAGCTGCTCACTGTATCACTCGGCCCCGCCCCTCGGCGCGCCGATGTCAGGGATTCTAAATGGACCAGGACTGTGTGCCTACACAGAGGAGACCAACACTGTATGCAGTGAAATAAAAGGTGTTTATTTACAAAAACAGGTGAAGACAACCAGTGCACATATAACAACAAAGCCTATATATAAGTCAAGGGGGAATGCCGAAATCATAAACAAAAGCCAAGCCGAGGTCATATACCAGGAGATCACAGAAGATGGGTGAGGACGGACACAACGGAGCAGGGAGCGGATGGATGGACAGGAATCCAGGGGGAACAGGATCCAAGGTAAAGGGGAGAGCAGGAAGGGCAGTCCAGGATAAGGATCGGGTCCAGAAAGCAGGGTCAGAGTAACAGGCTCAGGATCAAGGTTGTAGACTGATACCAGGGCGAGTTCTGCTTGAACTTGCCGGGTATATATAGTGGGTGTGTTGATTACGTTCAGGTCACACCTGAACGCAGCAAGGGCCAGGTGCTCCACACTGCCAGGGTCCATCCGCTGGTGGAGGTCAGTACTGCGTCCCAAAGGTGATATACCAGCAGGGGGAAGTTCCCCTGACAGCTCCGAACTGCCAGGAGACCCCTGCTAGTGGGACGCAGCACTGCAAGACAGAATATAACTAGCACCAGCGGATGGAACCTTTCCTGACAGCCGAGTCATTGGATGTGATTGACAGCAGCGCCAGCCAATGGCTGCGCTGCTTTCAATCCATGCGTTCTAGCCAATCAACGGCCAGGCTGAGCGGTGAAGAGGATGCCAGGGCCGAGCGCGGGACTTTTGAGGGGTCAGGTAAGTATAACGGGGGGCCGGGGGCGGTATAGTCAGAAGTTTTTTTCACCTTAATGCATTAAGGTGAAAAAACTTTTACCTTTACAACCCTTATTAACTTGAGGGATGTCTACCGCTGTGTCATGCAATTGTTCGGCAGTGTTCTGTCAAACAGCGGCCGTCCACTACTACGCAGACTCACGCCTTTTATTCCCAAGAATGACATAGCGGTCGTGGTGGGAGCAATTGTAAACTCCAGACTGGACTATGCAAATGCCCTTTACCTCGGACTCCCCAAGTACCAAATCGCTCGTCTTCAAGTCGTTCAAAATACGGCCGCCAGACTTGTGACAGGGAAAAAACCCTGGGAATCAATCTCACCTTCACTGAGATCCCTTCACTGGCTACCAGTTAAAGACAGAATCACCTTTAAAGCTCTCTGTCTAGCGCATAGATGTATCCATGGGAATGCTCCCCATTATCTATGCGAAAAATTAAAAATTCACAATCCCAATCGTATTCTACGATCCACCAATCAAAATCGGCTTCAGATACCGAAAGCCAGATACAAGTCCAAAGGAGACAGGAGATTCGCTGTCCAAGGTCCCAGACTATGGAACGCCTTACCAGCCTGCATTCGGCTGGAGGAGAACTACTTAGTCTTTAGGAGAAAGATTAAGACTCATCTCTTTTGATCTCAAAAGAGACAGGAACAACAAGCGCCCAGAGGCGATTTACTTCGCATGTGCTGCGCTATATAAGTTCCCATTCATTCATTCATTCATTCATTCATGGAGGGGTGGTACAAACACTTTAACGACATGGGGCTTAATCTTCTGAGGTTTTTAAGTGACCGCAAAGCCACCAAACTTAAAAAGTTGGACGATGAAGTCAAACTCATTAAAGAAAAGCTCTCTCCCTTTATGTCTAGTACGGACTATGCTGATAGATCAAGAAATCTTCTCAAGATACTAGAAAAAGAGGAGAGAGAACAAAAGATAAAAAAGAAGAAAAAGTTCAATAGAGACTTTGGAGACTATCATTCTAAGATCGTGTTTGAGTGGCAAAAGAAATTGGTGACAGACACTAATAACTCAAACCCTTCTGAGATGGAAGTTACTCCAGCCAATTCACAAATGGCTAATGGGGTTGTCAACATGCCTCCAGCACCGGGGATTAGGAATAATCATAACCGTGTAGGGTCAGGTGGCACACCTAAAAAACATTTTAAACAGAAAAAGGGTTCTTTGCAAAAAAACTCCGCTCCACAACCCTACCATCTGGGAGGGTCGGTAGCACAACGCAACCAATTTGGCCCACCCCCAGGCTACCGGCCCCAACTTTGGGGACAGGGTGCTGTAGGGGGATCAGCTCCACCCCCCCCTCGGGGTCGTGGAGACTATGGCGGGCCCCCCCCCCCTTTTTTTCCGCCGGGGTATGATAATGGCCAGATTAATACACAGGGCCCTATGAGAGGCAATGTATATAATCAGGGGCCTAACTCTAATACTTTACAGACATTTAGAAATAATGATGTGGTACATTACACAGGTAATTTCGAACCAGAATACAATGTCTTGACCCAAAACAGTTTTTTACCACTAGGGGATATTGATGGCATGAGGACTGAAAATTTGTTTTCCAATACTCAGCACACTATGCCATCTGTACCATATGAACTTGGTTATGGCAATCAATCTATGAACTTTGTCCAGCCCAATTGGGGTTTTCCCCGAGCCGGGCAAGGAATAAAAAGACTGGCAGAGTTAAAAGAGGGGTCAGAGGGGGGAGGAATGCTAAGCCCCAAAAGACCAAAAACGTAACAAATTCTGGGATCTTTAATCTAAGTTCCCATGACTTAACAGAACCTGAACTCCTTGTATTGGACAAAGGGTTGAAATATGCCCCTCCAAAGAATATGAGTAAATTTAAAACGTACATGGACATCCATAGGTATGTCCGTAAATTGAATATTCAACGATACATATCGTCTAATCCCTTTAGTCCATCCAAAACTTCTGTCCATAACTACGTCCATTCTGGTCTGGCAAATGCCTCTACGTATAATCCACCGGGACAACTACCGGCTGCTTTGAAGGTTTTCAGAGATTTGTCTCTTAGAGATTTGGATAACATACGTTTTAAAAAAGTTCGGTGTAAATTGGATATAGAAATGGGCATTAAAACTCTTTGTGATAACAAGAACCTCGTGATCCGCCCCGCTGATAAGGGGGGGGGCATTGTAGTCCTAAATAAACAAGACTACCTACAGGAGATGTCTAATATCTTAAGTGACAGGGACACATATACTCCTCTCCCTCTCAATCCGGGAGAGAAGTATAGGAGATCCCTGGTTGAGATTGTAAACAGGGGGTATCAGTCAAATATACTTAACCTTAAGGAGAAATCCTTTTTGGTTCCCAAGGCGCCCCGTGTGCCAATTATGTATTACCTGCCTAAGGTGCATAAGGATCCAATTTGCCCCCCGGGTCGTCCCATAGTCAGTGGCATTGACTCTGTGACGTCCCGGGTGGGCAAATATATCGATTTCTACCTCCAGCCTTTGGTGAAGGCCATGCCTTCGTTTGTTAAAGACACTAGCCATATTATTGGCCTATTGGCTGGTTTGACACTTCCTCCGAATGTTTGGCTTGTGACTGCTGACGTCACATCACTATACACTATAATCCCCCATGAGGTGGGTTTAGAGGCAGTCTCATACTTTTTAAAGAGGGATTCGGGCCTCATTGACGGACAAATCGCTTTTATCATTGAATTACTCCACTATGCGGCATCCCACAATTTCTTTTGGCATGATGGACAGTTCTATCGCCAAGATAGGGGTGTTGCGATGGGGGCCAAGTATGCCCCTAGCTTGGCCAATTTATTTATGGCCAAGTGGGAGGAGGATGTGGTCGATGTGCCTTCTAGACCCCAGGTGCTCCTGTGGGCCAGGTACATCGATGACATCCTCCTCCTATGGGAGGGCAGTGAGAATGACCTTACCCAGTTCATGTGTTTCCTTAATACTAATGATATCGGGATCACTCTCAAGTATGAGGCAAACATGAAAACTATTAACTTTTTGGACTTGGTCATCACGAGAGAGGGAGATGAGTTGTCTACGTCCACTTATTTTAAAACTACGGACAGAAACTCATTTATCCCTCATGATAGTTGTCATCATGCTAGTTGGTTGAAGGCCGTCCCCAAGGGTCAATTTCTCCGGTTGAGGAGAAATTGTAATGATCAGGAGATGTTTCTAAAACAGGCTGAAACCTTGAACAAGCAATTTTTGGAAAAGGGTTATAGTCCCTCTTTCTTGACTGAGGCTCTGATATCAGTAACCAACACCAGTAGAGAGGCCATACTGAAAAGTAAATCTATGCCTGCCAAGGTGGATAAATATAGATACCCCTTTGTGACCGATTACTCATGCCAACACGCCACTATAAAGCACATATTGAATAAACACTGGCATGTGCTTAAGAACGATAGAATTTTGAATGACATCTTGCCTGACAAGCCCCAGGTAGTGTTTAGGGGTGCCACATCGTTGAGGAACAAATTGGCCCCCAATGTACTGGATCCACCCAAGATCTTATCCATGTTTTCTTCTGGCCTAAAAGGTTTTTTTTTTAAATGTGGACGCTGTAGGGTGTGTATGGTTAGTAACCATACCCCTAGGAGAACCACTAATTTTTGTTCTAGATACTCTACTAAGGCTCACCAGATCAAATCCTTTATAACGTGCTCTACAGTGGGAGTCATCTACATGATCCAGTGCCCGTGCGGGCTACAATATGTGGGCAGGACTAAACGTCCACTTCACATACGCTTGAACGAACACTTGACTAATATATGCAGTGGGTTCCCTGACCATTCGGTCTCTAAGCATTTCCTAACTACACATAATAAGGACCCAAGTGGCACTATTTTTGTGGGGATTGACAAATACCAAGCCCATTGGAGAGGAAGTGATCTCGTTAGGAGTATTTCCCGCTGTGAGATGACATGGATCCATACTCTCAGATGTTTTGAACCACATGGCCTCAACATAGAGGTGGATGTCAATTGCTTCATAGACAACTCTTGAGGTACCATGTTGGATAGCCAACAATGTGCTGTGTCTCTTTGCCATAGCACTGTATGTATTTTTTCACTCTACTATACCATCCTTGGCCTGCACTATGTAGGATGATATGTTAATCACCCCCCATGTAACTCTTTATCTGCAGGGTCTGAGGGTGTATGGGGTGTATTTATTCTATACTAATTTTCATGGATTGCAATTGAATTTTTGTTATTTGTTATAATTCATGATTGATTATTACCCAGATGTGCCCCATTGTTGCCTTTAAGCGACATATTGTGGCCACATCAGGCAACATGTTCTCTAGATATTATTTATGAGAACACCCATGTTCCAGCCGTCATGTGACATATCTTGGGCCATAATGTATATCCATTTGTTTAAATCGTATTTCTGAAGTGTCCAACATTGTTTGTCAGGTACACACTATATAAGCGGCGTTGAGTCGGTTCCACATGGTAACATAGCCCCTTTTGGTGACGTCTCCATAGTTTCCGTTTTTTTTAGTATTGCGCTAAGCTCCAGTGCTATTTTAAACAAGTGCCTGTGATTGCGAGCTTTTATTATTATTTGTTTTTGTCTCCGCACTATTATATGATAGACAGCGGCTACTTATATGAAATTAGCGTATTTTGTTTTTATTTTTAGTTATATATATAATTGTTTTGATTTTTTTTGGATAGGGAATACCTGTTCAAACGGTCTTTTCCCTTACTCTGTCCCTTCTCCAAAATGGCGGGGCCACGTCTATGTGTTTTTTTCTCTGGATAGGGAATACCTGTTCAAACGGCCTTTCCCTCACTTTGTCCCTTCTCCAAAATGGCGGGGCCACGTCTATGTGAAACTGACTCCGCCTGCTGAGGGCTCTTATGCGATGACGTGGTGCGTCGTCCTTATCCCGTGACCAAGTCTTTTGTGAAGACGAAACGTTGGGAGGAGACGTTCCCACGTCATCGCAACTACACGAGGGGACGTACGCGTTCCACAAGCCGGCCGGCATCTTTTATTATACGCCTTGAACCTGCATTTGTTTGTAAGTGCATTCCTTTGGCTTTTTAGAATAAATTTTTTTACGGATTTACACTATTTTAGTTTTTTTTGTTTCCATGCTGTGACGTATTGACAACTGGTTTCTGACGTGTTGAAGAACAGTGTATTCACCCCTTTGCTGCCTATATTGATCCTAGAGTGGATCCTATTGTCTGGTAAGGGTCAGTGTGTTTATTTGGTGGCGGTACCAGCACTTCCCTTCCTCACAGTTTGTGTTGTTTTTCTTCACGGGTGATTATGACCTATTTCCATGCAGTCTATACTATGAAAAGTCTTCTTTGTGTTTTTTTTCACTGAGGAAAACATCATCATGACGATTTAAAGTGAAGTGTATACATCATCCTTAAGGCTGTTTTTGACCTCAAAAGGGTCATATCATTTGGTAAGGGTCAGTGTGTACTGTGTCCCATGGTGAAGGGTTGCCACTGCCCCGTGTCTACAATTTAGTTAATTTTTCACGGGTGGACAGCATTTACAAACGGTATCACACTATGTATGTTTTTTCTTTTTTTCTTTGGAGTTTTTGCTACACATTGAAATCTACAAGCGCAAGATTATCGTGACCTGTAAGGGGACATTGTTTTCAGTACCTCGCCTGTAAAATCTAGCATCACCGGCTCCACAGATGAACCACTGACCAACACAGAGGACTTCAACTCTTTTTGCTTACGCTTGACTCATTAGGTTCTTTTTTATATATATATTATTTGATTTTATTTTGTGGACTTTTATCAATACCATTTAGGTTTTGTATTCCATACCACTTTTTGTTTGTTTTGTTGGATAACACATTGTGGTATTATCAGGCATTGTCCTACGTCTAGCGCGATTCCTCACCTTCTTCCATTCATTCACAAAGCCCCGCCTCCTCCTCGTCCGTGATAGATGGAACACTGATAGAATGCTGGGAAACTGAATCAGTGTTCTGTCTACGACCATAAACAAGGTGAGGCTGCAGATGGGCACAGTGAGGTTGCAGGTGGGCACAGCGATGCTGCAGATGGTCATTGTGTTCCCTAGGCTTATACTCAAGTCAATATTTTTTTCCATTTTTTTGTGGTAAAATTAGGTGCCTTGGCTTACATTCCTGTCCGCTTACACTCGAGTATATACGGTATTCTATTGTAGGAGAATTTTCGTAAGTTGATTAACCTATTAATTTTCTATAAGAGATTTGCATGCAAAAAAAAAAACGGACAATCATTCGTTCAATATTCTCATCAGGTGTATGAGAGTTAACACTTAGTGGCCCTGCCAGCTCAGCAAAAGTAGTATTATTCACTCAACTTTTATTGAAGGAGCTGGGTGGAAGATTGTTGGTTGAACAGCACCTGCAGGCATTGTTCAGGTATTCTGAAAGCCGAAGAGCTGTTTTTGTCCTCTCTAGGTGGTAGGGTACCACATTTTTACAGTCCAGGTTCTCCTGTCTGACCAGGAGGGAGCAGACCATACATAGAAGCCCCCAGCAGCACAGATCTACTGAATGATCCCACTAACACCTCTCCTTCCTGCCTCTGTGCCCCGGATGACAATGATGTATGGGGCTCAGCCCCCAGCCTGACAGCTGCTGAGATATATGGCGCTGAAATAAACACAACTGTATGAATGTGTATATGGAAGGCTCGTCACAACAAACGTCTGTCCCCATAGAGATCTCACACTATTGCTTTGTTTTTTGGTGACCATGAAGGAAGAGGGGTAGGGAAGCGAGGAACCAGCCTGAGGCTGGAAGAAGTCAAAGAAGACTGTAATGTAAATAATTTAATCCATAGATACACATGTTTAAATATCTATGCGTGCGTATATGTCAGGGGTAGGCAACCCCAGGACTCTAGCTGTTTTGAAACTACAAATCCCATCATGCATCTGCCTCTAGGAGTCATAACTGTGATTGTCGGGGGCTTGCAATGTCTCATGGGACTTGTAGTTTCACCACAGCTGGAGGGCTAAGGTTGCCTTCCCCTGGTATCTATCTATCTATCTTATCTATCTTATCTATCTTATCTATCCTATCTATTTATCTACCTATCCTATCTATTTATCTACCTATCCTATCTATTTATCTATCTATCCTATCTATCTATCTATCTACAGTATCTATCTATCTATCCCCGAAGGGCAATTTTATTTTTAATTATATTTATATTAGTGTGCCCTAATGGAGTTATTCTTACTGTAGGGGGGTGTGGCTGGGCGTGTGACGTCACTGATCGTCGTTCTCTATAACAGGGAACAGACGATCAGTGACAAGCCACAGAGAAGAATGGGGAAGTTGTGTTTACACACACCTTTCTCCGTTCTTCAGCTCCTGTGACCGATCGCAGGACACCAGCGGCGACCGGGTCCCGTGGGCGTGGTCACGGAGCTTTAGACCGTGTCGCAAGCGTGCCGGTAACGGCGCATGCGTGACCCACGGCTGGACACTTAAAGGGCAACGTACCTGTACGTGCCTGTGCCCAGCTGTGCCATTCTGCCGACGTATAACGGCGTTAGGCGGTCCTTAAGTGGGTAAGGAGTTTCAACCTCTCTATTTGTCCTGTTTACTCAAATTGTCGAAAGTGAAAGTAAAGTAAAACCCCAAATTTTGGGTTGTCCTCAGAAAAGTAATAAAGGGAAAATCTTCCAATGAAGACACTAGTTTTGGTGACCTGAAGTTCCCCAAGGAATTTCCTACATTTTCAGAGATTTTCTCTCACTTCCTGTTTTGGCTATGGGACAGGAAGTGAAGGGAAATCTCTGCAATGGGACACAGGTGGCAAAAAATAAAATAAAAAAATCACAGGTCGGGTTGTCCCGATACCACTTTTTTAGGACCGAGTACAAGTACCGATACTTTTTTTCATGTACTCGACGATACCGATTACTGATACTTTTTTTTTAAATGCAGTCATGTGTCTCCGAATGCAGCCATGTCTCCCCCCCCATATGCAGCCATGTCTCCCCCCCCCATATGCAGCCATGTCTCCCCCCCCATATGCAGCCATGTCTCCCCCCCCCAAATGCAGCCATGTCCCCCCCCCCCATATGCAGCCATGTCCCCCCCCCCATATGCAGCCATGTCTCCCCCCCCCATATGCAGCCATGTCTCCCCCCCCCATATGCAGCCATGTCTCCCCCCCCCATATGCAGCCATGTCTCCCCCCCCCATATCCAGCCATGTCTCCCCCCCCATATGCAGCCATGTCTCCCTCCTCGTATGCAGCCATGTCTCCCCCCTAGTAAGCAACAATGTCTCCCCCCTCGTATGCAGCCATGTCTCCCCCCTCCTATGCAGCCATGTCTCCCCCCTCGTATGCAGCCATGTCTCCCCCCTCGTATGCAGCCATGTCTCCCCCCCTCATATGCAGCCATGTCTCCCCCCCCTCATATGCAGCCATGTCTCCCCCCCTCATATGCAGCCATGTCTCCCCCCCTCATATGCAGCCATGTCTCCCCCCCTCATATGCAGCCATGTCTCCCCCCCTCATATGCAGCCATGTCTCCCCCCCCCCCATATGCAGCCATGTCTCCCCCCATATGCAGGCATGCGTTGGTCTCCCCCGCCATCTAGCTGTTTGGCGCTCAGGCCAGGGAACATAACAGCTTTCATTTGAATAGCTGTGTGTTCCCCGCTGCGCGTCGTCATGGCCCATCCCCCTTGTCCGAGCACTTTGATAGACAGATCACCCGTCCAATCCTGGGACAGTTGATTTGTCTATCAAATTGCCCGACAAGGGGGAGGGGCCATGACGATGCGCGGCGGGGAACACGCAGCTATTTAATTGAAAGCTGTTATGTTCCCTGGCCTGAGCGCCGAACAGTTAGACAGCGGCAGCAGCTCTCCTCCAGTGTCATGTTATACATACCTGAGGACTGCTCTGCTCTCGGCCTGCTCTCCGACTTCTTCTCCACCTCCTCTCCGACTTCTTCTCCGCCTCCTCTCTGACTTCTTCTCCGCCTCCTCTCCACCTTCTTCTCCGCCTCCTCTCTGACTTCTTCTCCGCCTCCTCTCCGACTTCTTCTCCGCTTCCTCTCCGCCTCCACTCCGCCTTTCTCTCGGCCTCCTTTCTGATTGCTTCCTGCCCCCTCTCCGTCCGCTCTCTGCCCCCACTCAGAAAAAAAAAGAGAAAAGTATCGGATTAGGCATCGGGAGCATTTGCGCGAGTACAAGTACTTGCGCAAATGCTCAGTATTGGTCCCGATACCGATACTAGTATCGTTATCGGGACAACCCTAATCACAGAGTTCATAACCCTTCTTTACTCTATCCAAAATGAAAAAAACAACAACACTTTTGCCCATAGTTCTACAAGATGGCGAGTAACGATACACGGATTTAGGAAGGCCCACACATGGAGGAGTCGCTGTTCAGAACTGAATATTTGGCCCTAATATTTTTACAGTTCTCTCTACAGCATTCCCAGGATTTGATTTTATGGCTCCCATGCCTTAGAGCACCATACGGTAAAGTATGTTACAAAGCAATTTGCACGCGCTGTTTGTAGAGAGATTTCCCAGCACCGGCAGTCTCTTGTCGCTCCCATTGCCATAAAACTAGAGTGTTCCTCAGGCATCTGCCATGACAGGTTTATAGCGATCCTTCACACATCTGCTTCATCGTCCCAAACATCATTAATAAGCCTGCTTCAAGGTTCCCGCTTGTGATCGGGGCAGTAATTGGATGATTTCAATTACAGAATTAACACTCTTCTGCTAATGTTTGATGCTGGGAACTGTGTATCTGTAGCCAACCATTTTTTCTTCTTTTAGTTGTGGTCGGAGTGTTGAGGGGTTATAGACTCCCTGTCAGATTTTTATTGCTGTCTGTGTCTCCGCTATTTGTCTTTATGACTGTTATCGAAAGGGAAACCAAAAGTAAATTTTGAGTGCTAAACAGATCAAGAATAGAGGAAAATCTCCCCAGTGGGACACAGACTGCAAATAAAAACATGGCCGAGATTGTAACTCTTCTCAACTCTGTGGGCTGGATTCAGTAAGAAGTTATGCGGCGTATATCGAGATACGCCGCGTAACTTCTAAAATGCGCCGGCGTATCTTTTTTCTGTATTCAGAAAACAAGATACGCTGGAATTTAGCTAAGATACGAGCGGCGTAAGTCTCTTGCGCCGTCGTATCTTAGTTGCATATTTACGCTAGGTGGCTCTCCTGTCGATTTACTCGTCGAATATGCAAATGAGCTAGATGCGCCGATTCACGAACGTAGTTGCGGCGGGCGTATCTATTTGCGTTGTCTACGTTAGGCTTACGCCCGGCGTAAAGTTACCCCTCCTATAGTGAGGTGCAGCCAATGTTAAGTATGGACGTGGGGACAGCATCGTATTGTACGTCGTTTACGTCGTTTGCGTAAGTCGATTCAGAATGGGGCTGGGCGTAAGTTATGTTCATGTCGTTTTCATTGACTAATTACGACGTGATTTGGAGCATGCGCACTGGGATACGTTCACGGCCGGCGCATGCGCAGTACGTTCGGCGCGTCATTTACGTGGGTTCAGTGTTGATTTAAATACAACACACCCCCTACCTGCCCTATTTGAATTACGCGGGGATACGCCAGCCCATTTACGCTACGCCGCCGCAACTTACGGAGCAAGTGCTTTGTAAATACAGCACTTGCCTGTAAAAGTTGCGGAGGCGTAGCGTAAATCGGATACGATACGCTCGCACAAAGATACGCTGTCCATCCTGAATCTAGCCCTGTGTGTATATTAAAAATAAAAAATTTTTTTTGTTGCTAGACTGTAACCCCTTGCTAAACTGCCTTATAGCAGTCTCACTGCTACAGGGCGGCAGCTATGCGCCAGATCACGTGTATATTTACGTGATTTTGCATTTCCGCCAGCAGGGGACGTGCGCACGCCTCTTTTCCTTTGAATATTCACAGCAGAAGCCGATCTTCAGGTGCCGAGAACACTATGTCCTCCGGCACCCACCGATTGTTGGTAAAGAACACGGAACTGCGAACTACCTTTGTAAACAAGGCAGATCGTCGTTCTGACCGGGGGAGAGGGATGGATTCTGTGTTCCTGCAAAGCAGGGACTAGAAACCATTTCTTCCCTTAGTAAAATCAGCACACAGTGTACACCAAAACACTGACTATTCACACATGTAACCCTTTGATCGCCCTAGATGTTTAACCTCTTGCCAGCCAGTGTCATTAGTACAGTGACAGTGTATATTTTTAGCACCGATCACTGTATTAGTGTCATTGGTCCCCAAAAAAGTGTAAAAATTTCAGTAAATGTCCAATTGTCTGCCACAATATCACAGTCTCGCTATAAGTCACTGATCGCCGCCAATACTAGTAAAAAGATAAATAAATAAAAATTCTACTATACATCCCGTAGGTTGTAGACGCTATAACGTTCACATAAACCAATCAATATACGCTTATTGGGATTTTGTTTTACCAAAAATATATAGCAGAATAAATATTGGCTTAGATTGATGAAAGTGAAAAAAATATATATATATTTTTTTTTTTCAAAATTTGTCATTCTTTTTTTGTTTATAGTGGGAAAAAAACACAGCGCCGATCAAATACAATCAAAAGAAAGCTCTATTTGTGGGGAAAAAAAGAACATACATTTTATTTGAGTACAGCGTTGTATGCAGGGTGGATTTGATTTAAATCAACTCGATTTTTAAATCATAATTTGTAAAGAACTGTCATCTCTGTCCCGCAGTGGCTCCTGCTCTGACCCGCTGTTGGCTCCTGCTCTGACCCGCTGTTGGCTCCTCCTCTGACCCGCTGTTGGCTCCTCCTCTGACCCGCTTTTGGCTCCTCCTCTGACCCGCTGTTGACTCACTGACAGTCCCATTCACTTTAATGGGACGGCTGGTGATGCGGCAGTGACACAACAAGGTGAGGGACTTGGCGGCAGCCATGATGAAATGACAGGTGCTCTTTAAATGTAAGGACTTATTCTTGCTGGACTCTTTATTATTTGCAAACAAAATGAAGCTTTGCTATTTAGAATAATAAGCTGTCAGGTTAGTAAAACATATAGGGCCGAAACAACTAATCGATTACCATTTTCGAAATCGATTAATCGGCCAGTAACATAATGGGGTTAAAAATAAATAAAAAATTAGCCCTTTATAGTACAAAAAAGCAAATCGCTTCTGTAAATATTACTTTCACTGTCCCACAGTAAAAAAAATAACCCCTTACAGTAGTGATTATTTGCTCTTTTTGTACTTATTTTAGTTTTTTTTAACCCCCATTATGTTACTAAACATCTCAGGCCGGGGTCACACTTCTGTTTTTTGGTGATTTTTGCAGAAACACACTACAGTTCATTTACATGATTTCCTATGGGACACGTTCACATCCGTGATTTTTTTCAGCTGCTGCGTATTTGGAAAGGGCAAGAACTTTTTTTTTTTAAGGCAAAACGGTGCCATTTTGTTTTTTTGGTTCAATATACTTCAACGAGAAGCTACAGAAAAGCATGTAATGCGTTTTTGCAGCAATTTGTGTTTTTTTTTTATCTGCCCAACATCAAATTGACCCAAAAAAATGTAAAAACTGCAAATTGCCGCAAAATTCTTTTTTCTAAGGTTAATAACCGATTAATCGAATCAATAATCGCCCAACTTATCGATTATGAAAATAATCGTTAGTTGCAGCCCTAAAAACATATCAGAACTGATTCAATCATACAGTTTGTAGTGTACATAGATTTGCAAAACAATGGGATAAAGGAATATTCCTGAACTTTGTTTTATCTCATGGTTAATGGTTACAGTGGAATTGTGTGAATGTATCAATGCAGTGCATGTTATCTCCGCTTACAGAGCTTGGATTCATTTAACCCCCCTGGCGGTATTCCTGAGTCTGACTCGGGGTTAAATTTTCATGCTGCGATCGGTAACCCCGGGCTCGCCTCGCATTGTCCACAGGCAAGGTTTACTTACCTTGTTCCTGGATCCAGCGATGCGGGTGCTCGCTCGATTCACACAGTGTCCCCGTGTGCCGCCGAGCTCCAAATTCAAAAAAGTAAACAAACACATTACATACAGTAAACTGTAATCTTATAGATTACAGTACTGTATGTAAAAAATACACACCCCCCTTGTCCCTAGTGGTCTGCCCAGTGCATTACTCTTTTATAAAATAAAAACGGTTCTTTCTGCCTGCAAACTGTAGATTGTCCATAGCAACCAAAAGTGTCCCTTTATGTAAAAAATGGTTTTAGAGCAGCTAAAAAACTGCGATAATAAATTATAATCACTTGCAGAATTGTGCGATAGCGATTTGTGGGGAAATTCGTCATAAAAAAAAAAAAAGTAATGACAGCGACAATTCTGCAACTGAGCAAATTTCAGTGATATTGAGTTGATTACATTATTGAATATTGTTTATTATAATTATATTATCATTTGTTATAATTATTTATTATATTATAATTTATAATTTTATTTTAAAAAAAATGTCATACCCGGGATGCCTATTAGACTCTTGTTTGGTCAGATTTAAGTGAGTTATTCCTAAGCATTACAGGCCTAGAGTATAAAACGCCAAATTTCCTTGCAAATAATGGTACCGCTTTCAGCACCTAAAATCAGAAAAAATCATACCGCCAGGGAGGTTAATGAGTTTACCAAAAAAAATTTAATATTGCAGAATATACAGCCTCAAGCTACATAACTAAGCTTAATTTTATGCTAAAAAAAAATAATTAATAATTTATCCTAAATGAAAAACAATCTGTTTCCATTTTCTTGTTAAAAAAAAAAAAAAAATATATATATATATATATATATATATATATATATATATATATATATATATAATCTTTATTAAAATAATTTTGATAAAAATAAAAAAAATCTGATTTAACCACTTCAGCCCCAGACCATATTGCTGTCCAAAGACCAGAGCACTTTTTGAGATTCGGCGCTGCGTCGCTTTAACTGACAATTGCGCGGTCGTTCGACGTGGCTCCCAAACAAAATTGGCGTCCTTTTTTTCCCACAAATAGAGCTTTCTTTTGGTGGTATTTGATCATCTCTGCGGTTTTTATTTTTTGCGCTATAAACAAAAACAGAGCGACTATTTTGAAAAAAAATGCAATATTTTTTACTTTTTTCTATAATAAATATCCCCAAAAATATATAAAGTTTATCAGTTTAGGCCGATACGTATTCTTCTACATATTTTTCGTAAAAAAAATCGCAATTAGCGTTTATTGATTGGTTTGCGCAAAAGTTATAGCGTTTACAAAATAGGGGGTAGTTTTATGGCATTTTTATTATTATTATTTTTTTTACTAGTAATGGGGGCGATCAGCGTTTTTTTTCGGTACTGCGATATTATGGCGGACACTTCGGACACTTTTGACACATTTTTGGGACCATTGGCATTTTTTTAGCGATCAATGCTATAAAAATGCATTGGATTACTATAAAAATGCCATTGGCAGTGAAGGGGTTAACACTAGGGGGCGGGGAAGGGGTTAAGTGTGGTCCTGGTGTGTTCTAACTGTATGGGGGGGGTGGCCTCACTAGGGGGAATCACTGATCTTCTGTTCATACATTGTATGAACAGAAAATCAGCGTTTCCCCCGCTGACAGGAACGAGCGCTGTGTGTTTTCACACACAGCTCCCGTTCCCCGCTCTGTAACGAGCGATCGCGTGTGCCCGGCGGCGATCGCGCCCGCCGGGCACGGGACTCGGGGGCGAGCGGGGGGGCGCGCGCGCGGGCCGCCGGCGGCGCGCACGCGCCCCCTAGTGGTCGCGAAAGGCGCGACGTAGAGCTACGGGCTCTCGCGCACCCGTGCCGACCTGCCGCCGTATAACTGCGGCGGCTGGTCGGCAAGTGGTTAAATAAAAAAATATGATTTTTTTCTTCTTTTAAATCATTGATTTATATCCACCCTTGTTGTATGACTGTGCAATTTTCAGTTAAAGTAACGCAGTGCCGTTTTGCAAAAATAATAGGCCTTGTCGTGAAGGGGAATAAATCTTCCAGAGGTCAAGTGGTTAATAGGAAAATAAGGTTGCCTTTTTTATTTTGCTTATGCTAGTTAGCTGTCATGCCCACCCCAGATTCAGTTTTATGAGTCACTAACCCAGAACAGATATGGAGATAAGGACTCCTTTCCTCATCTGTATATTTGTTCCTTGTCAGTGACTTAAAAGAGAAATATGGCCAAAGATTTTTTGACAATACTTGTCTTGTGTGTCACAGGAGGACTAATATTTTTGTCCTCCTGTGACTTAGAATCAGCTAATAGCGCCTGTTATAAGCTAAAGAGGCAGAGCATCCTAACAATATTGCTGGGATCCACCCTGCTGCCTGATCGACTGCTGGCCACACCTTTGAGCTGACAGTAGAAAGCCACAGCCAGCTGCTCTACCCCCTCCCCAGCCTGGGGCTCCAATGAGCTCTGGAGGAGCAGAGCGGAGACGGTCACCACTCTCTGCTTAGAGCAGACCAAGAACTAAGTTGGCGGTCATGTGATCGCTCAGTACTTGGTTTTTGAGCCAACGCGGGACAGCTGCAGCATCACACCAATGCTGCAACATAGAGGTGAGTATGTATCTTTGTTCCTTCAAAACTTTGTACTTCTCTTTTAAAAGGTGTAAAGCCAAATCTTGCTTAGAAAGTGCAAGTTCACAGCTCATAGAGTGGTTGTTCCTAAGAAAAAAACAAAAAAAAGTTGCGGTGAGCTTTAAAATCCTTCCTTCGTGCACATTCAGAGACCATTGTGTGGTCATTCCAAAGAAGAAGACTGGGGTTGGCAGACGGTTTACAGGCTCTTCGAAGTCGATACTGCCTCCTCCTGCATTCCTCTTTTTCATTCTCTGTTTTTTTTATTTTTATATCCCAGTGGGGATTTTACATTGAACTACAGAACCACAACCATCATATCCACATTTGGCACGTGGTCGTGGCACGGTCACATTGACTGCAGTGGGTACATTTGACAGGTGGTGTTGTCTGTCAAACTCCACATGCCAAGTTAACCCAATTACCTACAGGGGCAATGATTGTAAAGGCTTTCTTTTTTCCATTAAAATAAAAAATTATGATATGCTTACCTGCTCTGTGCACCGGTATTGCACAGAGCGTCCCTCACCTCTGGACTCCCCCGCTGGTGTTCTCCGATATGTCTTCCTGTGGGTGCCCCCTGAGCAAGTATTTTTCCAGAGGGGGCATTGGTGCGAGTGTGCTTCCAAGCAAGGCTGTGTGCATCCATAGACACACACAGTGCCAGTAAGCCCTGCCTCCTCTTCCTCTCACTCCTTACAGGAGTTTGACTGACAGCAGTAGAAGCTCCCTGTGCTCTGTGTCTCCTGTGAGACCAAGATGAGGGGAGAGGGGTGTTGTAGCCAGAACAGCACTGGATTGTAATTGAAGGTAGGTAAGTGTTTAGAGATGTGGGGAGTTTACCCCCCTTCATGACCAGGCCATTTCTTGCGATACAATAGCTGTAGACTAGAAATAATTTAAATACAAAGTTGAAATCAATATATGATCATACATTTTGACCGTAGATAAGATATGCTTTAACCACTTCAGCCCCGGAAGGATCTGCCCCCTTAATGACCAGGCAATTTTTTTTTTTGCGATACGGCACTGCGCCGCTTTAACGGACAATTACGTGGTTGTGCGATGTTGTACTCAAACAAAATTGATGTCCTTTTTTCTCCCATAAATAGAGCTTTCTTTTGGTGGTATTTTTATATTTTGCGCTATAAACAAAAAAACACAAATATATATATATATATATATATATATATATATATATATATATATATATATATATTTATTTATTTATTATTTTTCCTGTAAAACACATCCAATAAAAAAAATGTAAAAAAATCAAATTTTTTCATCAATTTAGGCCTATTCTGCTACATATTTTTGGTAAAAAAAATGCCAATTGGAATATATATTGATTGGTTTACAGAAAGGTTATAGCGTCTACAAACTATGGGATATTATTATAAATGTTTTTACTGGTAATGGTGGCAATTAGCAACTTATTGTGGTACTGCGATATTGCGGCGGACAGTTGGGTCACTAACTGACACCTTTGACACTTTTTGGGGACCTGTGACACTAATACAGTGATCAGTGGTAACAAATATGCACTGTCACTGTACTAATGAGACTGGCAGGGAAGGGGTTAACATCCGTAGCGATCAAAGTGTTAAATGTGTGCCTGACATGTGCTTTACTACTGTGGGGGAGGTGTTTGTACTAGGAGAAGGCATAGATCGGTGGCTCTGCTTAACAAAGACACAGGATCCATGTCTTCTGCAGTGACTGAATGGTGTTCTGCCTTGTTTACATAGCCAGGCCGCCATTCTGCCTGTGTAAGGAAGCATCGGCGGATGCCAGTAGACATGGAGTCCGCCGTACCCAACAGTCAGCTTCCCCTGTATCTAATCACAACGGGAGCATGCCTTCGAATCCGGAAGTGCGGGGTCACGTATTAGGTATGTGATTCTGCATAGGAGAGCCGCCTTGCTTCTGTATATATACCGTATACGGTCGGTAAGTGGCTAAGACAAAAACATATTTTTGCTAGAAGTTACTGTAAACCTTCCAAAAAAGTATATATTTTCTGAAAGCGGAGATCCTGAAGAGTAAAATAATGGTAGTTGTAATGTTTTATGTTGCACAATATTTATTTATCAAATTAATATATTTAGAAAAAATATATACTAAAATGACAACAAAATGTTAGCAGAAATCACCATACCTCCCCAACTTTTTGAGATGGGTATTAGCAAAAGTATGCAGGCATAGGACACACCTCTTGCCTCGCCCCCTTAACCTCTTAAGACCCGGACCATTATGCAGGTTAAGGACCTTGCCCCGTTTTGCGATTCGGCACTGTGTCGCTTTAACTGACAATTGCGCGGTCGTGCAACGTGGCTCCCAAACAAAATTGGCGTCCTTTTTTTTCCCACAAATAGAGCTTTCTTTTGGTGGTATTTGATCACCTCTGCGGTTTTTATTTTTTGCACTATAAACAAAAATAGAGCGACAATTTTTTAAACAATATTTTTTACTTGTTGCTATAATAAATATCCCCAAAAAATATATAAAATTATTTTTTTTCCCCTCAGTTTAGACCGATACGTATTCTTCTACATATTTTTGGTAAAAAAAAATTGCAATAAGCGTTTATCGATTGGTTTGCACAACATTTATAGCGTTTACAAAATAGGGGATAGTTTTATGGCATTCTTATTAATAATGTTTTTTACTACTAATGGCGGCTCTCAGCGTTTTTTTTTTTTTTTTGTGACTGTGACATTATGGCGGACACATCGGACAATTTTGACACATTTTTGGGACCATTGTCATTTTCACAGTGAAAAGTGCTATAAAAATGCATTGATTACTGTGGAAATGACAATTGCAGTTAACCACTAGGGGGCACTTTAGGGGTTATGTGTGACCTCATGTGTGTTTCTAACTGTAGGGGGGCGGGGCTGGACATGTGACGTCAGTGACTGTCTTTCCCTATATCAGGGAACAGACAATCACTGACACTGCCACAATGAAGAATGGGAAAGGTGTGTTTACACACACCTCTCCCCGTTCTTCAGGCCCTGTGACCGATCGCGGGACACCGGCGGCGATCGGGTCCCGTGGGCGCGGTCACAGAGCTTCGGACTGGGCTCTTAATAAGGACCTACAGGTACGTGCTTGTGCCCTTCTGCCGACCTATATCAGCATTAAGGGGTCCTTACGTGGTTAAAGGAGAATTGTAAAAAAACAAAAACAAGATTGGTTAAACCGACAAGTGCTTTTTTTTTTACCAGTACAATTTTTTTTAACTTTGCTTTTGCAATTTACAAATGCAGCCATTTAGAAATCAGATGAAAGGTTTAACACTGGGAACACTTTTTGATGGATAAAAAGTGCATTTTATATACAACTATATAGATCAGACCAAAATGAGGGACAAATCAGGGACAGTTGTGAGCTATGGTTCTCTGCTATAAGCACTTTGCTTCTGCTCTCACTATAGACCAGGGGTGTCCAAACTTTTTTCAAAGAGGGCCAGATTTGATTAAGTGAACATGCATGAGGGCCGACAATCTTTGAGCCATTAAAATTTGGTCTAAGTGTGTTCGTCTGAGCACTAATACACTGCCCAACAATAATTCTCTTGTCTTTGTGGCTGTGTGTTGTGAAGAGATGAGCTTGGGTGTGTTATTTGTATATACCGTATATATTTCTTTTGTGGCCCCAACGAATCCCAAAGCGCTGCTCAGGACTAAGGATGAGCTTGGGCGCATTATTTGGATATACCAAATTTATCGGCTTATAACACGCATGGGCTTACCATTGCCATGAATGCAGCCTCACCATTGCCATGAATGCAGCCTTACCATTGCAACCAATGCAGCCTTACCATTGCAACCAATGCAGCCTTACCATTGCAACCATTGCAACCAATGCAGCCTCACCTCTGCAACCAATGTGCCTTAAATGCAGCCTCACATGTGCATGAATGCAGCCTTACCATTGCAATCAATGCAACCTTACCATTGCAACCAATGCTATCAGTGCAGCCTGAACGATGCCCATCTGCAGCCTCAGAGGGCAGAGGGAGGGGGGCGGGACGAGTGCTGACAGATTACAAACAGGAGAATCTCTTGTTTACTCTGTGGCCTCTTTAATACAAAGTCCCACCTCCTATGATAGACAGAACAGTCGTCCAATGGCATCCCAGGAGACGGGACTTCCAATAGAGACACTGCTGAGTAAACGGGAGATTCTCTTCATGTAATCTGACGGCGCTCGTCCTGCCCCCTCCCTGCCCCCTCCAAGGCAGCGCCAATAAATACAGTATATATCTTTTTTGGTCCCGGGGGGCCAAATCCCCAGGGGGGCCGCATTTGGCCCCCCGGGCCGGACTTTCGACATGCCTGCTATATACTGTTGGGGTCTTGACAAAGGGCTTGACGTGGCCCTTTGGACAGTAAGTTGTTCAGCGGGACTTTAGGTAGACGTTTGTCTCTTGTGTGTGTTTCAGCCCTGGATTATGCGCTTTCAGTACCCCTCTAGATCCATATATAGAAAAGCCTGCCAGCGTGCCGTTAATTCCAGCTAATCATGTTTTTACTTAACTAGCAGCAACAGACAGAATGTGTAAGTTGACAAAAATTTAAAAGATGAGCTCATGAACATTAAGACACATTGAAACATTTACTGCGTACATTCCGTACAGACAGGTTGCAGCATTCATGGAGATGTGTTTAACATTTCCTAGTTGTGATACATATTGCTCATAGCTGTGACCCAGCTGATCCCCCCCCTCCTCCTCTCCCCTGCAGGAATGCCAGTAAACTCTCCATATCTGCTGTGACCGTGTAACAAAGCCCAAAAATTACTTAAAGGTCACATAAACATTCATTTAAATTAGATTAAAATGTTCGTGTTCGATTAATCGTTTTTTTTTAAACGATTAATCAACTAATTTCGATTAATTATAACGCACATACAAATCCAACTACTTTTAGCTGATCTCCTTACAGGCTGATTCCCAGTGCAGCTCCAACCACTAGAAAAATGGATAGCAGGATACAAAAAACACACAAAGGCAGCGCTCGATGGGAATAGTATTAAAACTTTTATAGTCTTCAAGTAGGTAACCAAATAAATATTGCACTGGAGATAAAATCGATGTAGCTACATAAACTGTAAAAATGGTGCGAGTAATACCAAACGGTAGCAAAAGCAGTCATAAAAACATGTAGCTAAGTATGATACTGGTATAAACATGTGTACAACGATACCACTGCTGAATCCAGATAAGGAGAGGTTAACATCAGTCCGTCGGCATGTAGATGTCCCGTGAAGGGAATGATCACAACTCCCAGTGGATGGCTGTAGAATCCCAGGTTGATAGAGGGAAGTGTAACAGCCCTTGCGTGTGGCAGATATGAAGGTCCCGCCGGCATGCAGATATGAAGGTACAGCAAAGGAGCCCTTCAGATGGACACGGCATGCCCCGCCGGTGTCCGACATCACCTCCGACGGAACTCCCTGAAGACCCGGAAGCCCGTGGAGAGGTGAGTATCGATCAAAAGAATTTTGATCGTTGAAATTTTTTTACGAATATTCAAGGAATTAATTGTTAATTTCCGCAGCCCTGATTTAAATACATATCGGGGTGCACCGCAGTATCATCTTGGGTGCTCCACTCCTCTTATTGCATTAAAATACACCTCTCATCTATAGCTATAGCAAGAAAATGCCTTCTCCTGGAGTCCGGAATTCAATGATGCTCTTTTATGCAATTTTTAATGCCCACCTGCCAGGCCTGTGCCTAGGGTTGCCACATCATCCCTTTTTAAAACCGAACACATATTAAAGCGGAGGTTCACCCAAAAATCAACTTTCTGTCACTAGATCCAGCATACTGCTGACATCTGCAGTATGCTGGATTTTTTATTTTTTTTGTACTTATTGTTTTTGCGCTCTTTATTCTCCGGCTCCGATCGGGGAATTCTGCGGGGAGTAGGCGTTCCTAAATCAAGCGCAGTTGATTGACGGGCTTGGATAGCGCGTCACGCCTTTCGAAAATAGCCGAAGTGACACTCGGGTGTTTACGGCCCTATACGGCGCCTGCGCCTACCGTGCAGAGCTGACTTCGCAGGCGCCGTAAACACCCGAGTGTCACTTTGGGTATTTTCGGAAGGCGTGACGCGCTATCCAAGCCTAAAGCAAGAATAAAGAGCGCTAAAACGATAAGTACAAAAAAAAAAAATACAGCATACTGCCGATGCTGGATCTAGTGACAGAAAGTTGATTTTTGGGTGAACCTCCACTTTAATTAAGCTGGTTCTGTGGCTGATTAAGGTGGCGATTAAACTCACTTGGTGCCTTATCTGCAGGGGCATACCTAGAGCATTTGGCACCCGGTGCGCCGGCTTGACACCCTCCCGGTGTGTGGCACCCGGGGCGCACCCCCCTCTTAGTACGCCACTGCTTATCTGCATTAATTTCACCTCAAAACCTGTGTAATTAATATGTTTAAAGGGTTTGCCCCCGCACCCCGCACACCTTCTGAAACTTGCTATTGCCCAGTAAGACCTCCAGGCATAATAGTGGTTCCTTCATTTCTGTTTCAGGACGTTTTTTAATAAAATATTGAAAAAGTGGTTTACAGTTTTAATAGTGCATCTCAAAAAAGCCTTCCATTCGTCCCTGGGGCTTCGCTCATTCACAGAGAGGTCTTATGTAAAAAGCATTTGCCTTGTATTTCATTTTTGCCTTTCTCAACCAGGGTTCCTCCTGAGGTTGCTAGGGAGTCCTTGAGCAGTGAGCATTAGTTACACAGTTTCACGCTTACAGAGGTCACCAATTTCAAGAAGGTACTTCCGCATTGACCACTAATGGAAGAGTGCAAATCCAATACTCCCCATGCACACGTTCCTGAAGATGGTGGCTATTCGTTAATGATGGGTTCTGCAATGACCGCAGGCTGGGAACCATAAATGATCTAAGTGAAGTACTGTCAGCACACCAAGGATACACGCTGTAGAAGGCACTTGGTTGGCCACTTATGGAAGAGTCCAAATCCAATATTCCCCATTCACACGTTTCTGAAGGTGGCTATTCATTAATGATGGGTTCTGCAATGAACGTAGGCTAGAGACCATAAACGATCCAAGTGAAGAACTGTCAGCACACCAAGGATACCTCAGGAAAGCTCTAAAGCTTTATTATCGTGGTCACATGGTACACACAAGGCAAAGTTTCTGAGCCAAGCAGGGCCCCTTAGTCAGGCGCTCACTTGTCTGACTAACGTCCTGTACACACGATCTGACTTTTTGACAACAAACTTCCGACGCACCTGTTTTTGCAGACATTCCGACTGTGTGTACGCTCCATCGGACAAAATTTTTCGCTTTTCATCAGACAAATGTTTGCTGTGAGAACAGACAAACTTTCTGTCAACAAGTCAAGTCAACAAGTCCGATAGAGCAAATCCAATCATGTGTACACAAGTCCATCGGACTAAAGTACAAACACGCATGCTCAGAACCAATGCTAAAGATCAGACAACAATAGCAGAAGTTGCACAAAGGGTGGTGGTAAAGAGCTGAAAAACCACGTGATTTGGTGAAAGTTAACTAAAGTCCTGCCTTGTGTATGCATACCAAGTTCACGGACAACGCCCTTCAGAGCAAAATCCATGGAAAAGTCTCTGATGGAAGTCCGATCCTGTGTATGAGGCTTAAGGGGCCCTGCTTGGCTCCAAAGCGTTGCCTTGTGTGTACCATGTGACCATGATAAAAAAAAAAGGTTTGGACCCTTCTTGGGGTATCCTTGGTGTGCAGATGACAGTTCTGCACTTGGATCGTTTATGGTTCCTAGCCTGCGATCATTGCAGCACCCATTATTAACAATCTGAGCAGCCGTAGCCTTGTGTGAGCAAGGCATGCCAGAAGCGGGACTGTCAGTGCTGTTTGGACTGGAGTGGACTGAAGGGACCACCTGGAGTGGAGAGAGACTGTCGCTTTGACTCAGGAGAGGACATGTCATGTCAGTGAGGTGCTCTCATCTGTCTTGCTGCACACAGCTGTCGGCGTCTCTGTGAGAGTCAATTTCGTGTGTGTTTGTCGCACTTTCTAATTTCTTTCCCCCCAAAGTCCTGTCCCTGAGCTACTTACTTATCATTTATGTAGCGCTTACCCCCGAAGGAGCTGCTGGTAATTGATTGGCCCTGTACTCTGCTTTAACAACCCCCCAATGATTTGGTCTCGCTCCCCTTGACACAGCTGTGGTGCAGTGCTGATATGAAACTTTCACTAAACGGAACAATCCCACCATAACAATGTGTATATAGTGTACCTTTACCGTTATCTGGGCATCCGTTGTTCCACCTGTTAGAATAATGAACAAGCTTCACACCAATTGTGATCAACCAGGATGTAAGTTTACTGGAACTGGTATAAAGGCAGTATTTATAATAACTGTATCAACATACAAACTTACTATAATAGTGCAATGAGTGTACACAAACTAATAACACTTAAAGGTCCCTTGAGCCTCTACTGCGGCGCGTCTCCAAGTGGGACTAGTGCTCAGAGTGACAATGCCTTGACACTGACCACCTTCCCACTTCCAGTACGGCCGCACCAAACATACCAATGCAAGGATATCAACACAGCACAATACAATTTCTCAAGAGCTTCCCCTGAGGTATAAGGCAGCCTTTTGTCTTACTGCATCCAAAGCACAAACCCTCCCTGTGAAGAAGTGTAGTCTCCGGTCTTCTTTTCTTCAGCTAGCTATTATACTGCAGTGTTTGTAATCCAAAGGTTTAACAAGTAATGAAGTAACATAACTGAATAGTTAATACAGTTCCTGCTGTAAAACACACTTGCAGATGCCTCTGGTGTAGGTAGGTATACCTTAACTGTCAGTCAGCCCTCAATGAAGCATAGGCTTTTAGGCCTGATTAAACTCAGTCTATTTGAATGAGACCTCCCTGTAGGACTACAGGTCCCAGCAACTTTGTGAAATGAGTCTAAGTGTGTTAAGGGTGTTAAAGAACTTCTGGGCGACAGCCCTCTCACCACACCAGGCCTGGGAAGTTGTGAACCTCCGCTCCAGTTGTGTCAATCCTGCCGCCAGTCAGCACTGCCACGCTGCCCCGCTCCTCAAGCAAACTGGACATCCACTTGGCTCTGTCAAGGGTCCTGGATCCTCAGACCCGATCACACTGCTTCTCCAGCACACTGTGGTAAGGCAGAGTCAATGGATGTTGTTCTGCTCTGCACGATGTAGGCCCTCTTCTGAACACTCCTTCACAGATCCTTGCAGGCAGGCCATGCGCCCAGAAAGAGGCAGGAAATGGCTGCACTCTGCCTTTTATATCCACCCAGCATGCAGTTCAGCCACCTAGTGTTCATGGGTAAGTGAGTCTTTTCACAAGATAAACATTTTTCTGCTCTGCATATGTAAGTTAAAACATATCTCGTTCACATTGGTATTTGGCTCCCTCTAGTGGTATGCCATCTTTAGCATTATATGGCAAAAATACCAGTGCTACATTTAGAACAGGGGTCTCCAAACTTTATAAGCAAAGGGCCAGTTTAATATCCTCCAGACTTTAGGAGGGCCGAACTGTGGTCATCGGGAGTAAAAAGTATTCTGGCATCACTGGGAGTAAACAATGCATTTTTAGTATTGGGGGAGAAATAATGCCTTCTTGCTGGTGTCAGTGGGAGGAATAGTGTCCCATCATTGGTGTCGGTGAAAGGAATAGTGCCCCTTCACTGGTGTCGGTGGGATTAATAGTGCTCTATTGTTGGTGTCAGTTTGAGGAATAGTGCCCCATCATTAGTGTCAATGGGATTAGTAGTACCCAATCATTGGTGTCAGAGGAAGGAATAGTGCACCATCATTGGTGTCAGTGGAAATAATAGTGCCCAATTGTTAATGTCAGTTTGAGGAACAGAGCCCCATCATAGGTGTCAATGGGAGGAATAGTCCCCTATCGTTGGGGTTAGTGGGATTAATAGTGCCCCATTGCTGGCATCAATGGAGGAAATAATGCCCCATAATTAGTATCAGAGGGAAAAATAGTATCTTGTGGAAGGAAAAGTTCCCCAAGGGCCGGATAAAAGCATGCAAAAGGCCACATTCGGCCCCAGGGCCACAGTTTGGAGACCCCTGATTTAGAACATAAAATAAGAAATATGTTTTTTGCCTTAATATCTACCTCACCTTAATTGCATATTGTACTTGTTTGTAGTCTAAATACTGAAATTTGCACTTAAACCTGTAATTTTGTAACTTTTGGAAAAGCCAGTAAAAACCTTGGCTGTGCCAGTAAATTTTGGGTGACGTGTCGGTAAATTCCAATCTGGAAGGTTGGCAACATTGATTGAAAATGAGTTGCAGGACGAGCCCTGTGTGTACAATTCATCATCTGGGTTCGCGTACCGTGTCCGCCAGTTGGATAAAATTGTGCAGCTTGATTGGATGATGATAAAATGATACAAATATCTGTCAACCCCTCTGGCAATGGCAGCGCTTCCAGACAAAATTGTGTGACCAGATTTTGGCAAAGGCTCTGATACCAAACAGATTAGAACAAGCAACAAGACATAAGGCTGAAATCTGAGGAACGGTTTGCAGGAGAGGAAGTGCAGTGTGTAACGCGTCTTTATAACATGCCTTTCATTTCATTTCTGGAAAAATTGAGGCTCTTGAGGCCCAAAACATAACGTATTAATTGGGTTTTATTCCAGTAACAATGTTCCTGCCCTCGGTATGTCATTGCTGAAGAAAGAACTCCACCAGTGTTGCCAACCTACCAGATTGAAATTTACTGGCACGACACCCAAAATTTACTGGCGCAGTATTTAGGCTAAAAACAAGTACGCTAGGCAAATAGCAATGTGATTTAAGGTAGATATTAAGGTAAAAAAACATATTTTTGTTAATTTCGATATAAGGGCAAATTATTTAGTCACATCACCCCCTGCCTCCTTCCCCCCTCTGCCACCAACACCCCCTGCCTTCACCCCCCTCTTCGGTGCCACAATCTCCCTCTGCCTCCAATCTCCCCCAGGCACCCTGCCTCTAATCATCTCCTGCCTCCATCCCCCTCTGCGGTGCCACCAACAACCCCTAGCTCCATCCCCACCCTCTGTGATCCCACCATCCTCCTCTGTGGTGCCTCCAATCACCCCCTGCCTCCAATATCACCCCCTGCCTCCAATGTCCCCCAGGCCCCCTGCCTCCAATCTTCCCCTGCCTCCATCGTCCCCTGCCTCCACTCCTCTCTGCGGTGCCACCAACAACCCCTGTCTCCATCCCCCACCCTTTGCAGTGCCACCATCACCCTCTGCGGTGTCTCGAATCACCCCCTGCCTCCAATCTCCCCCTGCGGTACCACCACATTCACCATCACCCTAGGGTTGCCACCTTTTCCTCAAGCCAAACCCGAACACGCCACTACATATGGTGGGTGTGGCCATATTGAGGGAGGGGCCTCACGAGGCATGATTAAATTAAACAAAATAATTATTTTACCTATAAAATATGCTTACTTTGCTGTGCCACAAGTAAGAGTCTCACTGACATGAATAAACCTCAGCACAATCATTTAAATAACTCTTCCATTACTACAGAGGTAAGTGCAGTGGAGATCAGGGGCATTAGTTCACCTTTTAATTTTCATTAAGTACAGAGGGTATTACAGTATGTGCATGGAGGGAGTGCAGAATTTACAACAGTATATACAAGAGTGTGGCGCGTATGTTGGTCTGTGTAGGAAAGGAGTGCAAAGTGTAAGACATTATGTACAGGAAATGAGTGCAGAGGGTAGGTATTGCAGGAAAGGAGTGAAGAGGGTGTAACAGTGACCAGTATATGCAGTAGAGGAGTGTGGAGGGTATGATGGGAGCACTATGTACAGGAGAGGAGTGCGAGGGTATGATGGGGGCAGTATGAACAGGAGAGGAGTGTGGAGGGTATGACAGTGGGCAGTATGTACAGGAGAGGAGTGTGGAGGGTATGACAGTGGGCAGTATGTACAGGAGAGGAGTGTGGAGGGTATGACCGTGGGCAGTGTGTACAGGAGAGGAGTGTGGAGGGTATGATGGGGGCAGTATGAACAGGAGAGGAGTGTGGAGGGTATGACAGTGGGCACTATGTACAGGAGAGGAGTGTGGAGGGTATGATAGTGGGCAGTATGTACAGGAGAGGAGTGTGGAGGGTATGATAGTGGGCAGTATGTACAGGAGAGGAGTGTGGAGGGTATGACAGTGGGCAGTATGTACAGGAGAGGAGTGTGGAGGGTATGTCGCTCTAAACATGTAACCTAAAAAAATTTAAAGCATCGCTTAGGATACCAAAAAAAATCGTGCTAACTTTAGTGTTTTTTTTTAATGAATGAAACAGTTTATTTCCAAAAAAAAACACGTTTGAAAAATTGCTGCGCAAATACAGTACCGTGCTAGAGCTGCACAATTAATCGTTAAAAAATTGTGCTGTCGATTCAACCCCCCTGACATCTCCAATGCAGAGTTTGCTGATTCTTTCATATAACAAGTGGAGAGACTTTCAGCTGTCAAAAGAAAATATCAAAACAGTCTGCCAAGTTCTTATCAGGAAACATTGTAACTAACACTTTCTTCATAGAACAAAGGGATAAACTTCTGTGTGTAAAGAAAATATCCGGGCAGTCTGCAAAGTTTGTAAACAACATGAAACATTGTAACCAACTTCCTTTTTAGATTAAACTTCTGTGTGTAAATGCAAGAAATGTAACCACTTAAGTCCAACACTTGTTAAAAAGCAATATTTTTTGCTAGAAAATTACTTGGAACCACCAAACATTATATATATATTAGCAGAGACAAAAATGGGAATTGCTGCAATATTTTATGTCACGCTGCATTTGCCCACTTCATTGAATAATAAAAACCATAAAAACAAAACAGTAAAGTTAGTCCATTTTTTTTTTTCATTTTAATGTGAAAGATGATGTTATGCCGCACGAATCGTGAGAGAATCGTCATCTATCTTCTAAGCAAAAAAATTGCAGTTGTCGTTTTAGCCAGAATCGTGCAGCTCTATGCCGTGCAACATAAAAAGTTGCAAAGACCTCCATAGAGTAATTTTCTAGCAAAAAATTAATGATGATTTTTTTTTCTCAGTCTGCTGCAGTGTGTCAGCTTGTATTTATAATGGCCGCTCTGTATGTAGCTTCTGACAGGCTGTGCAAGCAGCCCCGTATCTCCAGAACCATAAATGATAGCCATCCCATATTTTGACCAGTTGTGGGGTAGGTCTTCAACTGACTACCCCCCAAATGTGGGGTTTCTGTGACCTCTGGTCATCGAGCTACAACCCCCGCTCCATCAGCCCCTCTGTTAATCCGGCCCTGTATGGAGGGGGGGGGGGGAGGACTGTATGTATGGCTGTGGATGGTATATGGAGGGGGGGGGGCAGGACTGTATGTATGGCTGTGGATGGTATATGCAGGGGGGGCAGGACTGTATGTATGGCTGTGGATGGTATGGAGGGGGGGCAGAACTGTATATACGGCTGTGGATGGTAATGGTATATGCAGGGGGGGGCAGAACTGTATGTTTAGTGTATGGTGGGGGTAGTGTATGGTCCGCCCATCCACCCACCTCCATGTGTATTCTGTAGCCAGTCGGAGAAGAGCTGAGCACTCTGTGTCCCATGTGTCCTCTTCCACTCTGCAGCACACAATGCAGACGGAGGCGCGCCGGAGGGAGGGAGGGGGAGGGGCTAGCACAGTGAGAAGTTGCACACATGTTTACAGCCCGGATGCACACATGTTTACAGGGGGCTAACAGAGAGCACTGCTGCAGGCGGCACACCTTCTACTAACACTCAGGCAAGCTGGTGGAGCCGGGGATGTGCAGCTCTGTTGCGGCCGGGCCAGGATGGACAGCTAAAAAAAAAAAAAAAAAAATTTTTTTTTTTTTTTTTTTTTTTTTTTTAAATGTGCCCGGGACTCAGGAGGCTTCAAAACCGGGCACATGTGTCCAAACCCGGACTGTCCGGGTCAAAACCGGACAGGTGGCAACCCTACATCACCCCCTGCCTCCAATCACCATGCGCAGTTCCAAGCCGAACCGATCTCAGCTATTTTTACTGGCACATTTCCGCAATTACGGAGATTTACGAACAGGGGAAAAAAGTGCCAGTTTTTATGAACTGTCCGTAAAAATACAGACGGTTGGCAACACTGAACTCCACTTCTATCATTTAGAACATTAGCAGTTTAAAAACATTAGCTGCTGATTGTGTGACTAGTTTCCAGTGATGCAATGTGCCATGATGAGCCGGGCCCTGCAGTCTGCAGATCAATGTTCCTCAGCACAATATCCCATGCTGAGAGAACATTAACTAGATGCCGACCGCCCGTCGTCATATTACTGCGGGACGGTGGCAGTGCTGGGCGAGAGCACGTAGCTCTACGTCCTATCTTTTTTGGCCGTTAGAGGGCGCGCGCGCGCCGCCCGAGTCCCGCGCGCGTGCCCGGCAGGCGTGATCGCCGCCAGGCACGCGCGCTCGTTCGTTACAGAGCGGGGAACGAGAGCTGTGTGTGTAAACACACAGCGCTCGTTCCTGTCAGCGGGGGAAACGCTGATCTTCCGTTCATACAATGTATGAACGGAAGATCAGTGATTCCCCCTAGTGAGGCCACCCCCCCATACAGTTAGAACACACCAGGAACACACTTAACCCCTTCCCCGCCCCCTAGTGTTAACCCCTTCACTACCAATGGCATTTTTATAGTAATCCAATGCATTTTTATAGCATTGATCTCTATAAAAATGCCAATGGTCCCAAAAATGTGTCAAAAGTGTCCGATGTGTCCGCCATAATATCGCAGTACCGAAAAAAAACGCTGATCGCCGCCATTACTAGTAAAAAAAAAATATTAATAAAAATGCCATAAAACTACCCCCTTTTTTGTAAACGCTATAAATTTTGCGCAAACCAACCAATAAACGCTAATTGCGATTTTTTTTTACGAAAAATATGTAGAAGAATACGTATCGGCCTAAACTGGGGAAAAAAATGTTTTTTTAGATATTTTTTGGGGATATTTATTATAGCAAAATGTAAAAAATATTGCATTTTTTTTAAAATAGTCGCTGTATTTTTGTTTATAGCGCAAAAAATAAAAACCACAGAGATGATCAAATACCACCTAAAGAAAGCTCTATTTGTGGGAAAAAAAGGACGCCAATTTTGTTTGGGAGCCACATCGCACGACCGCGCAATTATCAGTTAAAGCGACGCAGTGCCGAATCACAAAAAGTGCTCTGGTCAGGAAGGGGGTAAATCCTTCCGGGGCTGAAGTGGTTAAACTGCTATCCATTTCACAACTACTAGTGTGCAGCTATGTGCGCTCTAATCTGTGAAGCCCCGTACACACGACAGGGAACCTCGACGGGCGGAACACATCGTTCCGCCCGTCGAGGTTCTCTGCCAGCCGTCAGAATCTGCGACCCGCCCGTCCGGAATGGCAACCAGCCATTCATCCCGACGTGCCGTCGAGCAAATAGAGAACCTGTTCTCTATTTGCTCGATGGGTTTCCCGACGGGCGGGGCGAGCAGAGAGCGTACACACGGCCAAGGTTCTCGCTGGAATGCAGCTCCCAGCGAGGTTCTCACTGGTTTCTGGCGAGAACCTCGGCCGTGTGTACGGGGCCTGAGACTGTGCCGTCACTGGCCTTTCTCAGTCTCTCTACCAATGATTGGGAACCAGTCAGCATGGTTCCCAGTCATATGCAGTTGTCAATGTTAAAGAAAAATCTAAATTCCATAGAAAGAAAAAAAAAAAGAAGAATTTCTAAAAATCCAGCTTATTAGGTTTTTTTCTATTTATTTTTTTACCCTTTTATAAATTATAAATTGTCCCTTTATTGTACAAAAAAGCAAATCGCTACTGTAAATATTACTTTCACTGTCCCACAGTAAAATGAACCCTTAAGGTAGCGATTATTTGCTCCTTTTGTACTTATTTTTTATTTTTTTTTATAACCCCATTATGTTACTAAACATCTCGGGCCGGGGTCACACCTCTTCTTTTTTTTGCAGAAACACACTACAGTTCATTTTCATGTTTTCCTATGGGACATGTAACATCCATGATTCTTTTTCAGCTGCTGCGTATTTGTAAAGGGCAAGGACTTTTTAATGTGGGTGCAGAGATCTGGGAACATTGGTGCAGAGATGAGAATGTGGATAGAGGTCTGGGGTCATAGGTGTACAGATTGGAATGTGTGTGCAAAGATTTGGAAAAATGTATGCAGAGATGGGAACGCATGTGCAAAAATCTGGGAACATGGGTTCAGGGATGGAAACGTGGGTGCATAAATAGGAACGTTGGTGCTTAGACGGGAATGTGGGTGCAGAGCTGAGAAGGTGGTGGGAAGATAGATGCCAAGATGGGAATGCGGGTGCAGAGATGGGAATGCGGGTGCAGAGATGGGAATGCGGTGGGAACATGGATGCAGAAATGGGCACGTGGGTGCAGAGATGGGAATGCGAGTGCAGAGATGGGAACCTGGTGGGAACATGGATGCAGAAATGGGCACATGGGTACATAGATGGGATGTTGGGTGCAGAGATGAAAATGTGGGTGCAAAGATCTGAGAACATGGGTACAGAGGTGCACATATCTGGGAACATGGATGCAAAGATTTGGGAACATGGGTACAGAGGTGCACATATCTGGGAACATGGATGCAAAGATTTGGGAACATGGGTACAGAGGTGCACATATCTGGGAACATGGATGCAAAGATTTGGGAACATGGGTACAGAGGTGCACATATCTGGGAACATGGATGCAAAGATCTGGGAAGATGGGTGGAGGGATCTAGCCTCCAAAATCCCATGTAAATAAGCCGATGGCAATTCAGCCTGTTGTCCTTCTGGGTGAACTTTTTTGACCTTGCAATAAATCACGTTCTGCTCCACTAGGGTGTGAAAAATCTAATCTGATTGTGGTAGCAGAATGCTTCACCTTTTATGGATTCCATATGATTTTAGGTGCTTTATGTAACTTAATACCGTCTTTCGCTTTTGAAAAGACTATACTCCGCCTTGGGGCAGAAGGAAAACGTGTGTTTGTAGAGGATGGAATTCTTGTTAAATTTTCATTCCTTCAATATTACATAATTGGAGTGTAATCTGTGCTATGTATGATCTTATCTTAGGAGGTCATTGTCTTTCCAGGGAAAATATATTCATGTAGCAGCTGCCTTCCTTCCGTCTTCTCAGGGTTGATGTTGTATGGTGACATCACCTCTGTATTCTGAATTGGCTTGTATGTACTGTAATAAGGATAGCCGGTGAGTGGTGCTGTAAGACGGCCAGGGACACAGTTCACAGTTCCTTCCATACATTTAATATATCTACCATGCAACCCAAAATGTTTCAGTCAGGCTGTATTGTAGGGTCTCCCTGTCCCTCCCGTAATATCAGTCGGCCTATAGCCAGACATACTGCGGCATTTAAAGTGATTTAAATGATTAGATTTTTTATGGGGTCGTTGTTCATGGTTTAAGGAGGGAAAATATGAGTTTTCTGGTCGTTTTGGTGAATTTTGAATTACTTTTATTTTCAAATTACGTTTTGTTTTTAAGCTCCATACTAAGAAGAATCTGGCTGCAATACTCGCATCCTCCCCATAGCTGCCCCTGCAGCACCCTTTCTCTGCCACAAGCTCAGTCTTTCAGATAGGAACATCTGCAAATTACAGTGTCATGGACCCACCTCTAAGGCCCTGTACACACGATCAGTCCAAACTGATGAAAAAAAAGTAAATTTTCATCGGTTCACAGACTGATGGTCTGATGTGCGTACACACCATCAGTTCCAAAACCGATCGTGTCAGAACGCGGTGACGTAAAACACAACGACGTGCTGAAAAAAACGAAGTTCAATGCTTCCAAGCATGCGTTGACTTGATTCTGAGCATGCGCAGGTTTTTGAACCGATGCTTTTGCGTACTAACGATCGGTTTGGACCGATGGTCAGGCGTCCATCAGTCCGATTTTAAAGCAAGTTTTAAAACTTTAGACTGAAGGACAACAGACTGATGGGCCATACACACGGTCAGTTTGAACCGATGAAACTGGACTTCAGTCCGTTTTAATCAGTTTGGACTGATCGTATGTACGCAGCCTCGAAGGGGCATCACCATGGCACACCAAGTATCAATACAGAGAGTGGTGCCGACATCATCATGCCAGCAGTGTTCTGTATCATCAAAGATTACTGCTGGGAGAAGAGGAGGTGAAGCTGAATAACAAAGGGGCACAACCAAAGAGGTTTTTGGCTTATAAGGCATCGCATGCTCACAAGCAGGAATTTTATTTTTAAGTTAAACATTGAGAGAACGTATCGAGACTGGACATGACAACTAGGGATGAGCTTCAAGGTCCAGTCGAACTCATGTTTGACTCGAATATTGCCTGTTCGCCGAACAGTGAACAATTTGGCGAGTTTGCGGCAAATTCGAAAAGCCACAGAACACCCTGTAAAAGTCTATGGGAGAAATCTAAAGTGCTAATTTTAAAGGCTTATATGCAAGTTATTGTCATAAAAAGTGTTTGGGGACCCGGGTCCTGCCCTAGGGGACATGTATCAATGCAAAAAGGTGTAAAGTATGCCTGTAAAGCAGCGCTTGCTTCCCGTGCTTAGAACTGTCCCTGCAAAAAGTGTCATTTCTGAAGGGAAAAAAAGTAATTTAAAACCTCTCGCGGCTATAATGAATTGGCTCCCGGCAATACCGAGAAAAGACATAAAAAGTCTTTGCAAACATTCTGCAAGTCTGCTGCAAGTTCTGGTTCAGTTATGTTGTGCAATAGTCATCTCACCACAGGGGTCACTGTGGTGAAATTTTCATGCTGTAGACTTGCAGAGCTCTTGCCGTAGACTCACCACTGCAACTTTGCTCTTGCTAGAGACGTGCCATGCAAAATGTTCTATACATTGGAAAAGTGTAAACTTCAAGTGCTCTGCAAGTGTGCAACTTGCCACTGAAATTGTGCAGCAAGTTAACAGACTTTTACGTCAGAAAACGTCATAAAGCAAAACACTAAGGCCTGGTTCACACTAGTGCGACTTCTGATGCGACTTGGGTCGCACATAATCACATGACAAGGTAAATCAGATTGTTTTTAATGGTACCCTTTCTAATCAATGCGACACAGAACAATGCGATTATGGAAAAGGTTTCTGCACTACTTTGGTGTGATTTTACAGTGCGTCCTGGCCCCATAGAATATGCAATCATTACTCCACATTATCGAATTGTAAATTGCATTAAAGTCACACCGCATTAGTGTAAAAAAAATATATATATATATATATATATATATACACGGAAAGTCTGTTTCCTACGGAAAGTCTGTTTCCTACGCTATCTATGACAACAACAACAATACAAAAAGTTGTGGCCTGTACCTACGCTTTAGTTTTGTCAATAACAATTAGACATAATACAGTACTCAGGCCTTATTGTAATAGCTCATTGTACAAGAAGTAATTTTCTCATTAGGGATCATTGTATTAGATCACAGCCCATTGCAGAGCCTGTGACTATCATTTCATTATGAAATACAACTTTCCTATTAACTCAATGAAAGGATTCTGCTTCCTCTCTTGCCGGGGGGCGGGTATTTTTACCTTGTCGTGTGAGCTATTAATAAACAAAAATTAATTTGTCAGCGCTACCATTACTGGATCTCAAAGCTGAACTCCAGGCAGATTTAAAAGACAGCTCTTTATTAAAGGGTTTTTAACCCCTCTTTTTTTTTAACAAAAATGTCATACTTGCCTCCACTGTGCAGTTAGTGTTGCATAATGTGGCCCCGATCATCGTCTTCTGGGGTCCCTTGGCGACTCTCGTGGCTCCTCCTCGCGTCGGTAATCCCCCTATGAGAAGCGATTTCCCGGGGTTTACCTTGCGGGCACGCTCCTGAGACCAGCATTTGAGTCTATAGACACAGAATGCTGGATTCGGCCAGGCCCCTGGTGCTTGTGTAATTGGATTTGATTGACAGCAGCGAGAGCCAATGGCTGCGCTGCTATCAATCTATCCAATCAAGAGCCAAGAACCCCAGACAGAGAGGTACAGCACATTTTTATCAAGGGAACGAAGGGCTCAAGTGAGTAAAATAGGGGGCTGGGGGGCCGATCAGTGTCAACGTTTTTTCACCTTAAAGCAGAGTTCCACCCAAAAGTACGCCTCACCCCCTTACATGCCACATTTGTGGCATGTCATTTTTGTTGAGGGGGGGTACTTACTTCAGAGAGGGACTTCCTGTCCCACTTCCTCATTCAGCCTTCAGGCCGCCTAGGCGACTCCTCCTTCACCCCTAGGCAGCCGCTCCCTCTAGGCGATCTTCTGGGACACGTGACAGGTCCCAGGAGATTGCCTCTTCACTCCAAGAGTGCATCGCGACTCGCACATGCACAGTGTGTGCCTGGCCATGAAAGCCACAAGCTCTCAAGACTGGGTGCCCACAGTTCCAATAACGGCATTGCGGAGAGAGGGGAGAGGAGTGGGGCTCTGTGTGGCTGTATCGCTGAACCGTGAGTGGCTGCTTATTAAAAGTCAGCGGCTATACTTTTTGTAGCTGCTGACTTTTAATAAACTAAAAATAACCTGGAACTCCACGTTAATGCATAGGATGCATTAAGGTGAAAAAACAAGGGTTTACAACCCATTTACTTTATACATCATTAAATGTATACATTTAAGTAGTGAGATTTTTGCAATCTCCTGTACAGTAGAGCTCAGTTTTGGAGAGAGAAAAGCGGTACTTGGAGCCAATCAAATGTGATGTAGTGCTCATGTCCTAACAGGAAGCAGGCTGATGAGAGGAGGTGGTTCTGGTTACTGAATGAAGGTAGAAGACAGGTCATCCTTATTGGGGTCCTAATTTTTTGGGCTGGCATTTCTACTGTGACAGGAAGAGATTAAAAGTGAATAACAGGACACACACCTATCCCTAAGGCCGTGTACACACGAACAGACATGTCCGATGAAACAGGTCCGACGGACCGTTTTCATCGGACATGTCTGAAGGGGTCTTTTGGTCTGATGTGTGTACACACCATCGGACCAAAATCCCCTCGGACCAGAACACGGTGACGTAGAAGACACCGACGTGCTGAAAAAGAAGTTCAATGCTTCCAAGCATGCGTCGAATCAAGTCAACGCATGCGTGGGATTTTGGTCCGATGGTTGGGCGTACTAACCATTGAACCTGTCCGACGGACAGGTTTCCAGCGGACAAGCATGTTTAATAACTTTTGTCCGTTGAAAACTGTCCGATAGGACGTACACACGATCGAACATGTCCGCTGAAACTGGTCTGCGGACCAGTTTCAGTGGACATGTTCGATCGTGTGTACGCGCCCTAAGAGGTAAAGTTGCCACATTTTAGGTAGTCGCTAAATGAGGGTAGACGACAGGTCAGCCTCATTAGGGGCCTAACTTTGGACTGACATTTCTACTGTGACAGGAAGAGAATACAAGTGAATAACAGGGCACACATTTATCCTTAAGAGGTAAGGCTGCCATATTGTAAGTTGTCACTGAATGAAGGTGTAATGAGACCCTGGCTCGATCGGTTCCGCTCTTCCGACACTCCTCTGCTACTATTGGATCAGATTGCAGATCGCAATGTCTGATGGTTCGGCCATCCGATGCTCCGGGACTTGAACTACAGCTATGTGCCGTTCGAAATCCATCAGAACAAACACCAGGCAGGCTGTATGTACGTTTAAACAGGAGACTCTTTTATTGGAAGCACACAACACACTTTTATACAGAAGTTTGAACATCCTGCCCCCAACAACCGCTTTCCTATTGATAAATTGTAAAGTACATTGTAGTTCTCCATTAGGTCCTCTTGGCCATGCAAATGAGGACTTGAAAAAGGGTCAGCAGGGATTGGTCCGATAGCTTGAATAGGTGGACTGATATGTGTAATGAGACAGAAGCCCTAGGAGGCAATCAAAGTACACAAACAGCCAGACAGAACAATGCTTTGCCTCTAGACCATTGAGCCATCTGGAGGGGGGGAGGTTAGCCTTAAGACAGGGCAGAAGACCCTCCACTGTGTAACTGATTTCAAGGAGAAACACTTCCGCATTCTAAGGTTCATGACAGAAGGTATAAGACAGGTCATCCTTATTGGGGTCCTACCTTGGGCTGACATTTCTACCGTGACAGGAAGAGAGTATAAGTGAAAAAAGGGATACACACTTATCCCTAAGAGATAAAGCTTCCATATTTTCGGTGGTCATTGAATAAAGGTAGGAGACAGGTCAGCCTCATTGGGGGCCTAACTTTGGACTGACATTTTTACTGTGACAGGAAGAGAGAATACACGTGAATAACAGGCTGCACGTTTATCCCTAGGGGCTTGCTACCCTATTGTAGGTGGTCCCTAAATAAGGTAGGAGACAGGTCAGCCTCATTGGGGTCCTAATATTTTGGGCTGGCATTTTTACTGTGACAGGAAGAGAATACAAGTGAATAACAGGACACATATTTATCCCTAAGAGGTAAGGCTGCCATATTGTAAGTGGTCACTGAATAAAGGTAGGAGACGGATCATCCTCATCAGG
Organism: Rana kukunoris; assembly: GCA_029574335.1. Taxonomy (NCBI): domain Eukaryota; kingdom Metazoa; phylum Chordata; class Amphibia; order Anura; family Ranidae; genus Rana; species Rana kukunoris. The sequence continues at coordinate 35,096,104 of CM056050.1, read as the reverse complement.
GGCCTAAGTTTAAGCTGACATTTCTACTGTGACAGGAAGAGAATACAAGTGAATAACAGGACACACATTTATCCCTGAATGAATGAATGAATGAATGAAAACTTATATAGCGCGGCACATGCGAACTGAATCGCCTCTGGGCGCTTGTTGTTCCTGTCTCCTTTGGTATCAAAAGAGATGAGTCTTGATCTTTCTCCTGAATGCTAAGTAGTTCTCCTCCAACCGAATACTGGTTGGCAAAGCGTTCCATAGTCTGGGACCTTGGACCGCGAATCTTCTATCTCCTTTGGATTTATATCCAGCTTTCGGTATCTGCAGGAGATTTTGATTAGTGGATCGCAAGATGCGATTGGGGTTATGGGCTTTTATTTTTTCGCGTAGATAATGGGGGGCATTCCCATGGATACATCTATGCGTTAGACAGAGTGCTTTAAAAGTGATTCTGTCTTTTACTGGTAACCAGTGAAGGGATCTCAGTGAGGGTGAGATTGATTCCCAGGGTTTTTTCCCAGTCACAAGTCTAGCGGCCGTATTTTGAACGACTTGTAGACGAGCGATTTGGTACTTTGGGAGTCCGAGGTAAAGGGCATTTGCATAGTCCAATCTGGAGTTAACAATTGCTCCCACCACGACCGCTATGTCTTCTTTGGGGATAAAAGGGATAAGCCTGCGTAGTAGGCGCAGCAGATGGTGGGATCCGCTGACTACTGACCCTATTTGTGCGTCCATAGTCATGTAGGAGTCGAAAATGACCCCGAGGCTTTTGACTTTGGCGCTAGGGGTGATGATTTTGCCCAGAATGGGCGGGGGTGTCCAAGTTGTTGCAGGTAGCTTCTTGCGTTTGGCGTGAAACAGAAGGAGTTCTGTTTTCGCTCCGTTGAGTTTTAGATAACTCTTTGTCATCCAGTCCTCTATCAAAGAGAGACATGTCTCTAGATTGAGGTGGTAGGACAGGATGTAAGGCTGCCCTATTACAAGTGATCACTTCAGTCCTTCCAGAAGGGCCCCCAAAAGCCATTCATGTTGGGGAAGGGATGCGAAGACTTGCAAAAAGGAGACCTCCTTCAGATTTCTGGTCTCCTTCTCCCTAACACAATGTGCAGAGTGTCTGTTTGGGTTTATAGTGGTACGTGATGTACCATTTTGTTTTGTGTGTCTTTCTGTTTTGGAAAACATGAAAAACTCAATAAAAATGATCTGATTCCAAAAAAGAACTACCGTATTTATCGGGGTATTGCGCGCTTCAGCGTATAGCGCACACCCCTGATGTGGACCTGTAAAAAAATGTTTTAGTACTTTTTAGTACTTACCGTTTTGGCGTCTTGCACGGTGTCCATCGTCCGGTCCGGCGTCCGTCTTCGGCTTCTGTGGTGTCCTCCCGGCTTCTCCAGTGCTCCGGCAAGTCGAATCTCCGCTTCCCACACTCTGTTTGAACGCCTCCGCCGACATATACCGAGTGCAGTACACTCGGGTACATTCGGCCAGACTCGGCTTTGCTCGTGCTCACGCTCTGTGACGTTTATGCGTGAGCACGAGTGAAGCCGAGCCTGGCCGAATGTACCCGAGTGTACTGCACTCGGTATATGTCGGTGGCTCAGTTCAAACTGAGCGGGAAACGGCTATCGGCGTATATCGCGCACCCACGATTTTCCCCTTATTTTAAGGCGAAAAAAGTGCGAGGTATACGCCGATAAATACCGTATACAAAAAGTATATTAAAGAGGTTGTAAAGGTTTGTTTTTTCATTTCTAAATAGGTTCCTTTAACCGGTTCCTGACTGGCTCCTGTAGATATGTCGGCAGAATGGCATGGCTGAGCAAAGTGACGTGTATATATATGTCACTTTGAAATTCCCGCCATGCGGGCACACGCCACTGCCTCAAACTCTGTGACCGCGGAACCGGTGTCCCGCGATCGCGTCACAGAGCTGCAGAATGGGGAGAGGCCAGTGTAAACACGCATAACCCCATTCTGCCTAGTGACACTGTCACTGATTGTCTGTTCCCAGTGATCCGGAACACCGATCAGTGATCAGTGACGTGTCACATGTAGCCACGCCCCCTAACAGTAAGAATTACTCCCTAGGACACACTTAACCCCTTCAGCGCCACCTAGAGGTTAACCCCTTCACTGCCAGTGTCATTTTCACAGTAAGTGCATATCTATAGCACTGATCGCTGTAAAAATTACAATGGTCCAAAAAATGTGTCAAAAGCGTCCAATGTGTCCGCTATAATGTCGCAGTCAGAAAAATCGCTAATCGCAGACATTACTAGTGGAATTTTTATTTTATTTTTATAAAAATGCCATAAAACTATCCTCTATTATGTACACACTATAACTTTTGCGCAAACCAATCAATAAACGCTAATTGCGTTTTTTTTTTGCCAAAAATATGTAGAAGAATACGTATCGGCTTAAATTGAGCAAAACATTTTTTTTTTTACATATTTATGGGGGGTATTTATTATAGCAAAAAGTAAAAAATATTGCTTTTTTTTCAAATTTATCGCTCTATTTTTGTTTATAGTGCAAACAATAAAAAAAAACGCAGAGGTGATCAAATACCACCAAAAGAAAGCTCTATTTGTGGGAAAAAAGGGACGTCAGTTTGGGAGCCACGTCGCGCAACCGCGCAAATGTCAGTTAAAGCGACGCAGTGCCGAATCACAAAAAATACTCTGGTCTTTGGCCAGCGAAATGGTCCGAGGCTAAAGTGGTTAAGCTAGTGCATTGTTGATTCACTTACCTTTTCCTTCGATTTTCCTTCTTTTTTTTTTATTAAACATTTTTCAATAACATACATTCCAACACAAATCGTACATTAACAAAATACACTGACACACCTACAAATACACTGTTGTGGTCTCCTAAAATCCCATGTATCTATCCACCTATAGTTGTTCCCGGTGTTCACCTATTCCTGCCCTGGGCCTACCCCTTGGTTGACCTTTCTTTCCGGGGGGTATGTGAAAACAGGGGGATGGGAGGAAACAGATGGGGAGGAAAATGAGAGAGAGAAAAATGAGAGAGAGAAAGAGAGAGAGAGAGAGAAAGAGAAGAAAAAAAAAAAAATTTGATATCTATTGGCCTTGCCTATTAGGTGAAGGTTAGGGGGCCTATTTTAAAGAAGGGACTACATTGTCCCTTCCAACTTCGAAGTATAAAGGAGAAGGAGATAGAAAAAAGGAGAAAAAAAAAAAAAAAAAAGGAAACCCAGACCCTAGTGGGGACACCCTTATGTATTCCCATTTATCGTGTGATTTTACTATCTCCAAAAATGTTTTTTTACTTTTTCTTTTTCTCTGAATTTCTCACTTCCTGTTTCTCCTCAGTAAGCTGTTCTGGCTGACTAACCCCCAGCCAGAACGGCTCGGATGATGGTGGAAAGCTTACTGAGGAGGAACAGGAAGTGAGAAATTCAAACAAAGAAAAAAGTGAACCAACAATGCACTAGCTTAAAGGAATCTATTTATAAAATAAAAACAAACCTTTACAACCCCTTTTAATAACCATATGTGACGCTGAGGGGACGTTGGAAAGTAGAGATGGATCTCAGGTCCGGCTGCACGGAAGGCTCCTTTAAGGAGCTGGTTACTGTCTCGCTCGGGATAATGAATTGCAGAGCATAGTATGAGCCCGGAACATTTATTATCCTTCACTATGAGCTCATCTGTCCTCCCTGTCTTTTGTTTATAGAAGACAAAGCCTTGCACAACAAGCTGACACTGAGCGGCAGTGAGGTGGATAAAAGCCCAGACCTTTATCTCCCGCCCTAATCGAGGGATTTGTGGAGTAAATACCTGGATTAATGAGAGGTGCTTCTAGGAATGGCGCCTGAAGGAGCAGAGGACTATGGGAATTGTCCGGGAAGCGGGCAGAGTTTTCTGGCCTGGTGCTGCACATATATGGAAATGCCAGGCTTCTCATGCCAGGCTCAGACGTCTCTACTTTAAGAGCTGGGATTACAGTAAAGAGCGCAGCATTGTATATTAAAGTGCTTTCACTGTTAATGGTCCGAGAGATAACATAACTGCCTTCCAAATCTTCTCGCTCATTCCAATCGACCGACACAGCCTACTCGCCCAACCCCCTCCAAATGGCTAAATATACTGCTGGGATGGATAGGTGAACCGTGCTGTGAATAGATTGGATTTCTGTTCAGTCAGTCTAGTGATACACTATATTACCAAAAGTATTGGGACACCTGCCTTTACATGCACATGAGCTTTAATGGCATGTTCAACTCTTCTGGGAAGGCTGTCCACAAAGTTTAGGAGTGTGTCTATGGCAATGTTTAACCATTCTTTCAGAAGGGCATTTGTGAGGTCAGGCACTGATATAGATGAGAATACCTGGCTCACAGTCTCCACTCTAATTCATCCCAAAAGTGGTTGCTGGCCAGTCAAGTTCCTCCACCCCAGTATTGCTCATCCATGTCTTTATGGACCTTGCTTTGTGTACTGGTGCTCAGTCAAATTAGGACAGAAAGGGGCCGTCCCTAAACTGTTCAAAATGTCTTGGTATGCTGAGGCTTCAAGAGTTTCCTTCACTGGAACTAAGGGGACAAACCTAACCCCTGAAATACAACTCAACACCATAATCCCCCCTCAACCAAATTATTTGGAACCGTGCACAAAGCAAGGTCCATAAAAACATGGATGAGCGAGTTTGGGGTGGAGGAACTTTACTGGCCTGGGATGAATTAGAGCGGAGATTGTGATCCAGGCCTTCTTGTCCAACATCAGTGCCTGACCTCACAAATGCGCTTCTGGAAGAACGGTCAAACATTCCCATAGACACACTCCTAAACCTTGTGGACAGCCTTCCCGGAAGAGTTGAAGCTGTTATGCCTGCAAAGGGTGGGCCAACTCAATTTTGAACCCTACGGACTAAGCCTGGGATGCCATTAAAGTTCATAGGGTTAAAAACGCGCTGCTATCGGCCAAAACTACAGTAAAGCATGGCTAAAAATGGTGGTGCTTTTACCGCCGACGCCTCTGCGCTCCAGTGTGAAAGTGCCCTAAAGGCAGTTAAAATTATTAAGCTCCGGTTCACACTGAGCCCTTTCACACGAGGCACTTGAAAACTGCTTTTGCAGCGCATTTCAAGCGCTTTTGAGGCATCAGCTGTGCGCTTTTGTGACTCAAAAACTGCTTCAAGAACCATTTTGAGGCACTTTTGTGGTGCTTCCATTTCCATTTAATTTCAATGGAGAGGTGCACTTTTTTTAGCGCTCCAAACACACTCCACATACCCCACCCCTCTCCCCGTCAGCGCACCGCCCCAGTGTGCAAGCATTCATTGATTTTAATGGAAAGCGGATTCCGTGAGCTTTTCTGGTGCTTTTTTTGAGCACCAAACCGTTGAAAAGCGCCTCAGTGTGAAAGGGCTCTTACCCACATATAAATCACACACTCCTGTGCAATTGACTTGCAATTCAGTGCGGTGCAATTCGAGCCCATGAATGGTAATTGCTATTACTGCTTATAAGTATTAGCTGGAGTTTGGCTCCTATTTGTTTAGTGTATCTAAATCTGCTAGACTATCTAAAACAGGGGGGGGGGGGAGAAAACAAATGCAGCCACCATATCTAATGATTGGTAAGCTGCAATATACTGTATTACATTTTTTCTTTTGGTATTAATACTGCTTTATAAACATCTACACTACAGGCACCCTCCTTTATAGATCATACATTCTAATCTAACAAGGTCACATGTGTTTAGGATGACATGCTCTGTCAGAACTTCTGTTTATCATTTCCAGTGATAGAGGGGTTAACACGCTGTAAATATTAGAAGCGACGTCGGAGCCCGTTACATGTGCTGTTTACACGTGGTGGGGCCCATTTTGGCACTGAGCGGGTATTAATAATATAACATATGACCATTTAAAGTCATACACAGGCCCCTTCTGAAGGCTTTTCTGTGTGGAGGAAGCCAGCGCCGCGGCTGTCCCTGAGGGGATATCATCCTGCACCATTCCTCAGCAACAGCGGGAGGCCCGCAGGCCCGGGCATTTACATATGTTTTACCTCAGATTAGCCACTGCTGCAGGCCGTGCTGACTTGTGAATTATCTAATCAAAGCGTTTCTGTGAAAAGTCTGATTGAAGGGAAGAGAAGAGGGGACAGCAGTTCACTAGACTGCAATGTCAGAATGCCTGACTGGGCAAAATGAAAAGTACACTGTAGTGTGGTATATGCCCTGTATTCACAGAAGGGTTACATGCCCAGCTTCAGTTTAATGCTATACTGTTCCCTAGTGTGACCATTCATTTTTTTCCCCCAAAAACAATGGGTATATGGGATTGTACGATTTATTTTTTATTTTTTATGGTTGAACTGGATGGACGTGTGTCTTTTTTTTTTCAACCTGACTAACTATGTAAGGAGTACCAGTATGCTGAAAAATACACTTTTGAGATGTCTGCAATTAGTCTCTCCAGCTTAACTCCAGGAATTATGAAAATAAAAGTACCCCCTACTGCAAGGCCTACGTGCTTGTTAATTCTAGAGAATGAAGAATAGGGTGTAATACCTTATGCCGCGTACACACAACCGTTTTTAATGTCATGGGAAAAAAACAAAGTTTTTCTCGACGTGATTCTTGTCAAGCCCGCCTTGCATACACACGATTGTGATAAAAAATGCTTGAGCAAAGCGCGGTGACGTACAACACGTACGACGGCACTATAAAGGGGAAGTTCCATTCGAATGACTCCACCCTTTGGGTTGATTATGCTAATTCCCCGTCTCATAACTGGCTTCTAAGCATGCGTGTTTTTTTCCCCGTCAAAGGCTACACACGACCGTTTTTTATGTCGAGAAAAATGACGACCTGAAAAACAACGAGAAAAAATAGAGCAGGTTCGCCATTTTTAATGGCCATTTTTCTCGACGAGAAAAATGCTCTGGAAGCATGTATGACACAGGCCTGTTGGCCCTGCATTGTTCTTGATTACATCTTCATGCAACTGCAGCCTGGAGTGCATTGGAGTAGAAGCTTCAGGAGGCCAGTCACATTGATGGAGGGAGCCTGCCGGAGAGACATAAGTATTATAGATTATTCTTCATCACCATCATGTCAACAAGCATTTAAACCTTGTGGTGGACCAATCCAAGGTAGTTTTTTTTTGCAACTCTTGGAGTTGTGCTTTGTTGCTTTGCTCATGCAGGGCAAAAAAACACTGACATTCTGGCCTTGCCTGTTGCACATTCTTGCCTCCTTTTTGCTCCCTCGCTGTTCCATTTGCCAATTGGTAGCAAAGAAAGCAAGCTAACCCTCTCGGGAGAGCGCTTCCCAGAGGGGTAAGCTCTTGCAGGGAGGAGCCGCAAGAGCCGCCCGATCGTCCAGAAGAGGACGATCGGGGCCACTCTGTGCAAAACGAACTGCACAGTGGTGGTAAGTATATGTTTGTTATAAAAAAACAAAACAAGTTTTAGTACCACTTTAAGGTGATCCTTTTGCCTGGTAGAGTACAGGTTTTGATGAAAATGTCACAAAAAAGTAGCATTTTTGATCAGCTTTAGGATTGTCGATATCAGTTTTAGCCCTGGTTCACACTGGGCTGCGGGAGTGAAATTGCGCGATTTCAGCTGAACTTGTGCGATTTCACTCCCTCTGGCAGTCCCGATTTCGGCGCGATTTAGGAGACATCTGTGCAGGGTTCTGCACAGATGTCAATGTAAATCGCGTCCTGAAATCACAAAAAGTAGTACAGGAACTACTTTTTGAAATCGGTGCAGCGCCGCAGATGCGGCATCGCACCGATTAGGACGGTGTCATTGCCGGCAATTGCCGCCGATTTGAGATGCGATTTCACATGTGAAATCGCATCTCAAATCGAACTAAATCGTACCCAGTGTGAACCTGGGCTAACATCCGTTTTTGATGCTTCTGAGACCATTTATTGACAGGTGCATTTGACCTGCAGATGACCTTCTTCTGACCTGTTTCAAGCAGGTTTTGCATTTCCAATCACTTTTTTGAAGCAAACAAAGGCCTGTGGACATCAACCTTTAGGCTCCATTCACATCTGAGCGACAAAACGCCGGACGCCCGACGCGCTTGTCGATGTGAAATAACATTGCGGTCTATGGAGACTGTTCACATCTCCACGCCTGTCGCCTGAAAAAAAGTCCCGGACCCTTTTTTTCAGGCGACATTGGCGTTCGCTCATAGACCGCAATGTTAAAGAAAAAAAAAAAAAAAGTTTAATCTACAGGCGGCAAGATAAGCCGCGTACGCGGCGTATCTTGTCGCCTAGGTGTGAATGCAGTGCCACACTACTCTGTGTACAACCTGAAGCCCATGTCTATAGAGCCTTGGAGATGACCAACTTGCTTATTGGTGCCCCTACGAGCTTCAGGAACAAAGACAGATGCATCGATTGCATTTAAAAAAACTGAACAGGTCTACCAAGTATTTTCTTAGTCTGGAGTTTATCATCGAGGAGAGCCACAGTGCTGAAGATTCTGTGCTGAACCCTGCGTTGCCGCCAGCTGCGGTAACACAATCCAGCGGTGAAAAAGGCAGTATGTTGAAAGAGAAAGTGGTCTGTGAAATCTGTTACGTTGTTGGGAGAAGTGTTTATTTCCTGTAATAAATGTAGATGGAATACAGAGAAATGTGAGAGAAACTTGGACACAAGAGTCTTTATATAGAACTGGTACAATCCTTGCGTATAGCCAGGGCTTTTTTTCAGGGGGAACTTGGGGGAACTCGGTTCCACCACCTTTGGCTCGAGCCTTTGGCACCTGCTCACCACAATCACTTGTAAACACAGAAGTCTGGTTTTTGTGTTTACAAGTGACAGCTTTGTAACCCCCTGAACTCTGCACTCTGTATGTAATGCAATTCTGGTATTTAATGCCCCTTTAACCACTTAAAGACCCCCGCACGCACATATACGGCCACAACATGGCTCGTACAGGCACAAGGGCGTAAATTTACGTCCCCGCCTGAGTGCGGTTCGGGGGTCCCATCGGGACCCCCTCCGCGGCGTGCGGGGGTCTCCCTACCTCTGGGAGCGATCCGGGATCTGCGGGCGGATGTCCGTGTTTTCCGCCCCCCCCGCGATCGCTCCCAGCCAATGGGAGCGCGCTCCCAGCCTGTCACTTCCTCCTCCTGTGTTTACACAGGAAGGAGGAAATGATGTATTCTCTCATCGCAGCGCTGTTTCCCAGCGCTGCTGATGAGAGAAGACATCACAAGTAAGTGTGCACCAACACAACACTGACACACACTCACATAGGCATATTAACCCCTTGTGATCGCCCCCCCCCACCCCCCTGTCACAGCGTTACTGAATGCAGTGATTTAATCACTGCATTTAGTGTCAGTGTGACAGGCACTGTAAAAAACAGTTAGTGTTAGGTTCAGGATAGCCCCCCCACCCCCCCTAATAAAGTTTTAACCCCCTGATCACCGCCCTAGTTAACCCTTTCACTCCCTATTGCCAGCGTCACTAAGCGATCATTTTTCTGATCGCTGTATTAGTGTCGCTGTTCCCGCTAGGTAGCTATTTTTTTTTATTGCGATTTTTTTTTTTACTAAAGACATGTGGCTAAATAAATTTAGGCCTAAATGTTTGACTAAAATTTAGTTTATTTGATTTTTTTTTAACAAAAAGTAAAAAATTGTGTTTTTTTTTCAAAAATGTCGCTCTATTTTTGTATATAGCGCAAAAAATAAAAATCGCAGAGGTGATCAAATACCACCAAAAGAAAGCTCTATTTGTGGGAAGAAAAGGACGCAAATTTTGTTTGGGAGCCACGTCGCACGACCGCGCAATTGTCTGTTAAAGCGACGCAGTGCCGAATCGCAAAAACACCTTGGGTCATTTACCAGCGTATTGGTCCGGGTCTTAAGTGGTTAAGACCCTTCTACTGTTTGTGAAATCTGAACGGGTGGTGGTTGAGTTCCTGCACCTGTTTTCTGAGAAATAAAGCTCTGCGTATAGCTATTAAAAGAAATTAACCATTTTTTTTCCCAAGGATTAGTTCACCTTTACAAAAAAACTGCCTATGTAGGTAAGGGTTGTTAGTAGATAAAACCAAATTGAGCAGCTCTGACTAAAGTTGAAAAATGCCCTTTCTATAAGTGTAGGCCATTTACATATATCCCAAAGCCTGACTGGAATACTATCAAGGCGTTGCGGCCTAGTCATTGTTGTTCACCTCCTCCTCCATCACAAGAATTAGCTTTTTCTCTGATCCAACCCCCCTCACATGCTTTCTCTCTCCTGGTGTAGTAGCTCTGAGCTCAGCATTTAAGTGAGAGCTCACTCCTGTGATGGATGAGGTGAGCACTAACGACTAGGCCTCACTTGGCAACGTCCTGGGAGTATTCCAGTCAGGCTTCATGAGGTATGTCTACATCTATGGCAAGTGCATTATTTATCTTTGGTCAAAGCTGCATGGTTTGTTTTTATCTATAGACATCCCTTATTTGTATAGGCAGTTTTTTGGTAAACATGAACTAACCCTAATGCTGGGTACACACGCTTGGAATTTCCGACAACAAATGTTCGATGGGAGCTTGTTGTCGGAAATTCCAACCGTGTGTAGGCTCCATCTGCCATTTTCTGTTTTAAATAATTTTTATTACAATTTACACACTCTTACATTCTTTGCAAAACAATTGCATTGCATACATGAAAATACAAAACATTCTCAAAATACACATAAATACATACAAAGAAAAATACAACAATACATATAGGTACATAAATGGATCCTCTACCTTACACAAAATACAAAAATAGATCTATTCCACAACATATACTCTTTATTCTTCTGGGCCATCTAGATAGTAAACAAGGGAACAAGGAGAAAAAGAGACATGGGTCCGAGCCCCCCTCGCCATTTCCCCACCTAAAGAAAAAGAAGGGGGACACCCAAGGGTTGTGACAAAAGAAGAAAAATAAATACTTTTAAAAAAAAAATTCGACAACAAAATCCGTTCTCGTAAATTCCAAGCGTGTGTAAACAATTCCGTCGCACAAAATTCCATGCATGCTCTGAATCAAGTATGAGACAAAAGCGCTCGGTCTGGTAAAACAAGCATTCGTAATAGAGATAGCACAATCGTCACACTGTAATGGACTGAAAAGCGCAAATCGTCTCTCACCAAACTTCTACTAACATGACTGGTATTAAACTTCCCTTTGAGCCCAGGTTCACACTGGGTACGATTTGAGATGCGATTTCACATGTGAAATCGCATCTCAAATCGGAGGCATTTGCCGGCAATTGTCGGCAATGACACCGTCCTAATCGGTGCGACGCCGCATCTGCGGCACTGCACCAATTTCAAAAAGTAGTTCCTGTACTACTTTTTGCTATTTCGGGCCGCGATTTACATTGACATCTGTGCAGAAACCTGGACAGATGTCTCTTAAATCGCGTCCGAAATCGGGACTGCCAGCGGGAGTGAAATCGTGCGAGGTTAGCTGAACTCGCACGGCTTCACTCTCGCAGCCCAGTGTGAACCAGGGCTTATAGTGCTGTTGTATGTGTTTTACGTCGGTGGCCATCAACCCTGTCCTCAGGGCCCACTAACAGGCCAGGTTTTATGTATTACCTTAGGGAGATGCAGACTAGAATACTGCAATCACTGAGCAGCAAATGATATCACCTGTCATGTATTTCAGTTATCTTGCAAACCTGGCCTGTTAGTGGGCACTGAGGACAGGGTTGATGACCACTGTTTTACGTGACGGCGTTCGGAATTTCCAACAACATTTGTACAACCGTTTGTATGCAAGACAAGTTTGACCCAACATCCGTTGGGAAAAATATCCACAGTTTTGTTGTTGGAATGTCCGTCTGTACGCGGCATTAAAGTTGTTGTAAACCCTTACAATCCATTTTTTATTACAGGTAAGCCTATAATAAGGATTACCTGTAGCTATCCCAGATATCTCCTAAACCTGCACGGTTTAGGAGATATCCCCTATATCAGCAAGTGCCGATGTCATATGCACACTGAAGCAATGGCTCATTCGTGTCGTTGCTTCAGCTAGTGTGCCGTTACCAGCGGTTCCCACGTGCATGCGCAGGAGTGACATCATAGTGGCTCCGGCCAGTCACGTCACCGGACCCTGAAATGCCGGGACATAACTCTGGGAGCGATGTCGCCAGCTGAAACTGTGTACTGGGACTGCTGTGGGGGCTTTAATCTGAGGTGAGTATTTCAGAATGCTATGCATACTAGCTCATTATTCCTTTGTCTTGCAGGTTTTTCATCTTTTTTTTGGGGGGGGGGTTTACAACCACTTTAAGCAGTGGCGTCACTAGGGTTGGTGTCACCTGGTGCGGTAAAACATGGTGTCACCCCCCCCCCCCCGTCTAGGCTGGTATGGCACAGGGCAGGCTGGGGTGGTATACAGCAGGCTAGGGTAGAACAGGGCAGGCTGGGGTGGTACACAGCAGGCGTTGGCACAGGGCAGGCTGGGGTGGTATACGGCAGGCTGGGGTGGCACAGGGCAGACTGGGGTGGTATGGGGCAGGCTGGGGTGTTACACTGCAGGCTGGGTGGTATGGGGCAGGCTGGGGTGGCACAGGACAGGCTGGGGTGGTATACGGCAGGCTGGGGTGGTATGGGGCAGGCTGGTATGGCACAGGGCAGGCTGGGGTGGTATACAGCAGGCTGGGGTGGCACAGGGCAGGCTGGGGTGGTATACAGCAGGCTGGGGTGGTATACAGCAGGCTGGGGTGGCACAGGGCAGGCTGGGGTGGTGTGGGGCATGCTGGTATGGCACAGGGCAGGCTGGGGTGGTATACAGCAGGCTGGGGTAGCTGTATAGCTGGGGTAGCTGGATTTCCTTTAGTTGAACTAACAAAAGTGTGTCCATTCTAGAGCTGGTAACATTGAGGGTATTCGGTATCATTTTAAAGAACTGTTTTTGCGGGTAAGCGACATAGGGGAGGAGTACGGATGGCATATAAATGGGAAGTATGTGCAGGTGAGGGAGAGGAATGTGGAGGGTCTATCATTGGGCACTATGTACAGGAGAAGAGTGCAAAGGGTACGGCAAAAGGCACTATGTACAGGAGAGGAGTGTGGAGGGTATGACAGTGGGCAGTATGTACAGGAGAGAAGTGTGGAGGGGATGACAGTGAGCAGTATGTACAGGAGAGAAGCGTGGAGGGTATGACAGTGGGCAGTATGTACAGGAGAGAAGTGTATGACAGCAGGCACTATGTACAGGAGAGGAGTGTGGAGGGTATGACAGTGGGCACTATGTATAGGAGAGGAGTGTGGAGGGTATGACAGTAGGCAGTATGTACAGGAGTGTGGAGGGTATGACAGTGGCCACTATGTACAGGAGAGGAATGTGGAGGGTCTAACAGTGGGCACTATGTACAGGAGAGGAGTGTGGAGGCTTTGACAGTGGGCAGTATGTACAGAAGAGGAGTGTGGAGGGGATTACAGTGAGCAGTATGTACAGGAGAGAAGTGTGGAGGGTATGACAGTGGGCGATATGTACAGGAGAGAAGTGTATGACAGCAGCAACTATGTACAGGAGAGGAGTGTGAAGGGTATGACAGTGGGAAGTATGTACCAGAGAGAAGTGTGGAGGGTATGAAGGGGCAGTATGTACAGGAGAGAAGTTTGGAGGGTATGACAGTGGGCAGTATGTACAGGAGAGGAATTGGGATGTATGATAGTGGGCACTATGTATAGGAGAGGAGTGTGGAGGGTGCGACAGTGGGCACTATGTACAGGAGAGAAGTGTATGACAGCAGGCACTATGTACAGGAGAGGAATGAGGGGGGTATGACAGTGGGTGCTCTGTATAGGAGAGGAGGGTATGATAGTGGTCACTATGTACAGGAGAGGAGTGTGGAGGGTATGACAGTGAGCACTATGTACAGGAGTGGAAGGATGTTTAGGGACTGCGTAGTGGTTAAGCGGCTCATGCATGGATTGAAATTACACCAATTATGCAGAGACCAGCCATAGTCGATCTATGTATGGGCTAGCTGGTTTTACACAAGTCAATCTATTAATCGACTTGAGTACAACCAGCCTGTTTTTCCCAAAACAATCAGTGCTGCCAGCTATAGATAACAACACTGATCATTGTACTCACTGGCAGAACACAACAACACTACAGGAGTGATTCCCCCATCTACAGGTCAGCAGGTAAGAGGGTGTGTAAGGACAGGCTGGGGAGAGATACCAGTCAGTGGCTGGGTAGGCACTGGCTAGTATCAGAGCCAGATACACACAGGTTGCATACGTCGCGATCGTTAGAGCGAGAGCAATAATTCTAGCACTAGACCTCCTCTGTAACTCTAAACATGTAACCTAAAACATTTTTAAAGCATCGCTTAGGATACCAAAAAAAATCGTGCTAACTTTAGTGTTTTTTTTAAATGAATTAAACGGTTTATTTCCAAAAAAAAAAAATTGAAAAATTGCTGCGCAAATACAGTACCGTGCTAGAGCTGCACAATTAATCGTTAAAAAATTGTAATCTCGATTCAACCCTCCTGACATCTCTAATGCAGAGTTTGCTTTCATATAACAAGTGGAGAGACTTTCAGCTGTCAAAAGAAAATATCTGGGCAGTCTGCCAAGTTCTTATCAGGAAACATTGTAACTAACGCTTTCTTCTTAGATCAAAGGGATAAACTTCTGTGTGTAAAGAAAATATCCGGGCAGTCTGCCAAGTTTGTAAACAATATGAAACATTGTAACCAACTTCCTTTTTAGATCAATCTTCTGTGTGTAAATGCAAGAAATGTAACCACTTAAAGTCCAACACTTGTTACTTAAGTAAAAAGCAATATTTTTTGCTAGAAAATTACTTGGAACCGCCAAACATTATATATATTTTAGCAGAGACAAAAATGGCAATTGCTGCAATATTTTATGTCACACTGCATTTGCCCACTTTAATGAATAATAAAAACCATAAAAACAAAACAGTAAAGTTAGCCCATTTTTTTATTTTTTTTTATTTTAATGTGAAAGATGATGTTATGCCGCACGAATCGTGAGAGAATCGTGATCTATCTTCTCTAAGCAAAAAGATTGCAATTGTCATTTTAGCCAGAATCGTGCAGCTCTATACCGTGCAACATAAAAAGTTACAAAGACCACCATAGGGTAATTTTATAGCAAAAAACAAATGATGATTTTTTTTCTCAGTCTGCTGCAGTGTGTCAGCTTGTATTTATAATTGCCACTCTGTATGTAGCTTCTGACAGGCTGTGCAAGCAGGCCCGTATCTCCGGAACCATAAATGATAGCCATCCCATATTTTGACTGGTGGTGGGGTAGGTCTTCAACTGCCTTCCCCCCCAAATGTGGGGTTTATGTGACCTCTGGTCGAGCTACAACCCCCGAAGTCAATCTTTTTTTTTTTAAGATTTTTTATTTTTTTTGGGCAAATGGGCCTATCTTGAGAAAGGGGCCTGGAGCTGCAGCTCCAACAGCCCCTATGTTAGTCTGGCCCTGTGTTTGAGAGTCCTCCCACACTATCTCTCAGACGACCTGCCAGTACCATGGCAACCCCCCCACCTAACCTTGGGTTCAGGCCGGCGGTGGACACCATGAAACCCCCTCTCAAGCTGAGTGTCACCCTTTACTAGTTCACTTCCCTCCCGCCTGTACTGTACTCACACATGTTCCGGGAGTCTGGAGAGGAGACAAGGACAGCATCACAGCATGCAGCCGTGCCGGCTCCTCCCCCACTGTCCCCGCACATTGCATTGAGCACGCAGAGGAGATCCCGGAGGGATCCCCAGTCTGCTTCTGCCTTACTCCCTCCTCCCCCATTCTCCCTGCACATCGCATTGAGCAGAGGAGATCTTGGAAGGGAAGGAGGAAACCACCGCGCCCCTCTCAATGTGGCGCCAGTCTGAGCCGGGTGTTACCCTCTGGCGGGTGTCACCTGGGTTCGGGCCGCACCCCCATAGCAACGACACAGGCTCTGACCATGTCAGCAAAAAAAAAAAAATGTAAAAAAAAAAAAAAAAAAAAATTTTTAATTTCGGGATGGTGTCACCCCTCTAAGGGTGTCACCCGGGTGCGGGCCGCACCCCCCTAGCAACGCCTCTGACTTTAAGGCTGCGTACACACAATGAGACATGTCCGCTCAAACATGTCCGAAGGACCGTTTCCAGCGGACATGTCTCATCGGATTTTGGTCCGATGGCGTGTACACACCATCGGACAAAAATCCCCTCGGGCTGAGGACGCAGTGACGTGGCGATGACGTTGACGCCGACACGTCACCACTCCAGGAAGTAAAATACTTCCACGCATGCGTCTAATCCATTCGACGCATGTGCAGAGATTTCTGTCCGCTGGTTAGTGTACTAACCAGAGGACATATCCGACGGACATGTCTCCGGCGGACAAATTTCAAAGCATGCTTTGAAATTTGTCCGCTGGGAAAACATGTCCGCTAGCCCGTACACACGATCGGAGATGTCTGCTGAAACGGTCCGTCGGACCAGTTTCAGCAGATGAATTTGATCGTGTGTACGCGGCCTAAGGCTCTAAGACCAATCCGGTCCACCTGTCAGTTTTTCAGATGGATCCAATTGGACTATCCATTGTTCTCTGTGGAATGACAGATGTCAGCGGACATGTGTTCCAACCCCCTCTTACAAAAGATGTCAAGAGCCCCCCATATCGTCAGAAGTAAAGAGTCCTCCACACTCCCTTATCTTGAGCTGCTGCTGGAAAGAAGCTGGGTGTGTAACTGGGAATCAGAAAGTGCAGGGTCTGGATGAGGACCAGAGTAAGGTTGGAATCAGTTGCCACAGTCTACTGAATGCGGAGACCAGGGGAGGTGGAAATAAGGGAGTGCTGTGGCTTTACAGAGAGAAGCAGGATCTATAAGAAGAGTTCTGTCCTCCTCTCTGCTGCTGACTGCTGATACCGGGGGAACAAAGATGATCCTCTCTGTGGCTGCATGGAGAAGCACAGGAACTGGTGGAGGAGTTCTGTTCTCCTATGTGCTGTCGACTGCTGAGACAAGAGCGGTGATGAAGCTGCAGGAAAGGTACGAAGTTCATATGAAATGGGCTGGTAGGATGGATTCAGCCTGCAGGCCTTGTGTTTGACTTATGTGCTTTGTAACTTCACATTCTGGCTTAATGTGAATCCTGTGTGTCTTTTCTCTATAATCATACCATGGCACATCATGGCAGGGCCTAGCACTGTCACACAATTTTTAAACTGAAGTTCTTAAGCCATTAGATCTTAATTTATACATTATCAGTCTCTGGACTCCTTAGTTTAAAGTGATTGTAAAGTCTTCATTTTTTTCTATTAAAATAACAAACATGTTATACACACCTCTGTGCAGTGGTATTTCACAGGGCCACCCCAATCCTCCTCTTCTTGGGTCCCTGGCTGGAGCTTCTGACCCCTCCCTCCTGTTAAGTGCCCCCAAAGCAAGCAGCTTTCTAAAGCCGCGTACACACGATTGGTCAAAACCGATTAAAACGGACTGAAGGTCCGTTTCATCGGTCCAAACCGATTGTGTGTAAGCGCCATCGGTCAGTTATCCTTCGGTCAAAAAAAATAGAACTTGCTTTAAAATTGAACCGATGGACGCCTGACCGATAGATCAAAACCGATCGTTGGTATGCACGACCATCAGTTAAAAATCCACGCATGCTCAGAATCAAGTCGACGCATACTTGGAAGCATTGAACTTATTTTTTTTTTCAGCACGTCGTTGTGTTTTACGTCACCACGCTCTGACACGATCGTTTTTTTAACCGATGGTGTGTAGGCACATCAGACCATCAGTCAGCTTCATCAGTTAACTGACGACAATGGTCCTTCAGACCGTTCTCATCGGATGGACTGATCGTGTGTACAAGGCTTAAGGGGGCACCCGAGCCAAGCTGCAGCTCAGTGTATCCATTCAGACACAGAGCTGCGGTTCGTCCCCACCCCATCTCTCTCCTGATTAGCTAACTGAGTTTGATTGACAATAATGAATAGAACATTGACGAGCCATTGGCTTCACATCTACGTCATGACTAGTCTACCTTGCCTTCAGGTGAGATGTTAAGTCTCCTATGTTGGATGGGTCCAACTTTTTTCCATGTATGGGCCTTGTTGATGTTTTTAGTGGAATTACACTTTCCGTTTTTTTTTATAGCGTTGTGAAGGGTTGAACCTTAGGATTTTTATGTGGGGGATTGTATTGATATGGGATCATTATTTTGTTGTGGTGGAGTAGAGAGAATAATAAGAGCCTCTATCAAATTTTTACTGTCCCCCTTTGGAAAGATTACAAAAGGTTTGTTCTTCTGCACCCTTTGTGATCTGAGATTTTCTCTGGCCATCAGATGGATAAGACCCGACGTAAGGCAGGCTTTGGTGAAAATTTAGAGCTTATGATCCGAACAGTCTCTTAGTATGGTGACATGTCCCTGATTCATTCAACAATATTAGATTAAAGGATCTTGTGTGTCTAATGATGTTCCTGCATTTGCAAATGGGCTTCGGAGTGACACAGCATATTAGCAGATTGATGCTCCTGGCTTCATGAAATTTTCTATCTCTTCACCAAGGTTATGATGTGCGTCAGAAGCACTGAGACATATGTGTTTTTTTTGTTTTTTTTTGCAGATTACCAATGCTGCATCTGTCCCCCACTAGCTCTAACACTAAGAACCGATGGATCAAACTTTACCGATCGCTCGGTTGTCAGTGCTCCCTGCGCAGAGAGCTGGTGACTTCTGCTCTTGCTGGAGCATTGGGATGTGGAGGGGGTGAAATTGACCGTCTGACTCCCAGCGGCTCGCTGAGAGGCTGAGCTGGGGTTCCCGTCCAGGTGTGGGTGGATCAAACAATCTTATGTTACCTCTGTAAATTTAAGAAAAAATTGCTTCTGTGTATGATTTCTAATCTACAGAGGGGCCAAAAAAAATGTATATACAGTTCAACATGAAAAATGTATTTATTAAAATGTTATTACTAGTTTTATATAAACCTCAAAGGGTAACTGTAAGGCCCCTTTCACACTGGGGCAGGACGTGCCATACCGGTGGAATTGCTGTGGAATTCGGCCGCTAGCGGTGTGGTATTAACCCAAAGAATGGTTAACGTCGCCAATGCGCCTCTGCAGAGGTGCATTGCCGGCGGTATTAGTGTTGAGCAGAATATGCCATATTCGATTTCGCGATATATCTCGAATATATACTCGAATATTCGAGATATATTCGCTAAATACGAATATTCGTGATATTTTTTGGAAATGAAAATATTGCGAATTTTCGCTATTGCGAATGCGAATCGCGAATTGCGAATTGCGATTGCGAAATTTCGAGAAATGCGGAAAGGAGCACTCTGATTGGCTCAGAATATTCGTGATATATTACAATACACAATAATTGCGAATATTCGAGAAATGCGGAAGGAGCACTCTGATTGGCTCAGAATATTCGTGATATATTACAATATAAAATAATTGCGAATATTCGAGAAATGCGGAATGGAGCACTCTGATTGGCTCAGAATATTCGTGATATATTACAATATAAAATAATTGCGAATATTCGAGAAATGCGGAATGGAGCACTCTGATTGGCTCAGAATATTCGTGATATATTACAATATAAAATAATCGCGCGATATCGCTATTGCCGAATAATCGCATTGCGATTTTTCGGCAATATAAAATGAGCGCTGCAGCTACTCGGCCCAAGGTCTCTAATCATACCAGCAATGCTTTTAGACGTCGATGGGGATCTCTAGGATGTGATCTGTTCTAAAAAAAAAATTGAAAAATTCGAATATTCGAAATAGCGAATATTCGCCGCGATATTCGTGTTATTCGCGAATACTCGAATATGCAATATTCGTAGCGAATATTCGCAATGCGAATATTCGTGAGCAACACTAATTACCACGGTGTCCCATTGTTTTCAATGGGAAGGAGTGGTATACACACCGCTCCTCTCACTGCTCCAAAGATGCTGCTTGCAGGAGATTTTTTTCTCTCCTGCCAGCGTGAATTGAGAATGCTGGGGCAGCAGTTTTTCAGGCGGTATTTAGGTGCTTTTTTTTAGCACTAAACCGCCTGAAAAACTTCTCAGTGTTAGAGGGGCCTAAGTCATGTTTGACTTGTGCGATCACATTATGTGCTCAAAGTGGTCACCACTAGCATCCAGACACTTCATTTCGGCAAACTGTCCACAGGAATTGTTTTGCATGATGTTTTAATTTTTTCATGCAGTGCAGTCAATGTAGGTGGTTTTCTACAGTACACCACATCCTTTAGTGCGGGGCTCGACAAACCCCAGGCACCAGGTCACAATGGCGACCACAAGATGCAACCTGGCGCCTGGGCTGCAGCCCAAATGCTCCCCACACCCTGCACCTGCCCCCTTCTACGTAACTATCCAGGGCTCCGCTTGCCCATCTGCTGGCTCGGGACCAGCATAGCGGGTGCCACTGTGTAAAGGGGTCAGGGGGATGGAGGAAAGTGGGCACACATTCGCTCTCCTTCTCTTCCAGTTGTTGACCCAGAAGTGACGTAATTTCAAGGTCACCATTGACAGTTTTCCCAGCCATCAAGGCTGAGCTAGAATGTAATGCACTGCGATGTGCATTGCATTACATTGAGTGGAGCACAGGGGAGACATGCAGGGTCTTTTAGACCCTGCATGATTTATTAAAGAGAACGCGTCACCAAAAAAAATCATCACATAAACCCCCCCAACATATACGCACGTAGAAAACGTAGATTGTGATACACATGTTTCATATCGATGCACACGCCAGAATGAGAGCAATAATTCTAGCACAGGAGCTTCTTCTTCTTCTTCTTCTTCTTCTTCTTCTTCTTCTTCTTCTTCTTCTTCTTCTTCTTCTTCTTCTTCTTCTTCTTCTTCTTCTTCTTCTTCTTCTTCTTCTTCTTCTTCTTCTTCTTCTTCTTCTTCTTCTTCTTCTTCTTCTTCTTCTTTCTTCTTCTTCTTCTTCTTCTTCTTCTTCTTCTTCTTCTTCTTCTTCTTCTTCTTCTTCTTCTTCTTCTTCTTCTTCTTCTTCTTCTTCTTCTTCTTCTTCTTCTTCTTCTTCTTCTTCTTCTTCTTCTTCTTCTTCTTCTTCTTCTTCTTCTTCTTCTTCTTTCTTCTTCTTCTTCTTCTTCTTCTTCTTCTTCTTCTTCTTCTTCTTCTTCTTCTTCTTCTTCTTCTTCTTCTTCTTCTTCTTCTTCTTCTTCTTCTTCTTCTTCTTCTTCTTCTTCTTCTTCTTCTTCTTCTTCTTCTTCTTCTTCTTCTTCTTCTTCTTCTTCTTCTTCTTCTTCTTCTTCTTCTTCTTCTTCTTCTTCTTCTTCTTCTTCTTCTTCTTCTTCTTCTTCTTCTTCTTCTTCTTCTTCTTCTTCTTCTTCTTCTTCTTCTTCTTCTTCTTCTTCTTCTTCTTCTTCTTCTTCTTCTTCTTCTTCTTCTTCTTCTTCTTCTTCTTCTTCTTCTTCTTCTTCTTCTTCTTCTTCTTCTTCTTCTTCTTCTTCTTCTTCTTCTTCTTCTTCTTCTTCTTCTTCTTCTTCTTCTTCTTCTTCTTCTTCTTCTTCTTCTTCTTCTTCTTCTTCTTCTTCTTCTTCTTCTTCTTCTTCTTCTTCTTCTTCTTCTTCTTCTTCTTCTTCTTCTTCTTCTTCTTCTTCTTCTTCTTCTTCTTCTTCTTCTTCTTCTTCTTCTTCTTCTTCTTCTTCTTCTTCTTCTTCTTCTTCTTCTTCTTCTTCTTCTTCTTCTTCTTCTTCTTCTTCTTCTTCTTCTTCTTCTTCTTCTTCTTCTTCTTCTTCTTCTTCTTCTTCTTCTTCTTCTTCTTCTTCTTCTTCTTCTTCTTCTTCTTCTTCTTCTTCTTCTTCTTCTTCTTCTTCTTCTTCTTCTTCTTCTTCTTCTTCTTCTTCTTCTTCTTCTTCTTCTTCTTCTTCTTCTTCTTCTTCTTCTTCTTCTTCTTCTTCTTCTTCTTCTTCTTCTTCTTCTTCTTCTTCTGTCAGGTGACCAAAAACCACTGTACCAATATTTGAGTTTGGAAGCTGGCTGCTTGTATGGAAAATGTTGTCAGTACGTTTCATAATGTCATCAGAGACTTGATGAATGTCGTTCAAAAGTACTTTAACCACTTAAGGCCCGGACCTTTAGGCAGCTAAAGGACCCGGCCAGGTTTTACGATTCGGCACTGCGTCGCTTTAACAGACAATTGCGTGGTTGTGCGACGTGGCTCCCAAACAAAATGGGCGCCCTTTTTTCCCCACAAACACCTAACAGTAAGTGTGCACGAATACTACACTGACATACACACACATAGGCACACTTAACCCCTTGCGATCTGACCCCCGACCCCCCCTGTCACCGTGTCACTGAATGCAGTGATCTAATCACTGCATTTAGTGTCAGTGTGACAGGCAGTGTAAAAGTCAGTTAGTGTTAGGTTCAGGATAGCCCCCCCACCCCCCCTAATAAAGTTTTAACCCCCTGATCACCGCCCTAGTTAACCCTTTCACTCCCTATTGCCAGCGTCACTAAGCGATCATTTTTCTGATCGCTGTATTAGTGTCGCTGTTCCCGCTAGGTAGCTATTTTTTTTTTTTTTATTGCAATTTTTTTTTTTTTACTAAAGACATGTGGCTAAATAAATTTTGGCCTAAATGTTTGACTAAAATTTAGTTTATTTGATTTTTTTTTTAACAAAAAGTAAAAAATAGTGTTTTTTTTTCAAAAATGTCGCTCTATTTTTGTATATAGCGCAAAAAATAAAAATCACAGAGGTGATCAAATACCACCAAAAGAAAGCTCTATTTGTGGGAAGAAAAGGACGCAGTGCCAAATCGCAAAAACACCTTGGGTCATTTACCAGCGTATTGGTCCGGGTCTTAAGTGGTTAAAATGCATTGTTTATTGTGAAAATTACATTTGCAGTTTGGGAGTTAACCACAAGGGGGCGCTGAAGGGGTTATGTGTGACCTAATGTGTGTTTACAACTGTAGGGGGGTGTGGCTGTTGGTGTGATGTCATCGATTGTGTATCCCTATAAAAGGGCTAACAAGATCGATGACGCCGCCACAGTGAAGAACGGGGAAGCCATGTTTACACACGGCTCTCCCCGTTCTTCAGCTCCGGGAACCGATCGCCGGACTCCAGCGGCGATCTGGTCCATGGGTCCCGGTCCCGGAGCTTCGGACCGGGTCTACCTGTACGTGCTTGTGCCCAGCCATGCCATTCTGCCGAAGTATATGTGCAGGAGGCGGTCCTTAAGTGGTTAAGATTTCATATGCTTCGATTTTGAAATGAATCAATATTTCCAAATAGGAGCCACATTCATTGTTAAAATTTTGTTTCTTTCAAGAATTAATTTTCTATTGGGTTCTATAAAAATTGTCATCACTATGGTGGAAAACCATCACTGATTTGACCCTGTTAACTATTGACTATTAAACAACCACAACGTACAGGGATATACAATGTAATACTGACATATAATCACACAGATAGGTTGGACTTGATGGCCTTTTGTCAACCTCACCCACTATATAACTATTAGAATGTTCTGAAAATCAAAATTTTCAACCTAAATTCTATTGATGTATGGCCTGCTTTACGGGTACCTTTCCTAAAGCGGTAGTAAACCGCGGCTGTTAAAAAAAATATAAATAAAACACCTGTAAGGCAATAGCATAATGTCCTAGTATCAAATACTTACCTTAGAAAGAAGCCCTCCAACGGCATGCTATCAACTCTGAGGCCCTGTACACATGGCCGGAAATCCCGTCAGAAAAGAAACATTGGTTTTCTTAATAGTATTCCTGGCAAGCTTAGCTTGCCAAGCCGTGTAGAGACAGCCATTCAAAAGAACCGCCATTCTTTTGAATGGCAAGAACACGGTGACGTCATCGACTACGACGAGCCGACGCTCGTCACATTCAATGCCATCTCCGCCATCTTGCTACACCCTACACTATGGCCCCGTACACACGTCCGAGAACCTCGTCGGGCGAAACTCATCGTTCCGCCCGTCCAGGATCCCGTTGAGCGTTCGAAAAGGTCGTCGAGCCAAATTTCCTCATTGAACAACGAGGAAATAGAGAACATGCTCTCTATTTTGGCTCGACGAGCTTCCCGCCGGTTTGCTCGTCGAAAGTGTAAACACGACCGATTTTCTCGGCAGAATACATCTCCCAGCGAGCTTCTCGCTGGATTCTGCCGAGAAACTCGGTCGTGTGTACGGGGCCTATGCCTTGTATGCTACCGCGCATGCGTCGAAGGCTTATCGAGCATGCACAGGTTTACCTTCGGACAGATAAGCATACAGACCACCGTTTTTTTCGGCAGGAAACACACTCCCGTTGGGATTCCCGGCTGTTTTCCTGATAGGGAGCATACACACGGCCAGAATTCCCAGCCAAATGCTCTCCTGGCAGTTTTCCTGCCGGGAAAACTGGTTGTGTGTACGGCCGTGTACACACGACCGAGGTTCTCGCTGGAAACCAGCGAGAACCTCGCTGGAAGCTGCATTCCAGCGAGGACCACGGCCGTGTGTACGCTCTCGGCGAGCTTCCCGTCGGGAAGCCCGTTGAGCAGAAATACAGAGCACGCTCTCTATTTGCTCGCCGGCCCGCCTGGAAGAATGGCTGGTTGCCATTCCCGACGGGCGGGTCGCCGATTTCGACGGCCGGCAGGGAACCTCGACGGGCGGAACGATGTGTTCTGCCCGTCGAGGTTCTCTGCCGTGTGTACACGGCCTACGAGGCTTGAGAGGGCTTCCATCTTCTCCTAATCTTTCTTCTGGGTTCATGGCTTCTGGCTGTATGAGCGGCCAGAGCCATGATGACTTCACTGCCTTGGCTCTAGCACAAAGCTCTGTCACAGTATGTCGGACCTTCAGAGCACATGCGCTGGT
This sequence comes from Rana kukunoris, assembly GCA_029574335.1. Lineage (NCBI taxonomy): Eukaryota > Metazoa > Chordata > Amphibia > Anura > Ranidae > Rana > Rana kukunoris. The sequence goes on along the minus strand of CM056050.1, from coordinate 35,071,220 downwards.
GACGTCACTTTACTACCACTTTAAACAAGCAACAAGGATCCATATCTTCCCTACAATAATAAAATGCAAGCTATCAATAAACTCCTTCGGTTTATGAGACCAACAACGATCGGATCAGCACTTCTGAATGCCAAAGCACCAGGAGGAAATTTACATAATTACCGCCCAGATTGACTTATTCACTTGTTATCCTCCTGATCTCAGCAGCCTCTGTGCAATGTCATCTAATCCCATGATTGAATATTATAAATCTCTTAATTATCATTTTCCTGGAAAGAGAGAGATTAACGGTTAGCGGACAATGACAGTCTGGACCATTCGCAATGTCTGCCAAGGCTTCTAATTAATGAAGCGGGGGAAGGAGGGGTGGGCGAACGAGGCACGTCTGTTGCGGCATTTTGTAGCATGTTAACATGACACAACCAATGTCCACTTACACGTAAAAGCCACTCTGTCATGTTTTCCAAGATAAAAGGAGACACAAGTGTCAGCAATGTTTTACTCTGAGGGAATGCAGTGCTGGTAACGGACACATTTTTGCATACATTTTTATTTATTTTTTAAAGAATTTAAATTTTGGAGAATATTTGTGGTGTAACATTCGATTCACGATACTATGTAACAACTTATGGTGCTGCTCGAGGTGCTCTAGTGTTACGCAGGTCTGGTGTCCCAGGGTGTTGTATGGGTGCAGAGGCTGTTAGTTGCTTAATCCAGAAAACAAGGAAGCCTTAAGCCCTGGTTCCCATTGCAGTGATTTGGCATGCGATTTGACATATCAAGTTACATGCCAAATCTGCAGCTATTTCTGGCAATGGCACCGTCCGAATCGGTGCGACGCCGCAAATGCAGCACCACATAAATTCCCAAAAGTCGTTTCTGTACTACTTTTGGTGACTTCAGGGTGCGATTTCAGTAGACATCTGTGCAGAAACCCCCACAGATGTCTCTGAAGTCGCCCCCCAAAGTTGGGACTGACATGTGGGAATGAAATGGTGCGAGTTCAGCTGAACTCGCACCATTTCATTCCTACCGTCAGTGTGAACCTAGGCTAAAGGACAGAAGGATGCCGCACAGCCCCAGCTCATCATATAAAGGGAATTGTAAACAACCTCAGCCTTGAACTCCTCCTAAGCCACGCCACTGACGCGTTTCACCCCATCCTTTGGGGTTTAATTGTAGAGGTCATAGAAAGTATATAGGGTTAGATTCAAAGCAGTTATGCTTCTTTCAGGTAAGCAAATGTGTGCCCATTTCTCGATAGTTCAGAATGGTGTGGTGTATTTAAAGTGGATGCTGTCCTGCAGGTCCGTACTTACCTTCTCTGATGGCTGCGCCTCCCATGCTGTCTGCAGCACAGCCAGTAAATATTTTGTGCGAGGCTCCCTGTGTACTTGCATCCCATAGATTAGAAATGGGACATGGATCCAAGCCATCTCCAATTTAGAGATCTCTCTGACTAGTAGAGTTCCCCTCCAGTGTAGCTTAAATTGATCGATCCCTAGAAAGAGAGTACTAGACGGATCTTCATTATGTTTCAAAAGATAGTGCTTGGACACAGAGTGTTTTTTAAACCCCATTTTTATATTTGTAATATGCTCATTGAGGCGGACTTGTAGGGGGCGTTTGGTCCGCCCCACATATTGCAGACCACACGGGCACTGTGTTTTTTTATCTTTAGTGCTGCCTGAGTATAGCTTTTTCTTTGTTAATAAAGGATATTTGTTTTTGGATTCTACCGAGATGCCAGCTGTTCATCACGATTCAGTCCTATTGATGTCGAATGAGACGACTGGGACGCAGCAACTGCACAGACACAAGCGCTGCTCCCCCATCTGACATTTGTGCGTTCACACGTACGCAGACAGCATTCAGGCGTAGTATTTTAGTATGCCCCCTGTGAACATGGTCTTAGCGGTAGATGGGTCAAGCTATCTAGCTATCCCTTTGCCTTTCTGCCTAATGATTATTCACCTCGGTGTGAAGTACGTCAAGGCGTTCCAGGACTGCTGTTTACATATATCACACTTTTTAAGTGCTGCGTCGCCTCATTTCTTTCTTCTGTGAACTTTTGCTTTTGCCTGAATGGGTGAATTACAGATTTGATTCAACCAAAAGTGAAAAACGGAATGATATTTCTATCCTTACAGCCTGAATTATAATTAAAACCAAAGCACTTTAATTCCGAACATTATTTTCCATAAAAAAAGAAAAAAAACTTGATAAGCAATCAGTACTTGTGTCCGGTTCTGTTGGGGATGGTATGTGCCAGGCTGCTGTGTCTGACAGGCCTACATCTCACACTCTGCTCTGGAATGCATGAAAGGAATTACATGCAGCGTGGTAGGCCGGAGGTCTCTTGGGTACAGACCCCCAGCAAACTTAAATATGCCGTTCCCTTCGTGAAATCGCCTCATCTCTCATTCCAGGCCAAGAATGCAAAACGGCCTGACATGGAATTTAATAGCGAAGCAAAAAAAAAACAGCTTGGCCATTTCTCCCTCCCCCTTTTAATTAAAGCAGGAGTAGAAGCCATTAAAATACCAACAGTGCGCGGGGGGTACGAGTCAGGAGGGACATGAGGTAATGTTTGTACACTCGTATGTACAGTGTCACCGGGCTAGGTCAGGGCCCTTAGATTCTGTCCCCCCCTCTCTCTTATATCTACACTAGTAGGCCCAGACAGGTCCTAGAGTAGTTGATGTGGGATACTGGTTGTCATGGCAACTCCTAGAACGGAATTCAATCCTACTGGGCCTCATTTTTCAGTGGAGAACATTTATGAACTTTGTGCAGGCCGGAATTTTTTTTTTTTTATGGGGAAAAAAACACATCAATGAATTAATAAAAAGCTAAACAGTACAGTTAGCCCAATTTTTTTGTTTAATGTGAAAGATGATGTTACGCTATGAGAATCGTGATCTTTATTCTAAGCAAACAAATTGTGATTCTCATTTTGACCAGAATCGTGCAGCTCTACCACAGGTCCAGGTGGCATACTGGCATATGTGGCATATGTTTTTTATTTGTTTTGTTTTTTTGTGGTTGAACTGGATGGACTTGTGTCTTTTTTCAACTTGACTAACTATGTAACTGACGTACATGCGTGCATGCTTACACAGGTACCAACACAAACCTATGTACAGCTACATTCTGAAACGTATTTGTATGGACAACTGTAAGCAGCAACTGCCACAGCACGGCACCTCTGTGGGGAAACATGCTAGCATTTTACATCATGAGGCCTGAGTACCAGTTCACACTTCATGCAGTCTAGTGCGTTTTGCTTTTTTCTGCATCACAGCCACATGGAAAGTAGGTTATATGGTTTCCAATGGCATAGATCACACCAGTGCGGTCAGTTACAGGGCATTCCAGTTCCAGAAAAAAAAAAATAGAACATGCTGCATTTTTCCTGCACTGAACTATACTAGAACATGGTAAAGCGCATTAAAAAACACACCGAAATGCATCAAAAAAGCACCGGATTCCGGTACAGTGGAAAAAAACGCACCAGAACGTGCTAAAAAGCGCATGCAGAAACACACTCAGGAACGGATCTGGAGTGCATTTTTGTGGTGTGAACCAGCCCTTAAAGCAGAGTTCCACCCAACAATGGAACTTCCGCTTTTCGGAATACCCCCCCCCCCCTCCGGTGTCACATTTGCCACCTTTCAGGTGGCAGGGGGAGAGATACCTGTCTAATACAGGTATTTTGGTCCCACTTCCAGGCATTAATAGTCGAGCCACCCGTGGCTATCTACGCCACTTCTGCCGCCTCCTCCGTCCGTCCCCCCGCTGTCTTCTCGGAGACACACATGTCCCAGTAGACAGCAGGGACCAGTGGGATCGCACATGTGCAGCAGCAAGGCTTCACTTCCTGATTCCCTTACCGAAAATGGCGGTGCCTCCAACCAAGAGCCGAGGTACAGATCAGCTTTGGGTGCTGACATTGTGGGCGCGCTGGACAGGTAGGTGTCCATACTTTAAAAGTCAGCAGCTGCAGTATTTGTAGCTGCTGACTTTCAAAAAAATAAAAATTCGGCATAACTCCGCTTTAATGTTTTCACTCAAGATTCCCACAAATGTAACCCCAGATTTCCACATTTCTAAAGGAATCCAATGAGATACATGTATGAATTTTGTGTAGCACTACCCCCAGAGGAGCTGCTGGTTTGTTTTGAGTGGCATGTTACCTCATGGCTCCTCCACCGTCTTAGGGGTGTATGGTGAATGTAGCAGTAACGGAATGTCCATGACAGGTGTCTTCTCTGTGCTCTTTATTACCCAGCCGGGTAAAAACGGTAAACTTCTGGTGAAAGGTAGATTTGAAAGGAGGAGAACAGCAGATTCAGGCGTAGTAATAGGGAAACGTCCTGCACCCATATTTATATGGTGTAATAAATTTATATATTTTTATGACCTAGTTGTGCCATGTACCGTATTTTGTTGCCTTCAAAATCCCACTCCCATGGAGGTTTTTTCATGTTTCAATTGATTAAAGGGATGATGGCAACCACATGCCACTGCACATGAGCTACATTTTTTCACTTGAACCTTTAGGGAAAAGTCTCTGCCACAGACCCTCCTGGAATGAACTTGAACCTTTAGGGAGAAGTCTCTGCCACAGACCCTCCTGAATGAACTTGATTACGGAGATGATCCTCCTCGATAGAAATTCACCTGGATCTCCTTCAGATCGTTTTCAGGTACCGACTGACAGTTGAACAGCCTCTCAGTGTCCAGCTACCTTGATCCCCAGTTGTTTGTCGAGACCCTATTGCATCGCGAACCTCTCATTGGCCCTCCTCAGATGGACTGCCCACTGCACAGCTATCTTGCTTGGGATCTTAGGATTGGTAACCAAGTCATAGGTGACTAATAGGCTCCCTGCCACAGCTCAAATGTTGCGGGCCTTCATGGTCCAGGAACAACGCTTGGCACACGCACCCCGGCCTGGAAGGCCATTACGCTGGGGCACCGTGATGCAGTGGGTGCCACACTCGAAGAAGACCCAGACCAAATGACGTCTGTCCCGTAAATACCCTCCCCCAGCATGCACAGCGAGGAAACTCCCTCCTGATTGGCTGCTAGGAAAGAGCACCCAAACCTCCACTCCACTGCTGCCACCTATTGTCCTAGGGTGGGAATAGCACCCCAGAAGCAACAGAATGAGCCCCACAGCACAGCCCAGCTGAGACAGAGACCCAGATTTGAACATATGAACTAAATCAGAGTCAGTTAACACTCTGATCCCCCCTCTAAATTTAACTAGCACTGGTACTTGGAAGAAACCAGGTGCTACACTTGTTTGTTGGAAAAAAGTTTATAAATGGACCTTTAGGGCCCTTTCACACGTGTGGACGAACGGTCCGCTTTTTCTAAGTCCGTAAACGGACTTAGAATGGGGCCCTATGGGAGCGGATCCGTTAGCGGATGATGCATCCGCTAACGTCCGCCTACTATCCGCGTCCGCCTGTATCCGTTTTGCGGACGGAAGAAAACGGGACCCCCCGCTGAGCCGACGGACACACACGGAGCGGACCGAAAAACGGTCCGCACCGTGTGAAAGGGTCCTTAAAACGTATGTATAGCAAAATCATTTTTGTCCTCTGGCGTGATTCTGTTGCTGGTATGCTTGCTTACTTCTATTTGTCCCCTTGTTTATCTTTCCAACGAGGTCAGCTGAGGGCACAGGTATGCAGCTGTATTGTTTTTTTTTTTTTTCCTCTCGGATGGGGTAGTATATTGACTCTGACACTAAGGCTGCATTCACACCTAGGCGTTTTTTCGCCCGACGCTGTAGCAGCCTGAAATACGCTGGAGGGGCGAATTTACATTGTCGGCTATGGAGATGGTTCACATCTCTACGCCGAAACGCCATACGCCTGAAGCTTGAAACAAGTCCCGGACCCTTTTTTTAAGGCGTCTTGGGCGTTCGGGCATAGCCGACAATGCTAAAATCACCCCTCCAGCGAAAAACAAGGAGCGACTTGTCGCAGCAAATCGCGGGGACAAAACGCCAAATCCATGTCGCTGCAATACGCCGCCTCCCACCTACGCTCAGGTGTGAATGCAGCCTTAGGACTCACCTAGTACATTGATGTAGGCTGAACACAAGGACACAGCAGATACTGTTGCTGTCTATGTGACCAGTTCACACCAAAGCATTGGTAGACATGTTACATTTTTTGCAGCGCAGCTCATTAAAAAAAAAAAAAAAAAAAATGCCTGTCAACGCATTTTGGCATGATTTAAGAGAGCATAGTGATAAAAAAAATAAAAAAAAACGGCAAACGCATAAATATTTGAAAAATGCAATTTAACACACAGTTAAACTCGGCACAGAGATGTAGAAAAAGCTTGTCAGTGAGCATGTGTTTTCTAAGTGTTTTTATATGGGGTGTGGTATGAAGGAGCCCTAAAACTCTTTTAACTACTTCAGCTCCGGAAGGATTTACCCGCTTCCTGACCAGGCCATTTTTTGCGGTTCGGCACTGCGTTGCTTTAACTGACAGTTGCGAAGTCGTGCGACGCTGAACCCAAACAAAATGTATTTATTTATTTTCCCCACAAATAGAGCTTTCTTTTGGTTGTATTTGATCACCTCTGCGGTTTTTATTTTTTGCATTATAAACGAAAGTAAAAAAAAAACGCTCTTTTTGTTATAAAAAAAATCCCCCCAAAAAATGTAAAAAATAATATTTTTTTTCATCAGTTTAGGTCGCTATGTATTCTGCTACATATGTTTGGTAGAAAAAAAATCCCAATAAGCGTATATTGATTGGTTAGCGCAAAAGTTATCGCATCTACAAAATAGGGCATAGATTTATGGCATTTATATTTATTTTTTACTAGTAATGGCAGCGATCAGTGATTTTTAGCGGGTCTGATGCCGCGTACACACGGTCGTTTTTTGCGATGAAAAAAAACGACGTTTTTTAAAACGTCATTTAAATTGATCGTGTGTGGGCAAAACGTCGTTTTTTGTCTTCAAAAAAACGACCAAAAAAAAATTCCAACATGCTTGAATTTTTTGTGTCGTTTTTCAAAACGTCGTTTTTTGTTTCACAAAAAGTCACCGTGTGTAGCAAAAACGTCTTTCAAAACGACGTTTTTCAACCCGCGCATGCCCAGAAGCTAGTTATGAAGCGAGCTTCAATGGAAAAGAGTGGTGAACGTAACCTCGCTTTTTGTGAAAAAACGATGGTGTGTATGCAAAATTGTCTTTGAAAAGTGACGTTTCAAAAACGTCGTTTTTTACTTCACAGAAAACGTCGTTTTTTTTTCATCGCAAAAAACGACCGTGTGTACGCGGCATAAGACATTGCGGCGGACAGATCTGACACCTAACTGACAATTTTGACACTTTTTTGGGGAACCAGTGATATTATTACAGTTATCAGTGCTAAAAATATGCACTGTTATTGTACTGATGACACTTGCAGACATTTTCTAACTGTAAGGTGCACTGTGTGACTGGGGAAACACACACATCCATTTTCCTGCTTAGCAGAAAGAAAGGATCTGTGTGATCTCCCCTGTCAGAATGGATATCTGCATTGTTTACACAGACAGCTCCCTGTTCTGTCACTGTGGGGAACAATCGCGGGTGACCTGCGATCATTCCCCTGCTGACCAATGGGAGGACCCGCTAATTGGCTTCCTGGCTGGCCAATGGGAGCGCATGTGCGAGTTCCCGACGTACACCTATGGCGATTTGCACAATCGTGTCACCTTCCCACAGTATAATGACGGCGACTGGTCGGCAAGTGGTTAAAGCCCCTTGCACATAGGACAGTCTAGCTGTGTTTTAGTAGAGGTGCAGGTAGAGGGACAGGTACAGCTTTCAGTCCTGCTTCCTGTAGCCTCAGAGCCTCAAAGAAAGTCATGTACAGGGCTAGTGCAACGATTTTTGACGCCCTAGGCAAAACCTAATTTTGTCCCCCCCATTGGGCTCCACCCCCTTTCCCCCTGCCCATGTATACCTCACCTTTTTTAATAAAGTGCCCATCAAATGCAGCCTCACCAACGCCCATCAAATGCAGCCTCACCAGCTTCCATTCAATCAGGAGTCGGGAAACAGACACAGTCCCCTGCCCGCCTCCGAAACTATGTGTGAATGGAGCAGGGGTTGCCTGCTGATGCTGAGACTTAGTTACTTGCTGCAGAGAGAAGAGAGTAGGAACACCAGTGATCGGGCGCCCTAGGCAGCAGGGTGCCCAAGGCGGCTGCCTAGTTTGCCTAGTGGTAGGACCGACCCTGGTCATGTATGAAGACTTTCTCCTGCCAGGTGCTGTGATTGCAGGCCTGAACAGGGAACAGATATGTATCTAATGCCCAGCATATGTCACTGACTGCATGATGAAGAACCTTCACTCAGTACCACCAGCCCAACACATCTTAGGCCTCTTACACACAGATCAGTTTTTCTTCAGGTTTTTCTTTTCAGTTTACCAAAACTATGTAGTACAAGGGCCTGCCTGATTGCATACAAATTGAGACTCTTGAGGTTTGACCTCATATTAGATGGATTTGGTAAACTGAAAAGAAAAACCTGAAGAAAAACTGATCTGTGTGTAAGAGGCCTTATTAGTACTGGCTCAGGGGCAAATGCAAAGTGCCTCCCATATTCTGCCTTGCCAACTATCACTATGAGAGGAAGACATCCCAACAATCCCTTTTGGCAGACAAAGCACAAGCATTTCATAACTTTCCTCAAACTACTTGATGAATAGGATACTTCAAAACTCATAGATCTCATTTAAGCTTCGACTTCATAGAGAATGATATGTGTAAATACAGGCAACATCTGCGAGGAGCACACTTTTTTTTTTTCTCTACCATAATTTTCCCATTTTGGTTTGTATGGCTGCCAGGCCTGACCACAGCTTTGTCGCATTTGAACTCTTGTTTACAAAGCAGGAGAGGTGATCCAGTATGGGCTGTGACAGGCCCAAACCTGGCATAGCGCGAATCACTTACAGATAATAAATCAAAGTTTTCCTTTCTTGCGTCCAAGCCACATCTTAGTGCTCACAGCCATTACCAATTTACCCTCCTGCAATTTTGGTTGGAAGTCGTGAGCACTAGAACTTATGAGCTTTGCCCTTTATTGCTGCCTGCCAAGTAGTAAATATAAAATGGATTCAGCATTACTAAAAATGGGCATTAAGAATAAAATGGCACATACATAGCAATCTCACCTACACCCCACTATAGAATTATGTTGTCATTTTAAGGGATGAGTCTAGACAACAAGCAAGATGAATCAAAATGTGTGTTGGCCATGTACAGGCACAACTTATGCCAATTTCGGAAGCTTTCTATTGGCTTTTAGTGGATAGTATGAGATTAAAGTGGTTTTAAACTTCAGATGTGAAATATGAACAAAGTTTTTAGCGGGGTGAGTGGGAGGCCCCCCCTCACACCCGCCATTGCCACCAGGGGCATGTAGAAGGATGGCGATTGCCTCCGGGGGGAGGGTCTGCCTACTCCCAACTCCTGCAGTCCGGCTCCTCTCTCTCGAGTTCACGCACAAAAAAAATACACTTTAAAAAAAAAAAAAGACTCGTCGAGCCAAATTTTCCCATTGCCCAACAAGAAAAATAAAGAACATGCTCTCTTTTTGGCTCAACGAGTTTCCCGACGGGTTTCTCGGCGAAAAGTGTACACACGACCGGTTTTCTCGGCAGAATACGTCTCCCATCGAGTTTCTTGCTGGATTCTGCCGATAAAACCGGTCGTGTGTACGCCGCCTGACATTCACAGACATGACTAGGCATGATGGGAATTGTAGTTCTTGAACAACTGGAGGGCCGTAGTTTGAGGACCCCTGCTGTAGAGTGTAACTTTATCGCCCTGCCCCCTTTTTTTCTGACAGCTCAGACAAGCTTTTTAAATTTAGCACAGTGAATGGCTGTAGAGAGGAGAAGACTGAAAATGAGCAGGTACAATCAATATAGGAGGATTTGTTTAATCTCTGTGTATCACCTGATGCCAGTCACTTCTCTTGGTATATGTGAGGGTTTACAACCACTTTAAAAAACAATTCTATAGATGCACTTTGTAGCAGAAAGCCAGGGAAAAATAAACATGAAGAAACATTACAAAACAAATTGAAAAAAGGAGAATGGTGAAATACCTTCATTTTGAAGCTGTTTCAGCACTAAATGCCTCCAGTCTTTCAGATTGAATGGCAGCCAGCATCATTCAAACTACTTCCCCTAAGCCCAGGGTGTCATGGACCTACATTGGTGATGCCACCGTGGCAACCTGGGCTTAGAGTACCTAAAGCACTCACATGAAAGGAGAAGAGGAATGCCTTGTGACACCACTAGATCGTCCTGCAAACCCTTGAAAAAGAAATTCCAATGTCTACATAATGATTATTTACCAGATATACTGTAGACCTGCTGATTTTGGATGTTGGGAGCTGTGACAGACCACTTGTCATCCCGCCCGGTTTTCTCCATCAAGATACAGCTTCCTTTACTCTGGAACCAGTAACCAGGTATTATGGCTGAATGATTTTGCACCCAAGAACTAGACGACACTAGCTTAGGTGCAAACTGGAACTCACTTTAATGTAAATTTCCACAGAATGTATACCACACAAGATCAGTTAAGAGCTTATTCACATTATCCTAAACAATGCAAACCGTAAACAGTAATATCATTAGGAACAGCCAACATAAACAATAATCTAATTAAACAGTAAGCTAATTAACAACTAGTCGCCTAGGTGACTCAGGTCAGTGCCCACCCAAACAGTTCGGCACCAGTATTTAAGAAGACCCACAGCTGTTTCTTTTCACATACATGTTCTCGCTAAGTTTCAAGTTGGCAGAGACCATCATGTCTTCCTCCACTGTTAAATGTGGTAATATTATCTTGCATTATATAACAGGACATCTTGTAGCCCCCTTAAATGCCAGGCCTCATAGTCAGTAAAAAAAGGTTCTACTCTGCTGTCCCCTCCAAAAGCCCCTGTCCTGGTTAGGTCTGTCACATTGAAAACTGGAAGTGCTCCGTAGGGAGGAAGCTGTATCTTGGCAGAAGCACTAAGGTGGTGTGCCAGGCAGTTTATCACACGAGCCATCTTGTTTTCTGCCATCATGCCTCGATACGGTCACGGAAGTCTTTGCGTTTCTCATATCCGCATAATTTACACTTATATGTCCCGGGATTATGAGGGAACACTTCACCTCCCTCTCTCTAATGGAAGGAGATGTTCCAGAGATCCTCATTTGGAGCCAGTGAAAATATAGTCTAAAAATAAGAACGCCTAAACATTTTCTTCTCCCCGCTCCTCCTAAAAATAGGCCAGAGTGGTGAAACTCGCCAGGAATTTCCTCTAAGCCTGAAGTTGGGGAGTGAAAGTGAAGAAATAGTTCTAGCTCTTCCTCACAACACAGTGATTAATGGGCTCTCTTCTCGGATCTCCTCCACTCCCTACTCTTTTCTTCTCCGGAGCCAGATGTGGAGTACTGGATGTAACACTTCCTACTATGTGGTGATCTGGTGTATGAACAATGTATGCACCGCCTGCCCCTTCTCTGTGTTTACAGTAAGAGGTCAGAACCTCATTGAAGAATGTTTATGTGTAGCTGCTTACTGTCCCTATATCGGGAGGATAGTCCTTCTTTCCTGCTATTCTTGACCGTATAAAGATTATGAAGCCGTATAAAACAGTTTAAGCCAAACTCCAAGCAACCAACAAAATAAAAAGGTGAAATACAAATATACACTCATTCACTTGTCACAAGATTTGATATTCTGTTCAGTTTTGTGATCAAAGCACCACTTCCATGCTGCATAGCCAGGTCCCTGACCTTATTTTTTCCCTAGTACAGTTAAAGGAGAAGTACAGCCAAAGCTTGGCTGTACTTCTCCTGTGGATCACAGGAGTGCAGTTCGTTCTGCACTGCTGTGACTCGTTTTCAGCAGACAGCGGGCTAAATTCGCCACCCGCTCGCCCCCGAGTTACAGAGCGGGGAACGAGAGCTGTGAGTGTAAACACACAGCGCTCGTTCCTGTCAGCGGGGAAAACGCTGATCTTCCGTTCATACAATGTATGAACGGAAGATCAGTGATTCCCCCTAGTGAGTCCACCCCCCCATACAGTTAGAACACAAATAGGAACACACTTAAAGCGGATGGTTCACTAGAAAAAAATATTAAAAGCCAGCAGCAACAAATACTGCAGCTGCTGACCTTAAATATTAGGACACTTACCTGTCCTGGAGTCCAGCGGCGTCCGCAGCAGAGGATGAGCGATCGCTCGTCACCCTGCTGCTCCCCCCTCCATCCACGGTGAGGGAACCAGGAAGTGAAGCGCTGCGGCTTCACTGCCCGGTTCCCTATGGCGCATGCGCGAGTCGCGCTGCGCCCGGCAATTGGCTCCCGCTGTGTGCTGGGAGCTGAGAGTTCCCAGCACACAACGGGGGGGCGACGGGATGTCGCCAAAAAACCCGTCTTTTGCCCGAGACTGCGGGCCGGAAGTGGTTGCAGATACCTGTCTTTAGACAGGTATCTGCACCCCCCTCCCCCCTGAAAGGTGTCAATTGTGACACCGGAGGGGGGGAGGGTTCCGATCAGCGGATCTTCACTTTAGGGTGGAGATCCGCTTTAACCCTTTCCCCGCCCCCTAGTGTTAACCCCTTCACTGCCAATGGCATTTTTATAGTAATCCAATGCATTTTTATAGCATTGATCGCTATAAAAATGCCAATGGTCCCAAAAATGTGTCAAAAGTGTCCGATGTGTCCGCCATAATATCGCAGTACCGAAAAAAACCGCTGATCGCCGCCATTACTAGTAAAAAATAAATAATAAAAATGCCATAAAACTACCCCCTTTTTTGTAAACGCTATCAATTTTGCGCAAACCAATCAATAAACGCTAATTGCGATTTTTTTTTAAACGAAAAATATGTAGAAGAATACGTATCGGCCTAAACTGAGGAAGAAATTGTTTTTTTTATATCTTTTTTGGGGATATTTATTATAGCAAAATGTAAAAAAATATTGCATTTTTTTCAAAATAGTCGCTCTATTTTTGTTTATAGCGAAAAAAATAAAAACCGCAGAGATGATCAAATACCACCAAAAGAAAGCTCTATTTGTGGGAAAAAAAGGACGCCAATTTTGTTTGGGAGCCACGTTGCACGACCGCGCAATTGTCAGTTAAAGCGACGCAGTGCCGAATCACAAAAAGTGCTCTGGTCTTTGGACAGCAATATGGTCCGGGGCTAAAGTGGTTAAATGGTTTGCACTATGGAAGTTTCCTATTTGTGTTTCATGTCTTATCCTTGAAATCGGTGGCAAGAGGTCACTGTATTTACTCCTGTCAGATCATATGTGTGCAGGCACTATCCTACTAAAGCGGCTGTGACCATCTATTTAACCACTTAAGACCCAGACCTTTATGCAGGTTAAGGACCTTGCCCCTTTTTGCGATTCGGCACTGCACCGCTTTAATTGATAATTGCGCAGTCGTGCGGCGTGGCTCCCAAACAAAATTGGCGTCCTTTTTTCCCCACAAATAGAGCTTTCTTTTGGTGGTATTTGATCACCTCTGCAGTTTTTATTTTTTGCGCTATAAACAAAAATAGAACGACAATTTTGAAAAAAATTCAATATTTTTAACTTTTTGCTATAATAAATATCCCAAAAAAGATATAAAAAAAAGTTTTTTTTCCCCCAGTTTAGGCCGATAAAAAAAATTGCAATAAGTGTTTATCGATTGGTTTGCGCAAAATATCTAGCGTTTACAAAATAGGTGATAGTTTTATGGCATTTGTATTAATATTTTTTTTTACGCCGCTGGCGGCGATCAGCGATTTTTCTCGTGACTACGACATTATGGCGACATTATGGCGGACACAACAGACAATTTTGACACATTTTTGGAACCATTGTCATTTTCACAGCAAAAAGTGCTATAAAACTGTGAAAATGACAATGCAGTGAAGGAGTTGACCACTAGGGGGCACTGTAGGGGTTAAGTGTGACTTCATATGTGTCTCTTACTGTAGGGTGACGTCAGTAATCGTCTTTCCCTATATCAGGGAACAGACGATCACTGACATTGCCACAATGAAGAACGGGGAAGGTGTGTTTACACACATCTCTCCCCGTTCTTCAGCTCCAGTGACCGATCGCGGGACACCGGCGGCGATCGGGTCTGCGGGTCCCACGGGCACGGTCACGGAGCTTAGGACCAGGCCGCGAGGGTGCCGCCGGCGGCATACTCACGACCCCACGGCTGGGCTCTTAAAAGAGGACTTGCCAATGGTGTCACTGGTCTCTAGTGTATGTATAGGCTGCATTCTCAATGGTGTCACTGGTCTCTAGTGTATGTATAGGTTGTATTCTCAATGGTGTCACTGGTCTCTAGTGTATGTATAGGCTGCATTCTCAATGGTGTCACTGGACTCTAGTGTATGTATAGGCTGCATTCTCAATGGTGTCACTGGTCTCTTGTGTATGTATAGGCTGCATTCTCAATGGTGTCACTGGTCTCTAGTGTATGTATAGGTTGCACTCTTAATGGTGTCACTGGTCTCTAGTGTATGTATAGGCTGCATTCTCAATGGTGTCACTGGTCTCTTGTGTATGTATAAAGGGCCGGCCTTTGGGGTGTGCGAGCTGTGCGGCCGCACAGGGCGCCATGGGCAACAGGGGCGCCGTGAGGCCATCACAGCTTGCAGAATGTGAGTAACCCCCTCCTCTCTCTCCATCACCCCCCCTCCTCTCTCTCTCTCTGTCCCCCCCCTCTCTCTCTGTCACCCCTCCTCCTCCCTCTCTGTCACCCCCCCTCCTGCCTCCTCCCCCTTTATCTCACCTCCCTCCTCCCACCTCTTTCCCTCCTCAGGGGATGGGGCCCCCACGAGGTAGGCTGTATGGGGCCCCAATTATTGCTGACATCCACCCTATGAGTGAGTGTACCAGTTTGGATGTGTCTTGCCGACACACTGTGTATATGTTTAGGTGACCAGGGGGCAAGGGGTGAAGATGGGGGGGCGCCACAGGATTAGCTCGCACAGGGCGCCTGAACACCTAAGGCCGGCCCTGTATGTATAGGTTGCATTCTCAATGGTGTCACTGGTCTCTAGTGTATGTATAGGCTGCATTCTCAATGGTGTCACTGGTCTCTAGTGTATGTATAGGTTGCATTCTCAATGGTGTCACTGGTCTCTAGTGTATGTATAGGCTGCATTCTCAATGGTGTCACTGGACTCTAGTGTATGTATAGGCTGCATTCTCAATGGTGTCACTGGACTCTAGTGTATGTATGGACTGCATTCTCAATAGTGTCACTGGTCTCTAGTGTATGTATAGGCTGCATTCTCAATAGTGTCACTGGTCTCTTGTGTTTGTATAGACTGCATTCTCAATAGTGTCACTGGTCTCTAGTGTATGTATAGGTTGCATTCTCAATGGTGTCACTGGTCTCTAGTGTATGTATAGGCTGCATTCTCAATGGTGTCACTGGTCTCTTGTGTATGTATAGGTTGCATTCTCAATGGTGTCACTGGTCTCTAGTGTATGTATAGGCTGCATTCTCAATGGTGTCACTGGTCTCTAGTGTATGTATAGGTTGCACTCTCAATGGTGTCACTGGTCTCTAGTGTATGTATAGGTTGCATTCTCAATGGTGTCACTGGTCTCTAGTGTATGTATAGGTTGCATTCTCAATGGTGTCACTGGTCTCTAGTGTATGTATAGGCTGCATTCTCAATGGTGTCACTGGTCTCTAGTGTATGTATAGGTTGCACTCTCAATGGTGTCACTGGTCTCTAGTGTATGTATAGGTTGCATTCTCAATGGTGTCACTGGTCTCTAGTGTATGTATAGGTTGCATTCTCAATGGTGTCACTGGTCTCTAGTGTATGTATAGGTTGCATTCTCAATGGTGTCACTGGTCTCTAGTGTATTTATAGGCTGCATTCTCAATGGTGTCACTGGTCTCTAGTGAATGTATAGGCTGCATTCTCAATGGTGTCACTGGTCTCTAGTGTATGTATAGGTTGCACTCTCAATGGTGTCACTGGTCTCTAGTGTATGTATAGGTTGCATTCTCAATGGTGTCACTGGTCTCTAGTGTATGTATAGGTTGTATTCTCAATGGTGTCACTGGTCTCTAGTGTATGTATAGGTTGTATTCTCAATGGTGTCACTGGTCTCTAGTGTATGTATAGGTTGTATTCTCAATGGTGTCACTGGTCTCTAGTGTATGTATAGGTTGTATTCTTAATGGTGTCACTGGTCTCTAGTGTATGTATAGGTTGTATTCTCAATGGTGTCACTGGACTCTAGTGTATGTATAGGCTGCATTCTCAATGGTGTCACTGGTCTCTAGTGTATGTATAGGTTGTATTCTCAATGGTGTCACTGGTCTCTAGTGTATGTATAGGTTGCATTCTCAATGGTGTCACTGGTCTCCAGTGTATGTATAGGTTGCATTCTCAATGGTGTCACTGGTCTCTAGTGTATGTATAGGTTGCATTCTCAATGGTGTCACTGGTCTCTAGTGTTTGTATAGGCTGCATTCTCAATGGTGTCACTGGTCTCCAGTGTATGTATAGGTTGCATTCTCAATGGTGTCACCAGTGTGTAATGATTGCATAGATAGCATTTTCAATTACGTCACTGCCGGTCTTTAATGATTGTATAGATTGCATTGTCAATGATGTCACTGGTCTCTAGGGAATGGAAGGACTTCTTTCATAGTGATATCATCGCTCTCCAGCGAATTGATGGGCTTGTCTTTTTGGTCATGCTCTTGTCCTGGGTTTGAACATAAATTATTTGATCAGTACAGCCAATGGTGGGAAAAATAAAATAAAAATAACTATATTTTCTCTCTCTCCCCATGTTAAACTTGCTGAATGAGAATGTTTTATTTGTATTTTTCCTTAGAGAAATGGAATGAGAATCCTTGTAAAACACTCCGTAGGTCTGTGTAATATTATATGAGATTAATATTTTCTTCAAATATGCGTTTATAAAGTGTCATAAAAAATATTAATACAAACATAGGCGCCTTGCTGCACACTGGCTGCTCACAAATTGGATGGGCCTTAAAGTCGAAGAAAAAATAAAGTTAATGGGGAAGTCCAGCCAAAGCTTGATTGGTTGTACTTCTTCTTTGGATTACAGCAATGCAGTTCGTTCTGCACTCCTGTGACCGTTTTCAGCAGACAGCGGGCTGAAGTCTGCTGTCTGCTGATGTCACAGAGCCGGTCCAGGCTTAGGCAAGATCGTGACAATGAAGCCGGGATCCACCCACATGCCTGGACCGGCACCTGGCTCAGCCTCTCAGGAAGCCGCCGTGACTCTGAGCCATCCACTCCCACCCCCTCCTTACCCCAGCGCTCCAGTGAGTGTGGGGGGGGGGGCAAAGCAGAGAGCTGATGAGTGACAGTCACCAGCTCTCTGCTCAGGGAGATCTGAGTACCGAGCGATCGGCATGTTTGATCGCTCAGTTCTCAGTGTAATAAAGAGGAAATCTTCCAATGGGGACATAAGTTCTTGTGACCTGAGGGTCCCCAAAGGAGTCCCTTATTTTGCAGAGATTTCCTCACTTCCTGTTTTGTCTATGGGACAGGAAGTGAAGAAAAATCTCTCCCATGGCACACAGATGGAAGAATCGGGGACTCTTGAATGGGGACTGTGTGATCAGGGTACTGTGTGACTTGGGGCTCTGTGTGAGCGGGGGGGGGGCTGTGATGGGGGGGCTCTGTGATGGGAACTGTGTGACTGGGCGCTGTGTGTGACGGGGGGGGGGGGGGGGTCTGTGATGGGGGGCTGTGTGATCGGGGAGCTCTGAAAGTCTGGTATCTGCACATTTGAGATACCCCCCATCCAGTGGATCCAGCTCTGTCCCTGCTGAGATACTCTCATTGCCGGCCACAGCTCCTTCCCGCACCGACATCTTTTCTCTTTTACTTTATTGAGAGGTCCACCGTCTCTTCCTGGGTTCAGCGGTAGGGCCTCTCGATGATGTGCTGATAGGGCCACCTCTTCCTCCTTTCCTTGAATTGAGTGCCCCAGGGAAGATGTCACATGTGACGAAACATGTTGGTGGGGCTACGCGCCAACTCCATTGCGCCCCACGTGACCTTAAAAGTGCGGATGTTCGTTTTGTTTGCCGGCAAAGCACTTTTCATATGCACATACATATTTTATATCCTGTAAGTAGCCATTTGCCTTTCTTTTTCAATAACTACAATTGTTAAATGGTATCACTATCACACTATTGGAGCCCTTTTCCTCCTCCTATATATTTCTCCCTGGATGACCGGTGACATCACCCCGTGAGGGCATACCCTAGTGAAGGATCCATCTACCGTTCCATCACTCAAAGCTTGGCTCCTATATCTTGTAGAGGTTATTCTGCTTACCTATTCAACCATCCTAGCTATAGGTGGTCCCTACTATCTGGTAAGAGTCCCCGATTACCACATTTGGTGTCCCACACAAGACTCTACACTAATTACTATTAACACATATTAACTATTTTTGTTGGGATTTTTCCTCATTACACCAAATGACTCATTGATTCATTTATTCAGTGATTTCAATTTTTCATATTGCACCATGCGCCATGATGTTTTTCTTTCAGCGTGTCATAGCACTTCCAGCAATCATTATGGACTAGCGCGATTTTATTTTTGTTTATGAATGTTACCTTGATATATCAGTTGGTTAATCGTAGGGGCCCTCATTGCCATTGTTTTTGTTGTTTCACGTATGTTTTATAGCGTGTTGTATCACCGATTTTTATCCTGGGACGTACATTTTCCGGGAGGCACAGTGCGCGTCATTTGCCTAAGGCAAGTGACATGCATGGGGTGGCGAGCGGAATTTACATAAAAAGAAAAAAGGAAGTACACAAAAGGGGGAAAAAAAAGAAATGCCCTATTTCTGCAGAGGAAGGGAGGACAGGTGGAGCAGCGAGATGATCTTTGAGAGACTGAAGGTCCATTTTAGGTTAGCCTAAGGGTCCTTACACACGGAGCGGTCCGTTTTTCGGTCCGCTCCGTGTGTCCGTCAGCTCAGCGGGGGGTCTCCGCTGAGCTGTCGGGCGGACGGGGCGGTCCCCGCACACTGTGCAGGGACCGCCCCGTCTCTCCTCCGCTCTCCCCTATGGGGAGTCGGATGGAAACGGACCGTCTGTCCGTTTGCATCCGATCCGTTTGGCCGGACGGAAGAAAAATAGGACATTCTTCCGTCCGCAAAAACGGATGCGGATCGAGCGGACGTTAGCGGATGCATCATCCGCTAACGGATCCGCTCCCATAGGGACCCATTACAAGTCCGTAAACGGACTTGTAATGAGCGGACTGTTCGTCCGCTAGTGTGAAAGGGCCCTAACGGTGAGAACTATATTAAAGGATTTTTTTTCTCTTTATTTTTGTATCCAGACCTGTGACATGACTGTGTTTTGTGCATAATGTTACTCATTATAAAATAAACCTAGAAATACCATGTGATTCTTTTTTTACTCTCCCCCTCCTGCAGTTAGTAAGGAAAAATAAACACAGTTTTTAATGCGCTTGACACTAACGCGTCCTATTTTTAGCGATTCCTTTGTGGCGACTTCAGAACGTCTTGTCCTCCGCAGTCGGTTTTATATCTCCCCAAAGGCTTAAAGATTGCAGGGGGATCTCCGAAACGCAAGGGGAGTCTCTGTTATGTTCAGCTTCTTCGGATTAACTTTCATACTCCCACCGCTTGGCCAACCGAAGCCGTTCTTTGTGAGTTTGATTCCTGGTGTCATCCCCGTAATATGTGACTATTGTGCCATTTAGAATTTTCCAAAGGGGAGCTGTCATTGGATGACACCACAGTGCAATTCCTGCACAAAACCTCCAGACACGCACCTGGCAATCTACACTGAGCTTCATCGCTCAGCCTACAGACATTGGAGCATGAGAGGGAGGTTGCACAACATGGAATCATTTCACAAAAGTCTAGAGTCTCTTGTAGGAGCACTGGTATAAAACTTGCTGAATCTGACTGCCCTAGATAAGAATAAATATAATGCTGTGAAGCTATTGGGTAGAAGTTTCTTGATTTAAATGAATGTAAACCCATTAGAACGACTTATTGCATATGAGCATTAAATGAGACCCTAATGCCACGTACACAAAACCGTTTCTTCGGGTTGTAAAAAATGACATTTTTAACCACTTAACGCTCGCCCACTCTATATATACGTCCTATTTTTAAAGATGGATATCTCGGTTGTGGCAGCAGCTGCTGCCACAACCGAGATATCGTGTGCAGGCCCCTGCCCACTGTAAAGATGGATAACGGCGGTCTCCGCGGCGGATTCGCCACGAGATCGCCGTTATCGGTGGTGGGAGAGGGGCCCCCCCTCCTGCCGCGGATGCGATCGGGTCTGCTCGTCTGCTGTCCGGGGATGCGAGTGAGGGAAAAGTCCCTCACCCGTCCCCATAGCTCTGCTGGGTGGAAGTGACGTCAAAACGTCAGTCCCGCCCAGCGTCTTAAAGAGACAATTTTTTTGTTTACCACTTTTTCTTTTTCTTTTTTTCTTTTTTCTTTTTCATTTAAGCCTAAATATGTTTACATTCCTTGTAATAGGAATAAAAGTGATAATTATTATTTTTTTTATTTTATTTCAGTGTTAAAAATGATAAAATAAATAAAAATAAATCCGAAACCAAATACGCGAGTAGCGACCGCATATGAAAACGGCGTTCAAACCACACAAGTGAGGTATCGCCGCGATCGTTAGAGCGAGAGCAATAATCTAAGCCCAAGACCTCCTTTGTAACTCAAAAAATTGAATTTTTTAAACGTCGCCTATCGAGGGTAAAAGTTTGACGCCATGCCACGAGCGGGCACAATTTTTAAGCGTGACATGTTGGGTATTATTTTACTCGGCGTAACATTATCTTTCACAATATGTAAAAAAGATTTAATGCAAAAAAGTGTTTTTTTTCCCAAAAAAGTGCGCTTGTAAGACCGCTGCAAAGTATTGCAATGACTGCCATTTTATTCTCTAGGGTGTTAGAAAAAAAATATATAATGTTTGGGGGTTTTAAGTAATTTTCTAGCAAAAAAAAAAAATGTTTTAGTCTCATAAACATGAAATCTGAAAAACACCCTCGGTCCTTAAGTGGTTAATGGACTAGAAAAAACTACGTTTTTTTTAACCCGATCGTTAAAACGGCCTTGCCTACACATGATCGTAAAAAAAAAATGCAAAGCGCAGTGACGTACAACGGCACTATAAAGGGGAAGTTCCTTGCGGATGGTGTTACCCTTGGGGCTGTGTTTGCTGATTTTGTGTTAGTAAAAGACGATTTGCGCTTTTCAGTCTGTTACAGCGTGATGAATGTGCTTACTCCATTGTGAACGCTAGTTTTACCAGAACGAGCGCTCCCGTCTCATAACTTGCTTCTGAGCATGCACGTTTTTTTCACAACGTCAAAGCCCACACACGACCATTTTTTACGACGTTAAAAAGGTCAACGTTAAAAATGACGTGAAAAATTAGAGCACGTTCTAAATTTTTAATGCCCATTTTTTACATTGTAAAAAATGCTCTGAAGCCCACACACGATGGTTTTTAATGACATTAAAAAAACACGTCATTTTTTACAACCCGAAAAATGGTCGTGTGTACGCGGCATTACAATATTTGGCAATAAATCACATAATTTCACATAATTCAAATTCATATTTTTTTTTTGCTTCTTTTATCTTCACGTGATGTACTGTACCTCTGCACCTCACTGTCCGATAGTGGAGCTGAGGTTAGTTTTAGCGTGTGACAAAGCTCTGAGCCTGAACGTTATATGAAAGAACATATCTCCAGCATCCCTTCAGATGTGCATGCTCTTCTCTACCGGACACTGGTTGCTCCAGACTCATCAGACCAGGCAACGTTTGTCTAATCTTCTATTGTCCGATTTTGGTGAGCCTGTGAGAATTGTAGCCTCAGTTTCCTGTTTTTAGCTGACAGGAGTGGCACCCGGTGTGGTCTTCTGCTGCTGTAGCCCATCTGGTTCAAGGTTCGATGTGTTGTGTGCGTTCAGAGATGGTATTCTGCATACCTTGGCTGTAATGAGTAGTTATTTAAGTTACTGTTGCTTTTCTATTATCTGAAATCAGTCTGCCCATTCTCCTCTGACCTCTACAAGGCATTTTCCTCCACACAGCAGCCGCTCACTGGATATTTTCTTTTTTTCGGACTATTCCCAGTAAACTATAGAGATGGTTGTGTGTGTGAAAATTCCAGTAGATCAGCAGTTTTTGAAATACTCAGACCAACCTGTCTGGCACCAACAACCATGCCACGTTCAAAGTCACTTCAATCCCCTTTCTTCCTCTGTCTGATGCTCGGTTTGAACTTCAGCAAGTCGTCTTCACCACGTCAACATGCCTAAATGCATTCAGCTGCTCTCATGTGATTGCCTAAATAGCAATTTGTGTTTCCAAGCAATTGAACAGGTGTACATAATAAAGTGGCCGGTAAATGTGTGTGTGTGTGTGTATATATATATATATATATATATATATATATATATATATATATATATATATGTGTATCTGTATGTATGTAATGTATATATATATATATATATATATATATATATATATATATATATATATATATAGATATTGTGTGTGTGTGTATATATATATATATATATATAATATTGTACAGTATATATACAGTGTGTGTGTATATATATATATATATATATATATATATATATATATATATATATATATATATATATACTGAGCTAAGTGTGGAAGAATGTTCTTGTTGTCCCTATGCTATTTGACAGATGTATATGCCCATCACTTCATTATATTAGAACCGGTTTAGATTCAGCCAGGACCCCCCAACAAGCGGCGATAACCAGCGCGGCCTCCTGTTATAAATGGGCCCGTTCCCTTTGGTTGCGGACAGACTTGGCACTGTTACAGCAAACACAGCTCCCAATGACTTTTCCAGACTCAGTTGGTAAAATATACAAATGATAGCATGTTGGTATTCTTCGGGCTGGACCACTGACATATGGAAGAGGGGGGGGGGGGCTTTCTTGCATAATTCAGTTTAAATGTAAAAACTTTCTTATAGCTACAGTCATTATAAAAAAGCTATGTATCTGGATTTAAAGCTCAACTCCAGCCAATAATAACAAAATTTAATCAGCCAAAAAACGCGCCCCGTCCTGCCAAGCTCGCGCGCAGAAGCGAACACATACGCGAGTAGTGCCCGCATATTTAAATGGTATTCAAACCACACGTGTGAGGTATCGTCGTGATCGTTGGAGTGAAAGCAATAATTCTAGCCCTAGACCTCCTCTGTAACTCAAAACATGCAACCTGTAGAATTGTTTAAAGATTTTAAAGGGTAAAAGTTTGTCACCATTCCACGAGTGGATGCAATTTTGAAGCATGGCATGTTGGGTATCAATTTACTCGGCGTAACATTGTCTTTCACAATATAAAAGAAATTGGTTTTATTTTTTTATTAAAAGGGTGTATTTTTTTTCCCCAAAAAAGTGCGCTTGTAAGACCGCTGTGCAAATACGGCGTGACAGAGTATTGCAACGATCGCCATTTTATTCTCTAGGGTGTTAGAAAAAAATATATATATAATGTTTGGGGGCTCTAAGTAGAGGGAAGAAGATGGCAGTGAAACACTGGGGAAGCTCCATTAGAATTGCTGGATTGCTGGTCTACTTGTCATGCCAACGGCCACCACAAGATAGCGCCAGATCACAGAAGGACGCTTAGGCCTGCAGAAGGCCGCAATTACGCGGCGGGGGAGGTGGGGACGCACGGAGACACATCATTGGAGTATCCTGTGTCTCCGTGCGCCCTTACCTCCCCCGCCGCTCGATCGTGTCGGGCCGTGCCGGAAGGTAATTGAGGCCTCGGCTTTGCGGCCTTCAGCAGGCCTAAGCTTCCTTCCCCGGGCACCAGGTCGCTAATGCTAGTTGCATTTGCGCCCGGACGCATGCGGGCCACAGGCTAGGCTATCCCCCAGGGCATATGATATTGATACTACCATACAGGTATTCTTTCAATTTAAATCACAGGCTTTCCTGCTTTGGACTGTCTACACTGCTAGACTCGGCCACTACATTTGGACATTATTCCTATTGTGGCTTTTTCCACTGCCCCAGCTTTATATGGTGTTCTGGTTGCAGAACAGATGAATGACATATTTAATGTCCTACTGCTAAAAAAACACCTGCCTTGTCCTGAGGAAGCCAAAAGGCAAAACGCGTTGACAACGCACAGAGGATATTATTCCACACTATTATATATCTCATATGGTCCTTTTTATATTAATTGTATTTGTAAAAATAAAAATTGTAATAGATATATATTTTCTCTAATATTTGTTGTTTCTGTCTTGCCTCCAAAGTCCGCCCAATCGCTGCCCCTTTAGCAGTATTTTTTCTATGTTTCTGAGCACTTCCAGTTTCAGAGCTGTCTCACCAGCCAGTCTGGCCAGGAAGGGAAGCAGATCAAGCACAAATCTTGCTTGATCTGTTAGGGCAGAGGACCTGGGAGACATCAGGGGTGTAACAGAACCTGGATGTTTCATTAAAGAGAACCTGTCACCTGCCCAGTGCAATCTACTAGCTGATAATGTGTAATAATACTGAAAAAAAAGGTAGCGGAGCGCACAGCAGCAGGCTTACATTCTTGCATTCCATTAAGTGTTCTGCTGTTCTGCACATCATAGTCACAAAACTATGAAGTCGAAGTTCACATGGGTTTGATTATTACTGTTGACTTTTTTGTGAGGTGCGGCGGCAGTAAACACACAGGCCCAGATTCAGAGAGCCATTACGCCTGTCTAACTGGTGTTAGACTGGAGTAATTTTCAAATTACGCCCGTTTTCTAGCTAGTCGAAAACCTCAAACCATGAATAGACGGCTGCGGGCTTCAATTCAACTGGATTACGTGTTTGTACGCCTTGGGATCTACGCTGCAATAAAATTGCGGCCACTGGGTGGACTTCCCGTCGTTTTCGGCGTCGGGGTATGCAAATGAACACTTTGCCGGCGATCTCCGAAATTACGATCTTCAATCGCAATCTCTTACGGCACCTTTAGTCATCTTTTATTTGCGTAACACTATACCAGCTTTTGGCTGCTCTAATATTAGACAGCCCATGTTAAGTATGGCCGTCGTGCCCGCGTCGAATTTCTACGTTTTCCGACGTCTTTTATTATTTTTAACGTAAGTCGTCCGGGAATAGGAATGTTCGTAAACGCTGCTACTCAAACAACGAATGACGTAACGACGTGATTTCGCGCAATGCATGGCGGGAAAATTTCTGAACGGAGCATGCGCAGTTCGATCGCCGCGGGGACGCGCTTAATTTAAATGCTTCACGCCCCCTAATCGCGTATTTCGATTACGCGGCGAGAAATAGACTACGCCGCCGTAGCGTACAGGCAAAAATCTACCAGGATTCGGTGTAGAGCCTGGTAAAATACGGCAGCGTAGAGTATTTCGATTACGCAGCGGAATATTAAGTGTATGTGAATCTGGGCCACAGAGTCCAGTTGCAGAGAACAGGATTTGTATTAATGCAGAATCCATTAATTTACATTGACAACAACCCCGGCGGGAAGGCACCCGGCCAGGAACACCCATGGCATGTAACGGCAATGTGTAGCAGACCAGACCTCAGATGTGCCAACAGCATCTGTTTTGAGGGGCGGAATGCAGCCTGGCCGGTCCGAACTCAAATGGGGTGATTTCCAGGAAGGAAGATGTGTCCCTATCCTTTCTGGAACCTGTCCCTGTTAGACGGGCGACCTGTCCCTACAATAACCACATGCAAAATGCACGCCAAGCCTTGAGCCAAGGCCTTAAATAGGCTCTGCCTAACTCAAGATGCCTGCCAGAGTCACATGGGGTGGCAGCATCCAATAAGATAGTTTCCCCAGTGACCCAGGAAACCATAAAGGAACCATGTTCCTCTTGACTTCCTCTCTCCCTGCAATGCCACTGCTGTTAAGCGCCACCTGTAGTGGAGAAAGTAGACTGCACCTGTCTACACCTCTGCCACCTGACAGGGTTTTTCCGCTACCCTTACTCATTACGTAACCACTCTGAGATATTCCACAAGAACTGGATTTAGGCCACTACACAGCTCCCTACAAGACTTGTGTGCAGCCAGAAATATTCTCCACAGGAGGAGGATACCTCAGGTTGCCCACACCACCACCTACGTGGTCACCCACAACCTCACCAGATATGAGTTATTGCTTTGTTTCTTTTGCATAGATTTTGTAATGCAATACTATACAGGAAAGACTCGCCTGCATTCTTTCTTCTTTTCTTTGTATGCTCTCATCTTTTTGTACCGTGAGAGTGATCCAGATCCAAAATGACCACATTGGGAACTTGTTACCTTTCTTGCTACCACAAAGGGGCTAGGTGCAAAAAGAAATTAAAAAGTATTTTAAAATAATAACGTTTGCAAAAAAATAAACGGCAAATGTAGAATGTGAAGGATGTCCTATGTAGGGCGTATATTACTAAAGTAGAAATTTGGGTAAAATTTTCATGGTAATCTTTTCATCTGTGTAACGTGTTTGTAGCTCCTGTTGGTAGCTGCATGATTGTCCATAGACTTTCCCAGTTGAGACTCTGCTCTTTAATTTCCTCTCACCACATTTTGTTAACAATCTCATTTGAGTTTGTGGGCCAGACCCTAGCGTTTTAGTGAGAACAAGTTCTAACCCTGGTCCCTGCCACTGGCCATATGGGATCCTGTGCAGTCCCTCCGAGATAAACTGTGCTTTCTGAGATAAGCATTCCTCTGACCCCATCCAGACCTTTCTCATATCAGCTGCTGTCCCTTCTGACTGCCTGCTGGCCTATGTCAGCTCCACTACAGACTCAATAACATTTGAGGCTTAACGGAGACCTGATTTTATTTATGCGGTAGTTGTTTAACCACTTAAGACCCGGACCAAAATGCAGGTAAAGGACCTTGCCCCTTTTTGCGATTCGGCACTGCGTCGTTTTAACTGACAATTGCGCGGTCGTGCGACGTGGCTCCCAAACAAAATTGGCGTCCTTTTTTCCCCACAAATAGAGCTTTCTTTTGGTGGTATTTGATCACCTCTGCGGTTTTTATTTTTTTGCGCTATAAACAAAAATAGAGCGACAATTTTAAAAAAAATGCAATATTTTTTACTTTTTGCTATAATAAATATCACCCAAAAATATATAAAAAAAAAACATTTTTTTTCCTCAGTTTAGGCCGATACGTATTCTTCTACCTATTTTTGGTAAAAAAAATCGCAATGGTTTTCGCTAAATTTATAGCGTTTACAAAATAAGGGATAGTTTTTATTTTTTTACTACTAATAGCGGCGATCAGCGATTTTTTTCGTGACTGCTACAATATGGCGGACACTTCGGACAATTTTGACACATTTTTGGGACAATTGTCATTTTTACAGCAAAAAATGCATTTAAATTGCATAGTTTACTGTGGAAATGACAGTTGCAATTTGGGAGTTAACCACAGGTGGCGCTGTAGGGGATATGTGACCTATGTGTTGTGTTTACAACTGTAGGGGGGTGTGGCTGTAGGTGTGATGTCATCGATCGCGTCCCCCTATTACAGGGATGACGCGATCGATGCTACGGCCACAGAGAAGCACGAGGAAGCCGTGTGTACACACGGCTCTCCCCGTTCTTCCGCTCCAGGGACGGATCGCCGCACTGCAGCGGCGATCGGGTCCGCGAATCCCGCGGTTCCGGTCCTGGAGCTTCGGACCGGGTCGCGGGCGCGCGCCCGCGACCCACGGGTGGGTACTAAAATCAACGTATATATACGTTGATGTGCCCAGCCGTGCCATTCTGCCGACGTAAATGTGCAGTAGGCGGTCCTTAAGTTGTTAACAGATACAACCCTTTCTATTAAAGCGGTGGTCCCCAAACTGTGGCCCTAAGGCCAGATGTGACATTTTGCTTGCTTTTATTTGGCCCTTGGGGCCCTGTTTAACCACTTAAGCCACGGACCAATATGCTGCTAAATGCCCAAAGGTGTTTTTACAATTCGACACTGCGTCCCTTTAACAGACAATTGCGCGGTCGTGCGACGTGGCTCCCAAACAAAATTTGCGTGCTTTTCTTCCCACAAATAGAGCTTTCTTTTGATGGTATTTGATTGCCTCTGCGATTTTTATTTTTTGCGATATGAACGGAAAATAGACCGAAAATTAAAAAAAAAAATATTTTCTACTTTTTGTTATAAGAAAAATCGAATAAACTAAATTTTAAACGACCGCCGCATGTAGCGGGGAGGGTCCCAATCGGACCCCCGACCCGCGGGAAGGCAGGGACATACCAGTACGCCCACCTGCCTGTACGTGCCATTCTGTGGACGTACATATACATGCGGCGGGCGTTAAGTGGTTAATTCACTGATACCAATGAAAGGTACAATTCATCCCAATGACACCAACAATAGGGCACAATTCATACCAATTAGATCAACTGGGGCACAGTTCCTCTTAATGGCACCAAAAATTGGGGCCCAATGAAATCAAAGATGGAGCACAATTCCTCCCAATGACACCAGCGATGGGTCCCAATTCCTCCCAATGACACCAGTGATGGGTCCCAATTCCTCCCAATGACACCAGTGATGGGTCCCAATTCCTCCCAATGACACCAGCGATGGGTCCCAATTCCTCCCAATGACACCAGCGATGGGTCCCAATTCCTCCCAATGACACCAGCGATGGGTCCCAATTCCTCCCAATGACACCAGCGATGGGTCCCAATTCCTCCCAATGACACCAGCGATGGGTCCCAATTCCTCTCAATGACACCAGCGATGGGTCCCAATTCCTCCCAATGACACCAGCGATGGGTCCCAATTCCTCCCAATGACACCAGCGATGGGTCCCAATTCCTCCCAATGACACCAGCGATGGGTCACAATTCCTCCCAATGACACCAGCGATGGGTCACAATTCCTCCCAATGACACCCAATGGACCGAAATTGAATGTTGTAACTTGTTTTAGCCATTTTATCTTTTAATGGACTATTCCAGGGTTTGTCAAAATCAGCGCGTCCGGGCACAATTTCGACTAGAATTAGCGACCTGGCAAGGAAGCTTAGGCCTGCAGAAGGCCGCAAAGCCGAGGCCTCAATTACCCTCCGGCACGGCCTGACACGATCGACCGGCGGAGGAGGTAGGGGCGCAAGGAGACACAGTATACCCCATGCTGTGTCTCCGTGTGCCCCCACCTCCCCCTCCACGCGATCGCGGCTGGCCACGCCGGCCGGTAATTGCAGCCTTCTGCAGGCCTAAGCGTCCTTCTGTGATTTGGCGCCATCTTGTAATATAAATGATCAGAATTGCCCTGATACACCTCTGCTGCACAGCCATTCACTGGGAAGCTCAGTGTACTGCTGCTTTCCTCCCCCTACCTCTTATGCAGCCGAGAACAGAGGGAATGTGATC
The DNA here is from genome assembly GCA_029574335.1 of Rana kukunoris. NCBI lineage: Eukaryota > Metazoa > Chordata > Amphibia > Anura > Ranidae > Rana > Rana kukunoris. Next base: position 35,041,703 of record CM056050.1, on the reverse strand, counting down.
ACTTAGAAAAAAAAAGGGGGAAAAGGCATTTATAATGTGTTTTTCAAATATCTAGATGTAGCACCCTCTATCATAGGTAGGTGTTAGAGGTGAGGATTTTTGTGTAGTAGCTGCCAGACAGATACATTTAGGCAGGCCTATGCTTTAGGGTAGGCTTGCTTGTTTTGATCTGGGGGGCAGGGAGTGGTTAGTGTAGCAGTGGGTGTGACCACCTGTGCTTCAGTTCTTGGGCGCCTCCCCTGCTTCCAGGGAGAATGTTCTGGAAGAGGGGCAGGGCTGGGAGCTGGAGTGACAGGGAGCTCATGTGAGGAGCCCTGACCAATCCCAAATTGGAATTGGCAGGGGGCAGGCCTCCTTCATAAGCTGAGGTCCAGCCCACTGGAGGGGAGTTGTCAGCTGGGAGAAGTAAAGAATGGAGTGTTAGACTGCAAGCAGGAGGCCCCATCCCCATCTGGGTTGGGTGTGCGCACCTCGGCAGGGGAGCTCGGGAGCTGGGAGGGAGCCTCATCCTTACATGGTCATGGAGGAGGTATCCTGGAACAGAGGAGCTGGAGAAGCAGTCGGAAGTTGTGTACGGTGAGATATCTGTTATCTAGTATGCATCTCATTCCTATAGAGAGGCTCCTTTAAGCCTTAACAATGTATTATATTATATATACTTTATAATAATATATAATGCTATTAAGAGGCTCTCTATCTCTGGGACTCAAATAGACGGCCTCTGCATAAGAATAGATAAGGCCAGGCTGTATGCAACTGTGGCTGTGCAACTCCTTGTGACCACACAGCATGGATTTCACAGGAGTATGGACAGGGGACTATAAGGCACGGGTAGGCAACCTGGGCCCCTCCAGCTGTTGTGGAACTACATTTCCTATGAGGCATTGCAAGGCTGCCAGTTTCAATTACTCCCAGAGGCATGATGGGACTTGTAGTTCCTGCAAAACGTGTAGGGCCCCAGGTTGCCTACCCCTGCTATAAGGGGCTCATATACTGTACACTGCATCTCAAAGAGCTCTCATTTTGTTCTTCCTGTAAACTCCCCTCCATGTTGGCCAATGTGTCCATACACACTAGGGCTTTTTCAGGAGGCATATGCTCTAAAGCCTCATACACACGATCGGACTTTCATCTGACTTTTCCGTGGATTTTTGTCCAAATGGGCGTTGGCCGTGAACTTGTTGTCTGGTTGTCATTGAAAAACATAGCGTTATTCGAGTATTATTTGAGCGTTATTCAAGCATTTTTCGAGCGTTTTTTGGGTGTTTTTTGAGCGCTATTCGAGCGTTATTCAAGCGTTTTTCAAGCGAAGCCTCATCTGCAATCCCAATGTGCTACTAAAGCACCGCTAAGACCCTAACTTTTTAGGGTGTTTTTGCAGTGCCTCAGTGTGAATGGGTAAGGCGCTTTTGCAGCGCTTTCAATTCATTTCAATGGAGAGGGGCGTTTTTGGAGCATTTTTTTTCAGCGCCCAAAAGCTGCTCCAAAGATGCTGCTTGCAGGACTTGGTGTGAAAGGGTCCATTGAGATGCATGGAGAGCGTTTTATGAGCGTTTTAATAGTGCTATTTTTAACGCTAAAATGCTGTAAAAATGCTTCAGTGTGAAAGGGGTCTTAGAGTCGCATGACACAAGTGTGAATGAAGCCTTACACTGCTTCCCCCCCCCTTTTTTAAAAACAGGAAATACTTTTTAGAAAAATGTTTTTCTGTTGGGATAAAAGTTTTCCGTAAATGAATAAAAGCTGACCATTGTAAGCAGCCCTGTCAGTTCTAACAGACACTTTTGCTGGACAGATTTGGTCTGTTAAAGGAAATTAAAGCTTACTGGCCGGGAAAAAGCCCAAAAAATAATAATAATAAATGTTTTTTTCTGTTTTTTGGGTTAATACAAAAGTATAGTCTGTGTCCCAGGTTATGCAGAAAGTGTCCACTAGGGGTCTCTGCTGTTGCATTTGAGCCAGGCTTGTTGGGAATTGTCCATTAAATGCCATTGATATTTTTCTAGGAGGTGAAAGTCATTGTTAAATGGAAGAAGGGCAGCCAGATCACCATTTATAGAACACAGAATGTCTTGAAGCTCTATAATCATTGGCATGGGCCGCTGGTCACCCCTGGCAATGGTCAAATAATGCCGAGTTTAAAAGGACCAAGACCGCGCTGTCCTATCATTGTCTGTTAACCCCCTGAGGATTTGAGATGCATTAAAAGACAAAACGGTCATCACCAAATTACCTGCACATCCCCAATGCACACTGCAGCCCCCCTGATCCCTGCTGGGATCTCCCATAATGCAGTGCTCTGTACCTTTTCCAGGAGGTGGTGGGTGGGGGTCGGGTAGATCTGGCATTGGGGTGATAGACAGGAATGGTAAAGTGATTTTAAATACTACGTTTGTTAACCACTTGCCTACCGGGCACTTTCACCCCTTTTCTGCCCAGGCCAGTTTTCAGCTTTCGGCGCTCTGACATATTGAATGACAATTGCGCGGTCATGCTACATTGTACCCAAATGACATTTTTATCATTTTTTTGGAGACGGATAGAGCTTTCTTTTGGCGGTATTTAATGACCACTGTGGTTTCTTATTTTTTGTGCTTAACAAATAAAATAGACAGTACATTTTGAAAAAAAAAAAAGTTTTTCTTAGTTTCTATTATAACATTTAGTAAATAAGCAATTTTTCTATTTCACTGATGAGATGGCACCAATGGGCACTGATGAGGAGGCACTAATATGCAGAACTGATGGGCACTGATAGGTAGCAGAGATAGGGGGCACTGATGGGCACTAATACGCAGCACTGATGGGTAATGATATGCAGCACTGATGAGGAGGAACTAATATGCAGGACTGATGGACACTGATATGCAGGACTGATGAGGAGGCACTGATATGCAGGACTGATGAGGAGGCACTAATATGCAGGACTGATATGCAGCACTGATGGGCACTGATATGCAGCACTGATGGGCACTGATATGCAGCACTGATGGGCACTGATATGCAGCACTGACAGGCACGGATAGGGGGCAATGATAGGCACTGATAGGCGGCACGGATGGGCACTGATATGCAGCACTGGTGAGGAGGAACTAATATGCATCACTGATAGGCGGCACAGATAGGGGGCAATGATAGGCACTGATTGGTGACACTGATGGGCACTTATAAGTGGCAGTAATAGGCTCTACTGAAGGGCACAAATAGGCACTGATTGGTGGCACTGTTGGGCACTGATAGGTGGCACTAATAGGCACTGACAGTCATCACTGATGGGCACTTGGAAGGCAGCAATGGTGGGCACTTTTGGGGCTGCACTGATCATCAGGACACTGATGATCAGTGCCCTCATTATCAGTGCAGATGTCCCTGTTGAGGAATGCACATTACCGGCTTTCCTCCTGTTTACACTGTGATCAGCTGTGATTGGACACAGCTAATCACATGGTAAAGAGCATACGTCATAAGCTCCCAGGGACACGGCACACCCACAATCACACTGAGAATGAGAGGACGTTGTATGATCATTTTTTATCAGTTCCATTGCAGTCCAGAAAAGAAAAAAAAAACACTAAAACATGCTGCATTTTCCCTGCACTGGACTGTACTGAAATGCAGTAAAAAAGCATCAAAAACACACCGGAATGCACTGGAACGCATCAAAAACGCATCGGACCCCAGTACAGTGAAAAGAAAACCAGGAAAAAAAGTAAAGTGCCTGGAATGCATCCGGATTTCTGGAGATCCCTAGGACTCGCTGTACTGGTGTGAACTATGCCATTGAAAACCATGTAACCCATTATCCATGCGTTTTTGATGGAGAAAAAAAAAAGCGCACAGGACTGCATGTGGTGTGATACTAAGAAGTAGAATACATTTTCCATAACCGCATAATGTAGTGTCTACCGTAACATTTATTTACCTGATTTTGATATTTTAAAAGCTTACCCTTTTCTTTTTTACTTTTTTTTATTCCCACCCTATTAGATTGTAAGTTCTTCTGAGCAGGGCCCATTTAATTCTCTTGTCTTTTATTGTATTCTAACTGTATTGTCTCCCTTTTATATTGTAAAGTGCTGCGCAAACTGTTGGCGCTATATAAATCCTGTATAATTATAATTAGGGTTGTCCCGATAGCGATACCAGTATCGCTATCGGGACTGAGAACTGAGCATTTGCGGGAGTACTTGTACTCCCGCAAATGCCCCCGATGCCAGATCCGATAATACCGAATCCCTCCCCGTCGCCGCTGCAACGCCGCCGCATACCGTAACGCCACCTGGGAACATTACAGCTAGGGTTGTCCAGATACCGATACTAGTATCGGTATCGGGACCGATACCAAGTATTTGCGGGAGTACTTGTACTCGCGCAAATGCTCCCGATACCTAAATAGAATACTTTTTTTGTATTTATCAACATGTTCTGTGAAAATTCTTTGAGTTTTTTACTACTGCGTGACAAGAAAATAAAACATTTTTATTCATTTTTACTCATTTTTATTCTTTTATAATGTCTTGAGTTAGAGTTCTTCATAATTCTAAAGAAAATATCCTTAGTCTGTATTGTGGTTTGAAAACTGTCACATGACATTTAAAAAAAGTATCGGTATTCGGTATCGGCGAGTACTTGGAAAAAAGTATCGGTACTTGTACTCGGTCCTAAAAAAGTGGTATCGGGACAACCCTAATTACAGCTTTCATTTGAATAGCTGTGTGTTCCCCGCCACGCCGCATATAGACACTCCCCCTTTCTCGGGATTGGACTGGTGATCTGTCTATCAAAGTGCAGATCACCCATCCAGTCCCGAGCAAGGGGGGAGTGTCTATATGCAGCGCGGTGGGGAACATACAGCTATTCAAATGAAAGCTGTAATGTTCCCCGCACGCTGATTAACTAGGCGGCGGCATCTGCATTTACATCTAGGTATGGGGAGACATGGCTGCATCTGTGGGGGGACATGGCTGCATCTGTGGGGGGACATGGCTGCATCTGTGGGGGGACATGGCTGCATCTGTGGGGGGACATGGCTGCATCTGTGGGGGGACATGGCTGCATTTGTGGGGGACATGGCTGCATTTGGGGACGCATTTAAAAAAAAGTCTAGAAGACCCAGCGCATCACGGATCACGGTAAATTGCCGCTTCTAGCGGCCGTTTACCACGTGATCGCGCCGTCGAATGACGGCGCGATCACTTGTAAACAAACCGGCGTCATTTGATGACGCCGGTTCCTCCCTCTCCTCCCTCTCCTCTCTGTACCGTTCGGTACAGTGTGCGAGGAGAGGGGGGGGGGCGGGGTGTCAGCAGCTGAGCTGTGGCTGGATCTGTGACAAATGCAGTCACAGATCCAGCCATCCCTCAATCCATCCCAGCTCTGCAATCCCCAGTACCCAGCAATCCCCCCAGTACCCAGCAATCCCCCAGTACCCAACAATCCCCCAGTACCCAACAATCCCCCAGTACCCAACAATCCCCCAGTACCCAACAATACCCCACAATACCCCAGTACCCAACAATACCCCAGTACCCAACAATACCCCACAGTACCCCAGTACCCAACAATACCCCAGTACTCGGCAATACCCCAGTACTCGGCAATACCCCAGTACTCGGCAATGCCCCAGTACTCGGCAATGCCCCAGTACTCGGCAGTGCCCCAGTACCCAACAATACCCCACAATACCCCAGTACCCAACAATACCCCAATACTCAGCAATGCCCCAGTACTCGGCAATACCCCAGTACTCGGCAATACCCCAGTACTCGGCAATACCCCAATACTCGGCAATACCCCAATACCCTGCATGATACTTTGCAATACCCCAATACTCTGCAATACCGCCTATGGGGATTTTTAAGTAGCGAAGTTTGGCGCCATTCCACGAGTGTGCGCAATTTTGAAGTGTGACATGTTGGGTATCTATTTACTCGGCGTAACTTCATCTTTCACATTTTGAAAAAAAATTGGGCTAACTTTACTGTTTTGTTTTGTTTTAAGCACAAAACATTTTTAAAAAAAAAAAACACGTGTTAAATTTCTGCGAAAATACCGTGCGAGATAAAAAGTTGTAACGGCCGCCATTGTATTCTCTGGGGTCTTTGCTAAAAAAGCATATATAATGTTTGGGGTTCTATGTAATTTTCTAGCAAATAAATGATGATTTTTCCATGTAGGAGAGAAATGTCAGAATTGGCCTGGGTGTTCCAGAACGCCTGATGGTGCTCCCTGCATGTTGGGCCTCTCTATGTGGCCACACTGTGTAAAAGTCCCACACATGGGGTATCGCCATACTCGGGAGGAATAGCAGAATGTGTTTTGGGGTGTAATTTGTGGTATGCATATTTTGTGTGTGAGAAATAACCCACTAATATGACAGAAACAATTTTTTTTTTTTTACAGAATTTTCAGTCGTTTTTCTTTTATAGCGCAAAAAATAAAAAACCCAGAGGTGATCAAATACCACCAAAAGAAAGCTCTATTTGTGTGGAAAAAAGGACAAAAATTTCAAATGGGTACAATGTTGTATGACTGAGTAATTGTCATTCAAATTGTGAGAGCACCGAAAGCTGAAAATTGGTCTGGTTAGGAAGGGGGTTTAAGTGCCCAGTGGTCAAGTGGTTAAATGTAATATAGAAATGTGTAGGTAAGCCACTAGGGGGAGCTCTAAGTGCAATTAGTCTAAAAGCTTAACAGATATCAGTCCCTGTCTTATAAATGATGTTCAATGTTGTAAGTTTTTTTTTGCTGATAGTGGCGACAGGTGCCACAGCTGGGCGATGGAGAGGCGCAGGGGCTGGCAGCTGCAGTATAAACATGCAGGATTTCCTTTCTGGCGCCATCTGGAGGTCTCCAGCAGATGTGCAGGAGCTAGCTGACAGATGCAACTGGGACCAACTAGGGGTGCAACGGATCAAAAAACTCATGGTGAGGGTTCCCATTGGCCAGCTCCCTGGATCAGTGCTAGGGGCAGAGCACAGCTGTGCAGTCTCAGATAAAGACCTTCAACAGCAACCAGTACCAGTGGATGGGAGCCTCGGCTCTGGCAGGAAACGGCCGTTCTGACAGGTTCCCTTTAAGCCATGGCTCTCCTGACATTTGTTCATAGTTGAATAAGTGCATGTACATTTTTTTGTTCTCTTTGATCTTCGCTGTTCAGGTTTCTTCTCTCCGTAGAGAAGGTGGGTGGGTAATTGCTCTTGTGTTATTTTTAATCCCCAGTCGCCCCCCCCCCCCCCCCCCCCCGCCACCGCATACTTGCTGTATTCCTTCTGCACTCTGCTCTGTATGGCGGCAGCTGGGTGGCTCAGCCTCCCCTGTCCGCTCCCTACGATGGGACACCAGGCCACGGGGACATGTGGGTTACTGGGGACCTTCCTTCTCCTATTCTGTAGTATTTATAATGCAGCGTTGTAATATATACAACGTATCGCCTACCACTCCTATATTCCTATGAGGACCTGTCATGTACCAAAAAGGTTCTGGACTAAAACCATTGTGTAATGGCCGGCTGCACAATTTGGGCATTTGGCATTTCAAGCCGATCCTCTCCCGAATAATTGGCTCCTCTGATCTCATGGCCTCTGCTACCTTCCCCTACCATCCCAGTGTCCAATGAGGAGTCCTCACCCGCCCACAGACAGCCACGTATTGGATAGAGGTATGAAGGGAGGGTGGCAGAAGTAAAGCATGCATTTTTACCTTATATGTAGATGATCCATCACTGCTTCCTCCTTTATTGACTGACAAGCTACACGGTTGTCACCTTGTACACAGATTGCTGATCCAGCACTGCTTACTCCTCCATTGATAAGATACACACTACCACCTTGTACAAAGATCACTGATCCAGCACTGCTTCCTCCTCCATTGATAAGATACACACTGCCACCTTGTACAAATATTACTGATCCAGCACTGCTTCCTCCTCCATTGATAAGATACACACTGCCACCTTGTACAAAGATCACTGATCCAGCACTGCTTCCTCCTCCATTGATAAGATACACACTGCCACCTTGTACAAAGATCACTGATCCAGCACTGCTTCCTCCTCCATTGATAAGATACACACTGCCACCTTGTACAAATATTACTGATCCAGCACTGCTTCCTCCTCCATTGATAAGATACACACTGCCACCTTGTACAAATATTACTGATCCAGCACTGCCTACTCCTCCATTGATAAGATACACACTGCCACCTTGTACACAGAATGGGCCAGATTCAGGTAGAGTTATGCCGGCGTATTGGTGATACGCCGGCATAACTCTGACTTAGCGCTGGCGTCACTGGCGTAGCGGGGGGGGGGGGCAGGGGGGGCTCCTGCACCGGGCGAAAGATTGCTGGGGGCGAAATCTTGGCGTCCGCGGAATGCGCCGCCGCCGCCGCCTTAGGAAAGGCCGCGGCTTTGGCCTAGCTTTGGAGCTGTCGGCCATCTTGGTACACCCGGCGGCGGCGCACCTGGTTGGCTGGTGGAACTGTCTGTCTCCCTTGATGTGGGAGTGGCGGGAAACACCAGCCAACCAGGCAGAAGGGCACGCTGATTGGCCTGGAACATGTGTTTACAGCGCGGTGTCGGCAAGTTTCTCCATCTCCAGCAAGGTAAGGGGGGGGGGGGGGGTGGTGTAAATCTAAAGGGGTGCTCTGCCTGATCCCCACCTATCCACCTCAGAGCCTGTCATTTTAGTAAGACTGCTGGGACTTGTAGTTCTTCATCTTCTCCTGGGGCTCATGGAGATTGGAGAACTACAAGTCTCAGCAGGTTATACATACAATAAGGCTCTGAGGTGGATGGGTGTGGATTGCATGCACCTGAGCCCCAGGAGAAGATGGAAAACTACAAGTCCCAGCAGGTTATAATATAAAGCTCCGAGGTGGATGGATGTCCGGACACCCATCCACCTAGGAGCCTTATATTATAATCTGCTGGGTCTTGTAGTTCTCCATCGTCTCCTGGGGCTCAGGTGCATGCGATCCACCATCTATGGGACTACAAGTCCCAGCAGTAAGAAAAACTGAACAAAGATGGTGGATTGCATGCACCTGAGCCCCAGGAGACGATGGAGAACTACAAGTCCCAGCAGGTTATAATATAAAGCTCCGAGGTGGATAGATGTCTGGGACAATTGAGCCAGTGGTGATGATTGGTGGCACAGTGGTGACAATTGGTGGCACAGTGGTGACGATTGGTGGCACAGTGGTGACGATTGGTGGCACAGTGGTGACGATTGGTGGCACAGTGGTGACGATTGGTGGCACAGTGGTGACGATTGGTGGCACAGTGGTGAGGATTGATGGCACAGTGGTGACGATTGATGGCACAGTGGTGACAATTGATGCCATGGCACAGTGGTGACAATTGATGGCACAGTGGCTGCATTTGATGGCATGGCGCCCTGTGATTGGGCGTATGTGGTCATGCGCTAGCGCCGGGGGGGGGCGAAAAATAAAGTTCTGCCCCGGGCGCCCATAACTCTGGTTACGCCACTGGCTGGCGTATCTGTTTTCTGTATTCAGAAAACAAGATACGCCGGTTTGCAGCAAAGATCCGACAGGCGTAATTGTATTACACCGTCGGATCTTAACTGCAATTTTAAAATGGCCGCTAGGGGCGTTCCCGCTGATTTACGCCGAGAATATGTAAATCAGCAAGATACGCCAATTCACGAACGTACGCCCGCCCGACGCAGTGACTTTACGTAAGGGTTTTCCCGGCGTAAAGATAAAGCACCAAAAAGCAGTCGCATCCTATGTTAAGTATGGACGTCGTGACCGTGGGAAATTTGAAAATGTTTACGTCGTTTATGTAAGCCGATTCAGAATGGGGCTGGGCGCAAGTTACGTTCACGTCATTTTCATTGACAATATGCAACGTGATTTGGAGCATGCGCACTGGGATACATTGCCGGCCGGCGCATGCGCCGTACGTTTGGCGCGGGATCGCGCCTAATTTAAATACATGACGCCCCCTACCCGCCGAATTTGAATTAGGCCGGTCAATTTACGCTACGCCGCCACAACTTTACACGCAAGTGCTTTGTGAATACAGCACTTGCGTGTAAAGTTGAGGCGGCGAAATGTAAATGGGAAAAGTTACGCCGCCGGAAAGAACCGCTCGCCATCCTGAATCTGGCCCATTGTCATTAGAGAAGGAAGCAGTGTTGGATCAGCAATGTACAAACTGTCACATTATACACAGATTACTGACCCATCATTGCTTTCTCCTCCATTGATAAGGTACAGTCTGTCACCTTGTACACATATTACTGATCCAGAACTGCTTCCTTCTCTATTAACAATCTACACTGTCACCTTATACACAGATTACTGATTCAGCACTGCTTCCTCCTCCACTAACACTGTTATTTTACAGTATCCCACAAAAGTAAGTACACCCCTCACATTTTTGGAAATATTTTATTATATCTTTTCATGTGACAACACTGAAGAAATGACACTTTGCTACAATGTAAAGCAGTGAGTGTACAGCTTGTATAACAGTGTACATTTGCTGTCCCCTCAAAATAAATCAACACACACAGCTATTAATGTCTAAACCGCTGGCAACAAAAGTGAGTACACCCCTAAGTGAAAATGTCAAAATTTCTGAGGAGTACAAAGACAAGTGTGTCTTGCCTACAGTCAGGCATGGTGGTGGGAGTGTCATGTCTGAGGCTGCATGAGTGCTGCCGGCACTGGGGATCTACAGATCATTGAGCAGAGCGTGATCCCCTCTCTTTGGAGACTGGTCCACAACTACCCCAAACACACCTCCAAGACCACTGCCTTGCTGAAGAAGCTGAGGGTAAAGGTGATGGACTGGCCAAGCATGTCTCCAGACCTAAACCCTATTGAGTATCTGTGGGACATCCTCAAATGGAAGGTGGAGGAGCACAAGGTCTCCAACATCCACCAGCTCTGTGATGTCGTCATGGAGGAGAGGACTCCAGTGGCAACCTGTGAAGCTCTGGTGAACTTCATGCCCTAGAGCAGAGGTGGCAAAAACAAGGCCCGCGGGCTCTCCAGGCCATTTCATGCGGCCCTCGCACCTCTCCAGTCATCCTCCAGACCCTTACTTTCTGCTTTCAAGCAATGCATCCAACTTCTTCCCAGCAGCAGCATAAGGAAAGGGGGGTACACTGTGATGTATGGGAGAGTGGGGGACTCGACTTCTGATGGTGGGGTGGCTCTTAACATCTAATGTAAGGGGAGGGGATGCGCTGGACATCTAAACTTACAGAAACAACTGGCCCCTTTTGAGGACAATCATAATGCTGATGCGGCCCACGATGACATTGAGTTTGACATCCCTGCCCTAGAGGGTTAAGGCAGTGCTGGACAATAATGGCGACCACACAAAATATTGACACTTTGGGCCCAATTTGGACATTTTCACTTAGGGGTGTACTCACTTTTGTTAGTAGCGGTTTAGACATTAATGGCTGTGTGTTGAGTTATTTTGAGGGGACAGCAAATTTACACTGTTATACAAGCTGTGCACTCACTACTTTATACAGCCCAAGTCTTATATTAAATTTGGCAACAAGACACAGTAGGGCTTATTTTCAGGGTAGGCCTTACCATGTAATGTGATGTCTTTTCTCCGCCACTCTCTCCCTACCCGACAGGAATCCCCAGTGTGAACTGAGTTAAAATGCATGTATAATCCACTCTATTACAGTAGTTTATAATGTACAATGTGTGTGTTTCTGTAATATAGTTGTGCTAAATACCTTCGTTATAGCGCCGCTCTGCACTTCTGTGCCCAGCTGGAGCTCTCTTTTGTGCAATTATATTACAGAAACACAGACATTGTACATTATATACTACTGTAATAGAGGGGATTAGAGGATTTTAAAAGTATTTTAAACTAGGGCTTATTTTCGGGGTAGGGCTTATATTGCAGCCCTCCTGGAAAATAACGCTAGGTCTTATTTTCGGGGTAGGTCTTATTTTCGGGGAAACAGGGTATATATAATTTACTGATCTATCACTATGTGATGAGACACACGGTGTGCCTTGTCGGATAGAGGAGGACGCAGTGACAGAGCAGATTGACATTGTCAGCTTATACAAACCATCATAAGATTCCCCTGTGCTGTGCTCCTCATTTCAACTTAAAGGAGATGTCGTCTGATCCTCTTTATTTACAAAGAGAGGCCTCGCTCATAGAAATCTGCATATAAAAGTAGAAATGACACATTGCGCAGAGGCTGCTCTGCCTTATGCAGTACTAATTTAATTAGTGAGAGCACTAACATAAGCCAGACACTGAAAACTTCCATAGACTAAGTGCATGCTTACCTAAGTATATCCCGCTCCTCCCAGTAATGGATACACATGAAAAACCTAAGAAGGCGAAATGCGGCTGAAGCCATCTCATGTGCATGCACCAGTTACAGAGGTAGGCAGGCAGGCAGGCATGTACTGGCCATCAGGGCTACCGTGAGTTTCCCAGGGTCCTAGGAGATGGCTTAGTGGGCCGATTTCAGTGACAGCCAGTGGCGCTGCTAGGGGATGGGTTTCGGGGCTATAGCCCCGAATCTGGGTCCCATAGCTCCGAGACCCAGGGGTCCCCAACCACAGGGCCTAGGCCCACTACCGGGCTGTAGCCTCTCTGCAGCCGCGGGCAGCACGGGAGAGCCGGAGATGGGGCAGGCAGCATGGAAGACACACCTGGAATGTCATTAGCTGGTTTAAAGTGATTGTAAAGCTTTGATTATTAAAAAAAAAAAAATCAAAATGTTATAATTACCTCCACTATGCAGTTTGAATACGGCTTCTGGGGTCCCTCAGCGGCTCTCGCAGCTCCTCCCCGCATCAGATAACTCCCCTAGGAAAAGCGATCTCTGGGGGGGTTACCTTGCGGGGGCGCTCCTGAGTCCATCATCCTACGTCCATAGCCTCTGAATGTATGACTCGGCCCCGGCGCCTGCATCATTGAATTTATGACTCGGCCCCGGCGCCTGCGCCATTGAATTTGATTGACAGCAGCGGGAGCCAATGGCTATCAATCTATCCAATCAAGAGCCGAGAACCCCCGGGCAGGGCTGGGGGGGGGGGGGGGGTTAACGGTCACTGGCAGGTGTTTTTTCACCTTAATGCATAGGATGCATTGACCACTTAAGGACCGCCTCCTGCACATATACGTCGGCAGAATGGCACGGCTGGGCACATCCACGTATGGGTACATCCTGTACTAGTACCCAGCTGTGGGTCACGGGCACGCACCCGCAGCGCGCTCCCGTGACCCGGTCCGAAGCTCCGGGACCGCGGGTCTGAAGAACGGGGAGAGCTGTGTGTAAACACTGCTTCCCCGTCCTTCACTGTGGCAGATCCATAGATCGCGTGATCCCTTATACAGGGAATCACAATCGATGATGTCACACCTACAGCCACACCCCCCTATAGTTGTAAACACATATTAGGTCACACATAACCCCTTCAGCGCCCCCTTGTGGTTAACTCCCAAACTGCAAATGTCATTTTCACAATAAACAGTGCAATTTAAATGCATTTTTTGCTGTGAAAATGACAATTGTCCGAAGTGTCCGCCATAATGTCGCAGTCACAAACAAAATCGCTGATCCCCACTATTAGTAGTAAAAAAAAATTTTTTATAAAGATGCATAAAACTATCCCCTATTTTGTAAACGCTATAACATTTTGCGTAAACCAACCAATAAACGCTTATTGCGATTTTTTTTTTTTTCCCCAAAAATAGGTCGAAGAATACGTATCGGCCTAAACTGAGGAAAACATTTTTTTTATATATATTTTTGGGGGATATTTATTATAGCAAAAAGTAAAAAATATTGAATTTTTTTCAAAATTGTCGTTCTATTTTTGTTTATAGCGCAAAAAATAAAAACCGCAGAGGTGATCAAATGCCACCAAAAAAAAGCTCTATTTGTGGGGAAAAAAGGACGCCAATTTTGTTTGGGAACCACGTCGCACGAACGCGCAATTGTCAGTTAAGGCGACGCAGTGCCGAATCGCAAAAAGGGGCCAGGTCCTTTAGCAGCATTTTGGTCTGGGTCTTTAGTGGTTAAGGTGAGAAAAAAACATGAGGATTTACAACCCCTTTAAACTGAGTTTGATTAAATTAATATCGCTATAATGATTGCCGCTTTTGCCAGTGAGAGCCGTAGCCAAAACTAACACCCTTTACTGTAAATAACACATACTTACTAAATTTAGTTCATTGATGAGATTATGTTGCGCATTCGTAGGTATCAAACATTTTGTGCATTCGCACGCATCAAAAATGTTGCGTTTTACATGTATTAAATATGTTGCGCATTTAAAAATATCAAAATTGTTGCGCTTTGCACGTAAAAAAAATGGTATGCATTCGCACATATCAAAAATACTGCGATTCGCACATATAAAAAATGTTGAGCTTCTCATGTATCAAAAATGTGCATTTGCACATATCAAAATTGTTACACTTCGCACGTAGCGAAGATGTTGCACCTTGCATTATCAAAAATGTTGTGTGTTCGCACGTATCAAAAATGTTGGACTTTGCATGTATTAAACATGTTGCGCATTTGAACATATCAAAAATGTTGCGTTTCGCACGTATCAAAAATGTTGCGCTTCGCATTATCAAAAATGTGCATTTGCACGTAAAAAAAAGGGCACATTTGCACGTATCAAAATTGTTGCACTTTGCACGTATCGAAGATGTTGCACCTTGCATTATCAAAAATGTTGTGGGTTCGCACGTATCAAAAATGTTGTGGGTTCGCACGTATCAAAATTGTTGTGCGTTCGCACGTATCAAAATTGTTGTGCGTTCGCACGTATCAAAATTGTTGTGCGTTCGCACGTATCAAAAATGTTGTGTGTTCGCACGTATCAAAAATGTTGTGCGTTCACACGTATCAAAAATGTTGCGTTTCGCACGTATCAAAAATGTTGCGCTTCGCAATATCAAAAATGTGCATTTGCATGTAAAAAAAATGCACATTTGCACATATCAAAATTGTTGCGCTTCGCACGTATAGAAGATGTTGCACCTTGCATTATAAAAAATGTTGTGCAATCTCACACATCAAAAATGCTGCACTTTGCATGTATTAAAAATGTTGCGCATTTGAACAATGTTGCACTTCGCAGTATCAAAAATATTGTGCATACGCATATATAAAAAAATGCTGCGATTCGCACGTATGAAAAATGTTGCGCTGCTAATGTATAAAAAATGTGCATTTGCACATATCAAAAATGTCGCACTTTGCTTGTAAAAAAATGCGCAATTGCACATACTGTATCAAAAATGTTGTTAATTTGCACGCATCAAAAATGTTGCCCTTTGCATGTATTAAAAATGTTGCGCATTCGAACATATCAAAATTGTTGCGTTTCGCACGTATAAAAAATGTTGCGCTTCACAGATATCAAAAATTTTGCACTTCGCATTATCAAAAATGCTGTGTGCTCATACGTATCAAAAATGTTAAACTCAGCATATATCAAAAATGTTGCGCATTTGCACATGTAAAAAAAAAAATTGCGCCTTTCGCACATATCAAAAATGTTGCGATTTGCACGTATCAAGAATGCAGCGCGTTCGTACGTATCAAAAATGTTGCGATTCGCACGTATCAAAAATGCAGCGCGTTCGTACGTATCAAAAATGTTGCCATTCGCACGTATCAAAAATGCAGCGCGTTCGTACGTATCAAAAATGTTGCGATTCGCACGTATAAAAAATGCAGCGCGTTCGTACGTATCAAAAATGCAGCGCGTTCGTACGTATCAAAAATGCAGCGCGTTCGTACGTATCAAAAATGTTGCGCTTTGCACGTATCAAAAATAAATAAATAATGTATAGGTACATTTTTTATTTATTTTTTTACTTGTACCCAAGATTAAACCCCCCCCCCCCATGAGCCATCATGCAGCAGGCGCTCGCTTCCCATGTGCAGGTAACGATCTGTGCAGCAGCCGAGCCCTCCAGCCAAAGCGTTAACGTGCATCTCCAGCCCTGCTGATCCTGGCCGGCTCTGCCAGCGACTGCTGCTGTCTGCTCAGTGTCTCCTCTGTGTTGCTAATCACCAGAAGGCACACACAAGGCTGCAGACAGCCACACACCTGCTGGAGAGCGAGCAAGTGAGCGAGCGAGGGAGGAAAACATCCACCATGCAAAGGAGGAGGAGGAGGCAAGCTGCATCATCCGGGCTGTGATCTCCTAAGACGCTGCCAGCTCCCGGCACCCCAGCCTCATCGCTTCTTCTTCTAGATTTGTTTTACATTTTGGGGAGGGGGGGAGTGTTTTTTTTCTTTGATTTGTTTTTAAGCGTGCTGTTTACCCCCCCCCCAATTCATCAGCGACGACTCCGTTCATTAAGGAGCCCCGCATGCTGCAGATGGTGAGGACGCTCGCCCAGTTCACCATTGCGCTGGAGGACATGCGAGAGATGGGGGACAGCGTGGAAGTGGTGTCGCCAGGGGACAGCGTGGAAGAGGTGCAGGACAAGGACGCTGGGGGCGACGGGCCCGCTCAGAGCAACGTAGAGGTGATGAAGCAATGGAGGGAGTTTTTTTTGGGGGGGGGTGAAGGATCAGGAGGGGGGGTGCTTATCGGCAAAGGTGGGGATGATGTCGGGTGCAACAGGTTCCATGGCTGCCCCTCATCTTGCCCAGATCGCGGCTTACTCATATGGTGATAATGATTCTCGGGGCGAATGTTCATTCTATGTTCATGCAATGTATCTGAGCTGTCAAATTTGGGATTAGAGGAGCACTACGGCAGAATCTCGATCATTTTCTCTCCATATCCAGTGCTGCCAGTCTTCTTCTATAGATCAACATCTGAGAACCGATTCCTGAACACTTCCTAAGAGCTCGGCTTGGATGGTACGGCTGCGAGGACCAAGGTGGGCATTCCATAGCAAACGGAAGGTCCACTTTTTTTTACCGGCTCCCTTTCTTAAAACCATTTGTGTTACGGGGGTAGAGGTCTGGCAAAAAAAGTGGATCTTCCCTTTGCCATGAAAGGTCTTCTTTACCCAATCACTATAGCTGGCGATCCTGCCATGAAGGTCTTTGCGAAGGTGCTCATAGAGGGTGTCCCTAGTTTCCCACTTGTGCTCCTGTGCTGTCACACCTGTCACACCCGGGGCAAAAGATGCCCCCCTTTTTGTTGGGGTCAGGGCACCCCAATCCTTCAATAAACCATTGTGCCCAGGGAAGCTTTCCTCCTGCCCACCCCTTGTCCCGGCCCGGCCATGATCACACTGGCTTCTGATGGAGACTACAAGTGGTCATGCACATGCAGAATACGCAGGTATGGTCCACTGTTGTAACCATGAGAAGACCCATCCTGAGAAATGTCAATTCAGTGTGCAGACCTGGGAACTCAGTACAGGGATGGTGGGAGCCCCCTTTACTGGTCACAGCAGGTGTGCAGACCCGGGAACTCAGTACAGGGATGGTGGGGGGCCCTCATACTGGTCACAGCAGGTGTGCAGACCCGGGAACTCAGTACAGGGATGGTGGGGGGCCCTCATACTGGTCACAGCACGTGTGCAGACGCGGGAACTCAGTACAGGGATGGTGGGAGACCCTCATACTGGTCACAAGTGTACAGACTTGGGAACACAGCTCAGGGATGGTGGCAGCCCTCATACTGGTCACAGCAGGTGTGCAGACCTGGGAACTCAGCTCAGGGATGGTGGGGGGCCCTCATACTGGTCACAGCACGTGTGCAGACGCGGGAACTCAGTACAGGGATGGTGGGAGACCCTCATACTGGTCACAAGTGTACAGACTTGGGAACACAGCTCAGGGATGGTGGCAGCCCTCATACTGGTCACAGCAGGTGTGCAGACCTGGGAACTCAGCTCAGGGATGGTGGGAGCCCCTTTTACTGGTCACAGCAGGTGTGTAGACCTGGGAACTCAGTACAGGGATGGTGGGAGCCCCTCATACTGGTCACAGCAGGTGTGTAGACCTGGGAACTCAGTACAGGGATAGTGGGAGACCCTCATACTGGTCACAACAGGTGTGCAGACCTGGGAACTCAGTAAAGGGATGGTGGGAGACCCTCATACTGGTCACAAGTGTACAGACTTGGGAACACAGCTCAGGGATGGTGGCAGCCCTCATACTGGTCACAGCAGGTGTGCAGACCTGGGAACTCAGTACAGGGATGGTGGGAGCCCCTCATACTGGTCACATCAGGTGTGCAGACCTGGGAACGCAGTACAGGGATGGTGGGAGCCCCTCATACTGGTCACAGCAGATGTGCAGACCTGGGAACTCGGTACAGGGATGGTGGTAGCCCCTCATACTGGTCACAGCAGGTGTGCAGACCTGGGAACTTGGCACAGGGATGGTGGGAGCCCCTCATACTGGTCACAGCAGGTGTGCAGAGCTAGGAACGCAGTACAGGGATGGTGGGAGCCCCTGATACTGGTCACAGCAGGTGTGCAGAGCTGGGAACTTGGCACAGAAATGGTGGGAGCCCCTCATACTGGTCACAGCCGATGTGCAGCCGCTGTCTCTCTCCTCATTAGGAAGATTGATAGCGGCTCCCGCTGCTGTCAATCAACTCCAGTGACGCAGAGGCGGGCCGAGCCCCGCTGTCTTTGTCAATGGACGCAGCAGTGGAGCAAGGAGAGCATGCACACACTAGTGCCCCCATGGGCACTGCATATATACGTAGCTGAATGTAAATAGAGCTGTGTCAAGAGTGCGCTCCCGGCACAGTTACCGGCAGCTAACAGATTCAGATCTCTACTTGTGATCCGGAGCTTTCCGATCCTGTGACCGCCAGTCACGGTGGTCACATGATCAGAAACCCAGCCCCGCCTCCTGGCATCAAAACCTCTTGAAGGGCTGGGAGGCGCCGGGGTTAAAGTATATCTAAAAGCAAAAGTTTTTTTTTTTTTGGTTTGTTTTGGATAGAATAGAGTGGTACTAGACCCCCTGTAGGTTTTTTTTTTGCTGCCTGTGTCGCCGTTTGGGAGATTCGTCTTCTCTATTAGTCCTGTTTATCATTGTTATTGAAAGTTAAAGGAAAGCCCAAATGTTGGGATGTTGGGTTGTCCCCAGAACAGCAATAGAAGGGAAATCTTCCAACCAGGGTTTTGCGCACCTAGGGAGCATTTTCTCTCACTTCCTGTTTTGGTAATGGGACAGGAAGTGAAGAGATCTCTCCCCCAATGGAACACTGATTGTAAATAAAACGGAGGTTAGAACTCTTCCTTAGGCCCCTTTCGCACTTGTGCGACTTAGGATTGCAAAGTCGCATTAAAAGTTGTACCATTCCTATCTCAGCGACTTCAAAGTAGTCCCTGCACTACTTTGGTCCGACTTTAATGCGATTTGAGGTCCGTAGTCCTCATGTTTACACATGGAATTGCTTAAAGTAGAATCAAAATTGCGCGACTCTCGGGTCGCACAAGTGTGAAAGGTGCAAAACTCGATCCAAAATGGGAAAAAAACAGTCCAAGCCAAAGTCGAATCCAAGTTAGTGCAACTTTGGATGGGTGCAACTTGGATACGATTTTGGCTTTGACCAGTGATAATGGACAACTGTTGCATTGTATAACATTCAGGTATGACTTTCATGCAACTTTTCAGTGTTAACATTGAAGTCTATGGCCCTTAAGTTGCATGAAAGTCGGATCAAAGTAGTGCATGAACTACTCTGAAGTCGCTGCAACTTTAAGTCGCACATCTATGAATGGTTATCATTGGAAAACAACTTGTCATATGACTTTGGTGTCCAAAGTTGCACGACAAGCCACACAAGTGTTAATGGAGCCTTAGTTTTACTTTAAGACCGTGGCCCCCGGGTGTGGTTTCACCTCCTATTCTGGGGACATCCCTAAAATGTTAGATTTCCGATCCATTTTTTTTTGTTTCAACAGTAAGGCCAGTACACACGGCAGAGAACCTCGACGGGCAGAACACATCGTTCCGCCCGTCGAGGTTCTCTGCCGGCCGTCAGAATCTGCGACCCGCCCGTCGGGAATGGCAACCAGCCATTCATCCCGACGGGCCGTCGAGCAAATAGAGAACCTGTTCTCTATTTGCCCGACGGGTTTCCCGACGGGCGGGGCGAGCAGAGAGCGTACACAGGGCCGAGGTTCTCGCTGGAATGTGGCTCCCAGCGAGGTTCTCGCTGGTTTCTGGCGAGAACCTCGGCCGTGTGTACGGGGCCTGAGACTCAGTTTCCATTGCAACTCCAAAGTCACACAACTTTGCAGCGATTTTTACCGCAATTTTTTTGCCTCGATTTTAATACGACTTGAAACAATGCCTGTGTATTCTTGAGGTCTATGGACCTCAAGTCGCGTCAAAGTGGGATTAAATTAGCGCAGGGACTACTTTGAAGTTGCTGCAGATATGAACAGTACTCATTGGAAATCATGGGGTACGACTTGTCATGTGACTTTTCAGTCCCAAGTCGCATAAGTGGAAACCGAGCCTAAACAGGACAAATAGAGGGATGAATCTCCTCTATGGGGATGCAGACAGAGAGTCTCGCCCTTCCTCATGCTAACCGAAACCAGCTTCCGTCATTCCTTTGTTAAGCAGACCTGTTTGTGTCCTTATTTACACAAGAAATAAGGTGCCATAGAACCAATCAGGGCTCCTATTTTGCAGATTTGGCTTTACCTAATTAAAATATTGTTGAATAGCAAGTGTCCACATCAGATTGTATAGCTGTGGTCACACTTTGAAATCACAGATATGATGATGACTGAACATACAAGTAAGAAGGGGCTTTGTTTTTTGCCCTCTGAAATATTTTGATCCTGCCATTAGAAATATTGGACACGTACTTTGTTTGATAGTGTGACAACGCTCCTTCTTCTACTGTAAAATCACTGCAGTGTTGTCACCCATTGCTGCTACTTAAATGCTGGCACCCTATCAGCGAATGGCTCCGCCCACAACCCTTTTAGAGTGACAGATCCTTACTCTACCTGCAGGCTGTCAGGGAAATGATGTAAGTCCTGCTCTGTCCCTCCCTCCACCTCTAGCACAGTCTTAAAGTGGATGTAAACCCCATTTGATGTCACAATGTAGAGTATAATATTTCCTATTACCTGTGCCCAGTCTTGCCACACAGAGTTAATCCAGCTCTGAGCAATCCTCTTTTATGTTCAGTGAAAATGAACAGCCTTCCAGATAAAACCCTGCCTAGATAAAAAGTCAGTTTTCTCTCTTCTTGCTTTGAGTGAGCGGTTATTTACATATCTAGCTTGGACATGTTTATTATATGTTATGTTTTGTTTATCATAATATGACGTGATATAACATCATAACACATCCTGGTAATATACAATGAACTTTGGATCACCTCCTTGTTGTGATAAACATGTCCAAGCTAGATATGTAAATAACCTGTCACTGAAAGCAATAACAGAGAAACGGACTTTATAATTTGGCAAGTTTTTATCTGGAATTCTGTTAATTTGCACTGAACTTTAAAAAGGATTGCTCAGAGCTGGATTAACTCTGTGTGGCAAGACTGGGCACAGATGATAGGAAATCTTATACTCTACATTGTGACATAAAAAAAAAAGTGCTTCGTACACATTTGTCTTGCATACTAAAGGGCCGTACATACGATTGGATATTCCAACAACAATTGTGTGATGGACGTGTTTTGACGCATAATCCGACCGTCTGTACGCTTCATCGGACAATTGTTGTCCGAATTTCCGACCAAAAAATGTTGGATGGTCATGCTCTGAAATTGTCCAACAAATGTGTTTCATTGGACTAAAATCCAAAGTACAAACACACATGCTCGGAACCAATTCTAACCATCAGACAACGTTAGCAGAAGTCATCCAAAGGGTGGCACTAAAAAGCTGAAAAAACAACGTAGTTTTGTGTATGTTGGATGAAAAAGTTCTTCCGTCTGTATGCAGAACAAGTTCACAGCCAAGGCCCTTCTGCCTTCTGACATCAAACCATTGTCCGTCGAAAATTTACTAGCCTATCATCCAACTTTTGTGGGCAGAAAGTTTGACAACAATTGTCAAAAGGAGCGTAATAACGGTCAGATTTTAGGACAACAGTCTGTCAAAAGACAATCCCCTGCCAACAATCGTTTAGTGTGTATAAGGCTTTACTGTTTGCAGGAGAATTCCATCTTCCTAGCATCATGTAGCTTTAAAAAAGGGGTGGGTTATATTTCCTTTAACCACTTAAAGGGGTGTTCCACCCAAATGTAATGTTTATTAAAAGTCAGCAGCTACAAAAAGTGTAGCTGCTGGCTTTTAATAAACATTCACTTACCTTCTCCACGTTCCAGCGACGCGCCGACCGGGGCTCCGCTCCTCTCCCCCCCCCCCCCTCCCCGGCCGGCGTCTTCATTCTAGCTGTGGGCACCCAGCCGTGACAGCCTTCGGCTTCACGGCCGGGCACCCACTGCGCATGCGCGAGCCGCACTGCGCATGCGCACGCGGCTCGCCGCTGATTGGACAGGCGATCGCCTAGGACCTGTCAGTGTCCTAGGCCATCGCCTACAGGGAGGGGCTGCAATAAGGCGATTAAGCCTAATCGCCTTACCAGCCCCTCGGCGGAAGCAGGAAGTGGGACAGGAAGTCCCACTCCTCCTGAAGCCCCCACTCCCCCCCCAAAAAAATAATTACATGCCAAATGTGGCATGTAGGGGGGAAGGGAGTGGAACAAGCGGAAGTTCTATTTTTGGGTGGAACTCCGCTTTAAGGACCGCCTCCTGCACACGTCGGCAGAATGGCACGGCTGGGCAGATGTACGTACAGGTACATCCTGTACTAGTACCCAGCCACGGGGCGCGGGACCCGCGGACCCGATCGCCGCTGGAGTCCCGCAATCGGTCCCCGGAGCTGAAGAATGGGGAGAGCCGTGTGTAAACACGGCTTCCCCGTGCTTCTCTGTGGCGGCTGCATCGATCGTGTCATCCCTGTTAGAGGGGGACACAATCGATGACGTCAGACCTACAGCCACACCCCCCTACAGTTGTAAACACACTTCATACACATACATAACACCATCAGCGCCCCCTGTAGTTAACTCCCAAACTGCAACTGTCATTTCCACAGTAATCCGTGCATTTTAAATGCATTTTTTTCTGTGAAAATGACAGTGGTCCCAAAAATGTGTCAAAATTGTCCAAAGTCTCCGCCATAATGTCGCAGTCACGAAAAAAATCCCTGATCGCCGCCATTAGTAGTAAAAAAAACAATAATAATAATAATAAAAATGCAATAAAACTATCCCCTATTTTGTAAACACTATAAATTTTGAGGGGCAGTAAAAACAGGTGGTTGATCTCCTTTTTTTACGCCCCCATAAGCTACAAAGGCACCTGCTGCGGTCTAAGTGTGCTGCAGCAAAAATGATTGCCACCCACCAAACGCAACCCATTTGAATATATATGGCAGTGGTGAAGGATTTTAGGGCTTAAAATGGGCATTGATGGAGGTGGTATAACGCTTTATTACCACCTGTCAAACTCTCTCTGAAAAGTGATCCACCACAGACCCCTTTTCAGGGGGCTACGCACGTTTAAATGAACCTTAAAGCGGTGGTTCACCCTAAAACGACTCTGTCCCATCCCATCCAGCATACTGGCATCAGCGCCAGTATGCTGTTTTTTTTTTTTTTTTAATTGCTCAACTTACTGTTTAATGAATAATTTTCTTTTTTGTCCACCGCGGGTGAATGGCGCAGCTATGTGCGTCACGCCTTTCCGAAAATGGCCGAATTAGGACTCGGCTATTCCCGGTGCTATACGGCGCCTGCGCACAGACCTAGGAGCTGACTGCGCAGGCGCCGTATATATCCGAGTCCTATGGCTGACGCGTCACGCCCTCCGAAAAAAGCCGAAATAGGACTCGGCTATATACGGCGCCTGCGCTGTCAGCTCCTAGGTCTGTGCACAGGCGCCTTATAGCGCCGGGAATAGCTGAGTCCTAAATCGGCAGGCGTGACGCGCATAGCTGCGCCATTCACCCGCGGTGGACAAAAAAGAAAATTATTCATTTAAACAGTAAGTTGAGCAATTAAAAAAAAAAAAAAAAAACAGCATACTGGCGCTGACGCCAGTATGCTGGATGGGATGGGATGGGACAGAGTAGTTTTAGGGTGAACCACCGCTTTAAGAGTACTACCTCTCCTATTTTTTTTTTTTTTCAGCACACCAATGCACATTGCTTGTCTGTGCGTTGGGACCGCATTGGATAACGTTTAACAGAGGGCAGGGCTTGGGTTCCAGGGGACACTTGGCTGCCTTTAACAGACTCAGATTCTTACCCTTTAAGACGGGGGTGTCCAGGGGAGGGCTGGGCCGGGGGGGCAGGGTGGAAATTACCTCCCAGGCCGACCTGACTTATGGCCGGCAGCCGCTGCCCGCTACCATTTTTTTTATTCTGGTCTAGGAAGTTGGGCCGGGGGCATGGCCACGGTGGCCGACCACTAGCTGTTGCATTCCGAGAGTTGTAGTCCACGCTCAAGCTCCCGGTGGGTGGAAAATTGAGCAACGCAGAGGAAACTACAACTCCCGGAGACCGGATTCTTGGAAGCAGGGTGTGCCAGGGAGTCGGGACACCGGGCTGGGAGCTGGCTGCAACTTGACCCCAGGACCAGGAGCATTACCCCTCCAGGGGGTCGTGGCATGCAAGGACCTGCTGAGATCACTGTGGTGAGAGACCCTGACACCCATAGCTGACCCCCACCCCCCATACACCCCATGTACCTGCCCCAGTGATTAGTCTGCATTAATGGGCACTGGAGTTGGCTGCTCTGGTGAGGCTGCATTGAAAAACCAGATGGGCCATGGATGGTGAGCTGATTCAGCGGTTCAGTGGGCCAATTGACTGAACCTGCCCCCCATGCCTAACCAGTGGCCCGCGGAGCCCTCTGATGTGGGCCACGACCTCCTGCTCTGGGATGGAATAAAATAGAATACTGTTATTAAATGTAAGTTTATTACTAATATCACAGTTTATTTTTGGGCATATGTGTTCTGCAGGGGTTACTGGGCTGCTTTCAAACTGATCCACCGGTGCAGAGAAGTGCACGTGCGGGTTACCTGCACTGAGCCATAGACTTCTATTACCTGCGAGTTTGATGTGCTGAGAGTAGAGTGGGCTCTATAGAGCTGAGTGGGCTGCCATCCACCCACTCCTCTCATTGTGGCCCACAACTGGTTACCGAGTCGCTTAAGTGGCCCTTGCTCTTCAAAAGGTTGGGCACCCCTGGTTTAAGACAATGAGGGACCCGGGTGTGCGTTGAGAATGCCCGCATGGACATGGGATAGGAATGAGGAGGGTTCAAGTGTGAATATAAATGTCCATTTTAGACTGGATGGCATAAGATGTGTATTGTCATGTGTGTTGATATCTACGTCTCATGGGATTAGGGCTCCAGCCAATGATTATTTTTATAATTGATTAGTTGACCGATTTTATTGTTTAAATTAATCAGATGAAAACATAAAAAATATGCATTTTTAAATATTTCTATGCAGTGGTAAATTTTTAAATAACCGGCTACAGTATCTCACAAAAGTGAGTACATCCTCACATTTTTGTAAATATTTTATTCTATCTTTTCATGTGACAACACTGAAGAAATTACACTGTGCTACAATGTAAAGTAGTGAGTCTACAGCAGGGGTGTCCAAACTTTTTTTTAAAGAGGGCCAGATTTGATAAAGTGAACCTGCGTGAGGGCCGACCATTTTGCCTGATATTCTTTGAACCATTAAAATTTGGTCTAAGTGTGTTCACCTGAGCACTAATAGACTGCCCAACAAGAATTCTCTTGCCTTTGTGGCGATAGATATCTTTTGTGACCCCCAACTAATCCCAGAGCGTTGATCAGGACTAAGGTTGAGCTTGGGCGTGTTATTTGGATGCACCGTATTTATCTGCGTATAACATGCACCTTCACTTTGAGGGAAGTTTCAGGAAAAATGTATTTTAAATAAATAAAGAACTGGGAAGCAAAATAAGGGTCAGTGCCCATCAATGCAGCCTCACATGTGCCAAGAATGCAGCCTTTGAATGCATCCTCGCCATTGCCATCAGTGCAGCCTGATCAATGCCCATCTGCAGCCTCAGAGGGCACAGGATGAGCACCAACAGATTACATACAGGAGAATCTCCTGTTTACATGGCGGCTTCTTTAATACAAATTCCCGCCTCCAATCGTAGACAGAACAGTCATCCAATGACAGTCCAGGAGACAGGACTCCCTATCACAGATGCAGCTGGGTAAACAAGAGATTCTCCTGTATGTAATCTGATGACGCTCGTCTCGCCCCCTCCGAGGCAGCGCCGATGCAGTATATATTTTGTGGCCCGTAGGCCGAACTTTGGACATGCCTGGTGTACAGCTTTTATAAGGGCCATTTCACACGGGCAGGCCCTTTAGGAGCGATCCCTGCTGAGCTAAAGCGCAGCCAGCACACGGATAGCCCCGTATGAAAGGGCCCTTACACTGTAAAATTGCTGTCCTCTCAAAATAAAAATGTCTAAACCACTGGAAACAAAAGTAAGTACACCCCTAAGTGAAAATGTCCAAATTGGGCCCAAAGTGTCAATATTTTGTGTGGCCACCATTATTTTCCAGCACTGCCTTAAAAGAGACTTCCAGCCTAAACTCGTTTGGCTGGACTTCTTCTATGGGTCACAGGAGTGCAATTAGTTTTGCACTCCTGTGACCTGTTTTCAGCAGAGAGCCGGCTGAAGTCCACTCTCTGCTGATGTCACTGGAATTGGTCCAGACACAGCGTCATCCCGACAATAAAGTCTTGATCTACCAGGTGCCTGTACTGATGCCCGTCTCAGCCCAACAGCGAGCTGCTGAGAAGGCCGCTCGCCGCCGCTCCACAGAAAGGTAAAAAACTTCTGCCTTTTTAGATTCACTTAAAACGATTCTAAAGGTACTAATATATAAAAAAATAAAATAACAAACATGTTTTACTTCCCTGCTCTGTGTATTGGTTTTGCACAGAGCAGCCCCGGTCCTCTTCCTTTTGGGTCCCGCAGTGTCTGCTCTTACCTCCTGTTGAGTGCCCCCCATAGCAAGACTCTTGCTATGGGGGGCACTCGAGCAGGCTTCACACTCCTGTGAACGGACATTGTCTATTCACACACAGAGCGTGGCTTATCCAAAAGTGGTTCCTGCTACTGTGTGAGCCAATGAGGGGAGAGAGACCCGCTGCCTTAATGCACTAAGGTAAAAAAAATAAAAACTTCTGCCTTTAGAACCACCTTAAATCAGTTTCTTCTCCTGTCCTGGACTATATGTCCCTCAAGGCATTGTGCCTCAGACATTCACATGTTCCTACTGACATGTATGGACGGTGGACTGAGCTGTATGTGTGCTGCACTGTAACCCCCCCCCCCCCCCACACATCCATGCGTCCGGCCCCCTAATCTACATGCAGGGCGCTGGATGCATAGACTTCAATGGGGTTTATTTTTTATTTTTTTTAAGCACATGTTTAGACCCTGAGGCTTTAAAAGGCTTAAAGGGTGGGCTTGGGGCGCAGAGCACTGCGCTCCGAGCCCACACAGTTGTTTGTCAATAGCAAATGAATATTCGCTATTCTCACGCTGATCCTCCTGCCGGCTAAGGTCCTGATTGGCTGAAAGGGCAGCCGATCCTATTGGACACAGATGATTAGGGAGGTGATGCATAGCAGAAGCCGCCGTAATGCACAGGAGACGGGATGGAAGCTGCCACCTGTAGGAGCCTTGCCCGACCTAGATGGGGTAAATGCGGGGCTGGATTACCGACCAACAGCTGGGGGAGGCGGAGTTGGGGTTGAGGTTGTTTGAATCCTCCCCAAAAAAAAGACAACAGCTGCCACTGGTGTATACTGACATGTATGTAGGATGTACTGAGCTGTATGTGTGCTGCACTGTGTACACTGACTTGTATGGAGGGTGTACTGCGCTGCACTGTGTACACTGACGTGTATGGAGGGTGTACTGCGCTGCACTGTGTACACTGACGTGTATGGAGGGTGTACTGCGCTGCACTGTGTACACGGACGTGTATGGAGGGTGTACTGCGCTGCACTGTGTACACGGACGTGTATGGAGGGTGTACTGAGCTGCACTGTGTACACTGACGTGTATGGAGGGTGTACTACGCTGCACTGTGTACACGGACTTGTATGGAGGGTGTACTGCGCTGCACTGTGTACACTGACGTGTATGGAGGGTGTACTGCGCTGCACTGTGTACACTGACGTGTATGGAGGGTGTACTGCGCTGCACTGTGTACACTGACGTGTATGGAGGGTGTACTGCGCTGCACTGTGTACACTGACGTGTATGGAGGGTGTACTGCGCTGCACTGTGTACACTGACGTGTATGGAGGGTGTACTGCGCTGCACTGTGTACACTGACGTGTATGGAGGGTGTACTGCGCTGCACTGTGTACACTGATGTGTATGGAGGGTGTACTGCGCTGCACTGTGTACACTGACGTGTATGGAGGGTGTACTGCGCTGCACTGTGTACACTGACGTGTATGGAGGGTGTACTGCGCTGCACTGTGTACACGGACGTGTATGGAGGGTGTACTGCTCTGCACTGTGTACACTGACGTGTATGGAGGGTGTACTGCGCTGCACTGTGTACACTGACGTGTATGGAGGGTGTACTGCGCTGCACTGTGTACACTGACGTGTATGGAGGGTGTACTGCTCTGCACTGTGTACACTGACGTGTATGGAGGGTGTACTGCGCTGCACTGTGTACACTGACGTGTATGGAGGGTGTACTAAGATGCAGGCAACTATTTTCATAATCCGTTATGTCGGGACTAGCTGTTTCAGCCTGGCACACAAATACAGACATTTGTACGGTGGGATCGAGCGGTGTCGTCAGGTGAAGCTGGGATCCTGGTTGAGGTTTGGAGTGGAGAATGTTGTGGTTCCCCCTCCCATCACAGAGCTGCCTTAATAGAGGTGATAAATTATTATGGAGACTCCCAGGCGTCTCTTCTATCCACAACCTTATTATTTCGACACACCCGCCACACAAACCAGAAACATCACATTTGATCTTTGCTGTTATTCCTCACTCTAGAGCCAATGCAATGTATGGTTAGATGGAGGAGAACTGCGGGGGGGGGGGGGGGGGGTGCAAAATTCATACCTGAAGTGTCTACACTGTATGTGAAACACCAAGTCTAACTTCACATACATCTATAGCTTCACATGCATCTATATGTGTGCGACAGAAGACAAGGGGGCACTCATTACTTCTGGAGGGAAAGATCTTGAAATATGGAAAGGCTTCTTCACAGTAAGAGCTGTGAAAATGTGGAATAGACTTCCTCCAGAGGTGGTTCTGGCCAGCTCAGTAGATTGCTTTTAAAAAGGCCTGGATTCTTTCCTAAATGTACATAATATGACTGGGTACTGACATTTATAGGTAAAGTTGATCCGGGCAAAATACGATTGCCTCTCGGGTTATCAGGAAGGAGTCCTTTGCCCTGCTGGAGCAAATTAGTTTGTGCATTTCTAGGATTTTTTATTTTTTTTTGCCCTCTTTTGGATCAACTGTGGGTATAGGATTGGGTATATGGGATTACATACTTTTTTTTAATTTATTTTTATTGGTTAAATTGTAAATATGTAAGTAAATATAATATAGCTTCCTATCTGCTCTCAGCATAAGGATTAAAAACAGTTGATGATTTAGAAGAGTGAAGTTCCCCTTTGTCGCACCCTATGTGGCCCACTGGCTGCCGCACATTTCATCACACTGCTTTTAGGATTTCCTCTCATACGCTGGCATGTGACCCCTGCAGCCGGCGCTGCAATTTTTTTTTAAGCTCTCCCAAACAGCAAAAGAGGATTTGACTGTTTTTTTCTTTTTTCCTCTTTTAATAAACTGATCTCTAGGAGTTCTTGGGGAACGCAGCCAGCTTTGGATGTGTGACGGCAGTTGTCAGTGCCGGGCTTCTTTCATGGCTTGTTCCCATCGCAGCCTCCATTGTCCTTCTGTCACGACTCGCAGTCTGTGTGCTATGCTGAGAACTCGGCACTGGAGTCTTTCTTACTTGAATTGGGAAATTTAGGCTATGCCGCTTACAACCGCCATTTCTCCGTGCTCCTTGCTGGGATTTTAGCCTTTATTTTAGCGTTATATAAAGAGAACCTGTGCTGGGGGAATAGGAAAAAAGACTTCTAGGTATAGATATTTTTTTACACAGTTACCCAGATCCATTGTAACTAAGGCTATGCATACCTGTGAGATCTCCCTGGAAGCTGCAAATCACTAGTGTGTGTGTGTGTGTGTGTGTGTGTGTGTGTATTTTTATATATATATATATATATATATACATGTTATTTCTCCACAAAAGTAGATGTAACGGAACCCCAAATAGGACCCCCCCCTCCCCAGAAACGAGACACGCAGCTCTGTTCTCTGGTTTAACAGGAATATACTCTTTAATGAGAAACTCGGGCTCTTTATATACAGTCAGCAACCAAATATGAACAATGACCCAACTCCACCCACAACATTGCACAATGGTTCCTTACGAGGCTCCAATACACATTTTTTAGGTAAACATCATGACTCTGGCTTCTCTCACCTGCTGTACAATACACATTCCTTTAGTAGACATAATTTACAGGAGCTACCGTATTTATCGGCGTATACCGCGCACTTTTTACCCCTAAAAATAAGGGGAAAATTGTGGGTGCGCGATATATGCCCATACCTGCTTCCCGCGCTCAGTTTGAACTGAGCTGCCGACATAATGCGAGTTCAGTACACTCGGGTACATTCGGCCAGGCTCGGCTTCGCTCGTGCTTACGCATAAACGTCACCGAGCGTGAGCACGAGCGAAGCCGAGCCTGGCCGAATGTACCCGAGTGTACTGCACTCGGTACATGTCGGCAAAGGCGTTTAAACTGAGCACGGGTAGCGGGGATTCGACTCGCCGGGAGGACACCACTGAAGACGCCAGACCGGACGATGGACGCTGCGCAAGACACCAAAACGGTAAGTACTAAAAGAGCTAAAAAAATTTTTTACAGGTCCACATCAGGGGTGCGCGCTATACACAGGAGCGCGCTATACCCCGATAAATACGGTAATTAACTACAGCTGACAAGTCAGACATGGACCTTTTAGGCTGTGCTAACTCACAACACACATCTATAATCAATAGAACTCTCACACAATACAGTGTCAATTAGCATAACACCATGAAAGGTTCTTGGGAGCCATACAAAGGTTAATTTACATTACAGTAGCAGACGATATTAACGTCTTAACAGTCTGTGTTCCCACATTGAATGAGTCACTCTTTTAATTGACCTGTTGGGTTCAGAGTCAACAAACGTAAACGTACAAAAGTAAAAAGTAATATTTCAGAATATCCTGAAATACATTGTGAATTATCATTACTGCCCCATCCGATCCCCCTGCATAGCGGAGCGGACACAAACCTGTCATTCGCCTGCTTGGCGGGGAACAGAGGAGAGATTTCCCCCTTGATCAAATGGATTCTGATTCGTGGAGGCGCCCATGTGAAAGGGGCCTAAGGGCCAAATCACACTACTGCGACTTCAAAATCGTGCTATTTTTACCGCAATTTTCGCTTCCGCGACTTTCCTGCTATTCGCGGCCGCGATATCAGGGAATGCCAGTCTATAGAGCTGAATTCGCATTTCACAGATCAAACTCGCACAAGACCCTTTTTTAACGCAGCTTAGTATCGCAATGCATTGTTGTGAACTGCACTCATGGAAAACTATGTTAGTAAAATGACTTGCGATTTACTAACATCGTTTTCCATGAGTGCCGTTCACATCAATGCATCTAAGCTGCGTTAAAGGGTCCTGTGCGAGTTTGATCCGTGTGCGATGCAAATGCAGCCCTATAGACTGGCATTCCCTAATATCGCGGGCGCGAATTGCGGCAAAATCACGGCCGTGAAATTGCGGTAAAATTGTGCGTTTTTGAAGTCGCAGTAGTGTGAACCGGCCCTTTGTAATATTATCAGTAAGGTGAATCTAAAGCCAAAACATTTCCTTTTTTTGGATAGAATAAGTTGGGGTTAAACCCCTTGTCAGGTTTTTTCCTATCTGTAACATGTTGAGAATCTCCTTAGTGACACAGCAGGAGGTAGGAGAAAATGTTCAGTAGAGATGAAGCACTACACATCTGACAGAGGTTCTAACCCTTCCATGTTCTTTCAAAAACGAAAAAAGGTTTTTAAACCAAGCCTTTATGATCATAAAAAATAAACATTTAATACCGGATACACCCATGATACTGGTTCTGCAAAGCACACTGGGTACTTTTTAAATATAGGGCACAGCAGTAGCCTTTTGTCTGATTGAAAATCTGCCTGACTTGAAATTAAAAATAAAAAAAATATATTTTTATATATTATTCCTGAACATGATCAAGAAAACACTGCTACCTTAATGAAGGCCTCAGTGTTCCTGAACATGACGGAAATCCCGTTAAGGAAAATGATCTTTTGGTCAAATCGGCTTTGGGGGAAACAATGGCACGCGGCTGCAGTGAGAACCGGCAAGTGAAAAGGTTTCCGAGAGACGCCGTGATTAGGTCGGAGTGAATGCAGCCTGTACGTCTATTGTCATGGGATAATACCGCTCTGATTGAGGTAATGTCACCCGGCGTGATAAGGGAATATTAATTCAGCTCAGGAGATTTTATAATCCTGACATAATCACCTCTAATAATATATCCCCATTATAGCGGGGAGGCTCTGGGAATTGCTAGAGGCCTTCGCTGTCGGATCTGTCTAAAAAGAAAAAAGAAATCTCACAAATGTATGTGTGTGTGCATAAAAATATATATAATGGCCCGGATTCACAAAGCACTTACACCGACGTATCTCGATATACGCTGCGTAAGTGTAAATATGCGCTGTCGTATCTATGCGGATAACGCTCAGCCCATCATTTGCATGGGGTCACGCTTCGTTACCATGCATCACGCCCACTTCCACCTACTTTGAATTACATCGGCTTAAGCTGACGAATATACGGTACGCCAGCGCAACGTTGGGTGACTCTCAACGTTGCGCCGGTGTAGCGTAAAGAAGATATGCTATGGTGGCATAAAGATGCGCCGATCTACGTGAATCCGGGCCAATATGTGTGTGTGTGTGTATATATATATATATATATATAATCTCTCTCAAATTTGTGGTCTTATTTCCTGACAGTTCTTTTTGGTAATGCTTAAAAAAAAAATATATATATATATATATATATATATATATATTAGTGCTTTTTTTCTCAGACAATAGGTGCAAGAACTCCCCCTTTCCGGGTCACCCCTTTTCTCCGCACTTTACCCACCTCCCAGTACCACCCCTTTTAGACAATCTAGAACCAAGTATATATTTGTGGTGCTAAGTAATTTGTATGGAATTTGGTAATGATATCAAGAAAAGCGGTAAAATAGATCCGCCCCTAACGATGGACCTCCCACAACATTTTCCCCCCCAGCAACAATAGACTCCCAGCAGCATCAACAGATCTCTGCACAGCCAGCATTAATAGACTCTCTGGCAGCCATCAACAATAGACCTCTCCCCCAACAGTAGATCTTTCAACAACAACTGACCCGCCAGCAACATAAGACCCCCAGCAACAATAGGTCCCCCACCAGCAACAATAGATCTCCTCAGGAACAATAGACCCCCCCCTACAAAAATAGATCCCAGCAGTGAGCATCAATACCCTGCAGCACACCCCAGCACCCCTTGCCATTACATACAGTCAGTCCAGGAGGTGCCGGAACTGCGTTCCCCCGCAGTTCCGGCACATATATATATATATATATATATATAATATATATAAATTCTTGCCACCATGACAACAGTTTTTTTTCTGGATTCTCATCCCCTTGCTCTTGTCTTTCTGTGTAGAAGCCTACAAGAACAAGAGGTCGAGGGAGATAAGGGGAGAGGAGAAAAAAAAAAGGGGAGACAGCCTCCCTATTTCTTAACTCTATAAATCCCACCACCTTATGACCCTGTACAGTACAAAAAGGAGGGACTTAATAACACCCTGTAAACCAGGAAGAACTTGATAGTTCTTTATTTCGTGCCTGTGACATCTCTTTAAAGCGGAGTTCCACCCAGGAAAACAACATTTCCCCTTATTACTTAAAAAAATTAAATTAAAAAAAACCTGAAAAAAAAAAAAATACTCACCCGAAATACCTGTTGCTATGCGGAAGTCCGTAATCTGCCTCTTCCACACCGCGGTGTCCTTTCTTCTGCTTGTGAATGGGGTGCGCTGCTTTCTGGGAACTGTGTGTGTTCTCAGAGAGCAGCGCGCCCATTCACAAGCCAGCGTGAGACTCACGCAGGCGCAGTAGGAAATGGGCAGTGAAGCAGTACGGCTTCACTGCCTGTTTCCCATAGTGTGAATGGCGGCGCGGGACCCGGAGCGATCGTGGGACCGTCATCGGGGGGGCCATCAGCGCGGGCAAGTAGGACAAGGTAAGTGTCCTTATTTAAAGTCAGCAGCTACACTGTTAGTAGCTGCTGACTTTTAAAAAAATAAAAAATCGCGGCTGGAACACCCCTTTAAGGCCCCAATTTCCTATTCTTATGACCCTCTCCATCATCTTTGACTCCTATATGACAATGGACGCAGAAATAGGGTCAGTAGTCAGCGGATCTCACCATCTGCTGCGCCTACTACGCAGACTTACTCCTTTTATCCCCAAGGAAGACATAGTGGTCGTGGTGGGAGCAATTGTAATCTCAAGATTGGACTATGCAAATGCCCTTTACCTCGAACTCCCAAAGTACCAAATCGCTCGTCTGCAAGTCGTTCAAAATACGTCCGCCAGACTTGTGACTGGGAAAAAACCCTGGGAATCAATCTCATCTTCGCTGAGAACCCTTCACTGGTTGCCAGTAAAAGACAGAATTGCTTTTAAAGCACTCTGTCTGACGCATAAGTGCATCCATGGGAATGCTCTCCATTATCTATGCGATCTGCGATCCACCAATCAAAATCTACTTCAGATACCGAAAGCCAACTACAAGTCCAAAGGAGAAAGGAGATTCGCGGTCCAAGGTCCCAGACTATGGAACGCTCTACCAACCAGCATTCGGTTGGAGGAGAATCACTTAGCGTTCAGGAGAAAGATCAAGATTCATCTCTTTTGATATCAAAGGAGACAGGAACAACAAGCACCCAGAGGCGATTCAGTTCGCATGTGCCGCGCTATATAAGTTTCTCACTCACTCACTCACCCCTTCCCACCAAATTCATTAATTGGAGGAAAGGGGAAAAAAAAAAATCCCCTATTTCTTGACCCTTTAAATCCCACCACCTTATGACCCCCATACCATACAAAAAAGGAGGGACGTAACACCTTGTAAACCAGAAAAGAACTTAATGGTTCTTTATTTGAAGAGGGTGACATCGCTTTAAAACCCCACTTCCCATTCTTATGACCCCACCAAAAATCGGTGTGAGGAAAAAAAGAAGGGAGGGGGAAAGGGGGCCCAAGTCCCTTCTCTTTCCAAGTCCTCTCTCTCTCTCAGGTTCCCCCGTGGGGGGGGGGGGGGAACAAAAAAAACCCTCATGGTCTCACCCTCTCCACCCCACCCAACCCTGGACCTCCCTGCCCCACACTGTTGTCGGAAATTCTTAACGTGTGTATGCTCCATTGGACATTTGCTGTCGGAATTTCCAACAAAAAAAATTTGAGAGCTGGTTCTCAAATTTTCTGACAACAAAATCCATTCTCTTAAATTCCGAGCATGCGTAGACAATTCCGACGCACAAAATTCCACACATGCTCTGAATCAAGAACGAGACAGAAGTGCTTGGTCTGGTAAAACTAGAGTTTGTAATGGCGAGAATCGTCTCACCAAACTTCTACTAACACGAGATTAGCACGAGATTAGCAGAAGGAGCCCGAAGGTAGGCGCACTTGGTTCACCGGCGGCCTCACTTGCTTGGCGTCGGCTTTCTCTTCCCCCTGTTCTCCACGGGCATCGCGGTGGCTTCTGTTTCTTCCCTCCTCCATTTGGGGCTCTTCTTTTTTCGGGCAATTGGGAAAACGGGTCTCAGACCTGCTTCTGATTGGCCAGATTGAGGATCAGTGTTTCATTAGCGAATATTCATTCGCTGTTGTAACACCTGGGTGGGCTCCTGGCGCAATGCTCTGTACCACAAGCCCACCCTATTTTGAAGCCTATTAAAGCCTCTGGCTTTAATCGGGTGCTTCAAAAAAACACCCCTACTGCTTTAATCAAATGTGTCCAATCCAATTTGCTCTTCCCCAGCCATCTTGGGCAGCTGTGAGGGATCTAAATCAAAATCAGTTTGATTAATTTTTTTCTTCTCCAGTCAGATGTGAGGGTTTCTAAATTAGATCTTTCTTGTTCAGCTCACATTTCTTCAGTCATCCCTGACAGTGGCGTTGCTAGTGGGGGACGGAGGGTGCGGGCCGCACCCGGGTGACACCATCCCGAGTGTGGCAGAGGGTCCTGGAGGCAGGGCTCTTCAGTCGTAGCATGTCGGTGCCACGCTATCCCTACCTGAGTTAGACTCCTGCCGTGGCAGATTCCTCCTGTCCCTATACACAAGTGCGCTGCCTGGAGAGTGACAGTCTGAGCAAGCAACTCTCCGTGCGGGTGCACACGGATGCCTTCTCTGCCTGCCACCCAGGTGCATGGGGGGGGGGGGGTCTGCACTTATTGGGGGGGTTAACCTGAGGGGGGTTTGCACTGGTAGAGGGGGGTGATTTATCCTGGGGGGTCTGCACTTATTGGAGAGGGGGATTATCATGAGCCTGAGGGGGGTCTGCACTTATTTGGGGGGATATTCTGAGGGAGGGTCTGCACTGATGGGGCGGTGGTTAATCCTAAGGAGGGGTCTGCAGTTATTGGGGGGGGGGGGTTATCCTGAGGGGGTCTGCACCTATTTGGGGGATTATACTGAGGGGGTCTGCACTTATTTGGGGGTTATCCTGAGGGGGTCTGCACTGATGGAGGGGGGGGTGGTTTATGCTGGGGGGTCTGCACTTATTGGGGGGGTTATCCTGAGGGGGGTCTGCATTGATGGGGGGCATGGTTTATCCTTAGGAGGGGTATGCACTTATTGGGGAGGGGTTATTCTGAGAGGGGTCTGCACTGATGGAGGGGGTTATCCTGAGGGGGGTCTGCACCAATGGAGAGGGGTGGTTTATGCCTGGGAGGTCTGCTCTGATGGTGAGGGTAGTTTATAGTGATGGGGGTCTACACTGATGGAGGGGGGTCTGTACTGAGGGGTGACTATAGTTGGTGGGTGGGGGGGGGGTGACACCATACCAACCCTAGTGACCCCACTGATCCTGGACAGATGTGAGGGATCTAAATCAGATTAGTCTGATCCAGTTCGCTCTTCGCAAGTCATCCCGGACTGATGTGAGGGATCTAAATCAAATCTGTTTCATCCCATTCGCTCTTCCCCAGTAAGATGTGAGGGTTCTAAATCAGATCCTTGTTCAGCACACATTTCTCCAGTCATCCCGGACAGAGTGAGGGATCTAAATCGGATCCGTCTGATCGTGTTCTCTCATCCCCGGTCATCCTGGACAGATGTGAGGATCCAAATCAGATCTGTCTGATCCAGTTCTCTCTTCCCCAGTCCTCCAGGGCAGATGTGAGGGATCCGCATAAGATCTGTCTGATCCAGTTCTCTCTCCCCCAGCCATCCATGGCTGATGTTGAGAGATCTAAATCTGATCTGGCTCTCTTCCCCAGTCATAAGTCATGTGTGGGCTGTATGGGGAGCGAGGGCATTTATCTTCTACAGGTGTCTTGTCCTCCCCTTGGTTCCTCCAGGCTCCCCTCTCATTAGGTGGCCCTATCTCTGATCTCCTCACACAAAGCGCCAGCGGCTCCTCAGCTGCTGGAGTTGATGCTGGATCTGGCGTACCTCCCTTGGGGCCCGGTCGATTCCAGTGAATTATTCATATGTTTTCTCTGCACATCATCCTCCAGAGGGGACCACTAACATGCTTGTGCATTTCCCATTGCTCCTCTCATTAACATGAATTTATGAAACGTTGTTTAGTAAAGCAATTATCAACCAGGCAGTTTATGTAAATGTTTAATGTGGAACTAAACTCAAAGAGTGAACATTAAGAGTTGCTATGTTATAAGGAACATATATGTAGCACTACTCCCGTAGGAGCTGCTGGTTTAGATTTGGGTTTTACATGTTGCCTCTAAGAAGTTTGTTGTCAGGGGAAGAAAGTCTATAGGAATTGCAATGTCCACACAAGATGTAAAACCTTCAACTATTTTGCTGCATAAAACTTATGAAGGAAGTGGAGAGTATAGAGAGAAGGGGAAGGGTTCAGGTACGCGGTACAGAATGCACACAAATATCTAAAGTTCTGATCAGTCAGTCACCACTCCCTCTTGAGTGGGTATTGCTCACCCGGCTAGACCCCTCTCACATGGCCTAGCCGGGATGATGCACGAACCGGTATGAGAACAGTCTCTGCCACAGACCGTCCGAGAATGAAAGATGGATAGTCAGGGATCCTCTGCCTCAGGATTTAAGTCCCGAACTTCCAACCTTATAGTAAAAGAGCCGTTGAGCCGATCCGGCGGACTGTAAGACAAATAGAATAGTGGATCCCTTTATAAAGAGGTCACCAGGCCTATCCTGGGACATTAGCTTGCTCTGCTTAGTCTCTTTCTGGGCAGGTCCTCCCCCGGTTTCCTTCGTTAAGCAGCTTCCCCCACTTGAATGGACAGCTTTGGATCCAAACTGGGCCTACTCCATGGAGATACAACCTCAGGCCAACGTGGTCCCGAAGTCGAGATCACACACGCGTGCCTCGCTCCAGAAGGGCCATGAGGCCCATTAAGTTATCCCCTCCCAGCATGCACAGCAGGGCACCACTCCCACTGGGCAGACACCATTGATTCTGGGTTTGTTTTCTTCGAGTGTGGCTCCCACCTTTTATGGTGGCCACATGATTGTGCCCCGGCGTTATGGCCTACCGTGCCGCGTAGTGTTCCTGGTCCCGGGGCCATGTTGGCCTGGAGCATTTGAGCAGCTAAGGGGACCCAGTAAGCGACTGGGTTCCCACCTTTGAGGATCCCAAGCGGTAGTGCTGTACTGTGGGGAGTCCGTCTGGGGAGCGCCATTGAGAGGCTGGCGGTCCAATGGGATTTCGACACACCACCGGGGATCAAGGTAGCCGTACACTGAAGGATTGATCGCCTGTCAGTCAGTACCTGGGCGAAAATAAAGGAGACCCAGGCGTAATTCACCTAAGGGCTCTTTCACACGTCCGTTCAGTTTTTTAGATCAGTTTTTTCCCCCTTCAGATGATCCGTTTTTTCATCCGTTTTTCGTCCGTTTTCCGTCCGTTTACATCAGTTTCCGTTCCGTTTTTCATCAGTTTTTCATCAGTTTTTTTCATCCGTTTTTTCATCCGTTTTTTTTTTTTTTTTTTAGAACTTTTTTTTTTTTTTACATATTTTGATGAAAAACTGACGTTAGCGGATCGGATGGTAAACGGATCATCCGCTAACGTCCGTTTTTCGTCCGTTCCGTTTTTTTGACGGAAGAAAAATAGGGTTTTCTTCCGTCCAAAAAAACTGAGCTTACCGCATACGGATGTTAACGGACGTTAGCGGATGCTCATCCGCTAACGGACGCTAACCCATAGGGAAGCATTGAGGTCCGTTAACGGACGTCCAAAAAACGGACGAACTGAACGGACGTGTGAAAGAGCCCTAAGGAAGATCACTTCCGTAGCTACAATCAGAGAGGGCCTGTGGCAGAGGTGTCTCTGACATTCACTAAGAGGGTCTGTGGCAGAGACTTTATCCTACAAAGGTTCGAGTGATACTCTGGCTGCCAGGTCAGTGAGAGAGGCCTGTCCGGGTACACTAAACCCACTCAGGCAGGAGTGGTACGGAAAGTGTGACATACGGGAACAGGACTGTTTCCAAATACTACGCCTGAATCCTTCTTACAAACTCTATCCCTTTCATCACCATCACCGGCTGGGTAGTAAAGAGCACAGCAAAAGACACCTGTTGCGGACATTCTTTTACTATTGCTATATGCACCATTCACCCCTAGGAATTCGAGGTACGAGGTAAATGTGCCACCCAAAACAACCAGCAGCTCCTCCGGGGGTGGTGCTACACAACTTTTTATATCACACGATAATTGCACAACAATTTTTCAAACATGTTTTGTTATGTAGCGCTACTCCATTCAGGAGCCGCTGGTTGTTTTGAGATCGGCGTATTAAGTTACCCTCGGTGGCTTCTGTAGGGGTGATGGTAGTGAGTACGTGTAGTGAGCGAATGTCCAGTCAGCAATGGAGTTTTCAAATGCTTTATTTCCAAGGCCCAACACGGCCAACATCAACAGGAAGTGGGATAGGAAAGTTTGATGAAGCAGAAGAACATTTGCAGTATCAGGCCTAGGATAGATAGGGAAAGCAAGCCTGCTTTCATCAATAGCACAGTTCGTCGCCACTCTAGCCAGAGTGGGTGAAGCGCCTCCGGACAGACTCCTGTCACAAGCCTGGCAGTTGAAGTGTCACTTAGATTGCTGGGAGGAACAGACCTCTGCCACAGGCCTGGCTCGGTCCTCTGCCATAGGCCTAGTACTTGGATGAGCTAAATGGATTCTTGAGCGAATCCTCCCAGTAAGTTCAATCAGGGTCACCGGTTGACAGTTTGAAGTGTACCTGTCAATCTCCCGGTCACCAGATCCCAGATGGTTCGTTTAAGCCCTCTTGGATCACCTGCCTCCGGGTTCTCCTCAAGCCGATCCCCCATCGAACTGCATACAGCCTGGGATCCTTTTTAGTGTAGCTGCCCCTTTCAGCATCCGCATGGAACTCCGCAAAGCATTGGATGCGCACACCCTAAAGGAGAACCAAAGAAAAATGGCGTCCGCCATGGATATACCCTCCCCCAGCATGCCCCGCGAGGGAAAACTCCTCTAATTGGCTGGGGAAAAGTAGCTCCGTCAGAACCCCTCTAGCGCCACCTACCATCCAGGGGTGTAAACATCACCCCTGGAGCGCAGACTGACCCACAGAACAGTCCTGAATGACAGCAGCTCAAATTTTACACAATTATTAATGGGAGCAAAATAACTCTCCCATTCCCCATTAACTTTAGCGTAGCGCCCATACTGAAAGTAGGGGGGCGCTACATTTATTTTCATAAATAAAACACTAAAGTTATCCAGATTTTTTTGATTATTTTATTGTATAATGTGAAAGATGATGTTGCGCCGATTAAATAGATACCCAACATGTCGCACAATTGACAAACATCAGTACTTAAAAAATCTCCATAGGCGATGCTTTAATTTTTTTTAAAGGTTACCAGTTTTAGAGTGACAGAGGGGGTCTTGGGCTAAAATTATTTGTTTGCATCGACACCTCACGTGTGGTTTGAACGCCGTTTGCATATGCGAGCGCGACTTACGTAAACCTGATTAGTTACAGTTGTCTAAAACTGAATTCTTGTTTGAGCTCCATCACAAATGCTTCTCTTTGAGTCGCCTCATTCGTGTTGATAGCGGGCGGGCGTGCTTGTATGTTGATGTACGCTCCACGTGCCGGAGGCAATGAGTCAGGAGGGTTACCATGGAGATCAGTCTATAGTCGCTGTCTTTTTATATTTCATGTAAACCCAGCAGTTTAAGGTTTACCGACGACCTTCTTGGCACCGTGCGCCTCGTATCTGTGGGTGAATGGGTACAGAGCTGAATTATTACAGGCCTTTCTGGCAGCTTACAGAGGTTGTGCAGACAAAATATAACAACCAAACTAGGGGTCCGGGTCCCTGTGACCTAAAATTTGCCCAGAAATGTCTAACCCTTGTTGCAGCTGTCACATGTTGCAGCACTTTCCCTATATTGGGCACCCGTGCAGGTGATAATGGCTAAATGGGATGGTCATGTGACTGTATGAAAGGTTTTTAAGAAGGCCAAGCATTCAATGTCTTTTTTTCATGCTCAGTGCATGCGTGCATTGTCATGTGTAATTGTAACCCTTCTAGGTATTTATTACCTCCCACAGAGATCACAATACTCCCCCGACAATCTTCTTCTTTTTTTTTTTTTCTTTTTCTCTAGGATGGAGACAGATTTGTTCAGGCTTCATCCAGGGACACCATTAATTTCCTGGACTGAAATGCCGGTGTTCTGTCAAAATGGGCAATTCATCGAGATCTCAGATCACGTCACTTCTGGTTACTGTTGAGCAGGAGTCGCTAAACTTTCTAAACAAAGGGGCCAGTTTATTGCCCTTCAGACTTTTTGGGGGCTGCACTGTGGCCATTGAGTGTAGAAAATGCTTTGGGGTCAT
The DNA here is from genome assembly GCA_029574335.1 of Rana kukunoris. Lineage (NCBI taxonomy): Eukaryota > Metazoa > Chordata > Amphibia > Anura > Ranidae > Rana > Rana kukunoris. The sequence continues at coordinate 34,999,340 of CM056050.1, read as the reverse complement.
TGAGAGAGCTGGCGTCTGTGAGAAGGAATGCTGCCCCCCCATTGGAGTTTGTGGGAAGAAATTATGCCCCCCATTGGCGTTTGTGAAAAGGAATGCTGCCCTCCCATTGGCGTCTGTGTGAAGGAATTATGCCCCTCCCCATTGGCGTCTGTGGGAAGGAATTATGCCTCCCCCTTCATTGGCATCTGTGGGAAAGAATTATGCCTCCTCCTTCATTGGCATCTGTGGGAAAGAATTATGCCTCCCCCTTCTTTTGGCGTCTGTGGGAAGAAATTATGCCCCCCCTCTATTAGCGTCTGTGGGAAGAAATTATACCCCCCTCTATTGGCGTCTGTGGGAAGGAATTATGCTCCCCCCTCCATTGGCGTTTGTGTGAAGGAATCTTCCCAATTTTTGGTTTGAGATGGAATAGTGCCCTAACATTGGTGTCCGTGGAAGAAATTGTGTTGGGGTCAAACTAAGGAATAGTGGCCTAGAGCCATCTTACGCCTGTGCCACTGTTTGGAGACCACTGCGGTAAAGCATCAGTAATTAGAGATTTAAGCCTCGTACACACGCTCAGTTTACTCGGCAAGAACCAGCAAGGAAACTGCTGGCAGAGCTTTCTTGCCGAGTATACCTAACATGTGTACGAGGTTTTCAGGATTCTCGACAAGAAAACTGCCCCGAATCAAGAGAAAAATAGAGAACCCGCTCTCTATTTTCTCTGCAGTTTTCCTGCCGAGAGAACCCAAAAATGTGTATACTTACCTGGTCGCCGTGGAAACCCGATTTTGACGCATGCGCGGTAGCTTCCTAGGCATCGGTAGGGTGCAGCAAGATGGCGGCAATGGCATCGAATGTGACAAGCGCATGTGACGAGCGCATGTTCATTGTACGCGATGACGTCACCGCGTTCTTGCCTTCCCTTTGAAAGGAGAGTCTGTACACTCGGGCGGGCAAGAGATTATTGCCAAAAATCTCGTCAGGAAAAACAACGTTTTTTTTTTTTCCTGACGAGATTCTGGCCCGTGTGTACAGGCCTTAAGAATTTCCGACAGCAAAAATTTGAGAGATGGTTCTTAATTTTTTCGACAAGAACAGTTCTTGTCGGAAATTCCTATCGTCTGTATGCAATTCGTGCAAGTGCGTTTTAAAAAGTCCTGCATGGTGCGCTTTTCAAAACTGAGTGGAAACGCACTGCATTTGTGTTTTTTGGTTATTTTTTTGGAGCCGCATGTCCATATTTTACGGATGCATGTCAACCAGAAATCAATCAAAAACGCATATGCATTTTTAACGCGTTTTCCTTCTTTTAACGGAGCAGTGTGAAAGCACCCTAATAATGTTGCTGTATATTGTGACTGGTAAGGAATTTCAGGAAACGGGAAGTGCTGCTTTATTGTATCGTTTTGATTTGCAACTGTAATGTGCGTGAGCTGAATGATTCTTCTTTGATAGTATGTAGGGGTAATCTGTTTTTTTAATGAAGGCAATTAAAAGACAAGATGTTATCTCAACCCAATAAAATAACAGTTGTAACATTTGTGGCCGGCGTTGGGGGTGGAATGATCCTGAGATGGTGCTTGTATTTATCAATAAACTGTAGTGCTATTACCAAAAGCATGTGAGCTGCTTAATTGTCTGAATCATCTTTTCCCATCATGCCTCTCTCTGACCATGGCATTTTTTTTTTTTTCCTTTGCAGGATATGAGGAAGCATGTCTTCCTGACTCTGCTCGATACTGAACAGTCGTATGTGGAATCCCTGCGCACGCTGATGGAGGTACGATACACCAGGGCACCACTTAAGTGTAGAATGAAATGAGATTGTATTACAAGTCTGGAATGTCTTGAAATATTTTATATATTTTTTTGTTTTTTTTCCTTATAAAGAAAATTTGGCATTCTTCTGATAGTCGCACCATTTTTTGTTTGTGCTGCATACAATGAGAATGTACAGATATGTGGCCTTTCTGTCCGGCTGGTCCTATGACTTTATTTTTTATTTTTTTTCCAAGTCATTAACACAGAATAAGTATATGGACCAAGAAATTTAAAGGGGTTGTAAACCCACTCTCATCCTTTCTAAACTACTGCCATAGTGCTGATCTATAAGGATATAGATCCCTCCTGCATGTATCCTTACCTGTCAAATGTCTCCCCTCTGTCTGTTATAAGAACCGAAAAACTACAGATTCTGTGGGTGGATCTGTTGTCTGGAGCTCTGTGGGTGGAGTTATGATGTCAGTAGACTCCCCGCCATCCTCTACACTCCCCTTAGGCCGCGTACACACGATAGAACATGTCCGCGGAAACTGGTCCGCAGACCAGTTTCCGCGGACATGTTCGATCGTGTGTACGGCTTGGCGGACAGGTTTCCAGCGGACAAAAGTTTCTTCGCATGCTAAGAAACTTGTCCGCTGGAAACCTGTCCATCGGACATGTCTGCTGGTTTGTACGCCTAACCAGCGGACCGTAATCCCCCGCATGCGTCGAATGGATTCGACGCATACGTGGAAGCATTTTACTTCCTGGTTTGAGGACGTCGCGGCGTCACCGTCACCGCGTTGTCTGTCCGCTGGGATTTTGGTCTGATCGTGTGTACACACATCAGACCAAAATATCCCAGGAGACATGTCCGATGAAAACGGTCCGCGGACCGTTTTTTCATCGGACATGTCTCCTCGTGTGTACGCGGCCTGACACTAAATTCTGCTATGATCACTAACATCCAATCAAAATCTAGAAAAGTAACCACATGACTTCAGAAAAGGAGTGGTGGTGGGAATTTAAAACTAATGCCTGTCTCCAGGCTAGTGCATGACGTATGTAAATAACCCGTCACTCACAGCAAGGGGGCGGAACGGACTAAGGTTTTTCTCAATAAGTCCATTTTTTTTTCATTGAACAATAAAAGAGGATTGCTCAGAGCTGGATTAACTCTGTGTGGAAAGACTGGGCACAGATGATAGGAAATCTTATACTGTACATTGTGACAGCAAAGGAAAAAAACATTTTTTTCAGGTTTACATCCACTTTAACCTCACTTTCCACATGCTTGTTCCACGTCAGTCACAAGGCAGCTGACGTTTTCAGAGAGGTCCAGTGGACCTCTACACATTTCTATTTGTAAAGTTTTACTGATCCTCTCCTGTATTGCTGCTCCAGGCTTCCCCTCTTGCTGGTCATATGAAACATAGGCTGTTGGTCATGTGATCTCTGCTGAAAGGGAGCACCATTGAGTCTGAATTCTGTTGCTTCTGTTCAGTAGAGATCAGCTGATTCTATATCTCAACAGCATGTCGTGGAAGAGCACCAGTTATGCCTTTTAGTAGCTATCCTAAGACAGGTACCCCGTACCAAGACGGAGGTCTATGGATACCCCGTACCAAGACGGAGGTCTATGGATACCCCGTACCAAGACGGAGGTCTATGGATACCCCGTACCAAGACGGAGGTCTATGGATACCCCGTACCAAGACGGAGGTCTATGGATACCCCGTACCAAGACGGAGGTCTATGGATACCCCGTACCAAGACGGAGGTCTATGGATACCCCGTACCAAGACGGAGGTCTATGGATACCCCGTACCAAGACGGAGGTCTATGGATACCCCGTACCAAGACGGAGGTCTATGGATACCCCGTACCAAGACGGAGGTCTATGGATACCCCGTACCAAGACGGAGGTCTATGGATACCCCGTACCAAGACGGAGGTCTATGGATACCCCGTACCAAGACGGAGGTCTATGGATACCCCGTACCAAGACGGAGGTCTATGGATACCCCGTACCAAGACGGAGGTCTATGGATACCCCGTACCAAGACGGAGGTCTATGGATACCCCGTACCAAGACGGAGGTCTATGGATACCCCGTACCAAGACGGAGGTCTATGGATACCCCGTACCAAGACGGAGGTCCATGGATACCCCGTACCAAGACGGAGGTCCATGGATACCCCGTACCAAGACGGAGGTCCATGGATACCCCGTACCAAGACGGAGGTCCATGGATACCCCGTACCAAGACGGAGGTCCATGGATACCCCGTACCAAGACGGAGGTCCATGGATACCCCGTACCAAGACGGAGGTCCGTGGATACCCCGTACCAAGACGGAGGTCCATGGATACCCCGTACCAAGACGGAGGTCCGTGGATACCCCGTACCAAGATGGAGGTCCGTGGATACCCCGTACCAAGACGGAGGGGTGTGGGTGCTTCCTGCCAAGACAGAGGGCATAAATGGCTTCCTGCTGCTAATCCCTGCTATCCATCCTAGGGGGGAGTTATGGAAGAGGATCACACTGTATACAATATACACCAGTATACATTGAGCTGGGGAGTAAGAGCATTTGGTCTATGTTACACAGGTAATCTGTGGCAACGGATGGGAAGGGCTTTTAATAATAATTGCCAGTTTTGCCAGCTGTTTTTGACTTTGAATAATTTGTCTGGTTTTCAGGACTGTCCAGTTTCAAGTCATTGCTATTTTTAAACACACCATATTTTCCAATTAGTCAGTGCTCTTTTAGCTTTTTATGTTACTATACATGGCAAAGCAAGATTTTTTAAATACCAGGAAAGAAAGAAAAATATTCTGATACTATAAAAAGAAAGATCTGTGATCAGAAATGCAGTGTTTCTTGGTTGGCCTTGTTCAGGAGGATGACTTTACATAAAAATGTGTGTGTGTGCATAAAGAGCAAACCCAAAGCCTGCAGGATCTAGATCAACCCCAAAACCATGTCAGATGACCCCTGACTTTCATTGGCCACTGACTGTGACTTCACTTGCTGTGAGGAGTTGCCCTTTAACCACAGACCTCCTGAGTGTGTATTTGTGGTTCGGCGGCTGAAAGTGGAAAATTACCAGTATGTTTCCTGCTGGGAGCTTTACTTACACGAGCGAAAATGGAGGAAGTGACAGCTACGTCTCCAGAGAGATTACCAGGATACCTGCGTGACTTCCGTTCTGTGCTATTCATTGGTAAAACTCTCTCCCAAAACTGCCATCCTGGTAGAGCCAGGACCAATCTTGTATGTGCTTGTGGAAGAATCTGAATATGTATTCTCCACTTCGCAAGCTTATTTATGCAAGATTTATAGTTGCCCAATTTAACGTTTTTATATAAACTCTAAATCAGAAATTAATTAAATGTCTGCTAGGTCATGTTCTGGTAATGTAATAGTGCTTTAGTCTTTTTCTATTGAGGTATGTATAGCCAATTACTTACAGTGCCTTGAAAAAGTATTTACACCCCTTGACATTTTCCAAATTTTGTCATGTTATAACCAAAAACGTAAATGTATTTTATTGGGATTTTATGTGATAGACCAACACAAAGTGGCACATAATTGTGACGTGGAAGGAAAATTATATAAATGGTTTTCCATTTTTTTTTACAATTGAATATCTGAAAGTGTGGCGTGCATTTGTATTTAGCCCCCTACTCTGATAACTAAAATCTAGGGGAACCAATTGCCTTCTGAAGTCACCTAATGAGTAAACACAGTCCACCTGTGTGTATAAATACAGCTGTTCTGTGAAGCCCTGTTCTGTTGGAGAACCTTAGTGAACAAACAGCATTATGAAGGCCAAGGACCACACCAGACTGGTCAGTGATAAAGTTGTGGAGAAGTTTAAAGCAGGTTTAGGTTCTAAAACAAATATCCCAAGCTTGGAACATCTCACAGAGCACTGTTCAATCCATCATCTGAAAATGTGAAGCGTATGGCACAACTGCAAACCTACCAAGGCATGACTGTCCACCTAAACTGACTTATCAGATAAGCAGCCAAGAGGCCCATGGTAACTCTGGAGGAGCTGCAGAGATCCACAGCTCAGGTGGGAGAATCTGTCTTCAGGACAACTATAATGCTCCATACACACAAGCGGAATTTCCGCCAGCAAAAGTCATCGAAAATTCCAACCGTGTGTATGCTCCATCAGACTTTTGCTGTCGGAATTTCCGCCAGCAAAAGTTTGAGAGCAGGTTCTAAATTTTTCAGACGGAAAAAATCCTATCGGAAAATCAGTTCGCGTGTATGGAATTCCGACGGGAAAAGAAACACGCATGCTCGGAAACAATTTGCATGCTCGGAAGCATTGAACATCTTTTTCTCGCCTCTTCGTAGTGTTGTACGTCACTGCGTTCTTAACGTTCGGAAGTACAGAGAACTTTTGTGTGACCTTGTGTATGCAAGCCAAGCTTGAGTGGAATTCTGTTGGAAGAACCATCCAACTTTTTTCCGACGGAAATTCCGCTCGTGTGTACAAAGCATCAGTTGTTCACTCCACAAATCTGGCTTTTATGGAAGAGTGGCAAGAAGAAAGCCATTATTGAAAGAAAGCCATAAGAAGTCCTGTTTACAGTTTGCGAGAAGCCATGTGGGGGGCACAGCAAACATGTGGAAGAAGGTGCTCTGGTCAGGTGAGACCAAAATTTAACTTTTTGGCCTAAAAGCAAAATGTTATGTGTGGGGGGAAAACTTAACACTGCACATCACCCTGAACACATCATCTCACCGTGAAACATGGTGGTGGCAGCATCATGTGGTGGGGATGCATTTCTTCAGCAGGGACAGGGAAGCTGGTCAGAGTTGATGGGAAGATGGATGGAGCCAAATACAGGGCAATCTTAGAAGAAAACCTGTTAAGAGTCTGCAAAAGACTTGAGACTGGGGAGGAGGTTCACCTTCCTGCAGCACAAAGACCCTAAACATACAGCCAGAGCTACACTGGAATACTTTAGATCAAAGCATATTCATGTGTTAGAATGGCCCCAGTCCAAGTCCAGACCTAAATCCAATTGAGAATCTGTGGCAAGACTTCAAAATTGCTGTTCAGAGACACTCTCCATCCAATCTGACAGAGATATTTTGCAAAGAAGAATGGGCAAAAATGTCCCTCTCTAGATGTGAAAATCTGGTAGAGACGTCCCCAAAAAGACTTGCAGCTGTAATTGCAGTGAAAGGCGGTTCTACAAAGTATTGACCATACAAATGCACCCCACACTTTTCACATATTTATTTAAAAGAAATTCAAAAACCATTTATCATTTTTCTTCCAATTAACAATTACAGGCAGTCCCTGAGTTACAAACACCCGAATTACGAACGACTCCTACTTATGAATGGCCTTAATGCCGGCCGCTTGTACTCCGCGCTGGTCCTGGATACCTCCGAGCAGCTATTTTGACACATCCCACACTGCAGTACTACATGTACTGCATGGCCAGAAGAGCCCCAGAAGCGCCCGGAACATCCCATAGCCCTGCACAGGCAGAAGTTACTCTTACCAGCAGTGTTCAGACGTACACACAAATTCCACTTACGAACAAACCTACAGTCCTTACTGTTTTCGTAACCCGGTACTGTCTGTTGGTCTATCACATAAAATCCCAATAAAATACATTTACATTTTTGGTTGTAAAATGACAAAATGTATAACATTTCAAGGGGTATAAATACTTTTTCAAAGCACTGTATTTAGTTTTGGATAGTAAGGAATAATTAAAATGACTGTCAGTTTTTTTTTTTTTCCTGTCTAATTCCCATAGGGGAGATTTCCTTTTGCTTCCCGTGGACACAACAGGAAGTGAAGAAATCTCTCCAGAGCCAGGGAAATTTCCTTTCTTTGTTACCGAAACAGGGTCCCCGCTTGATGTTTTTATTTTTTTATTTCTCACCCATTGTTCTGAAGACTGTAAACTTTTGGATTTTCGTCACTATTTGGCTGACAGTGGTCACTGAGACCAGTAAAAAGAGTAAATCTTCCTAACAGGGACATAGAACGAACAGTGGGTACTAATCCATCCACATGCTATGCAAGACTAGAAATAAAACATTTAGTGTTATTTATACACTTTTTATATCTGGATATCCTGCCAGTAAGTGATGTCCTGCCATAGAGTGGCAACAATGCTTCACAGCATCCCAACTCAATGGCATTGTTGTCTCCCTATTCAACAAGCGAGAGGCGAGAACCATGAGCCAACTTGTTGGCGTAAGCAAATCTGTGCAAGCAAATCGGGATCAGAAAAAGGAAGTGCACCCACAGAGATGATGGGTGCACAGTCCCTGGCAATAGACAGAGAGCTGACCATTTCTTTACAGTGTAAGACCCATTCAAGAGATAAAAGTGCATGAATAAGGTTTCGATTATTTATTTATACTTTAAAGCGATATTCAAAGCATTGTTTTTTTGATTAAAATAAGAGGTTATACCTACCTGCTTTGTGCAGATGATATTGCACGGAGTGGTCTTTTATCTCCTCTTGCCAGTGGTGTCCACTCCTTATTCCTCTGTGTGCCCCCATTAGCAAGCCATGTGCTATGGAGGAACCCATGTGGGCATACCCCTGAGCCAGGCTGTGTTCGTCCATAGACGCACACAGCGCCGGTATGACATGCCCCCGTCCCTCCTCACTGGAGCTTGACTGTCGGCCTATGGCTTCTGCTGCTCTTAGTGTCTCCTGTGAAACCAAGATGAGAGAGAATGATGCTGGCAGGAGAGCACTGGATCAGAGAGGGTGCCAGGTAAGTGTTTAGGGATTGGGGGGACAGTTAGTGTGCGGCGTTTTATCTTAATGCAGGGAATGCATTAAGATTTAAAGTGGTTGTAAACCCTTACACACCACTTAGACCTACAGGCAGGGCCGATCCACCCTATAGGCTCGCTATGCAAGCCGCTTAGGGCCCTGCAAAGCTGTGGAGGGCCCGCCAAATTACTAGAGCCCCCTCTACTCAACTCTGGCTGCATGGGAGAAGAGGTAATTTGCAATAGCAGAAAACCCCCTCCCCCCGCTTCTCAACATGTCACTGTCGGCAGCACCCAATCCCCCCCTCCCCCACAGCCGCTTCTCAACTTTAATGTGACATGTCATTTTGCTTAGAGCCCCAGGGAGGTCAGGATTGGCACTGCCTACAGGTAAGCCTAGACTAAGGCCGTTGGTGGCGTCATCTGCGTGCATGCATGGGAGGGACGTCATCGCGGCTCCAGACAGTCACATCGCCGGAGCCACGATAAGAGGAAGACACTCGGGGGGAAAAATGGCGGCGATGGAGGAGAGGAACGAGCACCGCTGCGAGGGGGGTTCGATCTTGGTAAGTAATACATAATGAGCTAGTATGCTATGCATACTAGCTCATTATGCCTTTTTCTTGCAGTTTTTAAGAGGGTTTACTTCCTCTTTTAATACAGTTTGAGTTTAGAACCTCATTAGGGCTGACTTACTTTATTCTGAGCTATGACTAAGCACTGATTGTGCGAAACGCGTCAGCTTTCTTACCCCACTGCTTGCTGTGCTGTGTTTTTGTAGTGCTTTTTATCCTTTTTACACCAATAAAGGCTACCTTTTTAGGTTTATTTTGGTGTGCGGCCAGCACCCACGGTCTTTGAGGAGGACATTGATTGCTTATTGCATCTGCCTGCCTCTTTTTCTTACTTTATTCTGAGGATGACTCTACAGTTGGAGAGTCAGGAGCCAGAAGTTATAGAGGAGCTGCAGTCTCTTCACAAAACTTTAAGCCAGCAGCTATTAATAATGCAACTACTGACTTTTAATATAAGAACACTTCTCTGTCCAGGGATCCAGTGATGTCTTCACCTGAACTGATTCTTCAATCTGCTTCAGTTACAGGCACTGGCATAGCAAGTAAAGGAAACTAGAGGTGAAGCCTTGCTTCTTCACAGCTGGCTTCCTACTGCACCTTGCGAAAGGTCCCATAGTCTTCTATGATGTGTCCCATAAGACGGCGGGGGGAAAGATGGGGGGCTTAACTTCAAAATCAGGTACTCGCTCTCTCCCCAAATAGTGACAAATGTGGCAGTGGATGGGGTGCAAACAAGCGGAGCTTCACTTCTTGGGTTGTCCAAAATGTCTTGGTATGCTGACGCCTTTAAAGCCCCGTACACACGATCGGTTTGTCTGATGAAAACCGACCGATGGACTGTTCATCGGTCAAACCAACCGTGTGTGGGCCCCATCGGTTTGTTTTCCATCGGTGAAAAAAAAAATAGAATATGTTTGAAATTTTTCCTATGGATAAAAAAACGATAGAAAAAAAATTGTCTGTGTGGAAGTCCATCGGTCAAAAAATCCACACATGCTCAGAATCAAGTCGACGCATGCTCGGAAGCATTGAACTTAATTTTTCTCAGCACGTCGTAGTGTTTTACGTCACCGCGTTTGCACATGGTCGGATTTTTGATGGTGTGTAGGCAAGACTGATGAAAGTCAGCTTCATCGGATATCCGACGAAAAAATCCATCGCATTAGATTCCATCAGATATCCGATCGTGTGTACAGGGCTTTAGAGTTCCCTTACATTGGAACTAAGGAGAAAAGTCCAACCCCTGAAAAACAACCCCACATCACATTCTCCCACCTCCCCTCCCCCCACCCTTCTCCCCTCTATCAAAAGATTTGGACCAGTGCACAAAGCAAGGTCCATAAAGACATGGATGAGCGAGTTTGGGGTGGAGGAACTTGACTGGCCTGCACAGAGTCCTGATCTCAGCCCGATAGAACACATTTGGGATGAATTGGAGCGGAGACTACGAGCCAGGCCTTCTCATACAACATCAGTGGCTGACCTCACAAATGCACTTCTGGAAGAATGGTAAGACATTCCCATAGACACCCTCCTAAACCTTGTGGACAGCCTTCCCAGAAGAGTTGAAGCTATTATAGCTGCAAAGGGTGGGCCAACTCAATATTGAATCCTACAGACTGAGGCCGCGTACACACGATCAGACCGGTCCGATGAAACTGGTCTTAAAGTGGATGTCCCCCTGAAAAAAAATATTAAAAGCCAGCAGCTACAAATACTGCAGCTGCTGACTTTTAATATTAGGACACTTACCTGTCCTGGAGTCCAGCGGCGTCCGCAGCAGAGAACGAGTGATCGCTCGTCACCCTGCTGCTCCCCCCTCCATCCACAGTGAGGGAACCAGGAAGTGAAGCGCTCCGGCTTCACTGCCCGGTTCCCTACGGCGCATGCGCGAGTCGTGCTGCGCCCGCCAATTGGCTCCCGCTGTGTGCTGGGAGCCAAGTGTTCCCAGCACACAACGGGGGACGGACGGGATGTAAAGAAAAAAACGTCTTTTGCCCGAGACGTGTGGCCAGAAGTGGGTGCAAATACCTGTCTTTAGACAAGTATCTGCACCCCCCTCCCCCCTGAAAGGTGTCAAATGTGACACCGGAGGGGGGGAGGGTTCCGATCAGTGGAAGTTCACTTTAGGGTGGAGCTCCGCTTTAAGGCCAGTTTCATCGGACCAAATTGATCGTGTGTACGGCCCATCGGAGTTTGTACGGCCACCGAAGTTTTAAAACTTGCTTTAAAATCTGTCCGATGAACACCTGTCCGTCGGACCAAAACGATGGTTAGTACACACAAGCATCGGACCAAAAATCGGCGCATGCTCAGAATCAATTCGACGCATGCTTGGAAGCATTGAACTTCGTTTTTTCAGCACGTCGTTGTGTTCTACGTCACCGCGTTCTGGCCCGATGGGATTTTGGACTGATGGTGTGTACGCACCTCAGACCATCAGGCCACTTCAGCGGTGGTCCGATGAAAACGGTCCATCGGACCAGTCTCATCGGTTTGGTCCGATCGTGTGTACGTGGCCTAAGACTGGGATGCCATTAAAGTTCATGTGCGTGGAAAGGCAGGCGTCCCAATACTTTTGGTAATTTAGTGTGTAGATTTTTATTACTTTTTTTCACTCTTTTTTTTTATTGTGATCATGATCCTTTTAATATGCATTAGACTAATTATTTCATGAGCTATTAGATTACATTACCTCTCCCCTGTTTGGATGCAGATAAAAGAACATTGACCTTTTTGGTGGGTTCCCAATTTGACGCACTCTGGTGTAATAACACTGCACTTTTTTTTTTGTTCTGTCTTCCTCGCATTCAATTACATTTCAAGGCTGCAGGGTTTAGAATGTTCTCTCCGTAGGTAAAATATATGACTCCTCTGCACGTTGTTGCTGAACATCTCGATGCGTCTTAAGCTTTTTATCTCCTGGTTTTACCCCTTAACAGACATGTCTAGTATTTCCTCCCGCTGATTGCTGGGTGTACAGATTGATCACACTGATGTACAGGAACAAGCTGTCCACAGGATATTCTTCTCTTACTGCAACCGGCGTCGGGCCTTGGGAACAGAACACCCCGAAATTGCCAAGGCTCAGAGCCCGCTGTGCAGACCAGGAAGACAAAGTGTTTTATAAATGGGGATAACAAATAAACGAAAAATATTTTGCATTTACAGTTGTGCTCATAAGTTTACATACCCTGGCAGAATTGATGATTTCTTGGCCATTTTTCAGAGAATATGAATAACACAAAAACTTTTCTGTTACTCATGGTTCGTGTTTGCCTGAAGCCATTTATTATCAATCAACTGTTTACTCCTTTTAAATCTTAATCACAACAGAAACTAAAAGTTTACAGACCCTAGTTCCTAATACCGTGTATTGCCCCCTTTAACATCAATGACAGCTTGAAGTCTTTTGTGGATGAGGCTCTTTAGCTTCTCAGATGGTAAAGCTGCCCATTCCTCATGGTAAAAAGCCTCCAGTTCCTGTAAATTCTTGGGCTGTATTACATTAACTGCACATTTGAGATCTCCCCAGAGTGGCTCAATGATATTGAGGTCAGGAGACTGAGATGGCCACTCCAGAACATTCACTTTGGATGAACATTCACAGAATAATGACAGGTCGACTTGGCCTTGTGTTTTGGATCATTTTCATGTTGGAATGTCCAAGTACGTCCCATGCGCAGCGTCCTGGCTGATGAATGCAAATGTTCCTCCAGTATTTCTTGATAACATACAGAATTCATCTTGCCAACAATTTTGACCAAATTTCCTGTGCTCTTGTAGCTCACAAATCCTTAAAACATCAGCGATCCACCTCCGTGTTTCACAGTAGGAATGGTGTACCTTTCATCATAGGCCTTGTTGACTCTTCTCCAAATGTAGTGTTTATGATTGTGGCCAGAAAGCTAAATTTTGGTCTCATCACTCCAAATGATTTTGTGCCAGAAGGTTTGAGGCTTGTCTCTGTGCTGTTTGGTGTATTGTAAGCGGAATACTTTGTGGAATTTGTGTAGTAATGGCTTTCTTCTGGTGACTCGACCATGCCGCCCATCTTTCTTCAAGTGCCTCCTTATTGTGCATCTTGGAACAGCCACACCACATGTTTTCAGAGAGTCCTGTATTTCATCTGAAGTTATTTTGTGGGTTTTTCTTTGCATCCAAAACAATTTTCCCGGCAGTTGTGGCTGAAATTTTAGTTGGTCTACCTGACCGTGGTTTGGTTTCAACAGAAGCCCTCATTTTTCACTTCTTGATTAGAGTTTGAACACTGCTCATTGGCATTCTCAATTTTTTGGATATATTTTTATATCCCTTTCCTGTTTTATACAGTTCAGCTACCTTTTCCTGCAGATCCTTTTGACAATTCTTTTGCTTTCCCCATGACTCAGAATCCAGAAACATCAGTGCAGCACTGGATGAAAGATGCAAGGGTCTGTCAGGAGTCCAGAAACTCATTGATCTTTTATACACACACACACACGCACACACACACACTAATTACAAGCAAACAGATCACAGGTGAGGATGGTTACCTTTTAATAGCCATTCAAACCCATTGTGTGCATGTTATCAGGCCAAATCACCAGGGTATGTAAACTTTTGATCAGGGTAATTTGGGTAGTTTCTGTGGTCATTATGATTTAAAAATAATAAACACAGTTGATTGATGATAAATAGATTCAGCCAAACACTAACCATGAGTGAAAGAAACGTTTTGTGTTATCGTTTATATTCTCTGAAAAATCATAAATTCTGCCAGGGTATGTAAACATATGAGCACAACTGTACCATGTTTGTGTCATTTCAAAAGTAAGTTTCAGTATTTTTTACTCTGCAGCTTTCACTAAAGTTTGGCAATTCTGGCTTGAAGGTCCTTGGTCAGATACTTCCTCTTATATCAGGGGTGTCAAACTCAATTTCATCGTGGGCCGCATCAGCATAATGATTGCCCTCAAAAGGGCCGGTTATATCTGTAAGATTAGATGTCCAACCCCATAGCTTACATTAGATGTCAAGAGTCACCCCACCATCAGAAGTTGAGTTCCCCACTCCCCCTTACATCACAGTGCACACCCCCTTCCCTATGCTGCTGCTGCTGCTGCTGGGAAATAAGCTGAATGCATTGCTTGAAAGCAGAAAGTAAGGACCAGAGGAGGGCTGGAGCTCTTCTGCAGCTGCAGAAGAGGTGTGAGGGCCACATGTATTGGCCTGGAGGGCCGGATTTGGCCCGCGGGCCTTGTGTTTGACACCTGTGTCTTATATGATGACAACGCCGGTCCCTGTCTATCAGTTGTGCTCCTATGTTGTCATCTGGTCACACTGATGGAAACCGCAAGCAGGGCCCACTGTTGTCACCATCAGCAAACTTCATGCAACTATCACCGGAGTACATGTAGGAAATGCAGGAAATAAGCGGCAGTGAGATGTAACAAAGTATAAAAAAAAGGGAAAACATTTTTTTTTTTTTAAGGGCAACCATTTGATATACAGAGCTTTACCAAATAAAATGTAATTCAGTTAGGGTTTACATCTTCTTTAACCACTTTGTGCCTTGGGCATTTTTTTTTTTCATTTTTCACACTCATGTTAACGACTTGCCTGCAGGGTCGATTTTAACGTTTCACACATACAAGTAAAAATTATAATTTTTTTTTTTTTTGCTATAAAGTTACTTAGAACTCTCAAACATTTATATATTTTTTTTGAAAACTGAGGCCATGGAGAATTAAATGGTGGCTGCTGCAACTTTTCTTTTGATGTCGCTCAAGCATTACTTTAATGCATTTTAGTGCACGCAAACACAAAATAAGTACCGTATTTATCGGGGTATAGTGCGTACCGGCGAATAGCGCGCACCCCAAGTTTAGACAGGTACTTTAAAAAAAAAGTAGCTTATGGAAAAAAAAAAAAACATACCTTTTTGGATGCTCGTCCGGCATTCGTCTGCGGTCTTGCACAGGGTCCGTCCAGCCTTGTGGGTGTCCGGGTGTCCATCCGCACCTTGCCCGGGGTCGCAGCAGTGTTTCAATTTGGCGCCTTGCTGTGCAGAGCCAGATTTCCTGGTGGTTCAGCTTCGTTCGGCTCCTCTCTTCCTGTTTTTTCCGATCCTCTCGGCTTCTCTCGGCCACGTTCGGCTTCTCTCCCGTGGCTGCGGGCATAGCCGAGCGGCTCTATGCACCGGCGGTTCAGAGACAGCAGGGTTCGGCGTATAACGCGCACCCACGATTTTCCCCTGATTTTAAGGGGAAAAAAGTGTGCGTTATATGCCGATTAAATACGGTAATATGTTGTTTTTGTTTTTTTTTATTTAAAAGATGATGTTGTACCTAGTAAATAGATATCAATCATGTAAAGATTCAAAATTTTGTACGACAGTGAAATGGCAACAAACTACGGTACATAAAAAATCTCCAGAGGCAACACTTTAAAAGCCTTTATGGGTTACCGGTTTGAATTATTGATTGCTCTTGTGATGATCATGGCGACTTCACGTGGACTAGGCCTACATGCCTTGTTGCATTTTCACAGTGGCACACTTTTTTTTTTTCTTTATTTTATACTTTTATATATTTTTCTTTTTTTGCACTCTTTTGATATTTTCAGTCTCTTTAAATATTTGTTTTATTGCAATTACAAGGGATGAACAACATCCCTTGTAATGGCTAGAGCAGTGACAGGAACTCTTTATGGAGAGATTGGGGTCTAAACCCTACTCTGCCCTCCAAAGTAGCCAATCAAGCCGCGATCAGGTTGATTGGATACTTCATTTGTTGGCAACGGCTAGTAAACAAAGAACTGGACGTGACAAAATCCTTGTCACAGAGAATTGAAAGAAATTGGTATTCCTCCCTGTTTCGAGCCAACAGTCTGTACCGTCCCCGGGATCCCCGGTGGAAAAGCAGAGCCCATGAATGGCGTTGGGCTTTTTTGAGACCCTATAAAAGTGATTGGGTGGCTGTAGAGTAGCCCAAATCACTTTTACACAAAACCTGATTGCTGGCTGCAAATTTTGATGCAGATGCAGCCATGACCCTGGTATAACCAATTATTGCCCAGGTCGAAAGTATAAGTACACGGGACGGCAAGTGGTTAAAATTAGCGATTTTTGCAAGAACGTAACATAAAATGCCCAAACAATATATTTGTTAGAAAGCAGAAGTCCTGGAGAATAAAATGGTGGCAGTTACTATTTTTTAATGTTATATGATATTTATACACTTGTCTTTTAAATGGCCAATCGGAGATTGCATTTTAATTGCCAATTTTCCTCCACCCCAAACTCGCTCATCCATTTTTTTTTTTTTTTATGGACCTTGTTTTGTGCACTGGTCCAAAATCTTTTGGTGGAGGGGGGATTATGGTGTGGGGTTGTTTTTCAGGGGTTGGGTTTTTGGCCCCTTAGTTCCAGTGAAGGGAACCCTTAAGGCAGGGGTCTTCAAACTACGGCCCTCCAGGTGTTCAGGAACTACAATTCCCATCATGCCTAGTTATGTCTGTGAATGTCAGAGTTTTACAATGCCTCGTGGGAAGTGTAGTTCCGCAACAGCTGGAGGGCCGTAGTTTGAGGATCCCTGCCTTAAGGAGTCGGCATTCCAAGACATTTTGGACAATTTTATGCTCCCAACTTTGTGGGAACAGTTTGGGGACGGCCCTTTTTGTTCCAACATGACTGAGCACCAGTGCACAAAGCAAGGCCCATAAAGACATGGATAGGAGAGTTTGGGGTAAAGGGACTTGACTGGCCTGCACAGAGACCTAACCCCAACCTGATAGAACATCTTTGGGATTATGGTGTGGGGGAGAGGAGACTGTGAGCCAGGTCTTCTCTTCCACATCAGTGCCTGACCTCACAAATGCGCTTCTGGAAGAATGGTCACACATTCCCATAGACACACTCCTAAACCTTGTGGACAGCCTTCCCAGAAGAGTTGAAGCTGTTATAGCTGTAAAGGGTGGGCTAACTCAATATTGAACCCTACCGACTAATACTGGGATCATGGGCGTCCGCTGAACTTTTTCCAGGGGGGGGCATAATTTTACTGTCACCTATGCTCCGCTTATTTGACAACGTCATGAAAGGGAGGGAAGGGGCTTAGTCATTATCCCATAAAGCGCAGGCATATGCCCATGATATGCAGCCTCACTGTGCTGATCAAATGTACAATACAGAAGATGTACAGTATATGTATAAAGAAGGGGTGGATAGTATTGGTATATAGAGGAAGGAAGGTGGGTATATACAGCTCTATATGCAGGACATATGATGTATATCTGTAGTCAGTGATGGAGGAATACAGGAAGGTAGATGGGGGTATATAGCTGTAGACAGGACAGGACAGATAATATGATCTTTCACTGACCATACCTGTATGCACTCAGCTGCCCCCCTCATCTGTATATATGTCAGCCCCCCCCCCCCCCTGTACACAAACAGCCTCCTCCCTTCACTTGTAATCACAGCCCCCACTTGTAAGGTCACGGTGGTCTTCCTTCTCCCAAGTCCTGTTTCCACATGTCCATTTGAAAATACATTACAGGCATCAAAGCAAACACAAGGGCGCACATACAGGAAGCGGCCAGAGGTGGCAGTAAAGAGTTCTGTAAGCTCTGTGATACTGATCTTGCAACAGCTGTGGAGGCGACTGCACAAACACAGAGAGAGTCAGCACAGCTACAGATGCGAGCATGGCAGACCCTTGCTGATTTCAGGGGGGGTCACTCACCCCCCCTTAACCCTATGAGCGGACGCCCATGACTGGGATGCCATTAAAGTTCATGTGCGTGTAAAGACAAGCGTCCCAATACTTTCAGTGATATAGTGTACCACCGTGGCCAAAAGTTTATTATATTATTATTATTATATTATTGTATATATTTACCAAACGTGTCAAGCCTTAAAATTGCATTAGCCTGTGGAACAGTGACACATTTGTGTGTAGGCACCCTCTACCTGGGGGTGGGTTTCAAATATTTTGGGGGGATTTTAAGTGCTTATATGTAACTTTTTTTTTTTTTTTCTTTTTTTTTTTTTGTTTACTTTTTTTTTTTTTTTTTTTAAAGCTTTATGTGATCAAATGTCATGTCAGGGGACATCATCTGAGCCTAGGCACAAAGCTATCTGATTGGTGCTCAATGACTGCTGGATATTGTGACATATTAGGAATATTATAAGATTATGGAAATGTCTAAAATGGGTTTCTGTTTAGTCACTTATGTATTCCTATATTTCCTAATAAAGTATGGTGTCCCTTTTAGTGGATAATTGCTTTACAGAAGGAAAGGTGGTTCCGCTTGTACCGTGGACTGGAGAGGGTCCCGATTTGTTCCCGCCGATGATCGGTTAGCTTTGATTTCTGATGGAGAACATTTGGAAGAGCAGAGTCTATAGAGAGCTGTCGGAGGGCAGGGAACGTAGAAAGAGGTTGTTGTAGGGAGAACTGAGCTTTGGGTGGATTTGCATTCATGTGTATTCTTTGTGGAATACAATACAAACTCACTTGTTGCGACCACTAAAAAAATATATATTTTTGTTTTCTCTCCTCTAATCCGCTCTGCTTTGCAGCGAGATCATTCATTTTCACACTTGCTATTCCTGCAGGCTCGGTGCAGCAGAGAATCTTCTGTTCAGCTCCACTAATATGGGTAAACAATTCATACACGCATAACGAGAGATAACAGCCAGAAGTCACTTGTGACCTGTCTGTATGAGGAAGGCTTCTTCGTCGGGTTTATAATAAGTCACACTTTGGGGGGAAAATGCTCTTTGTTCTATTCAGATATAGGATAGTGAGTGCAGTTTCCTATTGACTAATAATTTGTATTTATTTTTATTTTTCTGAATGTGTAAAAAGCTAGCAGACTCTTGTAATATAGTAGAGGTCTCTAGCAGTCGCTTGTAATATAGCAGAGGTCTCATCTCTTGTAATATAGTTGAGGTCTCTAACAGTCTGTTTTAAAATACCAGAGGTCTCTAGCATAGGGTGACCAGACATCCCCAGTTTCAGGGGACAGTCCCCTGGTTGAGGACACTGTCCCCGGACCAAGTCTGTCCCTGCTTTTGTCCCCAGATTGGATTTAATAGGGGGCAGGGGCAATTTCAAGACAGCCAGTGCAGAATTAAAATAAAAAAAATAGAATTACACCCCCCCCCCCCCCCCCCCCGCTCCGCCGTGCCTACTAGCATAGGGGGGTTGTGTTTTTCCCATGATCTGTGCCCCTTTCTGATGATTATGTGCATATAATATTTCTTCAGTTTCGGGCGCATGTTCTTCTGCCTTGGCTCAAATCCTGGCCAGCCACCTGCGTATCTCCTTGCCTTCCCTGGTAGAGTGATCTTCCTCTGCTCCCCACCCAGTAGTAGCCCCGGCCCGAAGAGTAAGACTTGAGAGGCTGTGAGGCGGGCAGCGACGGGCAGAGAGTCACTGATTGTTGCCATTACTAGTAAAGAAAAAAATATGTCCCCGGATTTCATTCTAAAAATCTGGTCACCTTACTCTAGCAGACTCTTGTAATTTAGCAGCAGTCTCTAGCAGACTCTTGTAATTTAGCAGTAGTCTCTAGTGGACTTGCAATATAGCAGCAGTCTCTAGCAGACTCTTGTAATATAGCAGCAGTCTCTAGCAGACTCTTGTAATATAGCAGCAGTCTCTAGCAGACTCTTGTAATATAGCAGCAGTCTCTAGCAGACTCTTGTAATATAGCAGCAGTCTCTAGCAGACTCTTGTAATAAAGCAGCAGTCTCTAGCAGACTCTTGTAATTTAGCAGCAGTCTCTAGCAGACTCTTGTAATTTAGCAGTAGTCTTTAGCAGACTCTTGTAATATAGCAGCAGTCTCTAGCAGACTCTTGTAATATAGCAGCAGTCTCTAGCAGACTCTTGTAATAAAGCAGCAGTCTCTAGCAGACTCTTGTAATTTAGCAGCAGTCTCTAGCAGACTCTTGTAATTTAGCAGTAGTCTTTAGCAGACTCTTGTAATTAAGCAGTAGTCTCTAGCAGACTCTTGTAATTTAGCAGTAGTCTCTAGTGGACTTGCAATATAGCAGCAAACTCTTGTAATATAGCAGTAGTCTCTAGCAGACTCTTGTAATATAGCAGTAGTCTCTAGCAGACTCTTGTAAGAGGGGTAGTGAAATGGCACTTGGGTTAAGCTTCGACTGATCCCACAAGTCCCAAGTTTTGGAAAATTGAGGGAGTGTATCATGGACCGTCGCAGTCAGGTGTTCATCCTGTGGATTTGTTCCAGTATTTGCAAAACCTGTGCAAGGGTGGGTGGGGAGGGGGACAACCATCTCAGAGGTATAGCCCTTTTTGCTGCCAGGAGAAAAAGTGATCAGCCTTTGGGCATGTTTGGGGAAATCAGGGAATGTCAAGCTCAAAAGATAGTGGAGCGGGTCCAGAGGGAGAGTAGTTTCAAAAAGCTCCTGTAGATGGGTCTGAATGGAGGACCAGAAAGGCTGAATCATGGGACACTCCCAAAAAATGTGGAAGTGGGACCCAACGTCAGCCCGATACCTCCAACACACCGAGAAGCTTTGGAGTCGTACTTATGCAAGATCTCCGGGGTCCAATACCAAAAAAAACAATATCTTATAGGTCGTCTCCCTCTGCTCCACACATCTTGAGGACCTGGAAGTGGACTCCCAAATCTTCTGCCATTGAGGGAGTTGGATGGGTCGCTTAATAATCTGGGACCATTTCTGCATGTAGGAATGAGATGTGTCGGTGAGTAAGGAAGCTTCATGTAAGTATCTATAGATATCTGAAATAAGATGGGCTTGGTATGGGCCTTGAGCACATAATAGTTCAAATGAGGTAGGTTTATCTAGGGTTAAAGTAGGGGATTTAGAGGAACAATAGTGTCTGAATTGAAGATAAGAGTAGAACAAATGCTTAGGAATCTGATATTTACACTGTAGTTCCTTAAAAGACAAAAGAGTGTGGGTGAGTGGATGCACAAGATTTCGGAGCTGGAAGATTCCCGCTTGTGTCCACGGGAGCATCCGAACATAAAGACTATGGGCCAGATTCAGGTAGATGGGCGCTTCTTTAACCACTTCCGGTCCGCGCTATTGACATAATACGTCCGCAGCGCGGACCTGAGGCGCCGGGGTCACGTCTTTGGACGTGATTTGCTTGTAATTCCCCGCGTGCGCCACAGGGTGGTGCGCGGCGGGGAAAAACAGTCCCGACGCATCACCGAGGATTCGATGCGTGTACCCGGCGGCCGCGATGTCCGTCAGGTACACGCGATCGTCGGTGAGAGAGCAGGGACGTGGAGCTCTGTGTGTAAACACAGAGCTCCACGTCCTGTCAGGGAGAGGTGACAGATGCTGTTTCCCTTGTACATAGGGAGACAGCATCGATCACCTCCCCCAGTCACCCCCCTCCCCCCACACAGTTAGAACACACCCAGGCAATACATTTAACCCCTTCCTCACCCCCCTAGTGTTAACCCCTTCAATGCCAGTCACATTTATACAGTATTTGGTGCATATTTATAGCACTGGTCGCTGTATAAATGTGAATGGCGCCAAAATTGTGTCAAAAGTGTCCGATGTGTCCGCCGCAATATCGCAGTCAAAATAAAAATCGCAGATCGCCGCCATTACTAGTAAAAAAAAAAATATTAAAAAAAAATCATAATTCTGTCCCCTATTTTGTAGGTGCTATAACTTTTGCGCAAAGCCGTCGCTTATTGCGATTTTTTTTTATTTTTTTTTTACAAAAATACGTAGAAGAATACGTATCGGCCTTAACTGAGAAAAAAAAATATTTTTTTTTTTTTAAAAATTGGGATATTTATTATAGCAACAAGTAAAAAATATATATATATTTTTAAATTGTCGCTATTTTTTTGTTTATAACGCAAAAAATAAAAACCGCACGGGCGATCAAATACCACCAAAAGAAAGCTCTATTTGTGGGGAAAAAAAGGACGCCAATTTTGTTTGGGTGCCACGTCGCACGACCGCGCAATTGTCAGTTAAAGCGACGCAGTGCCGCAAGCTGAAATTTCGCCTGGGCACGAAGGGGGTTTATGTGCCCAGTAAGCAAGTGGTTAATTTGGAGTAACGTTTCTGGTTTACGTTACTCCGCCGTAACTTTAGGAGCAAGTACTGTTATTCACAAAGCACTTGCTCCTAAAGTTGCGGCGGCATAGCGAAAATGAGCCGGCGGAATTCAAATTGGGCGGGTAGGGGGCGTGTATTATGTTAACTATGCGCAATCCCGCGGCGAACGTACTGCGCATGCGTCAACTGTCAGTGCGCATGCTCCAAATTCTTTCAGGGAACGTCAATGACGTCAATCCCCATTCACGGACGTTTTACGCAAACGACTCGATTTTTTTTTTTTTGCGACGCGATGACGACGGCCATACTTAACATAGGATACTCCACTAGGGGGCTGCTTTATCTTTGCGCCGCGTATCTCTTAGGAAACGTTGGAAAGTCACTGCGTCGCGCCCGAATACGATCGTGAATTTCCGATTCCCGCTGATTAACATATTCTCGGCGTTAATCAGCGGGAACGCCCCGAGCGCCATTTTTAAAATTGAAGTTACGATACGACAGCGAAATACAATTACGCCGCTCGTATAGTAACTCCAAACCGGCGTTTTTTGTTTTCTGCTTACAGAAAACAGAAAGGCCGGCTCAAAGTGAGAGTTGGGCTGGAGTATCACTGATACTCCAGCCTAACTCTACCTGAGTCTGGCCCTATCTGGGACCTTGGGATTGAATAATACGTTTAATAGAGGCGGGCATGTAGAAGATGGGGAGAATAGGCGCGAGCACTTCTATCATATGGAAAGAGTGAATAACATCGGGTGCAGGCAAAGGCCTCGGAGTTGAGCCATGGAGCCTGTAGACTCTTTTAAAGAGGAAGTAAACCCTGATGGGTTTTATTTCCTCTTTGTTTCCCTGCAAAGGTAAAGCATAATGGGCTAGTATGCATCGCATAGTAGTCTATTATGTGTCACTTACCTAAAACCGAAGCCTGCGATGTTACTGATGTCCCCTGTTCCACGAAGCGTCCATTTTCCTTCCGGGTATCGCGGCGCTGTGATTGGCTGGAGCCGTGATGATGTCAGTCCCACGCATGGAAGCCTCCAGTCACAGCACGATCGCTGGTTCTAAAGGTTTCTACAGTGCATCTGCACCCCTGTCTATGGCACATGCGCTGTAGACATTGGCACCCGTATCTCCATAACTCCACGGTTTAGGAGATATTTTAAACACCTACTGATAAGCCTTAATGTAGTCTAGGCTAACCTGTAGGTAAAAGTGGTTGTAAAGGGTTTACAACCGCTTTAAAGGGTATGATCATGACTGGAGTCAGACCCCCCCCGCTCAACAACTCCGATCTGCGGCACCCCCCCACTCAACAACTCCGAGCCGCGGCATCCCACCGCTCGACAACCCCGATCCGATGCACACCCCCCCCCACTCAACAACTCCGATCGGCAGGGAAATTTTAAAAGGTAAACTAACACCAAATACCCTGGCCACCCCTCCGAGCACCAGAGTCCTACATATCAGCCGTCTACATAACACACAGCTTCCCTGAGTCCTATTCAAGTTAAGTTTTCAATAAAGCATCAAAAACATACCCCCTAGACTTTTCATTGAGCCAGAAGAGTAACTCTACTGTGTGTCTGGCTGGCCACACATGGAACGAAATTTTGCTGGTTCAGCAGGGACCAACAGAATTTTTGTTTAATGTGTGGCCACTGTGGTTGAACAAAAGTCGATCTACCGATTTTAATTCTGTTAAACCGCCCAGTTGGGTAAAAGCCGCTCGATCAGCGCTGCAGATAATAGACTGCAGCCCTGATCTGTGTATTCTGACAGACATTCCCACACGATCGGAAATTTCAACAAGAAAATAGTGGATTTTTTTCAGACGGAATGTTGGCTCAAACTTGTGTTGCATACACCCGGTCACACAAAATTCGGACTGTTAAGAACACGGAGGCGTACAACACGGAGACGAGCCGAGAAAAATGAAGTTCAATGATTCCGAGCATGTGTCGAATTGATTCCGAGCATGCATGTTTTTTTGCGTGTCGGCAGTGCATACTGACGATCAGAATTTCCGACAAGAACTTTTCTTGTTGGAAAAATGAAGAGCCAACTCTCAAATTTCAAAAAGTCAGATGGAGCCTACACACAGTTGGAAAAAAAAGCTCACATCAGACTTTTCTTGTCGGAAATTCCGACCGTGTGTGTGTGTGTGGCATCAGAGTTCAATAGTGCTGTGGGAAGGATTCCCCCATCCACCTTGAATGTGTGGATGGAGGAATTGGCTCCGTTTTTTTTTCCTAAGCCTACCGGCTGAATTACAAATGCTGAACCATGTATGGCCAGTTTCAAGCAGTCGTTTTTTTTTTTTCTTAAACCTGAAAGGCATACTAGCACATTATGTGAAACCTACAGTACCTTTTAAAACTAAGCCCTCCAGCGGCACGCTGTCACAACTGACAGGGCTTCCATCTTCACCTGGTCTTCCTTCTGGGTTGGTGGACTCAATTCCTTTGATTGGATGAGCCACAATGACATCACTCTGCGCATGCGCACGGGATCTACTGTTCACCACACAGGACTGAAGGAATGGCACAGGTATGCCGTTCCTTCAGAGTGCACACACCAGTGACATCACATGAGGCTTTGCTAGTAAATATCTCCAAAATGGTGCACATTTAGGAGCAGGGGCGGACTGACCATTGAGTCACTCGGGCACTGCCCGAGGGCCACATGCCACTAGGGGGCCCCATCAGGGTTGCCAGGCTCAGTAAAACCAGGGACAGTATGTAAAAATCTGTTTTTTTTTTTTTTTACATCTGTCCCTGATATGTCCGAAACCCACATGCTTCTGATGTGAAAATCCAGAGATTTTAGCTGCCCCGCCTCTGCACTGCCTCCTGGCGTGGTGGCCATCTGTAAGCCTGGGGGCCCCATAATCTTCTATTGCCCGGGGGCCCCATGAGTTGTCAGTCCGCCCCTGTTTAGGAGATATTTACTGTACCAATAGGTAAGCCTTACTATAGGCTTACTTATAGGTAAAAATCAACCCAGGGAGTTTACTCTTCCTTTGAGGGTGGTACTGGCAGACTATTGCCACCCTTGTACATATTTGTAGACCCAGCCGTTTCAAATAGAGAAAAAAGGTCAAGCAAATGGGCAATGGAGTGATGGAACAGAAGTTAGTGTGCATATACACGACAAACACAGGCTGTGCGCATGTTAGGAAGAATGATCCAAGCTGAGTAGGAAGACCAAGGGATCCCAGATGGTACAGCCTGCCACTGTCAGTGAAAGGCACAAAACAGCATAAAAAAGACATAAAAAAAGCAGTTTCAAGTAAAATATTATAAGTGGTATGCAATGAGGTTTTGTTAGTCATTTACTGTGTGAAATCCTTTACAGGTAAATTCTAGGCACTGTGACAGGAAGTCAGGTAAATCTGTGGGTGTTGTCACAGACGGGAGATACATTTCTGCCTTGTTTAGACAATTCACCAATTACTATTAGGTGTCGGCTGCAGAAATAGCCAGAAAGGTTTAGGGCTTTGGAAAACTTCAGAATGAGGCAATTAAGGCCTCTATAAGTTATCCAAAGGATGACTACTGATTGCTGCATCCTGAGGCTTTTTGAGTTAAGGAGAGCAGTCAGAAAGACTTCTGAAGAGGTGAGGTGCTTGTTGATTTTTCTGTGTGATAAATATCAAAAAAAGACTATTGTTTTTCTGCTGTATGACCAGCAGTGTCTGCCCAGCAGTAGGCTGTGCCAGACTCCATAGATAGGTTCCTGTGTGGTGAAGGTAGACGCCCCAAGTGGCCAGCGTTTATTTTATGTTTTGTTTTGTTTATGCTGTTTGGATGCTTGCACTTGTTTCCAGCAATATGGAAGAATAAATCAAACTCTTTGTTTTCAACCGTCTTTGGCTGCCTCTCTGTATAGTTCAGTGTGTAGTGAACACATCCAGGGGGTCACACCCCCCCCCCCCCGCTACCGAGCTAACCCCTTAGGCCCCATACACACGAGCAGACCGATCTGAACAAATCTGTCTGCTGGGGACGTATTGGTTTGATCGTGTACACGCGATCAAACCAAAATCCCCGCCGGCAGACGGCGCGGTGACGTGGCGGTGACGTTGACTCCGCCACGTCACCGCACCAGGAAGTAAATCACTTCCGCGCATGCGGAGAAGACATGTCTGCTGGTTAGCGTACTAACCAGCAGACATGTCGGGCGGACGGGTTCCCAGCCGACAGATTTGAAAGCATGCTTTCAAATCTGTCAGCTGGCCAAATCCGTCTGCTCGCCCGTACACACGATCGAATCTGTCTGCTGGGACGGTCTGGCAGACCGTTTCCAGCAGACAGATTTTGTCGTGTGTACGCGGCCTTACAGCACAAAAAGATAATCCTCAATAACCACAAAGGATATAAACTCAATTTTATATGCTTTTGCAAACACAGATATTATCTTGTAAAATCAGCAGTGACATCACCACTGTGCAGAGCAAAGCTGTGGGAGGAACACAGCAGGCTCCACCCACTACAGGCTTCCTGTAGAAAACTGTAGCAGGGGCGGAGACCAGACTAGTCACCCTGCACAAGGAAAGAGAGAGCAGCAGTGAGTGGTCTTTATTACAGGAAGCTCCTGCACAGAGGGGAAGTCTCACACTGGATTCACTACACAGAGCTGCATCAAATACACAAATCGCACTGAAGAAATATTTGCCAATACTTACCTATGGCGGTGTTCAGCTTTTAAGGGACGCGGTCACCCTGCCCCGGCAGAGCAAAGTGACAGTGTTCTGCAAAGGTCCCCCAACCCACCTATACTCACCTGTGCTCGATCACAGCACCTTGCTCCTCTACAGCCATCAAGAATACGTGGCACTTCTGAGTATGGTGGGACATGTGACCGATGATGGTGGACGATCACACAAGTGTTGGATGCTGAATGCAGCAGTGTGTGTCAGTGTCCAAACAGTACTAAAAAAAAAGTATGTAGCACATAATGGAGATTGCTGATCTAATTGATTCACTTGGCTGTCATTTCTAGGTCACTTTGATTTGTAACGTTTAGCCACACTCGGTAACCTCCATGTCGAGTCTGGGCCTATTGACTTCCCAAGACCCAGATTCTGGCATCTTGCCTAAAGATCCTCTCTGCTTCCACCGCTCCATTTCCAGAGACATGCAAATTGATTTTCTGCACACTCTTAGGATAATTGATAAGAATTATGACTGCAAAGCACTTCAATATAAATCCCAGCAGGGCTGGGTCTGAAGACCATGAAAATGGAAGTTATGATGTACCTGTTCACTCTTACAGGGTTACAACAGTCATGTCGAAGATAACACCTGCAGGGCTGTAGCGCTGTCCTGACATGCTAGACCTCAATGTTTACAGTCTTCACATACTGTAGGTCAATGGCAGTTATCCCCAAAGTTGTCAGATTTGTTTTTTAAGAGGATTTATGTAAAAAAAAAAAGGGCTATTGAAAGAACAACATCAAGTAATGTAAAGATTGCTTTATACTGTGAACAATACTGTGTGCATTATACCTATCTATACCAGTAGGTGGCACTGCAGTGCTATAATGTGTATTATATGGTAATGTTATAAGAGGAAGTGTTTGCTTTCCTCACTATGCACTTGTTTGTGTTTTCTTCCTGTTTCGTGATAAAGACGTGCTGTCATGCCCCATACACACGAACGGAAATTCCGACAAGACAACCGTGGATTTTTTCTGACGGAATGTTGGCTCAAACTTGTGTTGTATACACACGGTCACACAAAGCTTGTCTGAAATTACGACCGCCAAGAACGCGGTAACATACAAGACGTACGACGAGCCGAGAGCAATGAAATTCAAAAGGCAGTTCGGCTCTTCTGCTTGATTCTGAGCATGCATGTTTTTTTGGACATCAGAATTGCATACAGACCAGATCTTTTTCCGTAGGTAAAATAGCAAACCTGTTCTCAATCTCTTGCTGGCGGAAATTTTGACAGAAAATGTTGGATGGAGCATACACACGGTCGGAATTTCCAATCAAAAGCTCACATATAACTTTTTTGGGCGGAAGATCCCATCGTGTGTACAGGACATAAGACGGGTGTCAAACCCAATTTCATTGTGGGCCACATCAGTATTAGTTATAAGAGAAAACTTGCGCACTACTATGTTCTAATTTTTAAGTAAATATAAACCATCAACCTCCAGTGAATACAGTGAAAATAAAAGCTGAAAATATATATATATATATATATATATATATATTAGGGATGCACCGATATATCGGTGGCCGGTACATATCGGCCCGAAAACAACTGTTTTGGCGACATGCCCAAACAGCTTAAAAATTGTCGATAATTAAAAAATGGCGCAGTGTGGCGCCATTACGTATCTGCGCATGCGCCGCCTGGCCGAGCAGATACAAGCTTTCCTGAGCGAATGAGTAGTTACATAATGGCGCCACCCGGCAACATTTTTGAATAGCCGATCGAGTCAGGAGGGACACTCAGTGACTCGTTGGCTCATGCAGTGCACTCGCCAGGCAGAGGACAGAGCCATGACAGCCCAGTCCTGTCCAGCACAGCCCTAAACCCAGCACAGCACAGCCCTGAGCCCAGCACAGCACAGCCCAGCTTTAAGGTAATAAAGCTGGTGGGGGCAGGAGATGGTGGGGGCATGAGGTGATGGTGGAAGAAGGTTATGCTGGCACTGTGGCAGGAGGTGGGTGAGGTGATGGTGGCAGAAGGTAATGTTGGCAGGAGGTGGTGGGGGCATGAGGTGATGGTGGAAAAGGTAATGGTGGCACCGTGGCAGGAGGTGGGTTAGGTGATGGTGGCAGAAGGTAATGCTGGCAGGAGGTGGTGGGGCAGGAGGTGATGGTCGCAAGAGCCGATTGTGGCAGGAGTTGGGGGTGGTGGGTGCAAGAGGTGGTGGTGAGAGCAGGAGGTGGTGGTGGTGGGAGCAGGAGGTGATGGTGGCAAGAGCTGGCAGGAGGTGATGGTGGCAAAAGCTGGCAGGAAGTGATGGTGGCAGGGGGTGGTGGGGGCAGGAGGTGATTGTGGGGGTGTTGTTTTAACATACAATTATAAAAAAAAAGAAAAGTCCCTTTCGGTATCGGTTTCGACCTGACATTTTTTTTTTTTTTCGGTTTCGTTTCGGTTCTGAAATTTCCATTTCGGTGCACCTCTGTGTGTGTGTGTGTGTATATATATATATATATATAAAAAGATGAGAATGGTGCGCTTATTAAATAATGTGCCATAAAGTAGTATACTCAAAGAAAAAATATGCCGAGTTTCCAAACATACAAATAAATAAATGTGAAAAAAGCCCAATGGTAGGAGTTAGTTTATAGGCAAAAATCTCATAGAGATAACTTGAGAGAAGAAAAAACAGATAAACTATCTATCTATCCAAGCATCGACTATTACATTTATGAATTGGCCGCTCACCTCCAACAATGACCCAAGGGTCAAACAAGGCTCATCAGATAGTCAGATAAGGAATCCTGCTGATGGATTTGTAAATGCATCCAGGTTCCAGGCGAAGACGAACTACGTCCAAAACTTGGCATCAAAACTTCTTGGGTAATTCCACATATAGAGGAAACAGCTCGCTCCAAGGAATGACACTTCTTGTATAACTGGCGCTCAAAGGAAACCGATAACAGCCATAGTGCAATATTGCCAAATAAAAAGTAAACTTATTTAGTAAAAAAAACTGCTTCCGTCAAGTAAGGATAAAAACCGCAGTAAAAAACAATGGGAGTAGTGACACACAGACCTCCTCACCGTACCTCTGTTAAAACACCACCGGAACTGAGGAAGTCACGTGACCAGTGACGCAACGCGTCGGGAGGAGCCTTGTGACGTCAGTACACATGTAACATTTTTGAAATACACTTCTTAAGCATCTGTTACCATAAAAAAAAAATGTATATCCTAAGGCTGCTTTAAACTTCTCCACAACTTTTTCCCTGACCTGTCTGGTGTATTCCTTGGCCTTCCAGATGCTGTTTGTTCACTAAGGTTGTCTAAAAAACCTCTGAGGGCTTCACATAACCGCTGTATTTATACTGAGATTAAATTACACAGGTGGACTCTATTTACTAACTAGGTGACTTATGAAGGCAATTGGTTCCACTAGATTTTAGTTGGGGGTATCAGAGTTAAGGGGGCTGAATACAAATGCACGCCACACTTTTCAGATATTTCTTTGTAAAACATGTTGAAAAGCGTTTATCATTTTCCCTCCACTTCACAATTATGGGCCACTATGTGCTGATCTATCACACAAAATCCCAATAAAATACATTTACGTTTTTGGTTGTAACATGACAAAATGTGGAAAATTTCAAGGGGTATGAATACTTTTTCAAAGCACTGTATATTGTGAAAGTATGGCTTTTGCCCCCACCTGACTGTGCTGTTCTATTGCAGACGACAATTCTCCCAGCTCCCAAGGTGGCCAGTCAGATTGTTATGTGCTGAGGCACTGAAATGTATCAGTACAATCGTGCATGTTTACGGACTATGATTGATTTTTATTTTTTTCCCCACAGGGTTACATGAAGCCTTTGAAGCAGCCGGAAAATTCCTCCATGTGTGATCCATCTCTGGTGGATGAAATCTTCGATCAAATCCCAGAATTGATGGAACATCATGAACAGTTCCTGGAGCAGGTGAATCACGTGGTCCAGAACTGGCCCGACATCCAAACCGTGGGTGACATCCTGGTACAGTCTGTAAGTAATAGAAGTGAAGTGTGACGTAGCTCTCTCCTATAACCATCATGTAACCATTTCTTTCCAAAAGTCTTGAGGACTACAGTATTTATACTGTAGATGTAGTCTGATGGGCATCCACTGGCCACTTGCTGTTTCTCATGGTATTCAGTGTACATACTCTGTAGACAGAGCATTGACTGTCAATGGGGGGGGGGGGGGGTGGGGAGGGGGTTAAAGCCTAAGATCACGATGGGCATAGACAAATTGGGCCAGATTCAGGTAGATGGGAGCAACTTTGCTCTGGAGTAACGTTTCTCATTTACGTTACTCTGGCGAAATTTTAGGAGCAAGTGCTGTTATTCATGAAGCACTTGCTCCTAAAGTTGCGGCAGCGTATCAAAAATGAGCCGGCGGAATTCAAATTGGGCGGGTACGGGGCGTGTATTATTTAAACTAAGCGCGATCCCGCGGCGAACGTACTGCGCATGCATCGACTGTCAATGCATCCCAGTGCGCATGCTCCAAATTCTGTCAGTGAACGTCAATGACGTCAAATCCCCATTCATGGACGTTTTACGCAAGCGACGCAAATTTTTTTTTTTCGACGCAATGACGACGGCTATACTTAACATAGGATACTCCACCTAGGGGGCATGTATTTATTTACGCCGCGTATCTCTTACGGAAATGTCGGAAAGTCACTGCGCCGCATCCGAATACGATCGTGAATTGCCGATTCCCGCTGATTAACATATTTTTTCGCCGTTAATCAGCGGGAACGCCCCCAGCGCCATTTTTAAATTAAAGTTGCGATGCGATGGCGAAATTCAATTACGCCGCTCGCATCGGAACTCCAACCCGGCGTTTCTTGTTTTCTGGTTACAGAAAACAGAAACGCCGGCTTAAAGTGACAGTTAGGCTGGAGTATCACTGATACTCCAGCCTAACTCTACCTGAATCTGGCCCATTAAGTATAAGCACAGTCCAGATATTTTGCATTTAAAGTCAGACAGACCTGAATCCAGGGCATGAGCAGACAGACTAACCTGTTGATCAGGAATATCCAGCAGTCTGCTTTAGCACATTCCAGATTAGGGCAGGTGTGCACTGTAGAGACCTGGGCTGCAGTGCTGAGTAGTGGCCAGCAGATTGCAAATGTTCAAGGCTGATCTTTATACTGGCTTTCACAGTAACATATTTTGACAGTAGTTTGGGAATTCTTTCCTGCCCTACCTTTAATCACTTTGCCACCTTTAGGCTGGGTTTACACCGCATCCAATTCCCAATAGCAGTAGATTTTGACTGGCTCTCTATGGAGCCAGTTCACATATCTCTGCTGCGATTCCGGTGCGAATTTGCACAGGATCCCTGTGCGTCTTTTGGTTAGTTTCAGGTCCGAATTCAGCCAAAAATTCGGACCTGAAACAGTGAACGAAGACACACCGGACCCCTGCTGTGAGCCACATGCGAAGATAGTGAAAGGATCATATAAAGCTGTCCATACACCAGCAGATTTTTGAATGAATGTTTCTACGAACCTTCGTACCATAATTCTCATCCGTACATTCGGTGACAAATGTAGTTCAAAAGTACTTCAAATTATTGTTTGCTTGTTTGCTTTTAAAGGAACACTAAGGGTCCTTTCACACGTGCGGACCGCTTTTTAGGTCCGTTTTTTTTCATCAGTTGATCCATTTTCGTCCGTTTTTCATCAGTTGTCATCCGTTTTTCATCAGTTTTTCGTCCGTTCACATCCGTTTTTCATCAGTTTTTTCATCCTTTTTTTTTTTTTTTAGAACTTTTTTTTATTACATATTTTGATGAAAAACGAATGTTAGGGGATCGGATGTTAAACGGATCATCCGCTAACATCCGTTTTTCGTCCGTTGCGTTTTTTTGAGGGAAGAAAAATAGGGTTTGCTTCCGTTCAAAAAACGGAGCTTAACGGAGACGGATGGAAACGGACGTTAGTGGATGCTAATCCACTAATGTCCGCTAGCCCATAGGGATGCATTGCGGTCCGTTTTTCACCCGAAAAAAACGGACGAACGGTCCGCACGTGTGAAAGGACCCTTAGAGCCGGTTCACACTGGGGCGACTCGTCAGGTGACTCAGCCGCCTGACAAGTTGCGCTCCGCTCTATTCAATAGAACCGTTCTAATAGGAGCAACGCAAGTCGCTCCGACTTAGAAATAGGTTCTTGTACGACTTGGGGGCGACTTGCATTGACTTTAGTACAGAAGTTATCTCAAGTTGTCTTGAGATCGCCTTGCCGAGTCGCCCCCAAAGTCGTGCCGCTGCTGTGTGAACCAGCTCTAGGGTTCACATTTAAAAAAAAAAAATAACAAACATGTTATACTTACCTCTACTGTGCAGCTCGTTTTGCACACAGTGGCCCCGATCCCGGTCTTCTGGGGTCCCTCGGCGGCTCTCTCGGCTCCTCCCCGCAAGAACGAACCCCCTTCATGGAAGCTCTCTCCCATGGGGGTTAGTTCTTGCGGGCGTGCTCCCGTGATACACCCGGCGGCTATAGTCTATAGGTGGGGGGGGGGGGCGCTGGAGAGCCTCGAAAATACTCGGGCTGAACTCTGAAACTCTCAGTGTTTCCAAGTATTTCTGAGTATTTCCAAACGGCTCCGAACCGTTCTGAGTGTCACCGGCTCCCCCGCACCTCTGGCCAAATGTGGTACTGCACACCCCATTGGCTTGAATCCTGTTCATTTTGCTAGACAACACTCGCAAACCGAGTCAGGAGTAAAAAAATAAAGTTGCTCGTCTTTCAAATCGCTTGTTAACCGAGTTACTCGTTACCCAAGGTTCCACTGTAGTTGGCAATCAGTAAAGCTCAGTATGGCTGATTTCAGATAAGGGCTCACATCTGACAGCTTTGACATATCATGAAATGAGAGCAGTAGATCTTTAGTACCGTATTTATCGCCCTATTACGCGCATCGGCGTATAGCGCGCACCCCTAATTTAGCCTGACATTCCTGGAATAATATGTTTTAATACTTACAGTTTTGATGTCTTGCCCGGCGTCCAGCGTCGGCCTTGTCCGGTCCGGGGTCCGTAGTGGTGTCCTCCCGCGCTGGTCTCTGTGCCGATCGCCGCTTCCCGCGGTGTGTTTGAATCCGCCACCGACATATACCGAGCACAGTACACTCGGGTATACTCGGCCAGGCTCGGCTCCCATGGCGGTTATGCGAGAGAAGCCGAGCGTGCCTGATTGTACTGCGCTCGGTATATGTTGGCGGCCGCGTTCAAACACAATGCGGGAAGCGAGTATCGATCCCCGCTTCCCGTGCTGTGTTTGAATCCACCGCCGACATATACCCAGCGCAGTACACTCGGGCATGTTCGGCCACGCTCGGCTCCTCCTGGCTTCTCTCGCATAACCGCGATGGGAGCCGAGCCTGGCCGAGTATACCCGAGTGTACTGCGCTCAGTTTATGTCGGCGGCGGATTCAAATACAGTGCGGGAAGCGAGTATCGGCTTATATCGCGCACCCACGATTTTGCCCTGATTTTAACCACTTGCCTACTGTGCACCTACACCCCCTTCCTGCCCAGACAAAATATAAGCTTCCGGCACTGCGTCGCTTTAACTGACAATTGCGCGGTCGTGCGACGTGGCTCCCAAACAAAATTGGCATCCTTTTTTTCCCCACAAATAGAGCTTTCTTTTGGTGGTATTTGATCACCTCTGCGGTTTTTATTTTTTGCGCTATAAACAAAAATAGAGCGTCAATTTTTAAAAAAATGCAATATTTTTTCCTTTTTGCTATAATAAATAACCCAAAAAATATATAAAAAAAATATTTTTTCCCTCAGTTTAGGCCGATACGTATTCTTCTACATATTTTTGGTAAAAAAAAAATGCAATAAGCGTTTATCGATTGTTTTGCGCAAAATTTATAGCGTTTACAAAATAGGGGATAGTTTATGGCATTTTTTTTTTTTTTTTTTTACTATTAATGGCGGCGATCTGCGATTTTTTTATTGGGACTGCGACGTTATGGCGGACATTTCGGACACTTTTCTGACATTTTTGGGACCATTTACATTTATACAGTGAACAATGCTATAAATATGCATTGATTACTGTATAAATGTGACTGGCAGTGAAGGGGTTAACCACTAGGGGGCGGGGAAGGGGTTAAATGTGTGTCCTATGAGTGTTCTAACTGTGGGGGGAGGGGGGGGTGACTGGGGGAGGTGACCGATTGTGTTCCTATGTACAAGGGACACAATCGATCTCCTCTTTCCCTGACAGGGACGTGCAGCTCTGTGTTTACATACAGAGCTGCACGTCCCAGCTCAGTTACTGAGCAATCGCGTGTGCCCGGCGGCGATCGTTGCCGCCGGGCACTCGCACGGGATCCCCGCAGAGCGGCGGGTGCGCGCGCGCGCATTGCCGGCGACGCGCGCGCCCGCGGCTTTAAAGGGACATCACGTCATATGACGTGATGTCAGGATAATGGAGTCGTCTGCCCGCCGTCATTTGACGGTGGGCAGATGACAAGTGGTTAAAGTGCACGGTATACGCCGATAAATACAGTAAGTGAAAAACTTTGTTGCACATCTTTAGCCCAAATTGTTTTATTTTATTTTGGACAAAGTGAGGAAGCTTTGAAACTGCCAGGTTCTAATTCTTTCTGTAGCCATCGGGGAGATTTTCTCTGATGCCGCGTACACACGATAATTTTTCGGCAATAAAAAAACATTTTTGAAAAACGTCATTTAAAATGATCGTGTGTGGGCTACACATCATTTTTCGGGTTCTGAAAAACTAAAAAATAAATAAAATTGGAGCATGCTGCATTTTTTAAAGTTGATTTTAAACTATGTAATTTTTCGGGTTGTAAAAAATGATTTTGTGTCGTGTGTGGGCTAAAATGACGTTTTAAACCTGCACATGCTCAGAAGCAAGTTATGAAACGGGAGTGCTTGTTCTGGTAAAACTACCATTCATAATAGAGCAAGCACATTCATCACGCTGTAACAGACAGAAAAGCGCAAATCATCTTTTACTAACAAGGAATCGGCTAAAGCAGCCCAAAGGTGAATAGAACTTCCCCTTTAGAGTGCCGTCGTACGTCACCACGCTTTGTTCATCATATTTTTAAACGATGGTGTGTGGGCAACATCGTTTTTAATGATGAAGTTGGAAAAACTTTGTTTTTTGGACATGCTGAAAAACGAAAAAAAAATTCATGCTGAAAAATGATCGTGTGTACGCGGCATTAGTTCATTGTGGCCACAGAGTCGGGAAATGGGTAAAATCTCTCTACTGGCAGCATAAACCTGCCACCTGCCTAGCAAAAATTGGACGCATTGTCATTATTCATAGTAAGATAGACTGTTTTTTTCTAGAAAAAGAAGCAGCCTGGCACACACAGTAATATTGTTTTAAAGCAAGGTGTTAGTTTCTTCTCTGTCCCTCCTCACTTTGTGTGGTCACCAGGACAGAAAGCCATATGAAATCTCCCCAAGGTTCTCCTCCTTTCTCACCCTCCAAAAATGGTTATGGCGTAATTATTTCATGGTAATCCTTGTTAACCACTTCAGCCCTGGACCATATTGCTGGTCAATGACCTTGCCCCATTTTGCGATTTGGCACTGTGTCGATTTAACTGACAATTGCGCAGTCGTGCCATGTGGCTCCTAAACTTTTTCCCCACAAATAGAGCTTTCTTTTGGTGCTATTTGATCACCTCTGCGGTTTTTATTTTTTGCGCTATAAACAAAAATAGAACGACAAATTAGAAAAAAAATGAATATTTTTTGCTGTAATAAATATCCCCAAAAATATATAAAAAGGGAAGGAGTTAACACTAGGGGGCAAGGAAGGGGTTAATTTTGTTCCCTGTGTGTGTTCTAACTGTAGGGGGGGTGGTCTGACTAGGGGAAATAACTGATCGCTGTTCATACTTTGTATGAACAGACGATCCGTCATTTCTCCCCCTGACAGGATCGGGAGCTGTGTGTTTACTCCCGGTCCTGTAACGAGCGATTGCGGGTGCCTGGCGGTGATCACGCCTGCCGGGCACAGGAGTCCGCAACAGGGGTGAGTGGCCCTATTGGCTGAAATGTGAGATGACGTATAGCTACGTAATCTCGCGCAGCCGAGCCGACCTGCCGCCGTATAACTGCGGCGGCTGGTCGGCTAGTGGTTAATGCATCATATCAAGGTGAAAAAACTTCTGACAGTCACCGGCCCCCCAGCCCCCCGTTTTACTTGCCTGAGCCCTTTATTTCCCTCAGCAGAGACTGTCTCTCTCTGCACGGGGTCCTGGCTCTTGATTAGGTAGATTTATAGCAGCACAGCCATTGGCTCCTGCTGCTGTCAATCAAATTTAATGGGCACCAGGTCGGGGGGGGCCGAGTCTGGCATGCATGTTTGTGGACGCAGAATGCTGGACTCAGGAGCGCGCCTGCAAGGTAATACCCCCCGGGAGATTGCTTCTCCTAGGGGGTTATCTGATGCGAGTAAGACCCGCCGAGGGACCCCAGAAGAAGCCGATCGGGGCCACTCTGTGCAAAACGAGCTGCACAGTGGAGGTAAGTATGACATGTTTGTTGTTTAAAATAATAAAAATAAAATGAAGGCTTACAATCACTTTAAAGCCGAGCTTCAACCAAGTAAAAATATGTTAGAAGAAATGTTGACCTGGACCTAGTTCCTGGTTCCTAGACCGGATCCTCTTGATTTTGTAGTATTGTACCCTAGATATATTGGGAATAAGTATCTGACACCAATTCCTTTCACCCAAATCAGGGGTCTCCAAACTTTTCAAACAAAGGGCCCGTTTATTGTCCTTCAGGCTTTAGGAGGGCCATATTGTGGCTAGCGGGGGTAGAAATGTCCCAGGCCCAGCATCAGTAAGAATAAATGTGGCCTCAGGGTTGGTGGTCGGTAGGAGGAGTAGTGCCCCCTATTAGGAGGAGTAATATTATCCCATCATTGGTATCAGTGGAAGAAATGGTTCCCCCATTGTTGGTGTCAGTGGGAGGAATAGTGCCCAAGGGTCAGGTCAAGTCTAGCAAAGTTCCACATCTGGCTCTCGAGCCACAGTTTGGAGACCCCTGGCCTAGATTACAGAACCATCTCTCCTTTATGTCATGGGGAAAGGGAGGTGTTATGCAGTCTAAAGCAGCAGAGTATTGGGTGGCACCGCCCTAGGGTGGCGATGCTGCTCCTCCCTAGATACAATGTAGAGAGTGAGTGTTGTCACCCTAGGACAGGAAGTGTTACTGGCAGAAGGGAAAAATACCTGGAAAAAAAAACACCTGTAAGCTGAAATATATTACATTCTCTTGTTGGGTTTATACGCCTTTTAATTTTGCATGCTATATTATGTTGGGGTCTCAAGGATTTCTGCTAGAGAAAAAAAAATCCTGAATCCACCAAGCAGCTTCATGAAAAGCATTTTCTTCATCTAATTACCACTTTGATATGGTATTCTGCAGAACATGCTATCGGACTGGATAATGAAACGCCTCTGATTTATTTATCACTTTGGTGGGTTAAACATTTATATGGAACTTCTGAAGATCTTCAGAGTGACTATTATAAATTACATGAACACGCTAAGATATTAACCACTTCTGTACCGGGCATTTTCACCCCCTTCCTGCCCAGACCAATTTTTAGTTTTCAACGCATTTTGAATAACAATTGCGCGGTCATGCAACACTGTACCCAAATGAAATCTTTGTTTTTTTCCTTCCACAAATAGAGCTTTCGTTTGGTGGTATTTGATCATCTCTGCCTTTTTTTTTTGCGCTATAAACTTTTTGTTTCGTTTTTTTTTTTTTTTTTGCAAACTTTTGTTTACTTTTGAAGAGCGATGCCCTAGATTGCCGGGAAGGAAGGACGTCATATGACGTCCACCCGGATCGGGGGAGGGTTCTTGCCGGCGCTATTTTATAATGGCCAGGTAAGGAAGGGGTTAAAAATAGCTGGGCGGTAAGACAGACCGGAGCACAGATCGCTCTAATGGGCCCCTACCACCATTATTAAAATTATACTAAAAACACACTGTTTAATTTACATTGTCCCTTCTGTTTCTATATGTGGATAATGGCATTGTAATTATTTTAATAAAAAAAAAAAAACCTAAGTACCTTTTTCCCTAATCAATATACAGCTGTCACATGACCCAGCCTGTCTTCAGGCAAATGTAGCGCCCCCTTTCTGTCAGTTTGGGCGCTATTGTTAATTTAGTGGGGGGATGAGAGAGTTACCTTGCTCTCATCCATGTTGATTCCCTAAATTTGCGTTTCGGGGCTGGGCTGCCTGTGGTCCCATTCTCTGGCTGAGGACATGTTACCACCCTTGGACAGCAGATGGCGCCAGAGGGATTCCAGAACAGAGCCGCCTTTCCCCAGCAGCCAATCAGAGGAGTGTTTCCCTCGCTGGGCATGCTGGGAGAGGGTATATCTGATGCGGGCGCCTTTTTGTCCGGGTCTTCTACCCACAGCGGGTCGCAGGTGCGGCACCCACCTTCAGGATGTGCGCACACCACGAGCCCGCCACTATGGCCTACCTGGCTGGGGCCTACACTATTTGGAGCTATTTGGGCGTCATGGCTCAGAGCAACTGATGCTGTCAGGGACCCCAGTGACTTACTGGGTTCCCACTTCTACTGAGAAGATCCCAAGCTGGGTGCTGTTCAATGGGGGATCGGTCTGAGGAGAACCAGGAGGCAGGTGATCCAACAGGGCTTGAATGAACCATCGGGGATCTGGTTACCAGACGCTGACAGAACATAGTCAGACTGTCAGCTGGTGACCTCTACTAAAAGACCTACTGGGAGGATTTGCTCTACAACTCTACATTGCTAACATTGGGCCTGTGAGAGAGGTTTCCATCTTAAAATCCTAATTTAATTAGAGCCAAGTCAGTGGCAGGGACTTGTTCCTTCCCAGAAGCTTTAAGTGACACTTCGGCTGCCAGGCCTGTGAGAGGGGTCTTTCCGGAGGCACTTTACCCACTCTGGCTAGCGTGGCGATGTGATAGACACTATTGTTGAAGGCAGGACTGTCTACTTATCCAAAGCCTGATGCTGCAAGGTTCATCTTCTTTCTTTCACCAACCTATCCTGTCTACCTCAAGTTGATGTTGGTCGTGTTTGACCGGAAAAAAAAGCACTTAGAAAACGTCAACCCTTGGCTTGGACATTCCGTTACTGCTCTCACAGGTTGCTACCATCAATTTCCCTAGACACATCAAAGGTAACCTAATTTATGCCGATCCCACATCTAAGCAGCGGCCCCTGAGGGGGTTAGCGCTACACAAACATAAGCAGGAGGAGCTTATAGTTCCAAAAAAAAAAAAACTAAACACCAAGAGCATGGTGTTAAAGGAGCCTTAAGCCTGCCATACACGGTTCAAATTTAGAAAGAATTTTCTTTCGAAAATTGTATCAAATAATTTTTCGTACGAATTTCGCACCGTTAGTGGGCTGCAGCAACATCCGATTTTCGTATGGCAATCAAATTTGAGGAATCGAACATGTTGGTAATTTGGTAATCAATGATGGGAGAATCAGGTGAGAAGTGTAGTAGGAAAAAAATGTGCAAGAAAAGAAAATTCCCAGAGAGAAAAGAATATTCCCGGCCACGAAAATTATTTTCTGTAGCAACATGAAGGCTTGGTCGGCCGAATTTCTAAAATCAATGGTGGCATCATGGGATCACAAATTTTTGTCCCTAACATGTCCCATACTTGCCTCAATCTGAAGGTTGCGGTCCCCTGTGTTTGTTTACATCCACGCACAGGTCTTCACTGTCCAGCTAACGCCTGCTCATTACAGCCCCATAGATTTCTATGGCCCGAGATGAAGGGAGACTATCCATAAATCCCGTAAAAGACACTGGAACATAAAGATGGAAAAGCAGTTTTCACCAGAATTGGAGATGAATCTGCCAAGGGGGCACCTGTTCCAGGGAAGACTGCAGATTTTCCCTCACATGGAGAATCCCTGGGACTTCTGTTGTCCATGGCACAGGAAGGAACAACATACAAAAGCCATTTACAACTCTGCACTAAGCTACATCACTAATCTTGTCTCAATATATCACCTAAACCATCCCCTCTGCTCCTCCCAAGACCTCCTGCTCTCTAGCTCCTTTGTCTCCTCCTCCCATGCTCCAGTTTAAGTAAAGCAACCCCATAGTAGGGTGACCAGACATCCCCAGTTTCAGGGGACAGTCCCCTGATTGAGGACACTGTCCCCGGACCAAGTTTGTCCCTGGTTTTGTCCCCTGATTGGATTTAATAGGGGGCAGGGGCAATTTCAAAGAAAGTCAGTGCAGAATAAAAATAAAAACATTAGAATTGCACCCCCCCCCCCCTCCGCCGTGCCTACTAGCATAGGGGGGGTTGTATTTTTCCCATTATCTGTGCCCCTTTCTGATGATCGTGTGCAGATCAGAGCGGAGGGAATATTTCTTCAGTTTCAAGCGCATGCCCATTCAGCTCCGCTCGCATGTTCTTCTGCCTTGGCTCAAGTCCTGGCACCAGCCGCCTGCCTATCTCCTTGCCTTTCCTGGCGGAGTGATCTTCCTCCGCTCCCCATCCAGTAGTAGCAGCAGTAGTAGACTTGAGAGGCTGTAATGCCGCGTACACACGATCACTTTTTGTGATGAAAAAAAATGACGTTTTCAAAAATGTCATTTAAAATCACTGTGTGTGGGCAAAAAACAAAGTTTTATGTGATGAAACAAAATGACGTTTTTCAAACTTCATTTTCCAAAACGACGTTGCATACACACCATCGTTTTTCCAAAATGCTCTAGCAAAGCATGGTGACGTACACCACGTTCGACGGCACTCTGTTCCATTGAAGCTCCGTCTCATAACTTGCCTCTGAGCATGCGCGGGTTTAAAAAACTTCATTTTCAACATCGTTTTGCCCACACACTATCACTTTTTATGACACAAAAAACAACGTTTTGAAAAACGACACAAAAAATTCAAGCATGTTTGAATTTCTTTTCGGTCGTTTTTTTGAAGACTTAAAACAACTTTTTTTCATCACAAAAAGTGATCGTGTGTACGCGGCATAAGGCGGGCGGTCGATAGGCAGAGAGTTGCTGATTGCCGCCATTACTAGTAAAGAAAAAATATGTCCCTGGATTTAATTTTAAAAATCTGGTCACCTTACCCCATAGGGCTCCTTGATTGTAGTGATCCGGTCATTTCATGGTGGACATTGGATGGTTCTAGGAGACTCACAACAGATGAGGGTTGACCTTAGAGTCCTGCTTGACTGGCTGTATTCCAATTTGCCATTGCTTTTCAGCCACTCTCATCCCTAGTGACATGCCCACCCTGGGATAATCACAGCTTCTAGCCACCATGGATGGAAAGGTTGGCTGTAGCAAGGCTGAGGACCACCTCCCTATTCTATGTTTTAGTGCTGGACCAATCACCAGGCAAAGGTCCACATGGAAAAAGGCACATGCTCCTGATATTTTCTTGGCTCCCCTTTGGAAGAATGGGGGGAGTGAAGCAAAGGCCAGTATGCTTCTGGGGAAAGGGGTCATTAAAGAGAACCTGTTGCTTCCCTTCCATGAACAAAGGAAGCTCATGGGACGAGGGCCCTCCTAACCCTCTTCTACTAAATGATATTGCTACTGTACTGTTCCTCTTTAAAATGTAAAGTGCTGTGCAAACTGTTGGAGCTGTGTATATCCTGTATAATAATAAAGTAAAGGGAAATCTCATTAGCAGGACAGACGGCAAAAATAAACCTTTATCAGGGGTTTAACCATTCCCCACCCAAAAAAATGTCGCTAGAGATGCACTTAAAGCGGAGGTCCGCCTAAAAAAATAAATATTAAAAGCCAGCAGCTACAAATACTGCAACTGCTGACTTTTAATAAATGGACACTTACCTGTTCAGGGTGCCCCTAAAGTCGGCAGCGAAGTCAAGCAATCGCTCGGCTCTCAGCTGCCCCCGCCGCCATCCTCAGTGAGGGAATCAGGAAATTAAGCGCTGCGGCTTCACTTCCCGGTTCCCTACTGCACATGTGCGTGTCGCGCAGTGCATCCTAACTGGTCCTTGCTATCTTCTGGGACCTGCAAATTGAAGGACGAAAACTGGACAGCCGCACTCCGAAATCGCTTAAAATAAGTTGTCTTTTATTTTTCAACTGTACACACAGTCACTGCAACCAACAAAATACAGTATGGCCGACGCGTTTCGCACTTACAATCAGTGCTTAGTCATGACTAAGCACTGATTGTGCGGAGTGCGGCTGTCCAGTTTTCGTCCTTCAATTTGCTATCATTAGCATTGCCTGCACCAACAACCCTTGATTGCACACGGGGCTCACCTGGAGCGGTGAGAAATCTGTCTGTTTATCTTCTGGGACCTGCGGGGGCGGGACGAGAAGTGACGTAGAGCCTGTGTAATTCATATATGTCGTGAATCAAAGGAAGTGGCGGCTGGTGCTCAACATTTTTGGGGGAGCACAAACAAACGGAAGAAAAAAATCAATCGCAGCCTTACTGTGCCCATCAAACGTCGCCACTGTGCCATGCCATCAATTGTCACCACTGTGCCATGCTATCAATTGTCACCAATGTGCCATGCTATCAATTGTCACCACTGTGCCATGCAATCAATTGTCACCACTGTGCCATGCAATCAATTGTCACCACTGTGCCATGCAATCAATTGTCACCACTGTGCCATGCAATCAATTGTCACCACTGTGCCATGCCATCAATTGTTGCCACTGTGCCATGCTATTGTCGCTACTGTGCACATCAATTGTTGCCACTGTGCCATGTCAAACGCAGCCACTGTGCCATGCCATTGTCGCCACTGTGCCCATTGATTGTCGCCACTGTGCCATGCCAAACGTCGCCACTGTGCCCTGCCATTGTCGCCACTGTGCCCTGCCATTGTCGCCACTGTGCCCTGCCATTGTCGCCACTGTGCCCTGCCATTGTCGCCACTGTGCCCTGCCATTGTCGCCACTGTGCCCTGCCATTGTCGCCACTGTGCCCTGCCATTGTCGCCACTGTGCCCTGCCATTGCCTCCAGATTGCCCCAAAATACCGCCAGATTGCCCCTGCCTGGCACTTGCCTTTCTCGGTCTGCCATCCTCCTCCACGATTCATCAATGTCTTTTCCCGCCCTTGAGGGGGCGGCGCGCCTGACCCCTCTATGGACGCACCGTCACTGATTAAAGGGATGAGGTGGCAACCCTACCCCCATTTGACAGTGCTTGGGCCTAGCATTTTGGCTAAGCAAACCGTATCCACAGAGCATAGCAACATTTTGACTTGTTCCTAGAGCATGAGGTGAGTAAAATGTTTCCATTGGGGACACCTTTTCCAGGGATAGCTGTCTAAAATAAGAAATTCCCCTGTAACTTCCTGTTGTATCTCAGAAGCAGGATGTAAAGGGAAATTTCCCCATTGGAGCACACAAATAACTTGGCCGGAACTTTAGCCGTTCTCTACTGTATTACAAAATGGCTTATAGATGGACTAAACCTTCTAAACACTAACTTGGCCCCAACCTTATTCTAAGCCCCCACCCCCACCCCCCCAATTATTTTTTTTTTTTAAATCTGTGTTTGT
The DNA here is from genome assembly GCA_029574335.1 of Rana kukunoris. Lineage (NCBI taxonomy): Eukaryota > Metazoa > Chordata > Amphibia > Anura > Ranidae > Rana > Rana kukunoris. Next base: position 34,954,880 of record CM056050.1, on the reverse strand, counting down.
CTATGTTGAATGCTGGAAGAATTGGTGCTGTACACACTGTTTGTTTGTTTGCCAAAAGAGTCTTTTCAAATATTTCTGTCCTCATTATTTTACTTTCAACTCTCAATTGGATTTCTTGTTTCCATTATTTTGTCCACCTCCTGTACAGGGAAGTATGTACAGGGTACAGCAAGTTTTTTTTTTTTTTAAATCAGAAAGGTTTTTATTGTTCCAAAGACATATTCAAACAAACAGTACAGCTCTCCAGTGCACAGACTGAGGTAAATTCTTCCATAGCTTACATCAGACATTAGTAGATACACGATCCCCGCGTCACCCATCATCAACATTCCTCCCCCTCCAGCACATATACTTGCCCTCCCACCTCTAAACCAGTAATGCTCCAAACAGACCACATCCTATGATCCCATAGTTACCCCCGCTTACAGGCCCCCCAGAAGTCTGGTCATGACCAACTCTCCGGGGCTCAGACCCGGAGTATCTAGCCACATCCCCCATATTCTCTCAAATCTGTCAGGGCACCCTCTATGCTGATAAATGTGTTTCTCCATCACCAATGCCTTTCCCACGTGGGAAATCCAGGAGGAATGGGTTGGTGGGGAGGCAGACTTCCACCCCATCAGTAATAATTTCCTGGCCTGGAACAATGCCCTAGAGATAGCCACCCTGGTCGTTTCCTCTGAGACAACATCCTCCAGCGCCCCCCACAGGCAGCACACAGGGTCGACCGGAACATTTGTCTGGAAAACATTGTTAATTGTTTCCACTACTCCCCTCCAATACCTGTGCAACTTCGGGCACCGCCACAGGAGATGTATAAGGTCCCCCTCATGCTGCTGACACCGGCAGCACAACGGGTCCACACGCCTACCCATCCTGTGCAGTTTCACCGGAGTATAGTGCACCCTCAACAAAATATACAATTGTGAAACCTTTTGTGCAACATTTAGGGAACAAGTGGTTAAAGATTGAAGGGCCTCCTCCCACTGGTCACCCGTAACCTGGCCAAGGTCCCGTCGCCAAGCGGAAAATGCCCCACAAGGGTACGCTTCCAGGTGTACAGATAGTAGCATCTGGTAGCATTGGGAAATAATTCCTTTGGTCTCTGGGGTCGATCGCAGCAAATGGAACACCGGAGTGGGTGACATTGTCCACTCCACCGCATTCCCCTGTGCCATGACCGCATGCCTAAGCTGAATATATAAGAGCCACATACAGGCCGGTAAATCAAACCGATCCTGCAGTTGGGGGAATGTTAGCAGCCTGCCATTGCTAAAAATCTGCGACAGCATAGTTATCCCATGTGCCCTCCATCGAGATCCGTGCTGCAATTTCGCCAGCTCAACGTAGGAGAAGTTATTCCATATTGGACTATGTTCAGTGAACCCCCTCACCCCCTGGAGCTGCCTACCCTTGTTCCAAATTTTTTGGGCTAGCGCCAATGTCGGGGTTAGTTTATTGGACTTGAGAAACATTTGTGCCTCCAGGCCCAGGGGAATGGTCTCGGCTCCAGACGCAAACAGCATCAGCCTTGCCGCCGATCCCACTGGGTCCCGAGCCATGGAGCCCACCAAATGCTGTAGCTGAGCTGAGATGTAGTAAACCCAAGGGTTGGGAACCGCCAATCCTCCGTTATCTTTAGCCCGCTGGAGCTGCTCCAGCCTGATCCTGGGGGCCCTCCCATTCCATAGCAACTTTCTAAAAAGGGTGTTCACCACTCTAAAAACCTTCAAGTGTATAACTACCGGGGAATTGTGCAGGAAGTACAGCAACTGAGGCATTAATATCATTTTGATTAGGTTTGCCTTACCCGCCAGAGACATCTTAAGGTTGTTCCATGTGTTAATTTTATCTCTGAAACGGGATAGCAATGGGTATACATTAAGCAGACAATAGTCTGACAGTTTGGGCGAGATTTGCACGCCAAGGTACTTAAAACTATCTACTACAGGGATGGGACACGAGGCGGGAGGGTCACCTCTCTGTCCTCATCTAGCATCATTAGGGCAGATTTGGACCAATTAATGGTCAGGCCCGAGAAGTGACCAAACCTCTGTATTATAGCCATGACCCCCGGCAATGACAGGGAGGGGTCCCCCAGAAAAAGCATCATGTCGTCAGCGTAGAGCATGATCTTTTCATGGAGGTCGCCATACCTGAAGCCCTCGACCCGGTCGCTCGCCCGTATCAAAGCTGCAAGAGGTTCGATAGCAATCGCAAAGAGCAGGGGGGACAGAGGGCATCCCTGCCTAGTCCCCCTACCCAAAGCGAAAGCAGGTGACATCTTATTCCCCATTCTAATGGACGCCTGCGGGGATGCATACAATAGCCTGGTCCAGGCCACGAAGCGATTCCCAAATCCAAACTTCTCCAACACTGCCCAGAGGTACCGCCAGCTGACGCTATCAAAGGCTTTATTGGCGTCCAGCGACAGCAGGGCCCTACGGCCCCCGTTGTCCGCCTTCACCTGCATGTTTAAGTACAGCCTACGTAGGTTAGTGGCTGTGGACTTTTGCGGCATAAAGCCAGCCTGATCTTGGTGAATAATCGAAGACACTATTCCATTGACCCGCAGCGCCAGAACCTTAGCCAGGATCTTCACGTCGCTCTGAAGCAACGAAATAGGCCTATATGAGCCCGGGTCCACCGGGTCCTTCCCAGGTTTCAACAGTAAGATCACGTTGGCCTTGGTCATAGATTCAGGGAGCACCCCCCTCTCCAGTGAGTCATTGAAAACTTTCAATAGTTCAGGGAGTAGTAACTCCCCATACTGGGTGAACACCTCCATGGGCATACCGTCCTCCCCCGGGGCCTTACAAGTGGGAAAAGAGCTGGCCGCCACCTGGAGCTCCTCCAAGGTGATAGGAGCGTCTAGCTGCCTACTCACCCTGGCCGACAGCGACGGTAAATTAATTTGGGACACATACCTGATCAAATCATCGTCCGTGTATGCCTCTCTTGACCCATACAGGTCGGTATAGAAGGCAGCCAACTCGGATATGATGTCATCAGGAGAGTTAACAAGTCTGCCACCATTAGCGCGGATAGCGCCAATAGCCGGCGACTGCTGTTGGGAGCGTGCAATCCTAGCAAGTAAGCGGCCCGTTTTCTCCCCTTCCTCAAAGAATGCTAGTTTGGTAAAAAATCTCTTACGTTCCGCCGTGGAGGATCTCAGACGGTCCAGGGAGTCCTGGGCCGACATCCATGCCTCCCTTGCCGAATCGGACGGGTCAGTCACATATGTTAGTTCCAGCCGCCTCACCTGATCACTCACCTGTTCCAACAGGGCAGAAGAGTTATGTTTAACAATTTGAATTTCGTGAATGAACACCCCTCTAGAGAATGCCTTAAAGGTCTCCCATTTATGGAGGCTGTCCCCAAGGTTGGCATGTAATCTAAAAAATTCCCGCAACTGGGAGACGATTCTATCTTGAGAAGTAAACAATTTAAGCCAAAAGGCATTCAACTTCCATGGAGCTTTCGGCAATGAGCTAGGGGGCTGCGTGACCAGCCGGAGGGCCAGCGGGGAATGGTCTGACACCCCTCTAGGATAATACTCCACCCCAGATACACTGCCCACCAGATTCGGGGTACCCACACATAGATCTATTCTGGACAGGGACCCATGGGTCTTGGAGAAACAGGAGAATTGTTTAGAGTGCGGATTGCGAATCCGCCATATATCGGTCCAACCCACTTCAAGTAGTAGCCTACTAAGGGCAGTTCCTCGGCCACCCCTAGGGGGAGTCACCGGGGGGTGTCTATCAAGTTTGGGGTCAAGATAGCAGTTAAAGTCACCCAATATTAAAACCGGAATGTCAGGCTTGTCGGTCAAATAGGATAGCAGCAATTGCAGCACCTCTCGAGAGAAGGGGGGGGGGATATACACAAAGGCTAAAATAAGTGTTAACATGTACAGTTTACAGTAGAGGAACACAAATCTACCAGACACATCAATTAAGGAGTCTAGCTCTTGATAGGCCAACGCCCTATGTATCAGTACACTCACTCCGCGAGAAAACGCAGAGTAAGTGGAGTGATATGCTTTCCCCACCCAGGCATATTGCAAAAATCCCACCGTATCTTTCTGTAGGTGCGTCTCTTGCAGGCCTATTATGGCGGGTGGAATTTCTTCAACCCAGCAGTAATCATAGTCCTCTTTAGCGGGTCATTAACCCCTCGAACATTCCATGTTACTATAGGTGTATCCGACATTGCATAAAATCAATCATCAAAACAGAGGAGTGGGGGGAACTCCCACGTCCGAGGGCCAGTCTCGAGTATGCTCGGCGACCAGATCGTGAGCAGGGCCGGGGCATCCTCAAAAGTATCAGGTCTTGTCTTTTAGTGCTAGGAGTAACAGCTGTACACTGAAAGAACATCAAAAGTGGAACAAGCAAGGTTGAAGCATTGGAGAAGTTAACCATACGCATTAATGCGGCAATAAACATAAGTAGACATGAACTGCTGCAACTTGCGGCCACTGGCTCGCACCACAGCAAAGGGCCCAACAGGGGCCTTCAATGGGGCCTAAAGGAGGGCGTGAATGAATTCCAGTTGCACCAACAGGGCACCAACACCGGAGCCACTCCACCACAAACACAAGGCCACAGACATGCTTTGTACATCTTTGCATAACGCCCTTTCTCAGGGCTACAAAGAGAAAAAAAAAAGGAAAAAAAAAAAAAAAGGAGGGGGGGGGAAAGGAAAGCGTATGCCAAGAAACTAAAATAGGTAGCAGAAACTGTTGTAGGGGTTCCTCTCGCCTCAAGTATGAATCCGTAACAGGCCCTCAACTGGCCATATGAAAACTTCAGTGGTAAGGCTCACGCCCTCCACGCCTGGTGCGGACAGTCCAGGTAGTATCATCCCTCTCCCCCATCACGGCCTCTCCTGCGCAGATCTTGTTCGTTGTAGTCCAGCCACCCGGTAGCATCCTGAGCGGATTCAAAAAAGTGATTCTGATCTCTAGCCGTTATACGGAGCTTAGCAGGAAACAACATAGCGTAGGATAATTGCAGCTTTTGCAGACGCTTCTTAACCTCAGCAAATTTAGATCTCCTGCGTTGTACTTCTGCCGAGAAATCTGGGTAGAAGGAAACTTTCGTGCCATTATGCAGCACCGTGCCTTTTTCTCTCGCCAGTCGCAGCACCACCTCTCGGTCCCTGTAATTCAGGAGTCTCGCTAGCATCGCTCTGGGTGGGTTTCCGGGGGGTAAGGGGCGCGGGGGCACCCTATGCGCTCTTTCAATAGCATACAGCGGGGAAAACGCCTCCTTGCCAAACACCTCCTGTAGCCAGCCCTCCACGTATGCTGTGGGGTCCCTGCCCTCCACTTTCTCCGGGAGCCCCACTATACGAACATTATTGCGTCTAAGGCGATTTTCAATCTCGTCAGTCTTGTCATACGCCTGCCTGGCTTGCTGGGCCGCGCTGCGGGCATCCCTGGTAATATGGGGCACCTGATCTTCCATCTCGCTTACTCTCCCCTCCACAGCCGTGGTTCGTTCTCTTATCTTTTGTATATCCTGGCGTAGGAGAGACACCTTTTCCTCCAACCCTCCGAAGCGTACATTCAGGGCATTCACAGAAGCAGTGCATTTGTGTACAGCAAACAGTATTTCACTCAAGGTAGGCTGGGGGCTATCCTCCGACTGCAAAGTTGGCATAGCTAGCATAGTGTCAGGGACAGACTCCATCTGTTCACAGTCATCCATCCCCCCTGCAGTGTCTGTCTCATGCTGTTCTAGGGGTGCATATCTCTGCTGGTTATCAGCCTGTGTAAAGTCACTGGGGCCCACTAGCTTTTGAGCATAGTAAAGCATGTCCCTGGCTTGTTCTTTAGCTTTGGGGGGCTTGGTGGACTTACCCCCCTGCTCCGTTTTCTTGTCCTGGCCTCGTGGTGTTTTAGGAGGCTGAAGCATCCAGGCGCCATCTTGGGAGTCCTGGGAGGCCGAGACCGCGGCATCTCCGCGGTTTCCACGGGTCATCATGCCGGGATTTGAGGAGCTACAAGGTCCGGAGGTACCCCGGGTTCAGTCCGCACCTTTTAGCGGCGGATTCGGGCGTTTAATGCGGCGAGGGAAGGATCGTTTTCAGGATCACCGGCGGGAGCTCCGTGCAGCACGTCTGCTCACATGCCTCGTCAGGCCACGCCCCTCAGGGTACAGCAAGTTACATTTGAGTTTAAGCCGCCTCGCTCTTCTTGCGTCACCGAGTCTAAAAATAGCACCCCCCGAAAATCCAGCATGAAATAAAATGCGATAGAGAAAGGTCGGCTTCTGATCTTCCCGTGTTGTAACAACTTAAAATTAAAGAGCTGATTAAATGCTGCACCGGGCCAGAAAATTGAGATACACTTTCTGAATTATCTCATTTCTTTTTTCCATGTTAATAATGTGCTTGGTGGGGTGGGGGCACACTGCATCTGTGTATGGAGTGGCTGAAGCCCGGCTTTGGATGTGGGGGGAGGTTAATTTAAAGCTGAACGCTGGGCAGTTATAAAAGATGCAAACTAAATAAGAAGTTTGGGGTATTGGAAAAAAAAAGCCATACATACCAGCTATCCTCTACATCAGGGGTGCCCAACCTTTTGAAGAGCGAGGGCCACTTAAGCAACATGGTAACCAGTCGAGGGCCACAATGAGCGAAGCGGGCGGATGACAGATCACGACTACTCTATAGGTCCTCTGACCCGCCCAGATGAAAGGGGACAAATTCCCTTCTGTCTTTCGGATTGGAGGTAGGCGGGCATAAACAAACATCTGTCGCTCTATAGTGGTGAATTGAGGGTCCCATTTGGTTGGGCTGATTGTATGAAAAGGGCCTAAGACTGCTTTCACACTGATGTGCTGCGGTTTACCCACACTGTGGGTGCAGTGTGGTGCACCTGTGTCTATACTGCGGGTTAGCTGAACTTTGCCATAGAGTCCACCTGTGGCAAAAGCCGGCACTTTAGAGGAAGCATCGGCTCATGGGGCTCTGCTTCGCATTAGTGTTGTAAATGAAGCTGGTGGTAGAGGACGAAATTCCTCTAACACCAGCTTCATTCACAACACTGATGCTGTGGTATGGTGGGTCGGCAACCTGCGATCTGGGCTTACCAACCCACCATTCCAAAGCAGGAGGTCGCAAGCCACATCAGAGGGCTCCGCGGGCCACATGTGGCCCCCGGGCCACGGGTTGGCCACCCCTGCTCTACATGCTCTAAGATCGCGCACTCATAGATCACATAGTTACATAGTCAGGTTGAAAAAAGACACAAGTCCATCAAGTTCAACCATAAGAAATAAAATAATAATATCATACAATCACATATACCCAGTTCTATACCCACAGTTGATCCAGAGGAAGGCAAAAAAAACAGTAAAGCATGATCCAATTTGCTACAGCAGGGGAAAAAATTCCTTCCTGATCCCCCGAGAGGCAATCGGATATTCCCCAGATCAACTTTACCTATAAATGTTAGTACACATTTATATTATGTACATTTAGGAAAGTATCCAGGTCTTTCTTAGGGACTCCTGCTAAAATGAATGAATTGGCGGACAGTGGGATGTATGCTACTCATACGGTTAAATAGATTTTTTTCTTTTTTTAATAAAAATGTTCTTGAAAGAAATAAAATTCCATGCACACAAACAAGAATGCATATCACATCACAGTGGATAACATAATAGGGTTACAATTCACAAGTGTGCCAATAAAGGAGAAAGACATGGATATGCGTATCAGAATAGAGCATGCTTTAAACAAAAATTCAAAAACTGTACCACCAGCTGGAAAGGCAATTTACAATATTGAAAAACCGTGACATTGGATTTGCCAAAACGGACAAATAAGGAGCCGTTTTTAAATGCAACAAGAGTACCCAATGGGGCTACGTACGTGAGACAGCCATGGGGTCAGAGATGTACTGAAAGATATCAGTAGGGACAACAAACACATTCATAAGAGTTTTAAACTTGCAATAAACGGCATAAGGCTTAACTTGAAGCGTGGGCTAACTAGGTGTCTGCGCACTTCGATTGAAGGTGTGGGGCTTGAAAGTGACCTTTGAAGCCGGGCATCCTGACCTTTGAACTTCAAGGGAAAAGCCTAACTCTAACCCAACCCTAGTCGTGGGTTAACTTGGTGAGCGTGAAACATGCAAGTTGTGGGTTAACTTTGGCATCGGCACACTTGGATGGAGAGTGTGGGGCCTGAAAGTAAGCTTTGAAGCCAAGCCTCCTGACCTTCAAGGGAAAACCCTTAAAGTACATTTCTTTGGAAATTAGTACATTTCTTTGGAGACTTCGGTCTTTGGGAAATACTTTTCTCAGGGTGTTATTCACTTGTTCCATCCATTTTACGGCAAGTAGGAGGGTGTGGAGAAAGCCAATACTTGGGTATCGGTTTCGTAAAAAGGTATAAAAGATGCGTTAACACAATATATATGGGAGGAGTATATAGTTCCTCATTCAAGGCTCAAAGGAAGCATACTAAGGGGTCAAAAATAATCTGCACATTAGAAGTACAGTTTATTACCTCGGTAACATCAGTCCAATATCTGAAAGCTTAGGGCATCTCAGTTAAATAGGTTTCTAGTGTCATACAACTGGCTTGGCCAAGTGTTGTTGGCCCCAAAACTAGGAAGACACCATCAGATGGGAGTTCAGTCAGCCACAGCTAAGGAACTCTGGTTGGTATTGGCAGCATTACATGTTGGTTAAAATATCATATAATAATGTTTCTTACATGCATTTACAGACCGTATTGGTGTCCCACATATATCTCATATGACAGTTGCCCTTCAATGACAGTGGTCGTAGACCAGAGGGCTACTGTGGAATGGTTACTGTCACTGACAGCCGACTTTTCTCACACTATTGAAAGATAAAATTGTCTGAGTCTAGTCCACATTAAATCACTCCAAAGTGTGTAAACTGTATGAAAATACGAAAAAAAAAATAAAAAAAAAAATTTGAAAATTATGTTGGATATTTTTATTCTAACCAGTCTCTTCTTCTCTGCAGTTTTCCAAGGAAATCCTGGTCAGCATCTACTCCGCTTACATCGATAATTACCTCAACGCCAAGGATGCTGTTAGAGTGGCGAAGGAAGCCCGTCCTGCCTTCATAAAGTTTCTGGAGGTACACCCAACTCATAACAAAATACATTGTTTAATTCAAGGGGGACCTGTTCTGATATTATCTGATCCGTCATTACTCTTTTATTTGTCAAAAGGATGCCACCTGTGCTTTTTCTGTTGATTACTAACCCAGAGCAACAGTGCAGTCAGTGAAGGTAGAGCTACTGATTGACATATATGTTCTGGATCACCAAGTAAATATTGGAAATACTCAATGTTCGATTTAATGACGCGTTTCCTTTAAAGAGCAGTCAAGGTAAGCATGCATATCTCGTATCTGGCCTTGTACACACGACCGAGGAACTCGTTGTATAAGACACATCGTTTTCCTCGACGAGTTCCTTGTCAGGCTTGTCGAGAATCTTGACAAGCTTTCTTTGCGTACACACTGTCAAGGCTCGTCGTTCTCAAACGCGGTGACGTACAACATGTACTACGGCACTATAAAGGGGAAGTTTGATTCCACTGGCACAACCCTTGGGGCTGCTTTTGCTAATCTCATGTTACCGCGTGCTAGTAAAAGATTGGTAAGAGACAATTCGCGCTTTTCAGTCTGTTACAGCGTGACAAATGTGCTATCTCCATTACGAACATTACTTTTACCAAAGGTGCGCTCCCGTCTCATAATTTATTCTGAACATGCGCGGGTTTCTAAGCATACACGCGAACAGGTTTCTCGTCGAAAACCAGCCCGACGAGGAAATTGAGCAAAACGGCTCTGCCGCCAAGTTTCTTGATTGATTCTGTCGAGGAAAACGGTCATGTGTACGAGGCCTCTGAGTGTGAAATCTGCAAATCGCTGTAGTAGTAGGTGCTCCTAGAGTCATAGTGATCTTCTGCACCCTGTGCCCAATGGATGCTCTTCTGCATGTCAGCCACAGCGACACCCTGTGGTTACCATGCAGGTAGGGAAACAGCTTGCTTGGCACTGCCGCCAGTCACAGAATGGTTTTTATTTTTTGATAGTGGGTGCGGTGATGTCACAATATCTACCTCGTCCAATCAGAGAATGCTCAGAAGATTGCAGCCATCACTGTACTGACGCCAACTACAACAGTGGTTTGCAGCTTTGACAGCAATCACTCACGTATGATCGTATGACCGTATGAGATATGTGTACTTACATTTGTCCAAGCTGGAACAATTTAACTATGCAGTAAAAATCATACCTAGCGTTCAACTTTAAAACCTGATTAAAGCTATATACACATGGGGTTGATTTACTAAAACTGGAGAGTGCAGAATCTGGTGCAGCTCTGCATAGAAACCAATCAGCTTCCAGGTTTTTGTGAAGTCTTAATTGAACAAGTTGAAATTAGAAGCTGATTGGCTACCAGACAAAGCTGCACCAGATTTTGCACTCTCCAATTTTAGTAAATCAACCCTATGGCATCAACAGCCTCCATTTTCATAGTTTTCCTTGTACTTTCTTGTTACAGCAGGGTATATAAATATGATTGGACAGTTTAATATGTACCAGCATTGGACACAGTGCACTCAGTAGTTATTACTAATTACCAGGCCTGGTGTGACACCCCCTCTCTTTCTCGGTCTGTGTGTGGACACATGATAAGGAGAAAAAGATATTTTAAAGTGGATGTAAGCCCACTCTCATCCTTTCTAAACTACTGCCATAGTGCTGATCTATAAGGATATACATGCCTTCTGCATGTATCCTTACCTGTCAAATGTTTCCCCCTGTTTTAAGAACTGAAAAACTGCAGATTCTGTGGGTGGATCTGTTGTCTGGAGCTCTGTGGGTGGAGTCGTGATGTCAGTAGACTCCCCTCCCTCCTCTACACTCTCCTTGTCAACATGCATTTTTTCCTGTGTATTCCTTACACTAAAATCTGGTCAAAATCCAGAAAAGTAACCACATGACTTCAGAAAAGGAGCGGGGGTGGGAATTAAAAATAATGCCTGTCTCCAGACTACTGCATGAGATATTTAAATAACCTGTCACTCACAGCAAGGGGGCGGAACGGACTAAGGTTATTCTCTCTAAGTCCGTTTTATTTCACTGAACAATTAAAGCGGATTGCTCAGAGCTGGATTAACTGGGTGTGGCAAGACTGGGCACAGATGATAGGAAATATTATTCTCTACATTGTGACATCAAAAAAATAAATAAACACAATTCGGGTTTATATCCACTTTAGGCTTTTCCAAGCAAAAACCAGTTTCAGATTACAATATGGATGGTAGAGTATTCTAAAGTAGCCCTTTCCAACCAGTGTGCCTTCTAGGTTCTTTGGGGGTTATTTGGCAAAATGCAAAAAAATTGCCCAAAGTTGTCAGCATGCTGGCTGGTGGATCTTGGCTACATTTTTTTGTTACTCAAAGCCACGGGTTTTACTTTGTGAACCAACCTTGGGCCTGGTGTGAGCCAGCTGCTGGGCTTCTGATAAATGATTATGTCATAAATTGATAAGGAAGACATTGAGCACCTAAGGATGTCCTTGCCTGCACAGGGGTCACATTAACAGAATGAGTGAGTGAGTGAGTGAGAAACTTCTAAAGCGCAACACTTGCGAACTGAATCGCCTCTGGGCGCTGTTTCCATTCCTTCGGTAAAGAAACGCTTTACCTCAGAAGAGATGAGTTTTAATCATTCTCCTGAAGGCCAAGTGGTCCGACTCCAGTAGGATGGTGGTTGGTAGTGCATTCCACAGTCGAGGTCCTTGGACAGCAAATCTCCGATCTCCTTTGGATTTGTATCTTGCCTTGGGTATTTGCAGTAGGTTCTGATTTGTCGAGCGCAGAATGCGATTTGGGTCATGGGCTTTTATTTTTTCGTATAGATATTGGGGGGCGTTTCCTTGAATACACTTATGTGTTAGGCAGAGTGCCTTAAAAGTGATTCTGTCTTTCACTGGTAGCCAGTGAAGAGATATAAGCGAAAGGGGGATTGACTCCCATGTTTTTTTGCCAGTCACTAATCGAGCGGCCGTATTTTGAACGACTTGCAGGCGAGTGATTTGGTATTTGCGAAGTCCTAAATAGAGGGCATTTGCATAGTCGAGTCTGGAATTGATGATTGTTCCCACCACGACTGATTGTTCCCACCACGACTGCAATGTCCTTTTTAGGTATAAAGGGGTGAGTCGGCGTAGTAGGCGCAGCAGATGATGGGATCCGCTGACTACTGACCCTATTTGTGCATCCATTGTCATGTAGGAGTCGAAAATGACTCTGAGACTTTTGACTTTGGTTCTAGGGGTGATATTTTTACCTAGAATGGGCGGTGGGGGCCAAGTTGAGGTGGAGTGACTTTTCTGGTTTGCGTGAAACAGGAGAAGCTCTGTTTTCGAACCATTGAGTTTAAGATACCTAGATTTCATCCAGTTATCTATTAGAGTGAGGGATCTCTTTAATCCAAGAGAATGATCCGTTTCGTTACTGACGCAGAGATTTAGTTGAGTGTCGTCTGCATAGGAATGGTAAAGTAGCTTCTGGTTGCTGATGATTTCAAAGAGGGGACGGGGATAGATATTGAACAGTACCGATGGCAAGGGAGATCCCTGAGGAACTCCGCATGATACCGTACGCTTTCCTGACGTGAAAGATCCCAATTTCACTGTTTGTGATCGGTTTTCCAAGAAGGAGGAGAACCATGGTAGATCTGCTTCCGCGACTTTGGCCACTTCAGCTAGCCTAGCGAGTAGTAGTCCGTGGTCTACCGTGTCAAAGGCCGCACTTAGGTCCAACAGGATCAGGAGAGAAGATTCTCCTTCATCTGCGGCTTCTAGAACGTGGAAGGGACACAGAGGGAGAGAAGAAACACTGGAATACTACTTATTACTGGTGTGCAAAGTTGTATAAAATAAATAATCTCTAATGTTGGGTGTCTTGTGTGTCAATGCCACTGCATTATGTAAAACTATACGTTTTTTACGTTTTTATAATGGGGTGTAGAAAAGTTGAGGAACACGGCTCTAAAAAATTAAAATAATTGGGTCTTTAGTTTGCCTGTAAGCTGTAAGGATGTTCAACCACTTCTCTACCACCGTTTAAAGAATGGCAGAGTGGTGGAAATTTATTTTTGGAGTGCTGTTTATAAGAAAACACTGTAGCAGGAGTGTTAACAGTGGCGGCTGGTGCTCAAAATTTTTGGGGGGTGCAAACAAACGGAAAAAAAAAATTGTTGCCTCACTGTGCCCATCAAACGCAGCCACTGTGCCCATCAATTGTCACCCCCGTGCCATGCCATCAATTGTCGCCACTGTGCCATGCCATCAAATGCAGCCACTGTGCCATGCCATCAAACACAGCCACTGTGCCATCATTTGTTGCCACTGTGCCAATCAATTGTCACCACTGTGGCATGCCATCAAACGCAGCCACTGTGCCCATCAATTGTCGCCACTGTGCCCATCAATTGTCGCCACTGTGCCCATCAATTGTCGCCACAGTGCCCATCAATTGTCGCCACAGTGCCCATCAATTGTCGCCACAGTGCCCATCAATTGTTGCCACAGTGCCCATCAATTGTCGCCACTGTGCCCATCCAATTGGCGCCACTGTGCGCTGTTAAATGCCCCCCCCCCCCCGTCCGGAACTTACCTTTCTGGGGTCAGCCATCCTGCTTACATCGTCCCTCGATGTCTTCTCCCGCCCTCGATGACGCTTCAGCCAATCAGGTTACCGGTAACCAGAACCAGTGAACTCGATTGGCTGACCCCCCCCCCCACCCGCTCCTCTGTTTCTCCCTTCCCGCAGTGCTCACCTCCTCTTCCTCCCGCAGCGTTTACCTGGGGGGACCGGAGAAGCAGGGGGAGGACCAGAGGAGCAGGGGGGATGACAGAGGAGCATGGGGGAGGGGACAAACAGCCGACTCAACAGCTATGGCCTTGGAGTTTCTCACTTCTGCCTAATCTTGTTCCATAAGGGGGGGCACTGAACTGATTCTTTGCCCGGGTAAAATATTGTCTAGCTTCCCCACTGGTATAAAAGTACCAGTACCAGCCGTTCTACTCTAATAAAGTAGAACGGTTAGTGACTAGTGAAGGGGAGAGGGACCTTGGGTGGCCGGGGGGGGGGGGGGGCGGGTGTTGTCCGGCCGCCATGGGAGAGACCTGTCGGAGTGGGCCAGTCTGGATGAAGTCCAGGGCCAAATTTTTGTCCCAGTCCAGCCCTGATTACAGCCTAAGTGCTCTGATAGGCACTTCCAAAGCCAACCAGCTGCCGTTATTCAGATGGCGCGGGCACTCACCAGGGGGCCAGCCATCTGCATAGTGGGCGGCAGCGACAATATATGGATTCATGCAATGCATGAATCCATGTATTGTATTCGGTGGCGGTGCTCTTGCGCCCTCTATGGATGCACCGCCACTTATTACTGTGTTAATATACCTATAGATTAATATTTAAGTGTGGGGTCACTTTAAATATTTGTCATTGGTATAAAACTCCAATGAATAGACCCAGTCCCTACACTAAATCTAGAGCAGTCACTGTTTACATGTCAGAATTAATACTGTAAATTAATTCTCCTCACTGGCCGCAGTACACCAAATTCCCAGAATCCCGTGCTGTGCCAAAGGGCTGTTTATCATGACACATCTTTGCTCTGGATAGTTTTATTAGGCCCAATCGTATTGTTGGCAATATCATTATTGTAATGTGTCTGGAATACATTCTCCCTGGCCTGACTCAGTCAGTCATTTCAAGGTTGTGCGGCAGTCGAGCAAATTGATTTGGATAATTTGGCACTGCAGGAATGGTCTGGGAATGGAGAGAATTCATTCATAGAAGGGACAGAAAATTGAAACACGATTTTAGAGGAGGGGGGAATAAATCAAGCTATGGGTTTTGAAGTGGCAGGTACAAAAAGGCGTGCAGCAGAGCAAGTCCATACATCTCGGAGGAATTGATCCTGTTAACGTGTATTTGTAGTCACCAAGTATACTTGATCACCAGGAACAGCGCTACGGTGATTATGGATGGATGAATCAATTTGAATAACAAAGAATGGACCTTTTAACTGGTCCGTAAGTGAATCACTTGGCCCTTCGGAGAGAATAGTTTATTCCTATTAGCAGGTGAATGAAGGAAAGAAGATTATGTGCTGCTTGATTTGGGGGGGGGAGGGCAGATAAGCATGGCCCGATAGCTTCTGCCAGGATTTAGAAGTGTAGGACTACCCCCGAAGGAGCTGCTGGTTTGTTTTGGGTGGCATGTTACCTCTATTCCTTCGCCTTCTAGGGTATACGATGAGAGTTGAGAAAAACTTCAATGTCCACACTTTAGGCTTATTTTTCTGTGCTTTATTACCCAACGTGGTAAAAGAATAAAAGTAGTAGTTGAAGAGGTGAAAGGGTAATAGGTAGTAGGTTGCGGTGTATAACTTTGTTCGGAAACACTCCTGCTTCCAGCAACGTAACTTTCGTCGCCACTTTAGCCAGAGTGGGTATTGTGCACCTGGATAGGCCTCTCTCACTAGCCTAGTAGCCAGGGTGTCACACGGAAACTTTAGCAAAGTCTCTAGCACAGACCTTCCCAAAGGCGGAGATATATTCGGTCCAGAATCCTTCTCAACACAGGATTAAGCACCCGAATCTCTCGAATAAACCCTTGTAAACTCGAAACTGGCAGGCGACCATCACTTTCCGTAATCGTGCATCATTCGATGAAGTTCAAGGCCTCTCCTGAGATACCGGCCTCGTGCTCGGTGCTCTCCAAGGTTCTTCATCGGGTGGCTTCCTCCCTCAGGACGGACAGCACAGGACCACTTTGCAAACGTAGACCCAGTCTGACTACCAGGCCTACTTAGTAGATCACAAACCCGGACCAATGTGGTCCCGGAGCCAGGGACACTTGAACACGCAGCCCCGACCATGATTCCACACACAGGGGGTGGTGGGACGACAGGCCAGGATCGGTGATGACGACGACCCAGAACTAATGACGTCTGTCCCTTAAGTACTCTCCCCCAGCATGCACAGTGAGGCGATCAACTCCCACTGGTTGGCTGCCGAGGAAAAACACCCAATACACACTGACTCGACTTCTGCCTGGGGTGGTACCAACACGGCTGGAGCAGAAGCCCAAATTTGGCAAAACAATGCAGTCAGAGGTAGTTAAATCTCTGACTATCCTCTAAATTTAGGGCAGCGCCAGCTATAAAAGTAGCAGGCCGCTACAGAAGAAAATATGTAAAGCATTATAACCCCCCAAAATTACTGCAGACCATTACTGGATCTCTCTTCATTTGCAACAAACTTCATAACAATTCATAGCATTTTCTCCCAACTGAAGGCTTTGCTCCCCCCTGAAGTCTTTGCGCCTGCCTATTGCCTTTGTTTTCTCCCGACTAACACCTTAATTTGCATATAACTGAAAACTAAAATTCCCATATTAAAGGCTCCAGTAATATAAATGAACTAATCAGGTTTACTTGGCCTTGGGGGGGCTTGTAGCTTCTTCTTGGGCAGTAGCACAGCTTGGATGTTGGGCAGGACTCCCCCCTGGGTGATGCCAATTAGCAGCCTGTTGAGCTTCTTGTTGTTGCGGACATCTGCTGGAGGGGTCGAGGGATGAGGGGGGGTCTTGTTGTTTCGGGCAGTGTTGCCGGCCAGCTCGAGGATCTCAGCCATCAGATACTCCAGGATGGCCTCCAGACAGAGGTAGCTCTAGGCTTTGTGAGGCCTTAGGCAAAACTTGACATGGGGCCTCACTCGCACCCATGATAGGAAAAATAATTCAAGGACAAGAGCCTCTTCCCCACAAACCTTGGCCGGTGGTTGTGGGGGCCTGCGAGCAGGGGGCTTATGGGAATCTGGAAGCCCCCTTTAACAAGGTGGCCCCCAGATCTTGCTCTTTAACCACTTAAGACCCGGACCAATATGCTGCCAAATGACCAAAGGGGTTTTTGCGATTCGGCACTGCGTCGCTTTAACAGACAACTGCGCGGTCGTGCGACGTGGCTCCCAAACAAAATTTGCGTCCTTTTCTTCCCACAAATAGAGCTTTCTTTTGGTGGTATTTGATCGCCTCTGCGATTTTTATTTTTTGCGCTATATACAAAAATAGAGTGAAATTTTTGAAAACCAATCAATATTTTTTACTTTTTGTTATAAGAAAAATCAAATAAACTAAATTTTAGTCAAACATTTAGGCCAAAATGTATTTAGCCACATGTCTTTAGTAAAAAAAAATCGCAATAAAAAAAAAATTAGCTACCTAGCGGGAACAGCGACACTAATACAGCGATCAGAAAAATGATCGCTTAGTGACGCTGGCAATAGGGAGTGAAAGGGTTAACTAGGGCAGTGATCAAGGGGTTAAAACTTTATTAGGGGGGGGTACAGGGCTATCCTGAACCTAACACTAACTGACTTTTACACTGCCTGTCACACTGACACTAAATACAGTAATCATACATGTATGATTACTGCATTCAGTGACACTGTGACAGGGGGAGGGGGGGGGGGCGATCGCGGGGGTTATATGTGTTTTTTGTGTAGTGTAGTGTTGTGCAGACTTACTTGTGTTGTGATCTCTCCTCAGCGGTGGTTGAAAAAAACACCGAGGGAGAGATCACGTCGCTTCCTCCTTCCTGTGTGGCTGAGAGCGATCCGGAGGGGGCGGACAAAAACTAATAGCCGCCCCCTCTTGTCGGATCGCTCCTGCAGCCACGCGGACCGCCGCATGTACGGGGGGGGGTCCGATCGGACCCCCGATCCCCCCCAAAACATATATACGTTGATGTGCCTGTCGGTGCCATTCTGCCGACGTAAATGTACATGCGGCGGTCCTTAAGTGGTTAATAACTAAGGGGCGGGGTGCCACCCGGTGATGTCACCTGGTAAACCCGCCCCCCTCGTGACGTCATTGACTGAGGGCATGCTGGGTCATTGACTTCACAAAGGGTGGTGTCACCGATATTTACTGGTTGTTAGGGACGCTGACGGTCCCGCTCCTGAGTCAGGACTCTTAACGCTGCCTGAGCACATCAGCGTTAAGGTCCCTTGTCCCTCAAAACTGGGGTAATGCATTGGATAAGTTAGGCGGCCACAAGGCCCCTGTGAATGTGAGGCCTTAGGTGCCCGCCTAATTAAAGCGCCGCCAGACAGACAGGAGCTCCGGCCTCCAACCGAATAAGAACTGCAGACCAGCCTGGGATGAGACAGTCTTGGCCTTAAACCAAGCCTTGCTCCTTGTTTACCACATACAGACATAATTGGATTACTAAGTCGTCATAAAGCACCATTTTTATTAAATGGTCAAGATTGTAAAAAAGGGTCATTTTGCCGAAAGCTTGCATTTGCTGCAGTGTGTACCATGTTATCAGCTATTACAAGGGGTACCCGCTCTACCTGCTGAATTTTGATTGTATCTTATATTATGGAGAACAGCAGTAGTAGAAACGGGAACAGCAAATGTGGATGGGAACACACAACACTCCAAGGTGGGCAGGAGAAGAGTTGGGAACTTTAGAAGAGATCTCCCCGCTTGAGTCCCAAAGAAACCAGTGAGTGAGTGTACCTCACAGTAAACCAGTTCTTTAATCCTTACATATATAAAACAAAATGATTAATTATTCTATATGCAATTATAGTTATTAGGTAGTGTATTTATGCAAATGTTGAATTATATCTAAGATTGTCAAGATTATTTTTATGTTCATAAAATGTATGCAGAATGCATCCTCAGGAAAATTTCCATTTATGATAGTCTCTATCATAAGTGACTTTTCCTGGCTATTTCACCTTGTATGGCATATCCTTATCTTATGGTTTACTTCTTTTCACAGCAATGCACACGGGAAAACAAGGAAAAACAGGCCCTGTCAGATCTCATGATCAAGCCTGTCCAGAGAATCCCCCGCTATGAGCTGATTGTGAAGGTAGGTGGCCGACGACTACTCAACCTGTGGCCCTCCAGCTGTTGCCAAACTACAAGGCTCATGAGGCGTTGCAAGCCACTGATGATTACAAGCATGACTTCCAATTTGCTCCCTGTCAGCCTCAACCAGGGAGAGCGGTTTACTGGCACTTCCTGGTTCACGTGATGATCAGTTGTGATTGGTTAGAGGGTTGTATGGGAAAAAAATGTACTTTGTAGGCACTACTTAAAAATATATAACACCTTTAAATATTGCATACATATACAAATATTATTCACTGAATACATCCAATAGAATACATAAACCAAAAACTACACAAATAAAAGAATGGAAAAAACACAGGACGGCACTCAAAGATAACAATCGCTTGTTACGGGGAAATAAATCATCGAATAGCCCGCGCTATTTCCCCGCAACAAGTGATTGTTCTCTTTGAGTGTCGTCCTGTGTTTCTTTCCACATGGTTCTTTTACTTGTGTATTTTTCCTTTTATGTATTCTATTGGATGCGTTCGGTGAATAATAATTGTATATTTGTGCAATATTATTTATTATTAATATATTATTAAGTAGTGCCTACAAAGTAAATTTTTCCCATACAACCCTCTATCAATTAAGTAGGATGTGGCACTGTAGTTATTAAGGGTGTGATTACCACCCAAGAGCATATGTAATCAACCATTTACAGCTGTGATTGGTCACAGCTGATCACATGGTAAAAAGGCCTCTGTCAGAGGCTTCATACCACAATCGGAGGTGCGTTCGCCGCTCTGTGTGCCCCCACAGGTGCAAGCCAGCTCCTATGTCCTGATCATGTCATTCTGCTATATGGCGGGCAGCAAGTGGTTAATATCTCACTCGTGAGCTCACCACACCACTTAGGTTCTCATTGATCACGTAACGATTCAGGGCTGGGCTCCTTCCTCCTATACAAGGTGTCACCAATAGGATAGCTTTGTCAGTAGGATCGTGTAGAGAAGCAAAGACTACAGATAAACAGGTACAGCTTGTATAGAAGGATTATTTTCACCTGTGTATCACCTGAGGCCAGTCACTTCACTGGGTATATGTAAGGCTTTATGAGGGTTTTAAGAGTGGAGTAACATTAGTTATGAAATTCCAACTTTTTTTGGCCACCATCCAATCTTCCTGCTTAATTTGTATACTGGCCACTAAGGCATCTCATGTAATAGTGGGACGAAGAGGGATGTGACAAAGCCCCCCCCCCCCCAAGTCAGGGACCTGGTTACCTGAGCGCTAGAATATTTAATAACAAAAATGTAACTTATGTATAACTAAAGGCCCCAGGGCGGGGCTGTCTTAATGAGAGGGCACACCTGGGCACTCCCCAGGATCCCCAGCTGCATGGGGGGCTCCTGCACTTTCCCCAAAGCAACTGGTCCTTGAGCGCATGCTCCCCCGAAATTGGTGGCCCCATGATGGCACTGAGTGTGATGGATGCAAAGGGGCGGCAGTCTGCCTCCTACCTACTTGATGTCTGTTTACCTGCACTGTCATCATTGTAGGGGCTCCAGAGTATTACTTTTCCCAGGGGCCCATGATGCTATTAAGACGGCCCTGCCCCAGGGGGTAGTGCCCATTTTTTTTTTAACTCCTATTAGTGTGTGACTTCTAAAGTCGTCACTTTTAGGTTATTCTGCTCTTGAATTGAAGATCTTCTTTTAGGATAATGCCTGATAAAATGTCAGGTTTTCTGTGATGAGAAAGGCTTTTCTTTTTATTGGCTGCCGTTAGCAGGTTTCTGGGTTGCTGTGCCAGCCTGGGTATTTCTGCAGTAAGTGCTTTACATCTACCGCCTCCATCAGGGTCACAGTGACCCAAGATGTGTAATGGAAGTCGTGGGAGGAAGGGAGGGAGGCCCGCAAGACAAAACACAAAATAATAGAAAGAACTTCATTCAAGCAAATACAATAGCTGCTAACTACCTGAAAAAGCAGTGTCCTCAGAGCCAAGGTCTTTGCTTTAAGCTGGGCATACACATTCAGTCTTTTCTTCCTTTAACTAGCAGGTTGAAGGGAAAAAACAATGACAGATCCCCCGTATCAACACACAATGCTGGTGTGGGAATCTCTCCTGCTGTTCTGTTGTAGTCTGACAGCAAGGGTCCACCCCACTTCCTGTCAGAATACCCTGATCTGGGCTACAGCCATTGGCTGCTACTCCCGCGCCCCCCCCCCCCCAATTTCATCATGGTAAATATCTTGGCTATATGGCACTTCCCTAGGGAAACATGGCACATCCCTGTGTAACAATGCACTTGTCCCGGCTCTGTAGCAGTGTTGTACTTATTTGTGGAAGCTCTGTATTTCTCTGTGGCACTTAAAGTGGATGTAAACCCACTCTCATCCTTTCTAAACTGCTGCCATAGTGCTGATCTATAAGGATATAGATGCCTCCTGCATGTATCCTTACCTGTCAAATGTCTCCCCTCTGTCTGTTATAAGAACTGAAAAACTGCAGATTCTGTGGGTGGGTCTGTTGTCTGGAGCTCGGTGGGTGGAGTTATGTCAGTAGACTCCCCGCCCACCTCTACAGTCCCCCTTAACATGCATTTTTTCCTGTGTATTTCTTACACTAAATCTTGCTCTGATCACTTAACATCCAGTCAAAATCCAGAAAAGTAACCACATGACTTCAGAAAAGGAGTGGGGGTGAGAATTAAAAATAATGCCTGTCTCCAGGCTAGTGCATGAGATATGTAAATAACCTCTCATTCACAGCAAGGGGGCGGAACGGACTAAGGTTTTTATCTGTAAGTCTGTTTTATTTCACTGAACAGAAAAAGAGGATTGTTTAGCGCTGGATAAACTCTGTGTGGCAAGACTGGGCACAGATGATAGGAAATCTTATACTGTACATTGCGGCATCAAAAAAAATAATTTTGGGTTTACATCCACTTTAACTGTATGCCCAGGATGCATACACTAATCAGCCATTACATGGTGGCACCCCTCCTTAACCTGTCAAGGCATGAACTCAACTAGACCTCTGAAGGTATTCTGTGGTATCTGGCACCAAACCGTCAGTAGCAGATCTGTTAAGTCTTACAAGGTGGGGCCTGCATGGATCAAATAGACTGTGCACTTTTCAAAGTGCAGTTGCGCTCTGAAAGTGCAGCTGCTACAGAGCTTAGAAAATGAGGTGAAGCTCTGCTGACTTTTATTATCTAAACATGTACAAGCAAAACTGTTTTTTTTTTTTTCCTTGCACATGATTGGGCGTTCTTTCCAAAGAGAAGCTTTACCCCATTTACTAAGATTTGGAGCAACTGTGCTTGCTGCGTGCAAGTGCACTTTGCAAAATACACAGTATATTTGTCTTTATTAAATGAACCCCAATGTGTCAGCATAAGATCCCCTCCCTCCCCTCAAAAAAAGATTGAGCACTAATCCCCCCAAGCATACATTCCCTTTTGCAAACCAAAATTCTCCCCAAACCAAAAATTCCTCTTTTCCAGTCCTTCTGCCAGCTTGTAGATAGGCACTCTCCATGCAATGTTTTCCACCTCACATGATTTCACAGCGCCCAGGGCAGCTGTCTCTCCTGCCCACCCTGTGTCTCAATGTTCTGTTGAGAAGTGCCCCCAATCCAATCCTGTTTTTCAGACCACAATCCTGCCTGCTGTTCCTGTAACCAGGGACGGTGTTCTGTCGAGAAGTGCCCCTCCATCGAATAGTGCTAGGGACGAACGGTATATGCGCCGTACGTCATAGCTCTACAGCTGAGTTGCCGATCAGCTGGAGTGACGTGACCAGGGCGCAAACGGACATCATAAAAGGTATCTCTCGATGGGAGATACCATTTCACGGGAAAAATTGAAACCTATACAAAGAGCAGAGGGACACCGTAGTTCTCACATTGTGCCTCGCTGTTGTGGGGCGGCTTTACAATGTGCTGATGGTCCAGTTTTGTCTGTGTTTGTATAGGTTTAAATTGTGCTTTTGAAATGGTATCTTCCATCGAGAGATGCCTCCTATGATGTGCGCATGCGCCATGGTTACGAAAGCCCAGCTGAACGTCAAATCAGCTGTTGTGCTATGACGTACGGCGCATGCGTCGTTCGTCTAGGGCACTATTCGATGGGGGGCACTTCTCGACAGAACATTGGCTCTGGTTACAGGAACAGCAGGCAGGATTGTGGTCTGCAAAAAAGGATTGGATCAGCAGCAGTTGGACGAAGTAATACAGGCACAGCAGGCAGGATTGTGGTCTGCAAAACAGGATTGGATCAGCAGCAGTTTGGCAAAGTGATACAGAAACAGCAGGCAGGATTGTGGTCTGCAAAACAGGATTGGATCAGCAGCAGTTGGGCAAAGTGATACAGGAACAGCAGGCAGGATTGGATCAGCAGCAGTTGGGCAAAGTGATACAGGAACAGCAGGCAGGATTGTGGTCTGCAAAACAGGATTGGATCAGCAGCAGTTGGGCAAAGTGACACAGGAACAGCAGGCAGGATTGTGGTCTGCAAAACAGGATTGGATCAGCAGCAGTTGGGCAAAGTGATACAGGAACAGCAGGCAAGATTGTGGTCTGCAAAACAGGATTGGATCAGCAGCAGTTGGGCAAAGTGATAAAGGAACAGCAGGCAGGATTGTGGTCTGCAAAACCCGGATAGGTTCAGCAACAGTCAGGCAGAGGGATGTAGAAATGGCAGGCAGGAGGATCACAGTTGGCAGAACAGGACTGTGTCAGCAATAGTCAGATAGTGAACTACAGGAACAGCAAGCATGGTCATAATAAGCAGACCAGGACGGGGTCAGCAACAGTCAGGCAGAGAGTTACAGAAACAGGCAGGATTGTGGTCTGCAGAAAAGGACGGAGTCAGCAACAAGACAGGCAGAGAGATACAGGAGCAGCAGGCCAGATCACAGTCAGCAGAGCAGGGTGGGGTCAGCAACAGGCAGAGGTTCAAGTAGAGTCCAGGAGCCAATTGCAAAGCAAGCAAGATTTTAATTGGGAAACAAGATAACAAAAAACAGTTACTGATTGGGCATGTGCCCAAAGGTAAATATGTGCATTGTGACACACTGGAACAGACCGATATGAACCTTGTAAAGCACTGTGCAAACCTTAGGTCATACTCTCTCCATACAGCTAGCTTTGGGACACCAAGAAGACGAACATAAGGGGATGTCAGTCTAGTTACATCCCGCATATAGACATTAGTTCCTGCACAATAAACACATAATGCTGTTCAGGTATTGTGGGGATTTGCTATCAGTCCGCCCGTTTTTGGACGATTGTATACACCAACAACACTGGCGCTGATGAGCTTGCGGTCTTTTGACTCGGAAAATCTGGCTGTATGTTTCAGACTAATTTATTGTTCCTCAGTACTTCCTCTTTTAGTCTCGGCTTCCTCTGAGGCCTTTTGAAGAGCGATGTTATTCCTTAAATATTCTGCGGTTTATTTTCCCAAAGGGGCTCTTTATGAGCAATAAACAGACAGAGATAAAAATGGATTGGGACGTTTTTTTCTCTGTACGCTGGTGAGGTTTCTTGGATTATTTCCTGTTGTCCTTCTATAGCTTTTGACTTAATGCGATAGTGACCAGCAGTTAAAGAAAGGAAAAAAAAAATCTACTGCAAGGCAATGTCGTTATGAGAAACTTATCTGAAAACAAAGCCCTCCAGCGTCGTGGGCTTCCTTCCGTGTTTGCCGACTCCGGCTATATAAGAGCCCGGGGGTGTGATGACGTCACTATCGCGTATGCTGCTTTTGACGGCAGGGGCTCTGAAGGTCCGGCATACCATAAGAGGATGTGCTAGTGATGTCACTGGACACATGCAGTGTGAATATCTCCTAAGCCGTGCAAGTTTAGGAGATACTCACTGTACCTACAGCATAGGTGTGCACAGCCTATCAAGCTCAAACACATATGCCTTTCTCTGCAGCCTCAGCTGCACTGGTCAGCGAATGGATGGGCAGTGGTGAGCAGTTTCCTGTTCAGAGTGGAGAGGAGAGGAGGGAAGCCAGCAGCATGTTGAGGTGGGAGGGCCAACACTGGGGAAGCCTGGGCAGTAGGGGGAATTGGCACCATAGTGATGAGGGTGTGCCCAGGCACACTCGGCACACCCCCTGCGCACAAATATGACCTACAGGTAAGCCTCATTATAGGCTTACCCGTAGGTAAAAGATGAAAACATGGGTTTACTAGCACTTTAATGGATTTGTTTCAGTTGTTTCAACCACTGATGGGACTCAACTGTACTGTAAGTTGAGCTTCAATAGTTTAGGTGTTCAAAGTGATCTCCGGGTAGATATAAAAGACTAATGAATGCAGCTTTGTAGTCATACATCACTAAAGCTGAACTAGTCCAGCCATATCTACAGCTCCTCCTCTCCTGTACTAAAATTCTTACCCTGATTTTCCTGCAAACTTTGAGCTTCTCACAGTGTGCATTAAACGTTGCAGCAAGTGATATAGAGCCTGCCTCATTTCCTGGCTGGAGGATGCCTAACATCATCTGGATCATTCCTCCCTAACCTTACTGTCTCTGACCCTTACCTTTCATTCACTGAAGTTAAAGTGACATAAAACAAAAAACCTTTAAGTGACAAACCTGTTATACTTACTTGCTCTGTGTAATGGTTTTGCACAGAGCAGCCCTGATCCTCCTCTTCTCATGTGCCTCGCTGGCCCCTCCCCCCTCCTCCCTTGTGCCACCATAGCAAGCATTCACGCGTCTTGGCCCCACTCCTGCTCCTTTTTGCCTCACTGGCTGTGATTTACAATAGCCGCAAACGGCTACTGCTGCTGTCTCAGCCAATGAAGAGGAAGAGACAAGGCTCTCATGCACATCACTGGATTGAGATAGGGCTCAGGTAAGTTTTAGGTGGGTGGAGGGGGTAGTTGTGGGTGATGCTGTTGCACACAGTTTTTTTTTTTTTTTACCTTCATGCATTACAACTACTTTAAAGCGAAGCTCTACCCAAAAGTGGAAGCTCTGCTTATATGCCCCCCCCCCCCCCCCCGGTGCCACATTTGGCACCTTGTGGATGGAAGGGGGAGGAACAGTACACCATGGGAATTCCTGGAGACTCTGTATCACGTGTGGGTGTTACTCAGTGTGATCTGCATCCCCCTCACATGGCATTTTGATATTTAGGTAGTTCCTCCCAATATGTATTACTGCGCTAATCCTAATATTAATTCTATAAATAATATGAATAATAAACCAACAGCATAATTAAATCTAAAAGAATAGTAGTAAATTACGGACTTTAGGGTTCCTCCAAAGGTTTCTAGGGGTTCCTTGGTTTGTGGCTGATTGGTGTGATCCATGTGATAATGATTGTATAATTCTGGGGCCACTACCATCTTGCAAAACCAGCAGCAAACCCAATTATCTTTTTAGCGATCTGTAAGGGTGGCCTTATGACCACCACTGTAAATGGGCTTGCATTCCACTAACCACCAATGTACGGGGCTTTATTCCCACTTACCCCAGGCAAATTAATCGTAGCAGGGGTTCCCCGAGATCTGAAATTATTTAGAGGGTTCCTCCAGAGGTAAAAAGGGTGGGTTAGAAGAATGTTTTATTGCTGTCCTCATCGTCCTGTCCCAGTGGCAGGTGCCCCCCCCCCCATTTTTTTGTACAAGTGTGACATAGACAGAAAGTGAAGCCCTCAATAAAGTCACCGACAGAAATAAAAACCTGACCATTTCCATGATTACTATGTGCTTTAAACCACTGCAGAACATAAAGCGATGACCTTTTTTAATGTGGAGTGGGGGTGGCGCCACCCACTGGCCCGACTTGAAAATGCTGCTTGCATATTGTAATTGTTAAAGGGTGTTTGAGCAATGATAGGAGCTGCCATTGAAGTTTTTGATTTTTGAGCATACAATTACATACATTAATGTGCATTTCTAAAAGGATTTAATCCAACTGACTTGAATAGCAAAATGCATCTTGGAGGGCCTTGAAGGTAGAACGTTGATGGGAATGGGTCCTGTTAAAAGCAATGTGTTTTGGTTGTCAAATACATGACGTGCAGGGTGAATATGCCCTAATTCTTGTAGAGAATTTTTTTGTTTTGTTTAAGTTTTATTAAAGGCAGATTAAAAAAACAAAAACAAAATACATGGTATACTTATCTTTTTGCACGGGGCATCTTGCTATTGGGGCACCCCACGCAGGCTCACTGCTGACCCGATGCTCTGTGTGTCCATTTACAAACACAGCATTGCTCAGCGCCACCCTCTCTCTCTCTCATTGGCTGTGATTGACAGTACCGGGAGTCAATGGCACCTGTTGCTTTCTCAGCCAATGAGGATAAAACAAACTGGGGGAGCAGATACACTCGTGCACATCGCTAAATCAAGATGTGGCTCGGGGGGCTTTTCCACACAGAAGTTTTTTTTAACTTCATGCATAGAACACATGAAGCTAAAAAAAAAAACTTCTTCAGCCTTTACAACCATTCTAAAGGGGTGTTCCAGCCAAATATTGTGTTTATTAAAAGTCAGCAGCTACAAAAAGTGTAGCTGCTCGCTTTTAATAAACACTCACTTACCTGCTCCTGCGTTCCAGCGACGCGCCGACCTGGGCTCCGCTCCTCTCCCCCCCTCCCCGGCCGGCGTCTCCATTCCGACTGTGGGCACCCAGCCGTGACAGCCTTCGGCTTCACGGCCGGGCACCCACTGCGCATGCGCGAGCCGCACTGCGCATGCGCGCGCGGCTCGCCGCTGATTGGAGAGGCGATCACATGGAACCTGTCATGTGTCCCATGCGATCGCCTACAGGGAGGGGCTGGTGTAGGCGATTTAGCTTAATCGCCTAACCAGCCCCTCGACGGAAGCAGGAAGTGGGACAAGAAGTCCCACTCCTCCTGAAGCCCCCACTCCCCCCCCAAAAAAATTACATGCCAAATGTGGCATGTAAGGGGGAGGGGAGTGGGATAAGCGGAAGTTCCATTTTTGGGTGGAACTCCGCTTTAAGGTCTTTTAGAAAGGGGAAGCATTACTATGTAGGAAACAGGCCCTGCATATATATAATGGGGAAATATGCAGGAAATGGGAGCTTTATAGATTGAGGAAATATGTAAAAGCAGTGCTTGCATACTGTATGTTTTAAGGAAATATACAGGAAGCAAAGTCTGTACATGTAAATGAGCAAGTATGTAACAAGCAGTACCTGCCTATGTAATGAGGAAATATGTAGAGAGAAGAGCCTGCATATGAAATCAAAGATATATGAAAGGAGTAGTCTGCATTGGTAATGAAGAAATACGTTGGAAGAAGAGCCTGAATATGTAATGAGCAATAGACATGTGCACAGAAATGTTTTTCGTTTTTTTTTGTTCCGTTTCGTATGGTCCCGTCTGTTCATTTCCGTTCGTTTTTCGTAAGACGCCCGTTTTCCCGTTCGTTCCCGTTCGTTTGTCGTACGACGCGATTTTTTCGTATTCCGATCGTTTTGTATTTCCGTTACCGTTTTATTTTCGTACATGCGGGATGATTCGTTATTCTGTTTAATTCATGTTAGTTTCTTGTTAGACAAGAATTATCGTGAATTTTCGTCAATTTGTATTCTGTGTATCTTGAATGCTTTTCTTTTGTTAGTGTCAGTTGTATGTTCATTGTTCAATGACATCTATAACAAAAGAATTTCATTATGTATATTGAATGAATTCCTTTTTCTGTTATAGGTGTCATATCAACATACGAAAATAACAAAAGAAACAGGTTCAAATGCAAATCTTTTGTTTATGGTTTTTTTAATGGCCAGAGAGTTAGGCTGGCCATACATGATACAATTTTCTGTGCAATTTTCTTTAGATTTACCTTCAACTATGTAGTGCAAGGGCCTGCCTGATTGCATACAATTGAAAGTGTTGTTTAGTTTGACCTCATATATGGTTTTTGGTAAATCTAAAAGAAAATTGTACAAGAAAATTGAACATGTATGGCCAGCCTCAGTGACTGAAAGCAGCTTCTCTTTTGTGCAGAATAGTGGGTACACTTGTACAGTAAAGCCTAATAAACTTTTCTGTGGATTTTCATCTGAAGGGAGATCAGTTGGCCAGACTTTTGAACCCAAAATCGTTTTTATGGTTTTCTGATGCAGTTCAGACTAAAAACAAACAAATTTTCTGAGAACGATCGGAAAACGATCGTTTTTACAAGTGTTTGTTGCTTTTCACTGAAAATAGTCTGACACCAAGTGTATGGAGCTTAACAATAGTATTGTTGGCCAGCCCAAGTACACACCCATACACTTGGTCAGACACTTTTATTTTAACACAAGGTTAAACATTGAAGCTCGCTTCAAAAGCTTCTGGGCACGAAAAACGTCGTTTTGAACGACGTTTT
This sequence comes from Rana kukunoris, assembly GCA_029574335.1. Taxonomy (NCBI): domain Eukaryota; kingdom Metazoa; phylum Chordata; class Amphibia; order Anura; family Ranidae; genus Rana; species Rana kukunoris. The sequence continues at coordinate 34,925,564 of CM056050.1, read as the reverse complement.
TGCTACACACGGTGACTTTTTGTGAAACAAAAAACGACGTTTTGAAAAACGACACAAAAAATTCAAACATGTTGGAATTTTTTTTTGGTCGTTTTTTTGAAGACAAAAAACGACGTTTTGCCCACACACGATCAATTTAAATGACGTTTTAAAAAACGTAGTTTTTTTTCATCGCAAAAAACGACCGTGTGTACGCGGCCTAACTCTCTGGCCATTAAAAAACCCATAAACAAAAGATTTGCATTTGAACACGTTTCTTTTGTTATTTTCGTATGTTGATATGACACCTATAACAAAAAAATTGCCTTCAGTATTTTGAATACACAGAAAAAAGAAAAAGGAATTCATTCAATATACATAATGAAATTCTTTTGTTATAGATGTCATTGAACAATGAACATACAACTGAAAACGAACACAAAACGGATTCAAACAAAATACACAATGCAAACCTCTTGATACAGATTTCATTTTCGTTATTTTGCCATTTTCGTTTTGTCGTTTTTTCCCGTCGGATCGTTCGTTCGTATTTGCGGTAGTTCGTTATGCGGCTCATCCGCTATCCCGTCGTTTTCATATTTTGGTGCTTTACCGTTTTCGTATGTACACATTATCCCGCGGGTACGAAAATGAACATTTTCGTACGAAAATAACATTCGTACGAACGGCAATGCACATATCTAATGAGCAAATATGTAAAAAACAGAGCTTTCATATGCAGTGACAAAATATGCATGAAGCAGACCCTGCATATGTAAAAGAGAAAATGCATAGGAAGCCAAGTCTTGATATGTAATGCAGAAATATGTAGGAAGCAGACCCTACCTATGTAATGAGGACCTATATGTATTGCCATGCCTCTTACTAAATACCTTGGACTGTGTAATTTACAAAAAGGTGTAATTTTGGGGGAATTTGTACTGTCCTGGCTTTTTCGGGCCTGAAGAAATGCGATGGGCCATCATTACATCGGGATTGATCAATTTTCAGATATATACCATAACTTTTCTACAGACCAAATAATATACACTGATTTGGGTTATTTTCACCAAAGAAATGTATAAAAATATCCTTTGATCTAAATCTATGAAGAAAGATTATTATTTTTTTGCAAATTTTATAACAAAAAGTGAGACAAACGCACTACTTTTTTCAAAATTTTCAGTCTTTTTTTTGTTTATTTAGAAAGAAGTAGAAAACCCAGTGGTGGTTAAATATGATCAAAAAAAGCTCTATTTGTGTGAACAAAATGATAAAAATGTACTTTGGGTACAGTGTTGCATGACCGCACAATTATCATTCAAAGTGCAACAGCGCTGAAAGCTGAAAATTGGCCTGGGCAGAAAGGGGGTGAAAGTGCCCAGTAATGAGGTGGATAAAATGTAGGAAGTACACCTTGCATATGTAATGAGAAAATATGGCTAGCCAATGCACATGTATAATTTCAAATTACACTCCTAAGGGCTCTTTTACACGGGGCGGAGCCATGGCATTCCCCTTGAGCTGGCTCTGGTATCTTGTTGTGTATAAGTTACATACTGATGTGTGTGATCTGTGCTGACTCTCCCCTATACTCTGCCTACAGGATCTACTCAAACACACCCCCGAGGACCACCCAGACTACCCCTGCCTGCTGGATGCCCAGCGTAACATCAAGCGGCTGGCGGAAAGGATAAACAAGGGGATGAGGAGTGCCGAGGAGGCGGAGAGAGATACCCGAATACTGCAGGAGATTGAATCCCACATTGAGGGCATGGAGGATGTATGTAATCTGTAATACTATGAACCTCTATACCGGGCGATGGCACGACCTGTGGCTTCTGACCACAAATATAGACCTATCTCTTCATGCCACTAAGCTGGGTTACTGCGCTGATGGTGGGCGGTCTTTACTGCACATCTAGTGGCTCTGCAGAGGCACATTTTCTGTGTGTATTTTTTAGATGTATTGGTGCTTAATGCCCCTGAAGCTGGCCATAAACTTAGATTTTCAGTGTGGGCTGTATTGAAAAAAAAAAAAAAAAAAAGATTCTTCCTTCCATGCACTGCAGTACATAGAGCTCTCAGTAAGTGCTCTGCAGCTGCTGCACTGCAGAGCTTCAAGTGCCTTATGCACACTACCCCCCTGCATTTAATTTAAAAGTAGGAGAAATGGATCTTGAAAAAGTATAGTGTGTGTTTTGCGTTTGTATGCATGATGTACTATGCATAATGTACATGCATTTACATGTATTTAGGTGCATTCAGAGTATGTAATCTGTGCAGATTTCTATTTTTCTAAACACAACTAAACCAAATGCACCTGAATGCAAGTAAACACGGTGGGGTTTAGAAATGTCCTTTAAATGTATATAATCGCATGTATATCAATGTAAATGAGGTCTAAGTAAGTGATTTTTCCATAGCAGCTGCTGCATTGTAGTCCATAGAGCTCTTGTAAGTGCCTTGCAGATCCTGCCTTGCAGTACATAGAGCTCTTGGTAATTGCCTTTCATGCATGTAACATGCAGTGAGAGTGCCTTGTAGATCCTGCCTTGCAGTCCATAGAGCTCGCGTGAGTGCCTTGCAGATCCTGTCTTGCCATCCATAGAGCTCTCAGGTAGTGCCTTGTAGATCCTGGCATGCAGTCCATAGAGCTCTCGTGAGTGTCTTGCAGATCTTGCCATGCAGTCCATAGAGCACAAGATGAGTGTCTTGCAGATCCTGCCATGCAGTCTATAGAGCTCTCTGTAATTGCCTTGCAGATCCTGCCTTGCAGTCCATAGAGCTCTGGGTAATTGCCTTTCAGATCCTGCCTTGCAGTCAATAGAGCTCTCGGTAATTGCCTTTCAGAACCTGCCTTGCAGTCAATAGAGCTCTCGGTGAGTGCCTTGCAGATTCTGACTTGCAGTCCATAGAGCTCTCAGGAAGTGCCTTGCAGATCCTGCAGTCCATAGAGCTCTCAGGAAGTGCCTTCCAGATCCTGCCTTGCAGGCCATAGAGCTCTCGGTGAGTGCCTTGCAGGCCATAGAGTGCCTTGCAGATCCTGCAGTTCATAGAGCTCTCAGGAAGTGCCTTGCAGATCCTGCAGTCCATAGAGCTCTCAGGAAGTGCCTTCCAGATCCTGCCTTGCAGGCCATAGAGCTCTCGGTGAGTGCCTTGCAGGCCATAGAGCTCTCGGTGAGTGCCTTGCAGGCCATAGAGCTCTCGGTGAGTGCCTTGCAGGCCATAGAGCTCTCGGTGAGTGCCTTGCAGGCCATAGAGCTCTCGGTGAGTGCCTTGCAGGCCATAGAGCTCTCGGTGAGTGCCTTGCAGGCCATAGAGCTCTCGGTGAGTGCCTTGCAGGCCATAGAGCTCTCGGTGAGTGCCTTGCAGGCCATAGAGCTCTCGGTGAGTGCCTTGGAGGCCATAGAGCTCTCGGTGAGTGCCTTGGAGGCCATAGAGCTCTCGGTGAGTGCCTTGCAGGCCATAGAGCTCTCGGTGAGTGCCTTGCAGGCCATAGAGCTCTCGGTGAGTGCCTTGCAGGCCATAGAGCTCTCGGTGAGTGCCTTGCAGGCCATAGAGCTCTCGGTGAGTGCCTTGCAGGCCATAGAGCTCTCGGTGAGTGCCTTGCAGGCCATAGAGCTTTCGGTAAATGCCTTGCAGATCCCGCCTTGCAGTCCATAGAGCTCTCGGGAAGTGCCTTGCAGGTCCTGACTTGCCGAGCTCTCAGAAAGTGCCTTGCAGATCCTGCAGTCCATAGAGCTCTCGTGAGTGCCTTGCAGATCCTGCCATGCAGTCCATTGAGCTCTCGGTGAGTGCCTGGCAGATCCTGCAATGCAGTTCCTAGAGCTCTCGGTGAGTGCCTTGCAGGCCATAGAGCTCTCGGCGAGTGCCTTGCAGGTCCTGCAGTCCATAGAGCTCTCGTGAGTGCCTTGCAGATCCTGCAGTCCATAGAGCTCTCGTGAGTGCCTTGCAGATCCTGCCATGCAGTCCATAGAGCTCTCGGTGAGTGCCTTGCAGATCTTGCCTTGCAGTCCATAGAGCTCTCGGTGAGTGCCTTGCAGATCCTGCCATGCAGTCCATTGAGCTCTCGGTGAGTGCCTGGCAGATCCTGCAATGCAGTTCCTAGAGCTCTCGGTAAGTGCCTTGCAGTCCATAGAGCTCTCGGTGAGTGCCATTGCGAATGTTGCACCACAGTCCATAGAGCTCTCATTTAGGTTCTTGCAGATGGACTTCAGTACATAGAGCTCTCAGTAAGCACTGCAGTAGTAAAAGCACTTCACTTACAAATTGGGGCTGTATGGGTGATCTTGCACATGGACTTCAGAGAAGAGACAGTGATTTTACATGCATGTTCTTCTCTTTACAGCTGCAGGTTCCCTTCCGGAGGTTTGTCAGACAAGAGATGGTGGTGGAAGTGGTAAGTCCCACGGCTGTCATTTTTTATTGGAATCCTGTCATTGAGTGGGGGAGGGGAAAGTTTTAATAATAAATGACCGAAATGAAAAATTCAGGAACCAAATGTTCAGCTTAAGGTCCGCACAGAAAACAAAATCCTTTATGTATAGCAGAAAGGAGATTGTGTTCTTTGCCTGGGAAAAGAGTTCTTCATTGTAAATGCGATAAAATCATCTTCTGCAATTGTTTTCAATTCAATTGAAAAAGTGTTGAAGTTGAACTCCAGGCATTTATAAAGGACACAAATTAGTGCAGCTGTGTATTCATGAATACAATGTTGGATGTGTTTTTTTTTTTTTTTTTTTTAAAGCAAGCAGTGTAAGTAAGATTTGTAAGAAAGATTTGACCTGGTTTCAGCCTTTTGCTGTCCCTGTACTGCAGAACTCAGATGGGGAGAGAGAGAAGCAGCACAAGGCGCCAACCAGTCAGGTCTAAGGGGACATGCTGATAGGAGAAGAGAGCAGAGTGATGAGATCATAGTTTGCTGCTTCTCCATTCACAGTCAGAGAATGGGAGCTTAACTTAAATATGGCTTAACTACAGCACAGAAGGTTTCCTTACCTGCCAGACAGGACTGTGCTATGTGCCAGAGCTTTAGCAGGTAAAGCCACTCCTATGTCTGTATTTCCATTAGAGGTATTCAATCTGTGCCTGAATCTTCTTTGGAAATAGAACATATGTGGAATAGTTGTCTGATCAATATATGAAACAGGAACTAACTGCTGAGGAGTTTAAAGGGGTTGTAAAGGTAAAAAAAAAATTCCCTAAATAACTTCCTTTACCTTAGTGCAGTCCTCCTTCACTTACCTCATCCTTCCATTTTGCTTTTAACTGTCCTTATTTCTTCTGAGAAATCCTCACTTCCTGTTCTTCTGTTGGTAACTACAGTCAGTAATGCAAGGCTTTCTCCCCGGTGTGGAGAGAGCCTCTTGAGGGGGAGGGGCGAGCAGGAGTGTCAGGATGCCCACTTACACACAGCTCCTTTCTCTATCTGCAAAGTAGAGAGTGTCCTGACACTCCTGCTCAGCCCCTCCCCCTCAAGAGGCTTTCTCCACACCAGGGAGAAAGCCTCTCATTACTGTGTGGAGTTACAGACAGAAGAACAGGAAGTGAGGGTTTCTCAGAAGAAATACAGACATTTAAAAGCAAAATGGAAGGATGAGGTAAGTGACGGAGGACTGTACTAAGGGAAAGGAAGATATTTAGGGTAAAAAAAAAATTACCTTTACAACCCCTTTAAAATTCTAACTTTTTTTTATTTTTGAATGGGCAGTTTATCTGCCTCCCATAAATATTATCAAATAACAGAGTTCTGTAGTTCACATTTTTTTTTTACTTTATTATTTAAAGCTCTCATTCATTCATTCATTCATTCATTCAAGGTAGCAAACATACACAGTTCAGTGCAGGTTGGCTTTGTACAGCAGGTCTGATAGATAACACACACAAAACATCTGCTCATCCGAGCCACTAACTAAAATTTGCTCCGTTCCTGACAGACAAGTGTGCCCATTAATGGGTTCCCAAAAACGAGGCAGCACACACAGCTTTTTTGTGTTCTGTCAGCATTCAGCCTTTTCACACAGCAGCAGGTCCCCACAACAGACAGTGAGCCTTGATCAGCATTCAGCTCACGTTTACAAAGTCCTGTGCACAGCTGAAACTAATAACGAGGTTGGCTTCCAAGTAAGTTATGGCCCTAGAAATGACTTTATCCCACCAAAAAAGCTTGGCAAAGCATCCAGGCTCCAGGACCCAGAACAGAACTTGGAGGAGCTCCAGTCTGGAAAAAAAGAAAGTCAGCTGCTACAAATACTGTAGCTGCTGACTTTTAATATAGGGACACTAATCTGTCCAGGGACCCCACGATGTCGGCACCCCGAGTAAGGGGTTGGCATTGTTAGTAAGGGAAACTGGCAGTGAAACCTTCAGGCTTCACAGCCGATTTCCTACTGTGCATGCACCAGTTGTGCTGCTCTTTCTGAATGGTCCTGCCGTCTTCTAGGACCTGTGTGTGTGTCCCAGAAGGCAGCAGGGGGGAAGAAGGAGGAGCTGGAAATGATTGTCAGTCTTACATGGAAGGGGGAGCGAGTACCTGTAAAAAACAGGTACCTGCTCTCCCCCAAAAAGTGCCAAATTCATCAGTGGAGGGGGGGGGGGGTGCAAGCAAACAGAGCCTTTCCCCCAAAAATGGAACAATCCCTTACATGCCATTTTTTTTTGGGGGGGGGGGGGGGGGTTGTGGTACCTAGTTTTGATAGGTACCCAGCTTCTACTTCAACCATGGCGCTGAGAGGAAGTTCTCCTATCCCCCTCCCTCCATGTAATCTTCTGGGACATGTCATAGAAGTCTGCCTGCTCATTCAGAACACTCAATAAAAAAAAAAGACATCTGAAAAGCAATAGATTTCATTGTGATGTTCCTGATTTAGTCCAGCCTACTGTGTCTGGCTTTTACATTTAATCCTCCCGTATCCTCGCACTCTGCCACTAATGTGTGTCTGTCATTTATCTTTGCAGAAAGCGGTCAGTGGCAAGAAAGATCGTTCCCTGTTCCTGTTCACGGATCTGTTGCTTTGCACCACACTGAAGAGGAAATCTGGTTCTCTACGCCGCAGCTCCATGAATCTGTATGTTTATTAAACATTAAGGCCGTTTTTCCAACTTTTCCTGAATGATTTAACTTGACCGATAAATCGCCCCCGTTTCAAACGTCCGGTTTGCCGTGTTTTGCCGCGTTTGCGTTTAGAAACGTTTCTAAAAATAGACAAAAACAAAAAACGACTATAAAATAAACGCGGCTAAATGCCGGTTTTACTCGGCGCCTGAACTAATTTTTTTGCTTTCCAAAAATATCCTCTAAACTCAACTGCCTATAAACGCCCCTGTGTACATTTTACAGATAAGATAACATAGAGGAGAGTTGAAAAAAGTGGCCAACTGCTCCTAAACGTCTGTTTAGGAGCAGTTGGGGAAAACCTTGGATGGTTTTTCCGACGGATTTCCCCTCAAACTTGTCTTGCATGCACACGGTCACACAAAAGTTCTCGGAATTTTTGACCATTAAGATCGCGGTGACAATGAGCCGAGAAATTTCAATGCTTCTGAGCTTACACAGGGTTTGGAAACCCAGCTCCAATGGATAAAAGGAATGCTGGATAGTCGTGGTGGAAGAGGAGTAAAGCTATATGACCAATAGTATATGGAAACCTGATTGACACCTACACAAATTATACAAACATCCCTCTGGCGGTGGAACACGGGCATCCAACGTGTGAGAAGAACTAATACTCCTTTTCAGCACACCCTACCACACCACTTTGTTGGAGCCCTCGGCAAGTCCTAAACACTGTCACATTAAGAGGAAGACCTTAACCCTGTGTAAGAACCGACACAGAACTTACACAGGGTTTGGACCCCCATGAAGTGGTGTTGGATCTTGATAGAAGATAGTATAAATGTTATGACCAAACATATGTGAACCATAACACCTACACTACAGTGTGGGATAAAAGTATTTGATCCCCTGCTGATTTTGTACGTTTGCCCACTGACAAATAATAATCACTTTATTGTAATTGTAGGTTTATTTAACAGTGAGAGACAGAATAACAACAAAAATATCCAGAAAACACATTTCAAAAAAGTTATTGATTTGCATTTTAATGAGTGAAATTAGTGTTTGATCCCCTATCAATCAGCAAGATTTCTGGCTCCCAGGTGTCTTCTATACAGCTAACGAGCTGAGATTAGGAGCACTCTCCTGACCTGACAAATGCTCTTAACCACTTAAAGGGGAGTTCCAGACAATATTTGTGTTTATTAAAAGTCAGCAGCTACAAAAAGTGTAGCTGCTGGCTTTTAATAAACAGACACTTACCTGCTCCAGCGTTCCAGCGACGCGCCGACCGGGGCTCCGCTCCTCTCCTCTCCCCCCTTCCCCGGCCAGCGTCCTCATCACAACTGTGGGCACCCAGCCGTGACAGCCTTCGGGTTCACGGCCGGGCACCCACTGCGCATGCGCTAGCGGCAATCGCGATCGCATGGGGCATGTCATGTTTCCCATGCGATCGCCTACAGGGAGGGGCTGCTGTAGGCGATTAAGCTTAATTGCCTAACCAGCCCCTCGCCGGAAGCAGGAAGTGGGACAGGAAGTCCCACTCCTCCTGAATATTGTTGCTCACGAATATTCGCATTGCGAATATTCGTAACGAATATTGCATATTCGAGTATTCGCGAATAAATCGAATATCGCGGTGAATATTCGATATTCGATATAAAACAGATCACATCCTAGTGATCTCCATCGACGTCTAAAAGCATTGCTGGTATGATTAGAGACCCTGGGCCGAGTAGCTGAGGCGATCGTTTTATGTTGCCGAATATTCGCAATGCGAATATTCGTAATGCGAATATTCGCGAATACTTTCTCTGCCCTTCTGTGTTTTGTGTATAAAAAAACAAAAAACAAAAAAAAAATAGCTTTAGTTTAGTCATATAAGTTTGTGTAAGTAGAGTTAGTGTTTAGTGCATATTAGTTTAGTAATCCAGGAAATGATCTCCGTTTTCGCGTGTGGACGAGAATTTCGCAATCAATTTCGCATTAGCGAAATTTCGCATTAGTGAAATTTCGCATTAGTGAAATTTTGCAAAAAAATATTTTTTGATAAAATATCACAAATATTCGATATTAACGAATATTTCGCGAATATTCTTCTATATATTCGTGAAATATCGCGAAATCGAATATGGCGTATTCCGCTCATCACTACTCCTGAAGCCCCCACTCCCCCCCCAAAAAAATGACATGCCAAATGTGGCATGTAAGGGGGTGAGGAGTGGGATTAGCGGAAGTTCCATTTTTGGGTGGAACTCCGCTTTAAGGACCGCCGTACGTTGGCAGAATGGCACGGTTCGGCTCTCCCCTTTAAGATCCCAGCCGTGGGGCGCTTGCGACCCGGTCCTGAGCTCCGTGACCCCGCCTGCGGGACCCGATCGCCGCCGGTATCCCGTGATCGGGTCACAGAGCTGAAGATCAGGAAGAGGTAAGCGTAAACAAACCTTTCCCCGTTCTTCCTAGTGGCAGTGCCAGTGATCGTCTGTTTGCTGTCATAGGGAACGACGATCAGTGACATCACGTGCCAAGCCACGCCCGCCCTACAGTAAGAATCACTTCCCAGGGAACACTTAACCCCTTGATCGCCCCCTAGTGTTTAATTTCTTCACTGCCAGTGTCATTTTCACAGTAATCAGTGCATTTTTATACCACTGATTGCTGTAAAAATGACAATGATCCCAAACATGTGTCAAAAGTGTCCGATATAATGTCGCAGTCATGATAAAAATCGCTGATTGCCGCCATTACTAGTAAAAAAAAATATTAATAAAAATGCCATAAAACTATCTCCTATTTTGTAGACGCTATAACTTTTGCGCAAACCAATCAATAAACGCTTATTGCAATTTTTTATTTTTTTACCAAAAAATATGTAGAAGAATACGTATCGGCCTAAACTGAGCAAAAACATTTTTTATATACATTTTTGGGGATATTATAGCAAAAAGTTTAAAATATTGATTTTTTTTCAAAATTGTCGCTCTATTTTTGTTTATAGGGCAAAAAATAAAAACCGCAGAGGTGATCAAATACCAGCAATTTGTGGGAAAAAAAGACGCCAATTTTGTTTGGGAGCCACGTCGCACGACCACGCAATTGTCAGTTAAAGCGACGCAGTGCCCTATTACAAAAAGTTGCCTGGTCCTTTAGCTACAAAATGGTCCAGGGCTTAAGTGGTTAAACAGCAGTTACTAGGATTCATTGACAAAAGTCAACATTCAAAGGTTTAAGGCTCTTTCACACGTCCGTTCCGTTCGTCCGTTTTTTGGACGTCCAGTAACGGACCTCAATGCTTCCCTATGGGATAGGATCCGTTAGCGGATGATGCATCCGCTAACGTCCGCCAGATCCGCATCCGTTTTTTCGGACGGAAGAATGTCCTATATTTCTTCCGTCCGGCCAAACAGATCGGATGCAAACGGACAGACGGTCCGTTTCCATCCGACTCCCCATAGGGGATAGCGGAGGAGAGACAGAGCTGTCCCTGCACAGTGTGCGGGGACCGCCCTGTCCGCCCGACAGCTCAGCGGAGACCCCCCCGCTGAGCCGACGGACACACGGAGTGGACCGAAAAACGGATCGCACGTGTGAAAGGACCCTAAGTCCACTTTTTCACGAAAAGTGAAAAGCTTAACTAACTCTAAATATCCTGCACCCTCCAGTGTACATAGTGATCATGATGCAAGCCAGCATAATGGTCCATACAACACAATACACAGCCCCAGAGCAAGTAACCATCATAATGCTGATAATGGCAAGCACTCATTGGTCAGTGCAGCCATATAACAGCACTGACCAATGAGAAGGACATCTGAGACAGCTTCTTCTGATAAGGTGTCCCAGAAGAAAGAAGCACTTCTCATTGGTTAGTGTGTCACATGGTCCCACTGACCAATGAACTTGTGAGCATTATGAATGACACTTGCTCTGGGGCTGTGTATTGCAGTGTACAGACTGCTGGTAGCATGAGGCATTGCGGGCAATATGTGCAGCAGGGCCCGGAAGGATGGCCAGGATATTTGAAGTTAGTTTACTTTTACATTTTTTGTGACAAGGCAATCCTACCCTTTAAGCCAGGGGTCTCAAACTGGTGGCCCTCCAGCTGTTGCAAAACTATAAGTCCCATCATGACTCATGGGACTTGTAGTTTTGCAACAGCTGGAGGGCTACCAGTTTGAGACCCTTGCATTAAGCCTTTACCTTCAGGCAGTGAAGGACTGCAGTAGACTTTTTGTTCACCTATTCTGCATCAGTGAATTTATATATATGTGCCTGGTGTTTCAGTAAACATTGGAAAGGAAAGAGTCACAAATCGTCCTCTTCCTTCATGTGACGTCCTCGTCTTGCAGAGCCACTAGGGGGCACCCACCTAGTTACTGGGAACCCGATGCGCATGGCCCCCGTGCACCCGCGATTGCCCAGTAACTGAGCAGGACCGTGGATCTCTGTGTGTAAACACAGAGATCCACGTCCTGTCAGGGAGAGGAGACTGATGCTTTTGTCCCTTGTACACATGGACACAGATCAGTCACCTCCCCCAGTCAGTCACCTTCCCCCACAGTTAGAATCGCTAGTAGGGAACACATTTAACCCCTTCCTCGCACCCTAGTGTAAACCCCTTCCCTGCCAGTAACATTTATACAGTAATCAATGCATATTTATAGCACTGGTCGCTGTATAAATGTGAATGGTCCCAAAAATGTGTCAAAAGTGTCTGATGTGTCCGCCATAATGTCGCAGGCCCATTAAAAATCGCAGATCGCCGCCATTACTAGTAAAAAATAAAATAAAAATCATAGTTATGTCCCCTATTTTGTTTTGTGCAATCCAGTCACCATACGCTTATTGCGATTTGTTTTGTTTTTTTACCAAAAAATATGTAGAAGCACACATATCGGCCTAAACTGAGAATTTTTTTATTTTTTATTGGGATATTTATTATAGAAAAAAAAATATTGTATTTTTTTTTTTTTTCAAAATAAAAACCGCAGAGGTGATCAAATACCGCCAAAATAAAGCTCTATTTGTGCGGAAAAAAATGACGTCAATTTTGTTTGGGAGCCACGTCGCACGACTGCGCAATTGTCAGTTAAAGCGATGCAGTGCCGGAAGCTGAAATTTCGCCTGGGCAGGAAGGGGGTATATGTGCCCAGTAAGCAAGTGGTTAAAGGAAAATGAGAAGGGCCCATTCACAGCTATGCATGGGCATTACAAAATGTACATAGAGATGTATTTGGGCTCCTAAAATATATTTAAAATCAAAACTTTTTTGGCCTTTGATAGGTTCCTATTGCTGCCTGTGTCGTCATTAGCATTAATCCGCTTGTTTTGTCCACGGACAGATATTTGTAGGAAATCAGACACTTTACCCTTGTCACCATAATAGAAGATGAGGGAAAATCTTCCAATGCAGGCAGTTGTCTGATGAGGGATTCCCCCTCTCTATGGAGGGATTCGTTACTGCTTCATGTGGAATCTCCTAGATAAGAAGTGAAGGGACCCCCACCCCACCTCCATGAAACACAGCGCAAAAAAAAAAAATCAGGAGTTTTAACCATTCAATACTCTATCCAAAAACCAAAGAATGTTTTGGCTTTAAATAAACTTTAATGTTTTTTCCATGTGCAGTAAATAAATTGCATTATGATACTGTGAGTGATTGCGCCCTCTGGTAATGTGTTTTGGTACTGCAGCTATAACCTTTGTCATGCGTTTCAGGTACACAGCAGCCAGCGTGATTGACATCTCTAGCAAGTACAAGCTTCTCTGGAAATTGCCCCTGGAAGATGTGGATATTGTCAAAGGTTTGCCGAAATGTCCTTGTTACACACTACTCTGCATGTAGCAACATTTCTACCAAAAATAACAGATCTGCAAATCTGCCCATTTTCAGCATTATCCCCTTCCACTTGGCTGTGGATCTGCTATTGCTGTGCCAGCGAGTTCATAAGGAACTGTGACCGTGCATGCTGGGACTTGTGACTGTATATTATCCATTAAAAACAAAACCACACTCTATGTAAAAGGGACTGCAGTACATTGTGGAAACCTTTATGCTACGCATGCAGGAGAGCAGGGCCGGTGCAAGGATTTTTGTCTACATAGGCGATGGTGCATTTTGCTGCACTGACCTAGATCAAACCTTGACCTAGTTCTTTTTTCCTTATTTAATTATTTTACACACTTTATTTCACGTTGACATTTTTCTCCCCTGCAAGGAGTTATTATAGGGGTTGATTTCTTAAAACTGGAGAGTGCAAAATCTGGTGCAGCTCTGCATAGAAACCAATCAGCTTCCAGTTTTTTTTTTGCCAAAGCCTAAAGTGATTGTAAAGTCTCGTTTAAAAATAAATAAAATAACAAACATGTTATACTTACCACCTCTTTGCAGTTGGTTATGCACAGAGCAGCCTGGATCCTCCTCTTCTCGGGTCCCTTTTTGCTGCTCCTGGCTCCTCCCTTCTATTGAGTGCCCCCTCCAGCCAGAAGCTCTCTATGGGGCACCCGAGCGAAGTCAGAGCTCTGTGTATCCATTCCCAACATGGCCCCTCTCCCCTGATTGGCTGACTGACTTTGATAGCCGCAGGAGCCAATGGCGCTGCTGCTGTGTCTCCAATCGGGAGTGTGCCGGAAGGCTTGGACACTCGTGGACAATGCTGGAGAGAGATAGGGCTCAGGTAAGTAATTGGGGGTGGGGGTGCTAGGGAGGCTGCTACACATATAAGGTTTTTTATCATAATGCATGGAATGTATTAAGATCAAACAAACTTCTGCCTTTACAACTTCTTTAATTGAAGTTAAAAGCTGATTGGCTACCATGCACGTCTGCACCAGATTCTGAGTGCACCAATTTTAGTAACTTTCCCCCAATATATCTTACTCTCCATTCAGAAGAGAAAGAAAACGCATGGACAGGCTGCATAGTGACCAATCAGAGGCTATCACAGCAATTAAGAGAACCAGGACTCCCAGTTCCTGATCATTAGTACGAGACCCAGTACAGACCAAAAGTTTGGACACACCTCATTCAAAGAGTTTTCTTTTTCTTTCTCGTACATCACGGGACACAGAGCGGCATATTCATTACTATGTGGGTTATATGGAGTACCTTCAGGTGTGGACACTGGCAATCTCAAACAGGAAGTCCCCTCCCTATATAACCCCCTCCCCTAGAGGGAGTCCCTCAGTTTTTTCGCCAGTGTCTTAGGTGTTGGTCACGGAATAGCTTTGCTCCACATCCTTGGGATTAAGGGCGGGCTAACCGGATCTGTCCAAGGAGCCTCAGTGCCAAAGTGGACAGTACCCGGGCCCCAAACCGTGGGGTTTTGCCTATAATGCTCCTCTTTGGAGGGCTGGACCCTGGGCCCAGGACTTGGAGTTTGTAAAAACCATAAGTTCCTGTTTGCTAGGGTGCTATATAGGTCCAGGACAGTGGGTACCTTCATAGGACCCCAGGGCCTGAAGGTCTACTACGCTACCCACGGAGATGGGAGAAGATTGGATCAGTTTGCTGGACAAACATCCTGCAGCATGGAGCAGGTAAGGGGGAGCCTGCGGGACTTGGTTCGACAGCAGGCTCTCCGGGGTAACCTAAAAGGGGGGATAGCCTAAGTATGCTCTGCATGGGCAACCTTGCTCACTATGTCTGAGAGAGACAGGATGACACCTTTTTTCCCCCATCACTAGGTTCCCCTGTCTAAGAATGTGTTGCTAGCTAACCTGCTGCTTTCTTCCTAGGACTAGTAAGGATCCCTAGGGGCCTTTTTTGAGAGTCCTACCTGGCCGGGGGTTTGAATCTGCCGCCTGTTTCTGCAGTCCTGGGTCTCCAGCAGCGCGGCTCCTCCATGTTCCTCCTGTTCCGGCATACGCGCGCGCGCGCGTCTTATAGACGTTTTTCGCGACGTTCAGACAGGAGGGAGGGGGGGGGGGCGTGCCTGTGGCGTCATACAGGGGCGCGCCTTGTGCTGTTATAGATCAGCAGGCATTGTCAGTGCTCAGTCCGAGGCTGATTTCAGAAGGAGAGGACGCAGAGCGGCAGAACAGTGACTCCCGGTGGCGGAAGAGGGGTAGTACATGCTGGACTTTGTTCCAATGCCTTTTTTGTTAAGCCAAGAAATTCCCCTTTTTGCAGCAGGTTGGAGGCTGGCAAACTAAGTTTGGGGTCACTGTATTAAAAAAGAAAATATATATAATATATATTTAAAAAAAAAAAAAAAAAAAAAAAAAAAAAAAGAGAAAAACATACGGGATCCCATCAGTTTTTGGGCATTAGTGATCTATTGTCCCCTAAGCTCTGGTTTTGTACTCCTGGCCACTACAGTCTGTTGTGTGGGCGGAGTCCCTCGATTTTGTATTATGGCTTCCAAAGGTTCGGGGTCAAAGGGTACAAAAAAGACCAAAAAACAAAGGGGTTCCCCTTCTGATTCTGATGATATGCCGATACTTTCCCCGCAACTTATTAACATAAAGGGCGCCTTGGATGAGCCATTAGGGGGATCTGGTGCGGAGGCTGGCCCAGATCAGCCCAGCCCTGTGTTTATCACAGAGGAGATGCTAGCCGTATCCCTAGGGGGGCTAGAAGAGAGAATAGCAGCATTGATCGCTAGAGCTATTCCTGGTAAGAAACGGGTTAGATCCCCATCACCAAGAGGTGTATCCTCAGATGCTGAGATTCTCTCTCCGGAGGAATTGGAATCACAGGAGGATCAACTAGACCTGAACCAAGAGGGTTCAGGGATTGAGGGATCTGCCTCTGAGGAACCATTTTCAGACTCCCAGACAGAAAGACTGTGGGTACAGTCTTTGACGGACATGTTCCGCTCGGCATTTAGTTTACCATTGCCAGAGCCTCAGGTTCCTCCGGTATCCTCTCTGGGCTCTTTGAAAGCTCCGTTAAGCAACGCAGTTTTTCCGGTCCATCCTCTCTTGGAGGAATTGATCTTTCGGGATTGGGTACGGCCGGACAGGATTTTTCTGCCACCGAAAAGATTTGCGGTCATTTACCCCATGGAGGAAAAATTCTCCAAGAGGTGGAGGCTCCCAGTAGTGGATGCAGCCATCTCATGTGTGAATAAATCACTAACTTGCCCGGTGGAAAACATACATATGTTTAAAGATCCGGTTGATAAAAGGTTAGAGACACTTTTAAAAGCATCCTTTGCTACGGCAGGAGCAGTGGTACAGCCAGCTGTGGCTGCGATTGGTGTTTGTCAGGCGTTAAAAGACCAGACAAAAGAAATGTTAAAGGACATGCCTACCCAACAAGCAGAAGAGTTTTCTGACATTCCCAGAGCTCTGTGTTTTGCTGTAGATGCTATAAAAGATTCCATCCAGCAGGCCTCTCGTTTATCACTATTTTTGGTGCACATGAGAAGGCTCTTATGGTTGAAGAACTGGGCGGCGGAGCCCCCATGCAAAAAGCTTCTGGCAGGGTTTCCCTTCCATGGAGGACGACTCTTCGGAGAGGATCTGGATAAATATATTCAGACTATTTCAAATGGCAAGAGTACCCTTTTACCGGTCAAAAAGACATTCCGGGGTCCTACATTTAAAAGGCAGCTTTTTCCTGTCTCGGGGCCCTCAAATTCCAGGCAGTATCGACGGCCGCCTGCACGATCCAACGTTAACAGTAGATCGCAGGGACAGGCCCCTGGGGGTAAGAGGCCATGGTATCGCAAGCCGACAAAGACAGCCCCTAAGTCTGCCTTATGAAGGGGCGCCCCCACTCTCGCGGGTGGGGGGAAGGCTTCGTTTCTTCTCAGAAGTTTGGGAAGCCAAGATCCCCGACAAATGGGTCCGGGCATCTGTAACCACAGGCTACAGACTGGAGTTTCTAAGGTATCCTCCGCCTCATTTTCAAGAATCAAGGCTACCAAGGGATCCAGCAAGGAAGGCCTCATTGCTGGCAGCTTTGGATCACCTGCTCTGCCAGGACGTAATAATAGAGGTGCCAGCCCAAGAGCAAGGGCTAGGTTTCTATTCCAATCTCTTTGTCATACCAAAGCCCAACGGCGATGTCAGGCCAATCTTGGACCTAAAGAGGTTAAACGGTTACCTAAGGGTTCGTTCCTTCCGGATGGAATCCATCCGGTCAGCAGCCGCCGCGCTTCAGAAGGACGATTTTCTGGCCTCCATAGACATAAAGGATGCTTACCTTCATGTACCAATCTTTCAGTCGCATCAAAGATTTTTACGCTTCGCGGTAGGGCAGCGACACTTCCAATTCAGGGCGCTCCCCTTCGGGCTGGCCACGGCCCCCCGGGTATTCACGAAGATCCTAGCCCCAGTTCTGGCCAATTTAAGGATCCAAGGGGTCACAGTCCTAGCATACTTGGACGACCTTTTAATCATAGATCACTCACGGCCGGGTCTGCAAAAGGCAGTAAACCTCACGGTTCGGTACCTCGAAGAATTCGGCTGGGTCCTAAACCGGGGAAAGTCAGCGTTCCAGCCTACAAAGCAGTTGGAATACATCGGCATGAGGTTAGACACAGAACAGCAAAGGGTGTTCCTGCCCCTGGTAAAGATCGAGGCTATCAAGGGGTTGGTTCAGTTGGTTCTAAACAAGAAAAAACCAACTATTCGCCTGTGTATGCGAGTACTAGGCAAGCTAGTGGCCACGTTCGAGGCAGTACCATACGCTCAGATCCACACTCGCGTCCTACAGGCAGCCATTCTAGCAGCCTGGGGCAAGAGGGCACATGCCTTAGAGTCCCCTTTGACGCTATCATCAAGGGTCCGACAAAGCCTGGCCTGGTGGTTGAACCCCCAGAATCTTCTAAAGGGAAAATCCTTCAGCCCTGTTGTCTGGAAGGTAGTTACCACAGACGCCAGCCTGACAGGCTGGGGGGCGGTCTTCGAGGGGTTCTCTCGCCAGGGAACTTGGGTGAAAGCAGAGAGGCAGCTCCCCATCAATATCTTGGAGATCAGAGCTGCTCGCCTAGCCCTTCTGGCATGGACCTCCAGATTAAAGGGGTTCCCGGTGAGAATCCAGTCAGACAATGCCACGGCGGTGGCATACATAAACCACCAAGGGGGAACCAGGAGTCGGGCCGCTCAGAGAGAGGTGAGCTTGATTTTTCAGTGGGCAGAGGTTCATGTACCCTGCATTTCAGCGATATTCATTCCCGGAGTGGACAACCTGCAGGCAGACTTCTTAAGTCGCCAGAGTCTGTTGCCAGGGGAGTGGTCTCTGCATCCCCAGGTCTTTCAGACAATCTGCCAGAGGTGGGGAATGCCAGACGTAGATATAATGGCATCCAGGTTCAACAAGAAACTAGACAGGTTCGTGTCTCGAGCGAGGGATCCTATGGCCTGCGGAACCGATGCGTTGGTTTGCCCTTGGCATCAATTCAAACTTCTATATGCATTCCCTCCGCTACAGTTACTCCCTCGCCTGTTGCGCAAGATCAGAGTGGAGCACAAGCCAGTCATTCTAGTAGCTCCGGCTTGGCCCCGGAGGACTTGGTACTCACTAGTCCTGAAGATGGCAGTGGGAGACCCTTGGACTCTTCCTCTACAACCAGACCTACTCTCACAAGGCCCGATCCTCCACCCTACATTACGGCGTCTAAATTTGACGGCCTGGAGGCTGAATCCCTGATTCTCAGGGGTAGAGGTCTGTCTAGGCAGGTAATTCCTACCCTGATTAGGGCTAGAAAGCCGGTCTCCAGGGTGATTTATTACAGGGTGTGGAGGAACTACGTAGGCTGGTGTGAATCCAAAAGATGGAATTCCCGCAAATATACTATTGATAGGGTGTTAAGTTTTCTCCAGCTAGGAGTGGATAAAGGCCTGGCACTAAGCACAATCAAGGGACAGATCTCAGCTCTGTCAGTGTGGTTTCAGAGGCCGCTGGCCACCCACTCGCTGGTAAAGACCTTCTTACAGGGGGTCTTGTGTATTAATCCTCCTGTCAAGTCACCAATTTGTCCATGGGACTTAAATCTTGTCCTGTCCACTTTACAGAAACAACCCTTTGAGCCGTTGGCTGAGATTCCTTTAGTCTTACTGACAAGAAAGTTGGTTTTCTTGGTCGCCATAGTTTCGGCCAGGAGAGTGTCAGAATTAGCAGCCTTATCGTGTAAGGAACCATATCTCATTCTGCATAAGGACAGGGCAGTTCTCCGGCCCCATCCTTCCTTTCTACCAAAGGTTATATCCAAATTTCACTTGAACCAGGATTTGGTACTTCCATCCTTCTTTCCAAAACCCACATCTAGAAAGGAGGGGTTGCTGCATACCTTGGATATTGTCCGGGCCATGAAGGCCTATCTTAAAGCTACAGAAAAGATCCGGAAGACAGATGTGTTATTCGTTCTACCAGATGGCCCCAAGAAGGGGCAGGCAGCTGCAAAATCCACCATCTCGAGATGGATTAGACAATTAATCATTCAAGCCTACGGTTTGAAGAGGTTGCCTCCTCCGTTGTCGGTAAAGGCCCATTCTACCAGGGCCATGGGCGCCTCCTGGGCAGCACACCATCAGATCTCTATGGCTCAGATATGCAAGGCAGCGACGTGGTCATCAGTCCACACGTTTACAAGGTTTTATCAACTAGACGTGAGAAGGAATGCAGATTCTGCCTTTGGACAGGCAGTACTACAGGCTGCAGTTTGAGATCCTCGGGATCAGGGGCACCCTTGGTTGTAAAAAAGAAAAAAAAAAAAAAAGAAAAAGTTTTTTCTTGACTAAGTTGGAATTATTATTATTATTTGAGTTTACCTCTAAATTGAATCCTTCTTTGGAAGATGTCTCCCTCCCCTCATTAAAGCATTGCTTTCGGACATCCCACATAGTAATGAATATGCCGCTCTGTGTCCCGTGATGTACGAGAAAGAAAAAGGGATTTTTAAATACAGCTTACCTGTAAAATCCTTTTCTTGGAGTACATCACGGGACACAGAGCTCCCACCCCTCTTTTGGGGAAACATTTTGGGAGGCATACTGCTTGCTACAAAACTGAGGGACTCCCTCTAGGGGAGGGGGTTATATAGGGAGGGGACTTCCTGTTTGAGATTGCCAGTGTCCACACCTGAAGGTACTCCATATAACCCACATAGTAATGAATATGCCGCTCTGTGTCCCGTGATGTACTCCAAGAAAAGGATTTTACAGGTAAGCTGTATTTAAAAATCCCTTTATTTTCATGACTATGAAAATTGTAGATTCACACTGAAGGCATCAAAACTATGAATTAACACATGTGGAATTATATACATAACAAAAAAGTGTGAAACAACTGAAAATATGTAATATTCTATGTAATATTCTACACTCTTGGCATTCTCTTGATGAGCATCAAGAGGTAGTCACCTGAAATGGTCTTCCAACAGTCTTGAAGGAGTTCCCAGAGGTGCTTAGAACTTGTTGGCCCTTTTGCCTTTACTCTGCGGTCCAGCTCACCCCAAACCATCTCGATTGGGTTCAGGTCGATGATTGTGGAGGCCAGGTCATCTGGCGCAGCACCCCATCACTCTCCTTCTTGGTCAAATAGCCCTTACACAGCCTGGAGGTGTGTTTTGGGTCATTGTCCTGTTGAAAAATAAATGATGGTCCAACTAAACGCAAACCGGATGGAATAGCATGCCACTGCAAGATTCTGTGGTAGCCATGCTGGTTCAGTGTGCCTTCAATTTTGAATAAATCCCCGACAGCGTCCCCAGCAAAGCACCCCCACACCATCACACCTCCTCCTCCATGCTTCACGGTGGGAACCAGGCATGTAGAGTCCATCCGTTCACCTTTTCTGCGTCGCACAAAGACACGGTGGTTGGAACCAAAGATCTTAAGTTTGGACTCATCAGGCCAAAGCACAGATTTCCACTGGTCTAATGTCCATTCCTTGTGTTCTTTAGCCCAAACAAGTCTCTTCTGCTTGTTGCCTTTCTTTAGCAGTGGTTTCCTAGCAGATATTCTACCATGAAGGCCGGATTCACACAGTCTCCTCTTATCAGTTGTTCTAGAGAGGTGTCTGCTGCAAAAGGTGGCTACTTTGAAGAACCTAGAATATGACATATTTTCAGTTGTTTCACAATTTTTTGTTATGTATATAATTCCACATGTGTTAATTCATAGTTTTGATGCCTTCAGTGTGACTCTACAATTTTCATAGTCATAAAAATAAAGAAAACTCTTGGAATGAGAAGGTGTGTCCAAACTTTTGGTCTGTACTGTGTGTGTGTGTGTGTATATATATATATATATATATATATATATTCTTATATATATTCTTATATATATATATATATATATATTCTTATATATATTCTTATATATATATATATATATATATTCTTATATATATTCTTATATATATTCTTATATAGATCAAGCAATTAAAGAAATAGAAGAATATAAACGAAAAACAACCTTTCAGTGGTTCTAATAAAAGAAATAGCTTAACACAAAATATTTGTTTTAGTAACTTCTATCACAGTGGCACCATTGGTTTAAAAATTCAAATCCACAGCAAGTGGCTGGGTACTCAGATTTACCACCCCCTATCCTGGCACCCCAATGTGGCTGCCTATGCATTCTTATGCTGGCTGTGGCCCTGCAGGAGAGCCAAGTTTTGGCTTTGAGTGGCCTATCCCCGCAGAGGCATGGGACTTGCAGCTCTATAATAAGTGAGTCTTCCTTCTACATGCTGGGACCAAACCAGAGTATGATGTAGAGATATTTCAGGTCTCATATTCAAAGCTGAACTTCAGGCACAAAAAAGAATACACAGAGAAAATACACATAAGTGAGCTGTTTTACTTTGCAAAAGGATTTGTATCTGCTGCAGTTAAGGAACACTTACAGGTCTTGTCCCTCCCCAGTCTGTTATTGGACAGTGAAATGAGAAGCAGAAGATTGATGAGCTCATCATTCTGTCACTCTGCTGTATCTTATCCTTTTCCACTCACACCCACCTCTTCTTCTTCTTTTACTGTCTGTATCCTATCTCTTTCTCTCAGTTTCTGCATACCTGACAAAGGCCAGTCACATCCTGAACTGATTTATACGTTTAGTACCATTCTAATATGCGTTATGACTGATTGATGTAGCTAAATGTAAGTTGGCTGTTCATGTACAGCCTTTAATGTGGTGCTGTAACAAAAATACTTTTAGCCACTTGTCGACTGCATCACCTGCACCGGATCATGTACCTAGAACGTCAGGGGTCAGCAACCTTTCCACTTAAGGGCCAGATTCAATGTATGTGGATACATGGAGGGCTGCATTCACCTGCTAATAAATTAATATAATAATCTGGACCCCTTTACATTACACAGCCCCTCCACCTGTGCACCTTTCTACATTACACAGCCCTCATACCTCTGGACCCCTTAGCATTGCACAGCCCTGCACCTCTGGACCCCTTAGCATTACTCTGCCTCCTACCTCTGGACCCCTTTGCATTACACAGCCCCCATACCTCTGGACCCCTTAGCATTGCACAGCCCTGCACCTCTGGACCCCTTTGCATTACACAGCCCCCATACCTCTGGACCCCTTAGCATTGCACAGCCCTGCACCTCTGGACCCCTTTGCATTACTCTGCCTCCTACCTCTGGACCCCTTTGCATTACACAGCCCCCTACCTCTGGACCCCTTTGCATTACACAGCCTCGCACCTCTGGACCTCTTTACATTACACAGCCCCCATACCTCTGGACCCCTTTACATTACACAGCACCGCACCTCTGGACCCCTTTGCATTACTCTGCCTCCTACCTCTGGACCCCTTTGCATTACACAGCCCCCTACCTCTGGACCCCTTTGCATTACACAGCCTCGCATCTCTGGACCTCTTTGCATTACACGGCCCCCATACCTCTTGAACCCTTTACATTACACAGCCCCCCTGCATATTACACACAATGTAAACATCCCTTGTGACAGTAATAGGCAGTGACGGGTACTCTTTATGGAAATATATGGGGTCTATAAGACAAATTACTCTTTTGCACTTAAAAGCATTCAAAACGCCAAGTTTGGCGGTGGCGGCCCGTGGGCCATAGTTTGCCGACCCTGTTACATTATCCGGCACCTCTGGGTAGGGGGAATGTGTGCCACCTGCGCCCACGGCTGTGCTGTGATTGGACACATTACAATCAGCGAGTGCCGACCAATGATGTTCGCTCGCACCCGCTGATCAGCGAGAAGAGACCCAAAACAAACCTGTGCCTATGTAAAAAAGTCAGCGTTCAGTTCTGTCAGCAGGGATCTAATGAATTTTCTTTCCCTGCAATGCAGAAAAAGAAAATCCATCAGATCACTTAGTAAAAACAGCACACATAGTACACAAAAGGCTAGGCACACATTTAACCCATTGCTCACCCTTGATTTTTTTAACACCTACTCAGTAAGTGTCATTAGAACAGTGACATTGCATATTTTTTGCACGGATCACTGTATTGGTGTCACTGGTTCCCACAAAGCATCAGTTAATTTCAGACTCCGCCGCAATATCGCAGTCCCACTATAATTCACTGTTTTCCGCCATTTAATAGTATAAAAAATAAACTAATACAAATTCCAGTATATATGCCCTAGTTTGAAGATGCTGTAACTTTTGCGCCACCCAATCAATATACGCTTATTGGGAATTTTTTTTTTACCAAAAATATGTAGCAGTATAAATATTGGCCTAAATTTATGAAGAAATTCGTTTTTTGTTTGTTACATTTTATTGGATGTGTTTTTATAGCAGAAAGTAAAAAATATATATTTTTTCCCAAAGCGTTTGTATTTTTTGTCTATATTGCCAAAAAAGAGGGGATCAAATACCACCAAAAGAAAGATCTGTGGGGGAAAAAAATGACATACATTTTTTTTTTTGAGTATAGCGTTGTATGACCGCACAATTGTCAGTTAAAGTAATGCAGTATCGCAAACAAAAATGGCCTGGTCATGGGGGGGGGGGGATAAATCTTGGTTTAAACCATTCATGCTAATATACAATGTCTTTACTCAGGGACATCCCAAGCCTCGAATCGGGACAGTGTTCAGAAAATTATCGGTCGGCTGGATGAAGATTTGAGCACCATGGGGCAAATCAGCAAACTGTCTGAAACCCTCAGCTTTCCTCATCAGGTGAGACAATAATTGACCATTAAACGGGTGCTTCTTCCTTTAATTTTAGGTGGAAATTGAGCAACTGTGCCCATTAAAAAAAAAAAAAAACTGTTTGTCCAATGTTTAACCACTTAAGGACCGCCTCCTGCAGATATACGCCAGCAGAATGGCACGGCTGGGCACAAGCACGTACCTGTAAGTCCTCTTTAAGTGCCCAGCCGTGGCGCCCATGACTCGGTCAGAAGCTTCACGGGCGCGGGAACCGCGGACCCGATCACCGCCGGAGTCTCGCGATTGGTCTCCGGAGCTGAAGAACGGGGAGAGATGTGTGTAAATACAGCTTCCCCGTTCTTCACAGTGGCAGCTTCATTGATCGTGTGTTCCCTGAAGTAGGGAACACACGATCAATGACGTCGCACGTCCAGCCCCGCCCCCCTACAGTTAGAAACACATATGAGGTCACACATAACCCCTACGGCGCCCCTTAGTGGGTAGATCCCAAAATGAAATTGTAATTTTCACAGTAAACAATGCATTTTTATAGCATTTTTTGCTGGGAAATTGCAATGGTCCCAAAAATGTGTCAAAATTGTCCGATGTGTCCGCTATAATGTCGCAGGCACAAAATGATCACCGTCATTAGTAGTAAAAAAATAATAATAAAAATGCAATAAAACTATCTCCTATTTTGTAAACGCTATAAATTTTGCGTAAACCAATCGATAAACGCTTATTGCGATTTATTTTTTATTTTTTACCAAAAATATGTAGAAGAATACGTATAGCCTAAACTGAGGAAAAAATACTTGTTTTATATATATATTTTAGGGGGATATTTATTATAGCAAAAAGTTAAAAATGCATTTTTTTCAAAATTGTCGTTCTATCTTTGTTTATAGCTCTATTTGTGGGAAAAAAAGGATGCCAATTTTGTTTGGGAACCCCATCGCACGACAGCGATGTGTCGTGTGATGTGGCTGCAATTGCAATTGTCAGTTAAAGCGACGCTGTGACGAATCGCAAAAACTGGCCAGGTCTTTTTCCTGCATAAAGGTCCGGGTCTTAAGTGGTTAAAGAAATCTCTGTCCCACCTATTGGTGGCTTTTTGTGAAGATAAGGTAGTAAGCTAGAGAGAGGAGACACCTTGGCCTGTGTTTTTTTGATTGTTAATGCTCATTTTTTTCCACAAACCTCTGAACTGGCAAACAGGTTGTTGGTATACATACAGTGAAATATATATTTTTTTGTTTTAGGAATAAACCTTGAAATTGGGATTTTAAAGGCAATTTTGAAAAATTGTGTTTTAAAAAAAAAAATATTTCCATATAAATAGGGTTGATAAAAAGACTATCCTCATGATGGCAGGAGGTGGCCCCCTGCAGAACATGAGAAAGGGCCCTGGGATGGGGTCAGGGGGGCCTTCATGGTTTCTTGCACCTGGGCCCTGAAGGTTGTAGTTACCTCTCTGTCTGGGAGAGTACAACCCACCCCAGCACCCCCTTAGATACAGCCATGTGGCATTTACTTGCCTCGGGCTATTGGGAGTCCCTGCATTTGCGGCTGCCAGTGCGATTACAAACATGGCAGCCCCGGCATCCTTTCAGACATGCCTGTGCATGTGCCTAGCTTGCCTCTGTTGACCGCCATGGCTTCTATGCTTGCACGGCGTCCCTCTAACATGCCCTGGGCCGCATGCTGAACTCTCTTGGGCCGCGGGTTGAACACACCTGACTTATAACTTCCTAGGAGTGTGTGTGTGGCCCTTATGAGCAAATCCCCTTCTGCTTAGTTAGAATTTATTTTTGTCATGTGAATCGGCCTGAAGTGAGCAAACCGCTTATGGTAACCGGCCCGTGCAGATAATTCCATATACAAACGCTTCTAAGTGCTTCCTCCATATGTAAATACTTCCTTCTATCTGTCACAAGGACAGATAAACAAGTCGTCTGTTTTGCTCGCTAACTGTAATAGAATAGTGTAGAGCAACACGGGAGTAAAAACATAATTAGGTTTTCGTCTTATTCCGGTGTACATCACGGCGTCTAGACACAGCCAGAAAAACACATAACAAGCACGGTGTTGTCACAGAACATAAAAAAACAAAGTAGATCAGTTCTGCATGGGATTTGCTATATTGAAATCTGTACAAACATAGCGTGACAAATATAAAGATTAAAGCTGGCCATACATGGAATGAAATTCATCCTGGTCAGCAGGGACCGGTTGAATTTCGATCCATGTATGGGGACTGAGGATGTATAACTGCCCTGCCATGTTCTCCCTGCTCAATCAGTGCAGCAGGCTATAGTCAGCAGCACTGATCTGTGTATTTTGATGGCGGGGAAGCTTCCCCCATCTATATTGCGTGTGTGGATAGGTGAATTGAGTCAGTATTTGTTGTTCAACCTGCAGGTTGAATGAAAACAACTGTGTCATCTATGGGCTGCTTTACTTCGTGTCTAGTGTAGGAGTACATATACACAGGTTATAGTTTATACACCTCGAAGTAGCTGCTAGTGGGTAAAGTGTCACTCTTTTGAGACCTTTCCCCACAAGTGTTTCCATGGCTATACATATGTTAGGAACTATTTTATATATATATATATATATATATATATATATATATATATATATATATATATATAATCTTGTTTATTTTATTTTATTTTATTTTTTGCTTCTCTGTTGTGGCTAAAGAATTCTGGGACAAAGTGACAGAGCTTCTTGAAAGCTCCCCCCCCATTTACTTATACTTACCTCCCTGCACTCCACACAACACCCATTACACGGACATGGTCCACACTGTTGTTACCATTGGGAAACTCGCCCTAAGAAATTCCATGTAATCAGCAACAATGAGATGTAAAAACAAATAAAATAAAGTTTAAAAAAAAAAGAAAACATCCAGTTAGCATTTACTTTATTGGTTAACAGCATACTTACTGTATTTCCCTTTTGTGCAATGCATTCTTGTTTTGGCAGAGCCTTGATGATGTCATCAAAGACATGATGGCCTCTGTGCATCGCGAGCTGGCGGAGAAGCAGTCCCTCTCCTACTCTATGTCCTTCCCACCAAACAAAGTGGAGTTGACCACCACCAAGGCTGATGGCACTGATTCCTTCATATTCGAATTTAGCAGTCCAGATGCCAGGCTGCACTTCGAGCAGGGCTTCGAGGAGGCCAAGAAGAAGCTGGGTAATTCATAGTACTCTACACAAACCATATAGAGGGTGGTAAACATGTTTTCTAATAGGACCATTCCCACCAATTCAGTGTTAGGTGGAATTCATTATAATTATGTGTCATAGGTTGTCTTACTAGCCCTTCTCCCACCCACTTCTACTCCTTTTGGATGCACTCCCTTGCCTACTTTTTTCATGTGCTGGAGCCCTTAGAAAAGCCTGATACTTCTGGATATAGAGGAGCATGCAACCCCCTCCTCTTACAACCAGTAGGAAGTTCTAAGTCCTGAGCCGCCATTTGCCAGCCTCAAGAAAGTCACTATGCTACGGAAAGTTCCATTATGAAGCTTACACAACGATTACAATCAGAGCTCCAGTAGTCAAACAGAATGCTGAGGTTTGGCTAGCAATAAAACCTTTTATATTGACCTGAGCAAACTATTAAGTTGCACAAGTGTGAAAGGGGCCAAAAACTCAACTTAAAGCGGATGTCCGCTCAAAAAAAAAAAATATTAAAAGCCAGCAGCTACAAATACTGCAGCTGCTGACTTTTAATATTAGGACACTTACCTGTCCTGGAGTCCAGCGGCGTCCGCAGCAGAGGACGAGCGATCGCTCGTCACTCTGCTGCTCCCCCTCCATCCACGGTGAGGGAACCAGGAAGTGAAGCGCTCCAGCTTCACTGCCCGGTTCCCTACGGCGCATGCACGAGTCGCGCTGCGCCCGCCGATTGGCTCCCGCTGTGTGCTGGGAGCCGAGTGTTCCCAGCACACAACGGGGGGGGGGGGGGCGACGAGATGTGACGACATGCCCGTATTCTGCCCGAGAATGCTGGGCCGGAAGTGGGTGCAAATACCTGTCTTTAGACAGTTATCTACACCCCCCTCCCCCTGAAAGGTGTCAAATGTGACACCGGAGGGGGGGGAGGGTTCTGATCAGCGCGAGTTCACTTTAGGGTGGAGCTCCGCTTTAACTTCAGTTCAGATTATCTAAATATATTCCAGGCATATCAACACACAAGATGTGCAAAGTATTACAGTTAAGTCTTAGTCAAAAAGTCTGTTCTGTCAACATGATGCAAAAAAGACTGTTGCTCTCTTTGTGAAAGCAGCAGTCTCTCTGCAAAGGGCCTATGCATCCTCCCTGCTGTATCAGACCTATAGCTCTGCTATCAGCAGGGAGCATTAACTTTTCTAATTGCACGAAGAGAACGAAGATTTGCGGTCCAAGGACCCAGACTATAGAACGTGCTCCCAACTAGCATGCGGTTGGAGGTGAACCACTTGGCCTTCCGGAGAAAGATCAAAACCCATCTCTTCTGAGGGCCCAGGGAATGGATACCAAGCGCCCAGAGGCGATTCAGTTTGCATGTGTTGCGCTATATACGTTTCTCACTCACTCACAGCTTTAGGTTTGGCTTGGCAGGATGGTGTGTTGGACCTCTGCAGAGAGGCCATTGCTTTCACACAGATAGCAAGGGTTCTCTACAGGGGCGTGCTGTCAGGGAACAGGCTTTACCTTTTCACGCTGTGGCTGCTTTCTAAAGCAAAATGAACTGTAAGGGCCAGATTCACGTAAAATCCACGGCGGCGTAGCGTATACCATTTACACTACGCCGCCGCAACTTACTGGAGCAAGTGGCGTATTCTCCAAGCACTTGCTCTGTAATTTGTGGCGGCGTAGTGTAAATAGCCCGGCGTATGGCCGCTTAATTCAAAGGGGGCGGCTTGTATTTCAATTAAGCGCGCCCCCGCGCCGATCGAACTGCGCATGCGCCGGCCGTAAAAATAGCCCAGTGTGCATGCTCCTGCTCACAACGTAAAACGTTAATGAAGCCGACGTGAGCGTCATTGACGTAAAGCCCTATTCGCGAACGACTTGGTAAAACGACGGAAAAAGACAACGCTGTCCCGACGCCATACTTAACATGGCATACGGCGGACTGATGTAAGGTCACCCCTCATATAGAAGGGGTAACCTTAGGCTTACGGAAACGACGACGAGGCTGGGCAAAAACGTTCGGGAATCGGCGTATCAGGCTCATTTGCATAGTCAACTGAGAAAACAACGTAAACGCCACCTAGCGGCCAGAGAATAATTACATCTAAGATCCTACAGTGTAAGTGTCTTACACCTGTCGGATCTATGCCGTATCTATGCGTAAATGATTCTAGGAATCACACGCATAGATACCCGGCCAAAAAACAGAGATACGACGGTGTATCTTGAGATACACCATCGGATCTCTTATGAGAATCTGGCCCGAAGTCTTTTCATATATTTTGTTTTAATGCACCTGGAATGTATTTATCTGATATGAACTAAAAATTGAATTGGGCTTTAACTACTGATCTTAATTCTCTGCAGAAGAAAGATAGGGAAGGTAGAAGACACTTCGGAGAGCAGAGGAAGAGCAGGTGGATCAAATTCATGCATTACTGATATATTACAAATAGATAGAACTCATTTTAACCCTCCCTTTCAAATTTTTAAATGAACTGACAGACCTCAGATACAGACTTGTAGCTTTTTATCTGCTGCGACTTGTGCAGCTCTGGCCAGTGATAAGATGATGTGGTGCTCCATAATCAAAATCGACATGCTTGTACCAGGCCTGGCCATTGAAAGCAGTAGGTGTCCTGTACGTAGCTTGACACCAACATTAGACGCCCATTCCATCCTAGAGCTTCAAACTTTCTTAGGTTAGGTTTACTGTCCTTAAGACTTTATTGGGGCTGGAGTGGCCTGTGGAAGTAGAAAATCCCCCGGGGTCAATGGGAGTGAAAAAGTTAAATGGTGCCTGTAGTCATTAGAAGAAGGAATAGTGCCCCATCATTGGTATTAGAGGGAGGGATAGTGCCATAATTATTTATATCTGTGGTACGAATCATCATTGGTGTCAGTGGAAGGGCCAGGACTGGCCATTGAGAGCAATAGGTGTCCTGTACCTAGCTGGACACCAACCTCACATGCCAATTGTGTCCTAGAGCAGGGTTCTCCAAACTTTTCAAACAAAGGACTGGTTTTCTGTCTTCCAGACATTAGGGATGCCTGAGTGGCCAGTAGAAGTAAAAAATGTCCCGGGATCAGTGGGAGTAAAAAAATATAGTGCCTGTAGTCAGTAGTAGAAGGAATAGTACCCCGTTATTGGGATTAGTTGGAGGAATAGTGCCTAATTATTTACATCAGTGGGAGGAATTATGCCCTACTGTATTTCTGGCATCATTGGGAGAAATAGCATCCCATCATTGGTATCACTGGAAGGAAAAAATGCCCCATTATTGTCAGTTTGGTCCAGGGGGTGTGGAGGGGCTAGGGGAGGGAGGTTGAATTCATTGAGGTGGGCTGGGATGCTGGGTTGCCACTTCCATTTGTATTTTTGTAATAAACTTACAGTAGCCATAAGTTGGTGTCATTGTCCTACTTTTTTTTCTTTCTTAGAGAGGAATGGTTCCCCACTGTTAGTGTCACTGGTAGAAATAGTCCCCCGAGGGCTGGATAAAGGCAAGCAAAGGGCCACAGTTTGGAGAAAACTGACCTAGAGGAAGAACTGGCTCATGCATGTGAATTTGGAGTACAGATCTACACACTGCTCTGTGCTGGACAGGCCTCAGCAGTACAAAGCTGTGTTTCTGCTTCTGAATTCTTTGCGTTTTCTAGGAGTTTGATCTGGAGAGTAAGGATGGGCTCAGGCGTGTTCGCAACTCCACGTGCCTGAGCCCGCCAGGAAGCTTACACTGCGCAGCGCTAATTACAAGCAGTGAGACATTTCCCAGGGATCAGGAAATGTCTCACTGCCTGCGATTAGCGCTGTGGAGTCTGGTGGAGACAGGTGGAGCTGTGAACACGCCTGAGCCCATCCTTACTGTAGAGTAGGGGAGGATGTTTTGGATATAAATAATACACAGAAAAGAGATTGGTGGCACTTTTTTTTTTTTTAAGATCTTCCCCAAATTTCTGATTCTCGTCTTCTCTTCACAGCTACCAGCAAGAACCGCCTAGACCCAGAATTCCTGAAAGCCATCCCCATCATGAAGACACGCAGCGGGATGCAGGTGAGGCTAGAGAAAATCTTTGCATTTTTTTCTTACTACTTTTTCCTTTCCTGCTTATTTTTATTTTTTTGAAGTACAAATATCAGTCCATAAATGGCATCGATTCAACTGCAGATTTTCCCCTCATCTGTCATGAGCAATATAATGGTGTAGATGTATTTAGAATTCAGAGACCAGTTACTGATGATGTCTTTCATTCAGGCTTAGTGTGTCATTATTGTAGCACCTTCCCTAGTGTCAGTGTGTCATTATTGTGGGACCTTTCCTAGTGTCAGTGTGTCATCATTGTAGGACCTACCCTAGTGTCAGTGTGTCATTACTGAAGGACCTTCCCTAGTGTCAGTGTGTCATTACTGAAGGACCTTCCCCAGTGTCAGTGTGTCATTATTGTAGGACCTTCCCTAGTGTTAGTGTGTAATTATTGTAGGACCTTCCCTAGTGTCAGTGTGTCATTATTGTAGGACCTTCCCTAGTGTCGATGTGTCATTATTGTAGGACCTACTCCTAGTGTCAGTGTGTCATTATTGTAGGACCTACTCCTAGTGTCAGTGTGTCATTATTGTAGGACCTTCCCTAGTGTTAGTGTGTAATTATTGTAGGACCTTCCCTAGTGTCAGTGTGTCATTATTGTAGGACCTTCCCCAGTGTCAGTGTGTCATTATTGTAGGACCTTCCCTAGTGTTAGTGTGTAATTATTGTAGGACCTTCCCTAGTGTCAGTGTGTCATTATTGTAGGACCTTCCCTAGTGTCGATGTGTCATTATTGTAGGACCTACTCCTAGTGTCAGTGTGTCATTATTGTAGGACCTTCCCTAGTGTCGGTGTGTCATTATTGTAAGACATTCCCTAGTGTCGATGTGTCATCATTGTAGGACCTACCCTTGTGTCAGTGTCTCATTATTGTAGGACATTCCCTAGTGTCAGTGTGTCATTATTGTAGGACCTTCCCTAGTGTCAGTGTGTCATTATTGTAGGACCTTCCCTAGTGTCAGTGTGTCATTATTGTAGGACCTTCCCTAGTGTCAGTGTGTCATTATTGTAGGACCTTCCCTAGTTTCAGTGTGTCATTATTGTAGGACCTTCCCTAGTGTCAGTGTGTCATTATTGTAGGACCTTCCCTAGTGTCAGTGTGTCATTATTGTAGGACCTTCCCTAGTGTCAGTGTCTCATTATTGTAGGACATTCCGTTGTGTCAGTGTGTCATTATTGTGGAACTTCTAGTGTCAGTGTGTCATTATTGTAGGATCTTCCCTAGTGTCAGTGTGTCATCATTGTAGGACCTACCCTTGTGTCAGTGTGTCATTATTGTGGAACTTCTCCAAATGTCTGTATGTCATTATTGTGGAACTTCTAGTTTCAGTGTGTCATTATTGTAGGACCTTCCCTAGTGTCAGTGTGTCATTATTGTAGGACCTTCCCTAGTGTCAGTGTGTCATTATTGTAGGACCTTCCCTAGTGTCAGTGTGTCATTATTGTAGGACCTTCCCTAGTGTCAGTGTGTCATTATTGTAGGACCTTCCCTAGTGTCAGTGTGTCATTATTGTAGGACCTTCCCTAGTGTCAGTGTGTCATTATTGTAGGACCTTCCCTAGTGTCAGTGTCTCATTATTGTAGGACATTCCGTTGTGTCAGTGTGTCATTATTGTGGAACTTCTAGTGTCAGTGTGTCATTATTGTAGGATCTTCCCTAGTGTCAGTGTGTCATCACTGTAGGACCTACCCTTGTGTCAGTGTGTCATTATTGTGGAACTTCTCCAAATGTCTGTATGTCATTATTGTGGAACTTCTAGTTTCAGTGTGTCATTATTGTAGGACCTTCCCTAGTGTCAGTGTGTCATTATTGTAGGACCTTCCCTAGTGTCAGTGTGTCATTATTGTAGGACCTTCCCTAGTGTCAGTGTGTCATTATTGTAGGACCTTCCCTAGTGTCAGTGTGTCATTATTGTAGGACCTTCCCTAGTTTCAGTGTGTCATTATTGTAGGACCTTCCCTAGTGTCAGTGTGTCATTATTGTAGGACCTTCCCTAGTGTCAGTGTGTCATTATTGTAGGACCTTCCCTAGTGTCAGTGTGTCATTATTGTAGGACCTTCTCTAGTGTCAGAGTGTTTTTTTTTGTTTTGTGTTTTTTTTTGTAGGCCCTTCTCTACTGTCAGTGTGTCATTATTGTGGAACCTCTCCTAGTGTCAGTGTGTCATTATTGTGGTACTTTTCCTGCCGGGGTCAGTGTGTCATTGTGGGATATTTAGTTCTTGCGCAGACAAATGGTTGTAGTGGATTATATTGCTGGTTGATCCCAGTATCATATTATGTTATTCCACATAGATTTCTGACAGGATGATCACCTCTGTTTTATGATCTTTTTAGGCAACTTGTTCATACATCAGAGGTACAAATCTGCATTAAAATCATTAAAATTTCAAATGATATTTGTTTTATCACTTCACTTTAAAAAAGTGAACTAATACTATTTATTTAGGGTTAGTTGGTATATTTAAATGTTGATTATATCTCTAACCTTTGGGGCTTTTTCAGGAAAACTCTGTAAAGAGTAATGGTGAAGGTTACTGCAGAACCCATAACAACCAATCAAATGTAATAATATATCAATCTGTTGGTAGTTAAGTGAAATGTGATTGGTTACCATTAGTTGATTGCCAATCCTTATTTTTTTTTGGGGGGGGGGGGGGGGTTGATTTGCTGGATAGACCTGAATGTCTTTTCATATATTGCCTCACTGACCTTGCTTCTTGTCCCCACAGTTCTCATGCGCCTCCCCCAGTCACAGCAGTTCAGACAATGTCCATGAGGTCTGGGTGTGTAACAGCGATGGATATGTGGGTCAAGTCTGCCTCCTCAGCATCAGAAACGAGCCAACGGTAGAGGCCTGTATCGCGGTGTGCTCCGCCCGAATCCTGTGCATTGCTTCGGTGCCCGGACTGAAGAGGAACTACAGGTATGTCAGACCCATGGCTAAAAGAGTAGTAATCACAATAAAACATACGGGTTGATTTACTAAAACTAGAAAGTGCAATATCTGGTGCAGCTATGCACAGTAGCCAATTGGCTTCTAACTTCAGCTCGTTCAATTAAGCTTTGACAAAAAAAAAAAAAATGGAAGCTGATTGGTTTCTTTGCAGAGCGGCACCAGATTTTGCACTCTCCAGTTTTAGTAAATTAACCCCATAGCGTGCTTCATTCATCAAACGTGAATCAAGTCTTTCCCTATATTCAACTGCAATTAAAGCGGAGGTTCCGTTTAACCACTTCCATACCAGGCACTTACGCACCTTCCCGCCCAAGCCAATTTTCAGCTTTCAGCACTGTCGCAATTTGAATGACAATTGCGCGGTCATGCTACACTGTACCCAAACAAAATTGGCGTCCTTTTTTCCCCACAAATAGAGCTTTCTTTTGGTGGTATTTGATCACCTCTGCGATTTTTTTTTTTTGCGCAACAACTAAAAATAGAGCGAAGATTTTGAAAAAAAAATAAAGTTTTTATTTTTTTCTGTTAATTTTTTTGTAAATGAGTATGTTTTCTCTTTCAATTACGGGCACTGATATGGTGGCACTGATGGGCACCGATGAGGTGGCACTGATGGGCACCGATGAGGTAGTTCTGATGGGCGCCGATTAGGTAGCACTGATGGGCACTGATAGGCGGCGCTGGTATGGGGCACTGATGGGCACTCATGGGCGGCACTGATGGGCACTCATGGGCGGCACTGATGGGCACTCATGGGCGGCACTGATGGGCACTCATGGGCGGCACTGGGCACTCATAGGTGGCACATGTGGGCACTCATAGGTGGCACAGGTGGGCACTGATAGGTGGGCACTGGGCATGGATTGGCACTGACAGACACTGGGGTGGCACTGATGATCACTAAGGGGTGGCACTGATGGATCAATGTTGCCAATCAGTGCCCATGTGTGGGCACTGATTGGCATCATTTTTTTTTTTACTGCCCCTTTTTTTTTTTTTTTTTTCTTTTTTTTTTTTTTAGTACCCTGGTGGTCTAGTGTGGGCACTCCCTGGTGGTCCGTGTGGCGATCCGAGGGGGGGCTGCGCTGATAAACAATCAGCGCGAACCCCCCCTGTCAGGAGAGCCGATGATCGGCTCTCCTCTACTCGCGTCTGTCAGACGCGAGTGAGGAAGAGCCGTCGGCGGCTCTTCCTGTTTACATCGTGATCAGCCGTGATTGGACACGGCTGATCACGTGGTAACGAGGCTCCGCCGGAGACTCGTTACCGAGATCGCAGGTGCAGGGTGTCAGACTGACACCCCGCATCACCGATTGCCGCGCTGCGCGCCCCCACGGGCGCGCGCGGCATTGAAATCGTGCTAGACGTTTGAGAACGGCTAGTCACGATTTCATAACCACTTCCCGGCCGTAAATCTGCTATTGGCCGGGTGGGAAGTGGTTAAAAAAAATAAAAAAATTTAAAGTCAGCAGCTACTTACACTGTAGCTGCTGACTTTTAATAAGGACACTTACCTGTCCTAGCCGCCAGCGATGTCGGCCCCCGCCGAGGCCGATCCTGGCAGCTCCAGGCGCCGCCATCAACAGTAAGGGAAACAGGCAGTGAAGCCGTGCGCGGCTTCACTGCCTGATTCCTACTGCGCATGTGCGAGCGGCACGGCGCTTTGTGAATGGGCAGGCTGCTTTCTGGGACACACACAGTTCCCAGAATGCAGCGTGCCCCATTCACAACAAGACACCGAGTAGGAGGAGGAAGAGAATCCACCGCGGAGGATAAAGAGGCAGATTCGCCACTTCCGCATAGCAACAGCTATTTCGGGTAAGTACATTTTTTTTTTTTCCATATTTTTTTTTTTTTTTTTTTCATTTTTTGGTGCAACTATTTTTTTCAGGGTGGAACTCTACTTTAAGTCTTTCTATATATTCTACTACACATACTTGAAAATGTACATCTGGAAAGATTAAAGGGTCACTAAAGGATTTTTTTTTTTTAGCTAAATAGCTTTCTTTACCCTAATGCAGGCCTGGTTTCATGTCCTCATTGTTCATTTTTGCTGTAATCCTTCTCTGTTCTGCACACTTCCTGCTTGTCTGTTTCCTTATGAAAAAAGTACTGGGAGCTGCTCTCTGTGGTCTCTAATCAAGAAGGTGTGATAACTGTGTGTCTAAAACCCCTCAGAACCAATCAGTTTCATTTTAAAAACAAACACTGCCCTGTATTGGCTCTGTGTCTCTGTCCTTCACAGAAGCATGAAACTAGATAAAAAACGAAACTGAAACTGCAGGCACATTATATGATTAATTTGTATCTATTTTTAATCATTTTTAAAAGGAATCAGTTAACTATTATGTCTCTATACCCTGTAAACAGTCATTTCAGCAAAAAAATTTTTTTCCTTTACAACTCTTTTTAAGCAGTTGCTGTCACTGAGAGGATGAGCTGTCACCCATACCTCTACCTTACTTACACATGTCTCACTCCAGCACTTTCCCAATGTGGGTTTACAAATATTGATTTCCCAAAGTTGCTATTTTGCATGGATAATAGACGCAGCCTTGTGCTCCCTGTGTGGCAATATCTAGGCCACCAGATAGGTCAATCAGCAAGAACATGGGCATTGTAATGTGGGATAGGATTGGATATTGTCCTCTGTAAAGACATTACTGGAAGAAATCCAGGCTACTGTGTGGCCACAAAATCCAACAAAAGAGGTATATAATGTAGGCCATAGCTGTTAGCTGTGTTATGTAATTATTCCCAGAGGTTTGGTTTAAAGGATTACAGGCAAAATCAATCTTATATGCAAGGAAGGCAACACTCAGTACTCACCTACATAACCTACATAGCTATACATCACTGCATGGTGCAGTTAGGAGCTTAAAACCCGGGGGGCCCAAATTTTGCGTTGCCAGTGATAAGGAAGGATCACAATGTATCCCCTTGTTTTTTTTTTTTTTTTTCGGTGGTTTGTTTGCTATAGCAGAGATTTCCCTTCACTTCTTCTCCCAGGGACTCAACAGGAAGTGAGAAGAACCTCTGCAAAGTGAGGGGAAACTCTCTCCTAGACAGTTGGGACTACAAGTGACAGGATTTCCTCTCTTTTCCCATTTTGGATTTCCCATCCCCTTCTGTCCTAGGGACAACGGTCACCAGGACAAACAAAGAGGTTAAATGTGCTTGATGGGACATAGACAGGGGCTCTGATGCTTACCCACTCCATTCAAAACTAAAATAAAAGTTTGGGTTTTAGATATATATTTAGCCACTTCAGCCCCAGAAGTATTTGCCCCCTTCCTGACCAGAGCACTTTTTGCTATTCAGCAATGTGTCGCTTTAACTGACAATTGCGCGGTCGTGCGATGTTGCACCCAAACAAAATTGACGTTCTTTTTTCCCCACAAATAGAGCTTTCTTTTGGTGGCATTTAATCACCTCTGCAGTTTTTTATTTTTTGCGCTACAAACCAAAAAAGAGTGGCAATTAAAAAAAAGAAATAATCAATATTTTTGACTTTTTGCTATATTAAATATCCCTAAAAATATATATATATATATATATATATATATATAAAAAAAAAAATCTTTCTCAGTTTAGGCCGATTATGTATTCTTGTACATATTTTTGGTACAAAAAATCTCAATAAGCGTATATTGATTAGTTTGTGCAAAAGTTATAGCGTCTACAAAATAGGGGATAGTTTTTATGGCATTTTTATTATCATTTTTTTTTTATTTCATTAGTAATGGCGGCGATTTGCGACATTATGGCAGACACTTTTAACACTATTTTGGAACCATTGTCATTTATACAGCAATCAGTACTATAAAAATGCACTGATACTGTGTAAAAGACACTGGCAGGGAAGGGGTTAAACACTAGGGGGTGATCAAGGGGTTAAGTGTGTCCTAGGGAGTGATTCTAACTGTGGGGGGGGGGGGGCTGGTCTCACTAGCACATGACAGAGAGCACTGCTCCCGATGACAGGGAGAAGTAGAACAGGGACATTTCTTGTTTTCATCTCCCCGTTCTGCCGCTCCGTGATGCGATCGTGAGCACCCAGCGAACTTAGAGTCCGTAGGACCCATGGTCACACTCATGGAGCAAGCGGTGGGTGCGTGCTTACCATGCCGAGATTTAAAGGGGGCGTACAGGTATGTCCCTTTGCGCAGCCGTGCCATTCTGCCAGCGTGAATAGTCGGCTAGTGGTTAAAGCCTAATGCAACAAAACAGAAAAATTAATGCAAGGGAAATAACATACAGTCAGCAGGATGTGTCCCTTGTGCATATTATTTCAGGTGAAATCCTCCTCTGTCCATGTCCTGCCCTGCCCACCCCACCCCTACTGCCGTAATCCTCCAGAGAGCCCAACTTTGCCCACCCTTTCCACCCATCTGCTCTATTCATATGAGGTGCACCATAGTGTCTATGAATGAAACAGGATCTATGAATTGAGGATAGGTGGATGATTGAAATGTCTGCCCCCTCCTTAAATAGATACTGTCTCATTCATAGAAGCTGTAATCTATGGATGGAAGAGGGTTTCATCTAAAAAAAGATGCATCAGCACAAGGGACACATCCTACTTACAGTATGTTCTGTCCCTTTTTTGGCTGCACTTAGGCTTTAGTTTACAAAGCCCATTTGGTTCCTTGAATTCCTTTTTTATACAGATTTTTTTTTCATTTAGCCAGTTCCAGCACTTTATCATTGTGTTTGTAGTCGGACTGCAGCCTCTTGTCACTGTGTTTTTAGCAGGACAGCAGCCTCTTGCAGCTTTTTTTACATTCAGAACTCGCCAGCTGTGCAAGAACCAGTCAGGAATTGTAGCAGGGAGGTCTTGCTATTGGAGTATCCAATACATATAAGAAGCCAGGTACCGACCACCCCTCATCTTCCCTTCCCCAGACTCCCCTTTAAACCCCTGGCGGTATTCCTGAGTCGGGCTCGGGGTGGAATTTCATGACCAAAAGCGGTAACTCCAAGCCTGACTCGATCACCTTGCAGAGTCCACAGGCAGGGTTTACTTACTTTGTCCCTGGAGCCGCGCTATGTGATCGAGCAGTGTCTCCTCGTTCGATTCACAGTGCCCGTGTGCCACCGAGCTCCGTTCCCTGCGACGTTACGACGCACAGGGGGGGAGATCGGCACCAAATTTAAAAACTTAAATACACACAATACATACAGTATACTGTAATCCTATAGATTACAGTACTGTATGTAAAAAATCCCCCCCCCCTTTGTCCCTCGTGGTCTGCCCAGTGTCCTGCATGCACTTTTATATAATAAAAAACTGTTCTTTCTGCCTGGAAACGGGAGATTATCCATAGCAACCAAAAAGTGTCCCTTTATGTCAAAAGTGATTTTAGAGCAGCTAGAAAACAGCGATAATAAATTAGAATCACTTGCACAATTGAGCGATAGTGATTTGTGGGGAAATTTGTCATCAAAAAATTAAAAGTAATAATTTTTATTATATATTATAATTTATGATTTTGTGTTTAAAATTTTATTATACCCGAGATGTCTACTAGACTCTTGTTTGGACAGATTTAAGTGAGTTATTTCTAAGAATTACAGGCCTACAATATAAAACGCCAAATTTCCATGCAAAATAATGGTGTTTTCTTTCTCGTACATCACGGGACACAGAGCGGCATATTCATTACTATATGGGTTATATGGAGTACCTTCAGGTGTGGACACTGGCAATCTCAAACAGGAAGTCCCCTCCCTATATAACCCCCTCCCCTAGAGGGAGTCCCTCAGTTTTTTCGCCAGTGTCTTAGGTGTTGGTCACGGAATAGCTTTGCTCCACATCCTTGGGATTAAGGGCGGGCTAACCGGATCTGTCCAAGGAGCCTCAGTGCCAAAGTGGACAGTACCCGGGCCCCAAACCGTGGGGTTTTGCCTATAATGCTCCTCTTTGGAGGGCTGGACCCTGGGCCCAGGACTTGGAGTTTGTAAAAACCATAAGTTCCTGTTTGCCAGGGTGCTATATAGGTCCAGGACAGTGGGTACCTTCATAGGACCCCAGGACCTGAAGGTCTACTACGCTACCCACGGAGATGGGGGAAGATTGGATCAGTTTGCTGGACAAACATCCTGCAGCATGGAGCAGGTAAGGGGGAGCCTGCGGGACTTGGTTCGACAGCAGGCTCTCCGGGGTAACCTAAAAGGGGGGATAGCCTAAGTATGCTCTGCATGGGCAACCTTGCTCACTATGTCTGAGAGAGACAGGATGACACCTTTTTTTTTTCCCCATCACTAGGTT
Organism: Rana kukunoris; assembly: GCA_029574335.1. Lineage (NCBI taxonomy): Eukaryota > Metazoa > Chordata > Amphibia > Anura > Ranidae > Rana > Rana kukunoris. Next base: position 34,884,968 of record CM056050.1, on the reverse strand, counting down.
CCCCTGTCTAAGAATGTGTTGCTAGCTAACCTGCTGCTTTCTTCCTAGGACTAGTAAGGATCCCTAGGGGCCTTTTGGAGAGTCCTACCTGGCCGGGGGTTTGAATCTGCCGCCTGTTTTTGCAGTCCTGGGTCTCCAGCAGCGCGGCTCCTCCATGTTCCTCCTGTTCCGGCATACGCGCGCGCGCGCGTGCGCGCGCACGTCTTATAGACGTTTTTCGCGCCGTTCAGACAGGAGGGCGGGGGGGGGCGTGCCTGCGGCGTCATACAGGGGCGCGCCTTGTGCTGTTATAGATCAGCAGGCATTGTCAGTGCTCAGTCTGAGGCTGATTTCAGAAGGAGAGGACGCAGAGCGGCAGAACAGTGACTCCCGGTGGCGGAAGAGGGGTAGTACATGCTGGACTTTGTTCCAATGCCTTTTTTGTTAAGCCAAGAAATTCCCCTTTTTGCAGCAGGTTGGAGGCTGGCAAACTAAGTTTGGGGTCACTGTATGTATTAAAAAAAAAAAAAAAAAAAAAAGAGAAAAACATACGGGATCCCATCAGTTTTTGGGCATTAGTGATCTATTGTCCCCTAAGCTCTGGTTTTGTACTCCTGGCCACTACAGTCTGTTGTGTGGGCGGAGTCCCTCGAATTTTTATTATGGCTTCCAAAGGTTCGGGGTCAAAGGGTACAAAAAAGACCAAAAAACAAAGGGGTTCCCCTTCTGATTCTGATGATATGCCGATACTTTCCCCGCAGCTTATTAACATAAAGGGCGCCTTGGATGAGCCATTAGGGGGATCTGGTGCGGAGGCTGGCCCAGATCAGCCCAGCCCTGTGTTTATCACAGAGGAGATGCTAGCCGTATCCCTAGGGGGGCTAGAAGAGAGAATAGCAGCATTAATCGCTAGAGCTATTCCTGGTAAGAAACGGGTTAGACCCCCATCACAAGAGGTGTATCCACAGATGTTGAGATTCTCTCTCCGAAGGAATTGGAATCACAGGAGGATCAACTAGACCTGAACCAAGAGGGTTCAGGGATTGAGGGATCTGCCTCTGAGGAACCATTTTCAGACTCCCAGACAGAAAGACTGTGGGTACAGTCTTTGACGGACATGGTCCGCTCGGCATTTAGTTTACCATTGCCAGAGCCTCAGGTTCCTCCGGTATCCTCTCTGGGCTCTTTGAAAGCTCCGTTAAGCAACGCAGTTTTTCCGGCCCATCCTCTCTTGGAGGAATTGATCTTTCGGGATTGGGTACGGCCGGACAGGATTTTTCTGCCACCGAAAAGATTTGCGGTCATTTACCCCATGGAGGAAAGATTCTCCAAGAGGTGGAGGCTCCCAGTAGTGGATGCAGCCATCTCATGTGTGAATAAATCACTAACTTGCCCGGTGGAAAACATACATATGTTTAAAGATCCGGTTGATAAAAGGTTAGAGACACTTTTAAAAGCATCCTTTGCTACGGCAGGAGCAGTGGTACAGCCAGCTGTGGCTGCGATTGGTGTTTGTCAGGCGTTAAAAGACCAGACAAAAGAAATGTTAAAGGACATGCCTACCCAACAAGCAGAAGAGTTTTCTGACATTCCCAGAGCTCTGTGTTTTGCGGTAGATGCTATAAAAGATTCCATCCAGCAGGCCTCTCGTTTATCACTATTTTTGGTGCACATGAGAAGGCTCTTATGGTTGAAGAACTGGGCAGCGGAGCCCCCATGCAAAAAGCTTCTGGCAGGGTTTCCCTTCCATGGAGGACGACTCTTCGGAGAGGATCTGGATAAATATATTCAGGCTATTTCAAATGGCAAGAGTACCCTTTTACCGGTCAAAAAGACATTCCGGGGTCCTACATTTAAGAGGCAGCTCTTTCCTGTCTCGGGGCCCTCAAATTCCAGGCAGTATCGACGGCCGCCTGCACGATCCAACGTTAACAGTAGATCGCAGGGACAGGCCCCTGGGGGTAAGAGGCCATGGTATCGCAAGCCGACAAAGACAGCCCCTAAGTCTGCCTTATGAAGGGGCGCCCCCACTCTCGCGGGTGGGGGGAAGGCTTTGTTTCTTCTCAGAAGTTTGGGAAGCCAAGATCCCCGACAAATGGGTCCGGGCGTCTGTAACCACAGGCTACAGACTGGAGTTTCTAAGGTGTCCTCCGCCTCATTTTCAAGAATCAAAGCTACCAAAGGATCCAGCAAGGAAGGCCTCAATGCTGGCAGCTGTGGATCACCTGCTTTGCCAGGACGTAATAATAGAGGTGCCAGCCCAAGAGCAAGGGCTAGGTTTCTATTCCAATCTCTTTGTCATACCAAAGCCCAACGGCGATGTCAGGCCAATCTTGGACCTAAAGAGGTTAAACGGTTACCTAAGGGTTCGTTCCTTCCGGATGGAATCCATCCGGTCAGCAGCCGCCGCGCTTCAGAGGGACGATTTTCTGGCCTCCATAGACATAAAGGATGTTTACCTTCATGTACCAATCTTTCAGTCGCATCAAAGATTTTTACGCTTCGCGGTGGGGCAGCGACACTTCCAATTCAGGGCGCTCCCCTTCGGGCTGGCCACGGCCCCCCGGGTATTCACGAAGATCCTAGCCCCAGTTCTGGCCAATTTAAGGATCCAAGGGGTCACAGTCCTAACATACTTGGACGACCTTTTAATCATAGATCACTCACGGCCGGGTCTGCAACAGGCAGTAAACCTCACGGTTCGGTACCTCGAAGGATTCGGCTGGGTCCTAAACCGGGGAAAGTTAGCGTTCCAGCCTACAAAGCAGTTGGAATACCTCGGCATGAGGTTAGACACAGAACAGCAAAGGGTGTTCCTGTCCCTTGTGAAGATCGAGGCTATCAAGGGGTTGGTTCAGTTGGTTCTAAACAAGAAAAAACCAACTATTCGCCTGTGTATGCGAGTACTAGGCAAGCTAGTGGCCACGTTCGAGGCAGTACCGTACGCTCAGATCCACACTCGCGTCCTACAGGCAGCCATTCTAGCAGCCTGGGGCAAGAGGGCACATGCCTTAGAGTCCCCTTTGACGCTATCATCAAGGGTCCGACAAAGCCTGGCCTGGTGGTTGAACCCCCAGAATCTTCTAAAGGGAAAATCCTTCAGCCCTGTTGTCTGGGAGGTAGTTACCACAGACGCCAGCCTGGCAGGCTGGGGGGGCGGTCTTCGAGGGGTTCTCTCGCCAAGGAACTTGGGTGAAAGCAGAGAGGCAGCTCCCCATCAATATCTTGGAGATCAGAGCTGCTCGCCTAGCCCTTCTGGCATGGACCTCCAGATTAAAGGGGTTCCCGGTGAGAATCCAGTCAGACAATGCCACGGCAGTGGCATACATAAACCACCAAAGGGGGAACCAGGAGTCAGGCCGCTCAAGAGCTTGATTTTTCAGTGGGCAGAGGTTCATGTACCCTGCATTTCGGCGATATTCATTCCCGGAGTGGACAACCTGCAGGCATACTTCTTAAAGTCGCCAGAGTCGGTTGCCAGGGGAGTAGTCTCGGCATCCCCAGGTCTTTCAGACAATCTGCTAGAGGTGGGGAATGCCGGACGTAGATATAATGGCATCCAGGTTCAACAAGAAACTAGACAGGTTCGTGTCTCGAGCGAGGGATCCTATGGCCTGCGGAACCGATGCGTTGGTTTGCCCTTGGCATCAATTCAAACTTCTATATGCATTCCCTCCGCTACAGTTACTCCCTCGCCTGTTGCGCAGGATCAGAGTGGAGCACAAGCCAGTCATTCTAGTAGCTCCGGCTTGGGCCCGGAGGACTTGGTACTCACTAGTCCTGAAGATGGCAGTGGGAGACCCTTGGACTCTTCCTCTACAACCAGACCTACTCTCACAAGGCCCGATCCTCCACCCTACATTACAACGTCTAAATTTGACGGCCTGGAGGCTGAATCCCTGATTCTCAGGGGTAGAGGTCTGTCTAGGCAGGTAATTCCTACCCTGATTAGGGCTAGAAAGCCGGCCTCCAGGGCGATTTATTACAGGGTGTGGAGGAACTACGTAGGCTGGTGTGAATCCAAAAGATGGAATTCCCGTAAATATACTATTGACAGGGTGTTAAGTTTTCTCCAGCTAGGAGTGGATAAAGGCCTGGCACTAAGCACAATCAAGGGACAGATCTCAGCTCTGTCAGTGTGGTTTCAGAGGCCGCTGGCCACCCACTCGCTGGTAAAGACCTTCTTACAGGGGGTCTTGCGTATTGATCCTCCTGTCAAGTCACCACTTTGTCCATGGGACTTTAAATCTGGTTCTGTCATCCCTACAGAAACAACCCCTTGAGCCGTTGGCTGAGGTACCTTGATTTTACTGACTAGAAAGTCGGTATTTCTGATCACCATAGTTTCGGCCAGGAGAGTATCGGAATTGGCAGCCTTATCTTGTAAGGAACCATATCTCATTTTGCATAAGGATAGGGCGGGGTTCCGTCCTCATCCTTCCTTTCTACCAAAGGTTATATCCAGTTTCCACCTGAACCAGGATGTGGTACTTCCATCCTTCTTCCAAAACCCACCTCTAGAAAGGAGGGGTTGCTGCATACGTTGGATATTGTCAGGGCCGTAAGGGCCTATCTTAAAGCTACAGAGAAGGTTCGGAAAACAGATGTGGTGTTCGTTTTTACCGGAAGGGCCCAAGATGGGTCAGGCAGCCGCTTGATCCACCATCGCAAGATGGATTAAACAATTAATTGTTCGGGCCTGCGGTGTGAAGAGGTGCCTCCTCCTTTGTCGGTAAAGGCCCATTCTACCAGGGCCATGGGCACCTCCTGGGCAGCACATCATCGGATCTCTAGGGCTCGAATATGCAAGGCAGCAACGTAGTCATTACAAAATTTTATCAATTGGACGTAAGAAGGAATGCGGATACAGCCTTTGGGCAGTCAGTACTACAGGCCGCGATTCAAGCTCCTCAGGATCTGAGGGGGCTCCCTTGATTTGATTTGAGATTTACATTTCTCGTTTAAGTTGGATTTACTAGTATCTGAGTATACCTCTAAAATTATATCCTTCTTTGGAAGATGTCTCCCTCCCCTCATTAAAGCATTGCTTTCGGACATCCCATATAGTAATGAATATGCCGCTCTGTGTCCCGTGATGTACGAGAAAGAAAAAGGGATTTTTAAATACAGCTTACCTGTAAAATCCTTTTATTGGAGTACATCACGGGACACAGAGCTCCCACCCCTCTTTTGGGTGACCATTTTGGGAGGCATACTGCTTGCTACAAAACTGAGGGACTCCCTCTAGGGGAGGGGGTTATATAGGGAGGGGACTTCCTGTTTGAGATTGCCAGTGTCCACACCTGAAGGTACTCCATATAACCCATATAGTAATGAATATGCCGCTCTGTGTCCCGTGATGTACTCCAAGAAAAGGATTTTACAGGTAAGCTGTATTTAAAAATCCCTTTTTTTGTCAGAGGAGGCAAGTTTCTTTGTGTGGTTTGCGGTGTCTGCATACATGATAGCATGATTTGGCCTGTTATGGTGACAGTGGCACTGAGGTTACCCCAGGAAGGACTCTGATTTACTGGACATGGGAGGAATCCAGTGTCGAAAGACTTCAAGGATCGTCTCTGTGGGAAGATCGTCTCTATGTGGGGCAGTTTCAAAGGGCTTCGAGAGAGTTTTTGCTTCTAAACAGATGTTGACCACTATTAAGAGCTGTGTAGAAGCGGATGCATTGACAGAGACATGAATCAGAAAGGGGATGATGTTGGGTAAGAGGGACCCAAACCTTAGTCTGATCTAATCTTTTTTTACAACACTCCCTGCAGCTGTCCTGTTATTTATGGTGCTCATAAACATAAAATGGCTTGACTGGGTGGTGATCCAATGTCTGGAAGACATTTCAAAGTAGTGCCCAGCATATGCTCTTGGGGCTTTAAAGGACCAGACAGGTCTGTCTGCTGAGCTCTACCTTCCGTTGTCCTTTGCCTCTTGAAACTGAATTACTACTGATGGAGAAAATGGACAAAAAAGACACTGGGGTTGATTTCCTAAAACTGGAGAGTGCAAAATCTGGTGCAGCTCTGCATAAAAACTAGGGATGTCCCGAAACCGATACTAGTATCGATACCGAGCATTTCCCAGAGTACTCGGGGGGGAAATGCTCCAATACTTCACCTGATACCTGGGCCATCAGTGCGGCAGGGGAGTTGCAAGTCTTCTCCGTTCTCTCTTGTCCCCAGTGCTCCGTGCCGCCTTGTCCCCCGTGCTCCGTGCCGCCTTGTCCCCCGTGCTCCGTGCCGCCTTGTCCCCCGTGCTCCGTGCCGCCTTGTCCCCCGTGCTCCGTGCCGCCTTGTCCCCCGTGCTCCGTGCCGCCTTGTCCCCCGTGCTCCGTGCCGCCTTGTCCCCCGTGCTCCGTGCCGCCTTGTCCCCCGTGCTCCGTGCCGCCTTGTCCCCCGTGCTCCGTGCCGCCTTGTCCCCCGTGCTCCGTGCCGCCTTGTCCCCCGTGCTCCGTGCCGCCTTGTGCTCCGTGCCGCCTTGTCCCCCGTGCTCCGTGCCGCCTTGTCCCCCGTGCTCCGTGCCGCCTTGTCCCCCGTGCTCCGTGCCGCCTTTGTCCCCCGTGCTCCGTGCCGCCTTTGTCCCCCGTGCTCCGTGCCGCCTTTGTCCCCCGTGCTCCGTGCCGCCTTTGTCCCCCGTGCTCCGTGCCGCCTTTGTCCCCCGTGCTCCGTGCCGCCTTTGTCCCCCGTGCTCTGTGCCGCCTTTGTCCCCCGTGCTCCGTGCCGCCTTCGTCCCCCGTGCTCCGTGCCGCCTTTGTCCCCCGTGCTCCGTGCCGCCTTTGTCCCCCGTGCTCTGTGCCACCTTTGTCCCCCGTGCTCTGTGCCGCCTTTGTCCCCCGTGCTCTGTGCCGCCTTTGTCCCCCGTTGTCCGTGCCGCCTTTGTCCCCCGTTGTCCGTGCCGCCTTTGTCCCCCGTTGTCCGTGCCGCCTTGTCCCCCGTTGTCCATGCCGCCTTGTCCCCCGTTGTCCGTGCCGCCTTGTCCCCCGTGGTCTGTGCCGCCTTGTCCCCCGTTGTCCGTGCCGCCTTGTCCCCCGTTGTCCATGCCGCCTTGTCCCCCGTTGTCCGTGCCGCCTTGTCCCCCGTGGTCTGTGCCGCCTTGTCCCCCGTGGTCTGTGCCGCCTTTGTCCCCCGTGCTCTGTGCCGCCTTTGTCCCCCGTGCACTGTGCCGCCTTTGTCCCCCGTGCTCTGTGTCGCCTTTGTCCCCCGTGCTCTGTGCCGCCTTTGACCCCCGTGCTCTGTGCCGCCTTTGACCCCCGTGCTCTGTGCCGCCTTTGTCCCCCGTGCTCTGTGCCGCCTTTGTCCCCCGTGCTCTGTGCCGCCTTTGTCCCCCGTGCTCTGTGCCGCCTTTGTCCCCCGTGCTCTGTGCCGCCTTTGTCCCCCGTACTTTGAAATGTCTTCCAGACATTGGATCACCACCCAGTCAAGCCATTTTATGTTTATGAGCACCATAAATAACAGGACAGCTGCAGGGAGTGTCACCACTCCCACTGTACCGCTGCTGAGGAAGGACACCCAATACACCATGGTACACTTGCGTTCCAACATAATGCTGCGTACACACAATCACTTTTTGTGATGAAATAAAACAATGTTTTTCATCATGAAAAAAAAACAAAGTTTTCCAACTTCATCATAAAAAACGACGTTGCCCAAACACCATCCTTTTAAAAAAATGATGAGCAAAGCGCGGTTACGTACGACGGCACTCTAAAGGGGAAGTTCCATTCAAGCTCCCGTCTCATAACTTGCTTCTGAGCATGCGCGGGTTTAAAACGTTTTAGCCCACACACGATCATTTTTTACAACACAAAAAACATTTTCAAAAACGACATAAAAAATTGAAGCATGTTTGAATTTTTTTTTGGTCGTTTTTTTTTAAACAAAAAACGATGTGAAGCCCACACACGATCATTTTAAATGACCTTTTTTAAAACGTCGTTTTATTTCATCACAAAAAACGACCGTGTGTACACGGCATTAGGCCAGGATGGCAACGCCACCTGCAGGCAACAAGGGAAACTACCAAGTAGTACCACTACCACTACAGGATGGCAAATTGTGTTAATAAAATAGGCCTGTGCCCAAGTACTGGCCCAGACTTCCCTTAAATTTAGAATAGCTCCCCTAGATTTGGGTTGGGCACTACAGTAAAAAAAAAAATGGTATAATATTTAAAGCGGAGGTTCACCCTAAATATAAGCCCTCCCATGTGATCCAGCATACTGGCGTCAGCGCCAGTATGCTGTTTTTTTTTTTTAAATCCATGTACTTACTGTCTTATGCAGAATTTTATTTTTTTTACCCCGCGGTGGACGGCGCCAGTATAGCGCGTCACATCTTACGAAAGTACCCGAAAAGGACTCGGGTAATCTCGGCGAAAATGCGGCGCCTGCGCACAGACCTAGGAGCTGACTGCGCAGGCGCCGTATTTCTCCGAGTCCTATTTCGGCGTTTTTCGGAGGGCGTGACGCGCCATAGCCGTAGGACTCGGAGAAATACGGCGCCTGCGCAGTCAGCTCCTAGGTCTGTGCGCAGGCGCCGCATTTTCGCCGAGATTACCCGAGTCCTTTTCGGGTACTTTCGTAAGATATGACGCGCTATACTGGCGCCGTCCACCGCGGGGTAAAAAGAATAAAATTCTGCATAATACAGTAAGTACTTGGATTTAAAAAAAAAAAACAGCATACTGGCGCTGACGCCAGTATGCTGGATCACATGGGAGGGCTTATATTTAGGGTGAACCTCCGCTTTAAGTATGTAAACTTTAACAAAAGCATCTCTTGTTTGTTAGCTTTTGGTCTGTTAAATAATTGAAAGTGTTTTGTTATATTTGTTCGATAATACTTGGTGGTCCTGCTAGGAATCCAGTGCTACCTGGTGTTCTTTGCACTCTACTACTAGAGGTAGACCAGCGCCAGTATGCTGTTTTTTTTTTTTTTAAATCCCCCACTTACTGTGAAATCTTTAATTTTTATTTCTTTCCCCCGTGGTGGATGGCGCCCTTATAGCGCGTCACAGCTTCCGAAAATACCCGATTTAGGACTCGGGTATTTCCAGCGCAATGCAGCGCCTGCGCACAGACCTAGGAGCTGACTGCGCAGGCGCCGTATTTCTCCGAGTCCTATGGCTATGGCGCGTCACGCCCTCCGAAAAAAGCCGAAATAGGACTCGGAGAAATACGGCGCCTGCGCAGTCAGCTCCTAGGTCTGTGCGCAGGCGCCGCATTGCGCCGGAAACACCTGAATCCTAAATCGGGTATTTTCGGAAGCTTTGACAAGCTGTATAGGCGCCAGGCACCGCGGGGGAAAGAAATAAAAATTTAAGATTTCACAGTAAGTGGGAGATTTAAAAAAAAAAAAACAGCATACTGGCGCTGACGCCAGTATGCTGGATCACATGGGAGGGCTTATATTTAGGGTGAACCTCCGCTTTAAGTATGTAAACTTTAACAAAAGCATCTCTTGTTTGTTAGCTTTTGGTCTGTTAAATAATTGAAAGTGTTTTGTTATATTTGTTCGATAATACTTGGTGGTCCTGCTAGGAATCCAGTGCTACCTGGTGTTCTTTGCACTCTACTACTAGAGGTAGACCAGGGGTCTTCAAACTATGGCCCTCCAGGTGTTCAGGAACTACAATTCCCATCATGCCTAGTTATGTCTGTGAATGTCAGAGTTTTGCAATGCCTCATGGGATGTGTAGTTCCACAGCAGCTGGAGGGCCGAAGTTTGAGGATCCCTGAGGTAGACCGATATGGGTTTTTCTCTGGCTGATGCCGAAATTTAGAAATTGCGGCGGCCAATGGCCAATATATCTCTGTTGGCTGACAAGGCTACCTATTGTAGTGGTGAGCAAACAGTAATGTCGTACGGCATTAGCAGCTTTTCTTCTTTTTTTTATTTTTAGAACCTGGGCTAAATGGGGCGTCATGAAATGCGGGGCTATTTGAGTCATGCAGTTTAAAAGAAAGTGTTGTGGTTACCTTGAATGCATTACTGGAAAGATGAAACAAGTTTTTATTCGATTTGGAAGGTATCTCATTAATAATGTCTTCTCCAATGCAGAGACAGGCCAGCAGCTCTGACCAACCAGAGGTCAGAGCGCCTCCCGCAGAACTCTCTGGATGAACCGGCGTCCCAGCAGTGCCTCCATATCTCCATCTCCGGCTCGTCTCTGGAACTCTCCGAACACACAGACAGTGCCAGCCGGGATTTGGTGCCGTTCGATAGCGATGACACCGATGATGAGTCCTCTCCTAGCCCTTCGGGAACCCTCCAGAGTCAGGCCAGCCGCTCTACCATCTCCTCCAGCTTTGGCAGTAAGTTATGCTTCACCTTGCTGCATCAAAAATGTTGTTATTCTCACTGTTATTTTCCAGTACGGGTTTTAGTCTGGTTGTTGTCATCAGGATACATTTGTTAAACCCTTACTATCTGCAATCTGAATATTAATGTTCCATTAATGTTACATTTTTATACTTTTTTTTTTCAGCCTATGATAACAACTGAGTAGGATTTTTATTTTTTTTTACTAAATCAGCGTGCCAGATAAAAACCATATACAGTGGAACCTTGGATTTCGAGCATAATCCATTCCAGGAGAATTCTCGTAATCCAAAGCACTCGCATATCAAAGCAAGTTTCCCCAAAGAAGTCAATGGAAACTAAAATAGTTAGTTCTGCATTGACTTCAATGGCATGCAATACCGCATGTGGCCAGAGGTGGGGGAGCCGGAGAGCCTCGTAAATGATCGGGGACAGCTTGGCTGACCTCGGAAAGGCTTGGAAACACCTGTGAACAGAGTATTTCTGAGTATTTTCGAATGGCTCCGGCACCCCCGCACCTCAGGCCTAATGCGGTACTGCACATCCCGTTCGCTTGAATTCTGCTCGTTTTGCGAGACACTTGCAAACCGAGTCAGAATAAAAAAAAAAAGTTGCTTGTCTTTCAAAATGCTCATTAACCGCGTTACTCGTAAACCAAGGTACCACTGTATGTTCTTTCGAATATGTATAAAAATGATTTAGGTATGCAAATTAGTCTTGGAGTTAGTGTTAAAGCCCAACTGAATCTTCAGTTTGAATTGGCTAAATACATTCCAGGTGTTTCAAAAGAAAAAAATTAGCAAAGTTTGTTTTTATTTTTTTGCAAAACAGGCACAGCTTTAGACCCCTTTCACACTGAGCGCCTGTGCCGTTAGCGCTAAAGCACCGCTCGTTTTTTTTGGCACTGTAGCTGCACTTTTCAGTCGCTAGTGGGGCTGTTTTTACCCCACAAAAAATAAGTCGAGTTTCCAGCGCTTTCAAATCACTTTTAAGGCGCTTTGGATGCGCTGCCCATTCTTTGCAATGGGCAAGGCATTTTGGGAGTGCTATTTACAGATGTTTAAAGATGTGATTTGCATAACTTTTTGTAACGTCCCACAAGCGCACCACCCCAGTGTAAAAAGGCACACTGTATACACCAGTATAACCAGGGCTTTTTTTTCTGGGGGAACTTGGGGGAACTCAGTTCCACCACCTTTGGCTCAGACCCTTTGGTGCCTGCTCACCACAATCACTTGTAAACACAGAAGTCTGGTTTCTGTGTTTACAAGTGCCAGCTCTTCACTCTGTGTGTAACCCCCCTGAACTCTGCACTCTGTATTAGTGCAATTCTGGTATTTAATGCCCCTTTAAGACCCTTCTACTGTTTGTGAAATCTGAACGGGGTCGTGGTTGAGTTCCTGCACCTATTTTCTGAGAAAAAAAGCTCTGAGTATAACTATTTAGAACATCCAATCGATCAGCATACCAAAGCTGTCGATCAAGGTCCTGAGCTTTGTCTCCAACATGCATATGAAACATAAATGAAGACAATCTAGTGCTCTCTGTATAAGGAGTGTTTAATTGTAAGATAAAACAAAAGCCAAACTCCTCACAAAGACAGCACTCTCAGACACGAGTGCTTACAGACAGCATAGGAAACAATTGCAACAGCGATGGCTGTGGGTGACGTCTGTTCTGACTCCTCCCCCTTGTACGCGTTATGTCCGTAGTTGGGACTTTTATCAGCGCGAGGTAGGACGTCACCCACAGCCATCGCTGTTGCAATTGTTTTCTATGCTGTCTGTAAGCACTCCTGTCTGAGTGCCGTCTTTGTGGGGAGTTTGGCTTTTGTTTTATCTTACAATTAAACACTCCTTATACAGAGAGCACTAGATTGTCTTCATTTATGTTTCATATGCATGTTGGAGACAAAGCTCAGGACCTTGATCGACAGCTTTGGTATGCTGATCGATTGGATGTTCTAAGTAGTTATACTGGGAATGAGTTACATGCCATGTGACCTATTATAGGTCGAATCAGTGAGGTGAGAGGCCACTCTGTGTGCGGTGGAGGGATTTCTGGCCACGTTTGATCCACATTGCATGCCGTTATTTTCATTGTGCCTTTTCACAATCACTTGTGGACTGTTTCTTCTCATGGACATTATTTATTCGTGTTTATATTTACATTTAGGTTGCGCTGCACTTCTTTTATTGTTATTCTTTCAGCATGCTGCAGAGTAGCAACCCTGATCTTTGTGTGTAAGCAGTGGTCTCTCTGTAGTGGCCCAACACTCTCTTTACTGTTACAGACCTACAGTGCTGCATCAGCAAAAGATGTGCCTTCTGACTTAACAGAGGGCGTCAGTCAGCAAAGAGACTTTAAAGCATGGGTCTTCAAACTACGGCCCTCCAGTTGTTCAGGAACTACAATTCCCATCATGCCTAGTCATGTCTGTGAATGTCACTGTGTTACAATGCCTCATGGGATGTGTAGTTCTACAACAGCTGGAGGGCCGTAGTTTGAGGATCCCTGCTTTAAAGTAATCTGTTGTGTCTGCATCTAATGAGCTTCTGTTCCCCAGATGAAGAGATGCCGAGTGCCAAAGACACCACAGCCGAGACCACCAGCTCGGAGGAGGAGCAAGAATCTGGGTTCCTTCCAATTCCCACCAACTTCAACCAGAGTCGGGAGAGCGAAAGCCCAACAGACGGACCAGCAGTGAGGAGATCCAGCCGCAGCTCCTTCACACGGGGCAGCCTTGAGGACCTCATGAGCATCGATCCCGAGGCCTATCAGAGCTCGATGTGGCTAGGCACTGAGGATGGCTGGTGAGAGACATCAAGTCAATTCATTGTACATTGTGTGTATGAAAGTAAAAAGTGACCTATCTTTGTTATTGTACATAGTATGCTTTGACGAAAGGTAGTTATTGCTCTTTTGTCAGGTATGAAGTTTCCACCTTATTTATTATTTATGTGTGAGAACTTCCCTATTTTAAGTTTAACAATGTTTAAAATGAATGACACACAAGAGTCTTTAATTTTTAAACCATGTTGACCTATTTGTTATTGTTATCTGAAGCTTTAACACCCACCTAGTCAGTACAGCCCCATATGCTTTCCTTTGTCAAGTGAAATTGGATGTTCTGAGCTTCGAGAAGCTCAGAACATTATTTTATTTTATTTTTTCACGTTAACATATAAGCTGCCGTTGTATTTATTCATTTATTACAGGTACTTGTATAGAACCATCCATGTACATATATGTATTGTATTTTCACATCAGTCCCTGCCTCAAGGAGCTTACAATCTAAGCTTCTAACTTATATGCATACATGAACATACTAGGGCCAATTTATTTTATTTTTTTCCAATCATTTTATTTCAAGTTTTTGCATGTATACAGCCAAACAAACATTGAGAAAGAAAAAGGAAATACAAAAGAAAAAAAATGTGTAATGCACACCAACCCAAAAATGGCACTTGGGATCACATATTGCCAACCTTTAGACTTCCAACCCCACAAATCCTATACTTTAGTCATACAGGTGAACATACGCAACTCAGAAAAGGTATGTAAAGAGCATATACGTTGCCTTGTGTTGTGTGTGAAAAAAAAGGAGGCAAATATTTTTGGACCATTGAGGCACTTTAGGCCAATTGAAAATGAATAGGCAATGCAATAAGCGTCATCCTGCTTAAAACCCACACATAGGAGTAAAGAGCATGTAATCGGGTATTATGTGGATCTGGCTGAGCAGTGTGGAAAAAATGTGTGTAAATCACAAGACTGGCTGTACAATTTTCCAATTCCTTTGTCAGCTAAAACAGTACACATTATGGGCCAGATTCAGGATGGCGAGCAGTTCTTTATTCCGGCGTAACGTTGCTCATTTACGTTACTCCGCCGAAACTTTAGGAGAAAGTACTGTATTCACAAAGCACTTGCTCCTAAAGTTGCGACGGTGTAGCGAAAATGGGCCGGCGGAATTCGAATTGGGTGGGTAGGGGGCGTGTAGTATTTAAAATAGGCGCGATCCCGCGATCCCCGGTGTTTTGGAAGTGAACGTCAATGACGTCAATCCCCATTCACGGACGAGTTACGCAAACGACGTAAAACTTTTTCAATTTGACGTGGTCACGACGGCCATACTTAACATAGGATGCGCCTGCTTTTTGTTGCTTTATCTTTACGCCGGTAAAACCCTTACGTAAACGTCGTAAAGTGACTGCGTATCTCGCTGATTTACATATTCTCGGCGTAAATCGGCGGGAACGCCCCTAGCGGCCATTTTAAAATTGCAGTTCCGATACGACGGCGAAATACAATTACGCCGCTCGTATCTTAACTCAATCCCGGCGTATCTTGTTTTCTGAATACAGAAAACAGATACGCCGTCGTAGGTTAGAAGTTACGCGGTTTATCTAGAGATAAGCCGCGTAACTTCTACCTGAATCTGGCCCTATATGTATTGTAACTGTGTTTGCAACTGTTTGTCCAAAAAGCATGAGAATTTGTATCTTTTGTGTTGCAGCATTCATGTCTATCAGTCTTCTGACAACATCCGCAACCGCAAGAACAGCATGAAGATGCAGCACACAGCGGCCGTCATGTGTATACTGTGAGTGTCGGCGGTAGCAAGTTATTTCCCAGCCCCCCACCCCCCTTATTTCCTATTCATGTTACTCATTAATGCTCAGTTGGCAGCTCAACCTAAGCTGTTTTTTTTTTGTCCCCCACAGATATCTGGACAACCAAGTGTTTGTGTCATTGGCAAATGGAGATCTCATTGTTTACCAGAGAGAAGCAGGTGAGGGAAAAGACCTTGCTGGGAGAGCATTGGACCTTCTTTATATAAAAGGAAGTGTCATCCTTGTAGATTTCATCTCGGCATACTGTGGTTTCCTATGATGAATGCAGATACAATCTACATGTAATCTGCCATTGCAAGTGGACCCCGGGCTATAAAAGAGTCCATCAGCGCAATATTGGGATGGACACATTGAGGATCTGGGCTGTCAGGATAGAACTTTTTCCTTTCCACAGATCCTCGTCTGTCTGAATGGGCTATTTTATTCAGTCATGCAGCCACCTTATCAGAGATATAACCCCAAGCAGGTATAGAGTGCAGCGTTTTCAGTCAGACATGACTAATAAGCCAGCCAAAGATGGTTCAAATCTTGGTCAGTTCAGCAGGGACCAGCCGAATATGCGATCCCATGTATGGGCAGGCCAATTGTACCAAAGTAGGTCCATCAATTGACTTTGGTACAACCAGCATGTCTGATTTCTAGCTTGCGATTATTGCCAGCATCTATAGCCGCTAGCAGTAATCACTGTGCTCTCCCAGCATGGGATGACAGGTCATATAAGTGTGTGGGTTAGGTGACCAAAAATGTATGACCATATAGTGTATGTCTGTAGACATGAGGATACTAGGAATACATCTATTTGAAATCAATAGGTACACCTCTGTTCTGGTTTTCTCTGATCTCTTGCATCCTCTGTTTTCCAGGAAGTTTTTGGGATCCTCAGAACTCCAAAACAATTTCTTTAGGTTCCCCAGGAAACCCCGTAACCAAAATGGTGTCCGTCTCTGGAAAGCTCTGGTGTGGATGTCAGAACAGGGTCACCATCTTCAACACATCATCCCTGCTTCAAGAGGTAGGGCTGCTGATGACTTTTTCATTTAGGGATTCAGCATTGAATGCATTGGAAATCAACCGATATTTTTCTGTACTTGCAAAGTTTTTAAAGGATAAGTTCACCTTTGGGAACATGTTACATGTTCCACCCATTGTTAGGGTAGCACTTTGCCCACACATCATTCATTCACAAAGATCTGTGAATGAATAAACTACAAGTACTAACAGCCTTTGCGGCTAACGCCTTTTAGTTCTCAATCAACTACCAGGGCGCTAGTAAACGCTCTAGGGGTAGCGGCTGGTGATTGTTTTTTTTTGTGGGGGGGGGGGCAAAGTCCGCCCGCCAGTCAGGTCATCCGCACCTCCCCGGAGGTCTTGCGGTCGGTCGGTCATCCAGCACTTTCCCCATCTATGTTCCGGGCAGGCAGTGCTGCGACGGGCGGGCGTCTCCTCCTCTGCATCATGGCAGCTTCTGCCGTTTGTCTCCTCCCTCCTCGGCGTCCAATAGGATCGCCTGTCCTTTCAGCGAAAAGGGTGGCAGGTTTCACAGCCCGCTTTCTGATTGGCCGGGAGGAGGATCAGTGTGAGAATAGCAAATATTCGCTATTCTCACACAACTGGGTAGGCTCGCAGTGCAGTGCTCTGCGCCCCAAACCCACCCTTTTTTGAAGCCTATTGGAGCCTTTGGCTCTAATCACATGCTTCAAATAGCCCCCCCCCCCATTGGAATCCATGCATCCGGCGCTCTGAATGTAGATCAGGGGGCCGGACCCATGGATGGGGGGGTGGCGCCCGTGCACCCCTGATGGATGGGCTGCCACTGCTTCTTGTGCTTGTGTAACTGCTTGCCCATACGAGGTACGAGCAGGCAGATACACTTTGACAGTTTGCAGGAGCCTGAGTTTTCACCTGTGATCTGCAATGCTTTTCAGGCTCCTAAAATAAAAAATAAAGTACGATTTTTTACCTGCACAAAAATGTGTATTTAGCATTTGTTTTAGAACGATGAACTTATCCTTTAAAGCCCAATTGAACATACAGGTGCATCAAAACAAAAGATGTGTAAAGTTTTACAGCTTGTTTTTTAAATCGGCCACAAAGTAGAAAACCTGTCCCCTGCCAGCATGCTACAGAGAAATACTCTTGCTTTCTATGTGGAAACCGTGGTTTCTATGCAGAGGTCTGATATGCTCCTTTCTGAGTCAGAGCCATCAGCAGAGAGCATAAGCATTGCTGACTCAGTAGGGGTGTGTTGGACCTCTGTAGAGACACCGCTGCTTCCACACAGAGCGCAACAGCCATCATCTTTACTGTAGATGTTTCTGGCATTTTTGGCAATTGAGAAGCCATTATTGATGAAACGTCAGCACATGTGCACCTTGTCCTTGCCATCCTAAAGATGCTGGGAATGGTTTGAAGGTGTACACTGCACAGAGCATGCATTGTTCAATCTACACCATAAATAAAAATAAAATCCTAGGCGATAGGGGGGTTTTTGGCTGAGGAGAATTAGCATGTCTCTTCTGACCTAAATCCTCTACCTTTTTATTTTTACAGCTTGTACGCTGAAGCACCTGTATCTGCCCCCACTCTTAGTATATTTAATGATGGTTAAAGCAATCCTTTCCTGAGGGTCCTTTAGAGCTGCCTTTGCCGACCCCTTCTGAAGATGCCAGTTGTCTGGCTGATACACAGATACACTGGGTTCAAAAAGGTTTATACTGGAACAAGTAGGCCTATCTGTAAAGTCAGACATTCTTTTTCGTCTGCTTGTTCCAGGTAAGGGGAACACAATATTGAAGCAAGAGAGTAAACATGACATTAAGGACACTATTATTGTGAGGATAAGAAGAAGCAATGGCAGTTTCTATTTTTTGGCCCCTTTCAGACTGTTCGCTGAGCAGGCGGATAACAGGTCCATGACATGGACATAGCCCACTTTCCTCTATGGGCGGTCGGATGGAAACGGACCGCCTGCCCATCTCCATCCGACTGTCATCCGATCCGCCAGACGGATGCGGAACGGACCCCCCATCCATCTGTTTTTAATGGATCGGATGTTGGCGGGTGTCAACAGACACATGTCCGTTGACTTCCTCTGCTCCATAGAGGGCAATGGATGGTAGAGACGTGTCTGCCTAAAAGAACTGACAGGCGGACCCGATCGGTCTGCCCGTGTGAAAGGGGCCCAAGTGTTTACATTCATTAAAAATAAACCTATATCATTTTTTTCTATTAAATCCCTAACTGTAGCCAACACTTTTTTGTGGTTTTGGACAAAATGAAGAAGGATTACAAATATCGTAACCTCTAACGGGGACATTCATCCTCTCTTCCTGTCAAAACAGGAATTGATAGGCATTTTTTTTATACTGGGGACACAAGCACAATTGTAGTGTGAGCAAGCCTGACAACTTTTGCTGTCTGTGTTTTTCCTGTGCTGGCGGCAACTACACCTTCTATGTCCTGTCCTGGTGTCATAGGGACAGGAAATAATACATAGACCTCCATGGTGGGGTCACAGACAAGTCAATTCCTTAAAACTCTAATGCCGTGTACACACGTCATTTTTTACAACCTGAAAAAACGGTTGTGTGTACGCGGCATAACTCTGAAACTGAAGATGGTCTTTACCGCTCTGATTTTTGTTTTTTTGTTTTTTAAAGTTTAAGTGTGTCCAAAAAAGAATAGAACCCTTGTTAGGCTTTTACTGCTGTGTCCCCATCCACCTCTCTATATTTGTTCTTTTAAACAATGCCACTTAGAAAGAAAGAAAGTAAAGGGGGAATCCAAAATTCTAAAACTGCCCCCAGAGCAAGAGGTGAGGAGAACATCTATTCCCGGGGACAACTGTCTAAAGGGAGAAAGTTTCTCTCACTTCCTGCTGCATCTCTGGGATAGGAAGTTAAAAATGATTAACATACAGCAAAAAAAATAAAAAATAACCTGACAGGTTTTTAAATCTTTTCTCCTCTATTGAAAACTGACTAAATACATATATACCTTAATTTCAGCAAAAGATTATAGCACCTTGGTAAATATCATCATATTATTAATAATAATAATAATTAATCATTTGTATGGTTAAACTGGATGGACTTGTGTCTTTTTTCAATCTGATTATGTTAAAGCGGTGTTCTGCCAAAAAAATAAAATAATTAAAAGCCAGCAGGTACACATACTGCAGCTGCTGGCTTTTAATAAATGGGCACTTACCTGTCCTGGAGTCCAGTGATGTCGGCACCCACAGCTGATGTTTCCATTGGCTGTCGGGCGCTCCGCCGCCATTGCGGGTACGGTAACCCAGCAGTGTAGCCTACTGCGCATGCGCGAGGCCCTGCTCCATGACATTCTGCATCTTATGTCTTTTATTTATTTGTTAGAAACTTACCATTAGTGTGGCCTAACACACCCCAGTTTTGATATGTTTTCCTCAACAGAAACTGAATTTTTATTTTTTTTTGCCTTTTCTTGTCACAGCACATGTTCCACATTGGACAGGACCAGAACCGCTGTGTAACGTGTATGGTCAGCTCCAACCAGGGGATGTGGATCGCCCTACAGGGCAGTGCCCAGGTCCGGCTTTATCACATTACTACGTTTGAACAATTGGCGGAGGTGGATATTGCGCCGCCTGTACACAAGATGTTAGCAGGTAATGGCAAAAGAAATCCAGTAAAACAAGACTACTTGTGGGGGTGATTGTGGCTTGAAGGTAAAGAATAAGTAAATGGGGAGTCTTGGTCTTTAAAGCCTAAAATAAAAAAAAATTGCATTTGAAATGAACAGAAGGAAAGTGTCAGGTTTTCCCATGGCTTTAGGCATTGGTGTGCGTAGACTATTGCATTAGGGTGCGCACCCCAAAGCTCAAACGCGCATGCGTAAGTGTGTATATATGTGTGTGGGTATATATATACCCACACACTTATTGATGTAAATAAAAAAAAATTAAATGGTTAAAAAAAAAAATGTGGATGGTGTCAGTTGGGCAGTGTTAGTCGTTTTCTTATTTTTATAAAAAAAAAAATTACAGTATTTTTTTATTTTTAAAAACATTTTTACAGTATTTTTTATTTACATTTCTTTTAGGCTGGGCTCAGGTGAAATACCAGGAGCCTAAACAAACCCCATATGTCTCACGTTTGCGTCCATAGAAAGGGGCTAAGGACAGAGATTCCCCCAGCCCCCTTCTCTGCAGCGTCAGCTGCTCTGGACAGTGAATAAAAATGGGAAGTGCTCGGTGCTGAGCGGCTTCCTGTTAAATTCCCAAACTGAAGCCTAGTTAACACAGTTTACTAGGCTTCAGTAATGAATGCACCACAGTGAGTGATCTGTACCAATCGCTTACTGTGCTTATTCAGAAAATGATGCGGGCATGGGCAGCAGGAGGAATCTACACTGCATGGGGATAGCTAGGTAGCGAGGCATGGAAACAAAGGCCCAGATTCACAGAGCAATTACGCCTGTCTAACTGGTGTTAGACAGGAGTAATTTCAAATTTTGCGCGCCGTATCACTAGTTTGAATCCTCAAACCATGATACGGCGGCTTCGGGCTTCGTAAGCCTTCGGATCTACGCTGCGATATTTTTGCGGCCGCTGGGAGGAGTCCGCGTCGTTTTCAGCGTCTGGATATGCAAATGACTTTTTACGGCGATCCACGAACATACGAGTGGTCTTCGCAATCGCTTGCATCATTTTTTTGCTACGTACTGTTAGACCAGCTATTTGCTGGTCTAACGGTGCGTAGCCCATGTTAAGTATGGCCGTCGTTCCCGCGTCAAATTTATTTATTTTTTTACGTAACTCGTTCGGGAATAGGAATGTCCGTAAACGACGCTACTCAAACAACGAATGACGTAACGACGTGATTTCGCGCGATGCACGGCGGGAAATTTCTGAACGGAGCATGCGCAGTTCGATCGCCGCGGGAACGCGCCTATTTTAAATGCTTCACGCCCCCTACTCGCGTAGATGGCTTGCGCCGGGAGAAATACACTACGCCGCCGTAGTTTACTGGACAAAATCTACCGGGATTCCACGTAGAGCCAGGTAAAATACGGCGGCGTAGTGTATTTCTGATACTCTACGCAAATCTAATTGTATGTGAATCTGGGCCAAAGTGTTTGCATCATTCTGCATAGCGATCTTGATGCTGGCAGAATTACCAGTGTGACATGGTCCTTTACAGTGGATGTAAACACAATTCATAAAATTTGAGCTGGGCACAATTTTTTGTTACCGTACTTGCCGGTGTATAAGGCGACCAGGCGTATAGGACGACCCCCTAATTTTACATTTTTTTACAATATTTTGCCTGTACTCACCGTATAAGACGACCCCCCTTCCGAGGTTTCCGACGCTTCATATTTCTTCCTTTTGGAGCCATATTCTTCTTCGTTCTTGCTGGAGCTAGAGCCAATCACGGCGAGGGATGTATTCTATTAATGAATACAAAGCCTGGTTGGATTGGCAGAGGCTGTAACATCATCAGTCCACACCTCTCTGACTCTCAAAGCCAATCTGAGCAGGCTACTGTATGTAGCCTGCTCGGATTGGCAGAGGTTGTTACTCCAATCCGAGTATGCTCTGTATTCATTTGAATACATCGCTTACCGGGATTGGCTAAGTGGTATATACTGTATGTAGCCGAAGCTACATACAGTATTACTGCACATCCAGCAGGCATCCGAGCAGCTGACCCAGTGTATAAGACGACCCCTGCTTTTTGGACAGTTTTTTTAAGTGTAAAAGATAGTCTTATAAGTCAGCAAATACAGTAGCTCTCTTCAAAGAGCTAAGTCCCGTAGCTTTCTCCTGACCCGTTCCTCTGTTATCAGCCTGATAACTCCTGCCAAATTCTCTGACACATCAGATAAGAGCAGCCTGAAATTTCTGTCCGGGGAGGTTGCTAGTATAGATTAGCAGGGAGCTGGCTCTGTTACAAAACACCTCTAAGAGTCCCTGCCTATGAGGAGAGGGGGTGTGTCCCGTTCCTCCATTCAGCTATTTTAGCTATCTTGGCTGTATGCTCAGACATCGCACTCTGTGTTAAACAGGAAGAGGAAATTTCCTAACATGATCTGAACTTTCTAAAACCGTATATAAATGTGAAGACAGCAGATATACATATAAAACCTATGTAGGGAGATTTGGTTCATCTCTGTGTATCATCTGAGGCTGTTCACTTCACTGGATGTATGGAGGGTTTACATCCACTTTAACTAATGGAATTAATTGAACCCCCACCCCAGGTTGCTGTAAAAGCTTAAAACATTACACTGTTGCTATAGCAACAAGTCATGTTTAGGGTGATCTGCCAGCCTATATAACAAAGTATCATAATTAGAACAAAGTTCAAAATGATAAACAGCGCTAAACAATGTTGGATAAATGTCCAGCAACATCAAGCTAAGATGGCGTAGAAAAGATAGAGAGGTGATGTGAACATCTCAAGGAGTTTTCAAAATCTTTCCACCTTGTCCCAGAAGACCACCACGCGTGAGGCACACTCCCCTTTGGGGGTTAAACTCACCAGAGGGCCAGTGATATCAGGCCTTACACAGGTATCTTTCCACCATACCATCCATCAGCTAAGCAGGGAGGAACGCTCCATATAGAAACAAATGAAACTCCAAATAGTGTAATTCGGTTTTAATTTATTAAAAAGCAATAACCCTTCACCACACATAAGATCCCCGCTCACAGTGTACGTACCATGAATCAGTAGTAATGAGCAAATAATGACGAGTATCGGAAGGTCTCAGGAATCCCAGAAGCAAACATGTAATGTCTTTAAAACAGAACAGAGCAAATGGTCCTTCCTGGTCAAAAACCACCGATGGAGCGCAGATCACGTCACTTCCGGTAACGCCGCGTTAGCCCCGCCCTGACCGGTTTCGTCTACCAATGGACTTCAACTTCAACGCCCTCAGTTGAAGTCCATTGGTAGACGAAACCGGTCAGGGCGGGGCTAACGCGGCGTTACCGGAAGTGACGTGATCTGCGCTCCATCGGTGGTTTTTGACCAGGAAGGACCATTTGCTCTGTTCTGTTTTAAAGACATTACATGTTTGCTTCTGGGATTCCTGAGACCTTCCGATACTCGTCATTATTTGCTCATTACTACTGATTCATGGTACGTACACTGTGAGCGGGGATCTTATGTGTGGTGAAGGGTTATTGCTTTTTAATAAATTAAAACCGAATTACACTATTTGGAGTTTCATTTGTTTCTATATGGAGCGTTCCTCCCTGCTTAGCTGATGGATGGTATGGTGGAAAGATACCTGTGTAAGGCCTGATATCACTGGCCCTCTGGTGAGTTTAACCCCCAAAGGGGAGTGTGCCTCACGCGTGGTGGTCTTCTGGGACAAGGTGGAAAGATTTTGAAAACTCCTTGAGATGTTCACATCACCTCTCTATCTTTTCTACGCCATCTTAGCTTGATGTTGCTGGACATTTATCCAACATTGTTTAGCGCTGTTTATCATTTTGAACTTTGTTCTAATTATGATACTTTGTTATATATGCTTTCAATCAGCCTTGTGCTGATGTTTTTTAGACAGCTGCTTTGATTTACCTTTTCTGTTTTTTGGATATTAGGTTGATTTAATATTTTATATATTATTAATTATTTTACTTTTTCTACCATTATTTAACTATCAGCATCTGTGGCGCTGAGATGTGCCTCTAGGCCTTTGTGAAGCACACTTTGTTCCTGATCTGCCAGCCTGCTCCTTTTTGTTTTTTGCTCACTTTCATCCACACTTCCTCAAGGACGCTGGTGCTTCTCTCCACCTTTCCTGGCTTCCCGGCCTCTGAATGACGTCACGTCTGAGGCCGGGACTAAAAGTCCTCTGTTGGGGCGGAGATCCCGCCGCCTGACAGAATTGTATTTTATGCCTTGTAAGCTGGTGCAGGAGTGCGCTCGACACGGCGCTGAAGATTTGCAAGTGTACTGTGTGTTCAGGATGGGCAGCAGCAGCAACGGTGATCTGTGTACCAATTTTGCATCTCCAACGGCAATGCTAGCATCATGGAATATGCACCCCACCTGCGCCCCCTCCTCCCCAGTAAATTGTTGCTCCCGGGCTTCTGTCCCTCCTCCCCCCCCCCCCCTCCCATGACCCGGCCCTGTATCCATGTACAGAAAATGTTGTAATCCGATCCTAATGGACAAATTAGGCAGCAGGTAGGGCCCACGGATGCTGCAAATATAAGCGTATTTTATGCTGTTCGCCCATACACGTGCAAATATGTCCATGTGCATCAACTTTAACCTCCCCTTTGAATAGAGTGTTTCTAGAGATACATTTCAACTAATGGCGCAATTTCAGGTTAAATGGGAATCATTGATGTGAGAAATCTCTTGCAACACCGGCTTCACTATAGCGTTTCAATTACTGTTATGTACACAACGGTATGGCGGATGTTGGGTATACCGTGCATCCGGAAAGTATTCACAGCGCTTCACTTTTTCCACAAATGGATTCAATTAATTGTTTTCTTCTACAAACAATACCCCATAATGACAGTGTGAAAGAAGTATGTTTGAAATCTTTCCAAATTTATAAAAAAATTTTTTTTACAACAGTTATAGTCTCAAATATGATGCTACAAGCTCGGCACACCTATTTTTGGGCAGTGTTTCTCATTCTTCTTTGCAAGACCTCTCAGGCTCCCTCAGGTTGAATAGGAAGTGTCGGTGCACAGCCGTTTTCTGATCGCTCTAGAGATGTTTAATTGGGTTCAAGTCTGGGCCACTCAAGGACATTCACAGAGTTGTGCTGTAGCCACTCCTTTGTTATCTTGGCTGTGTGCTTAGGGTCGTTGTCCTGTTGGAAGATGAGCCTTCGCCCCAGTCTGAGGTCCAAAGCTCTCTGGAGCAGGTTTTTCAAGGATGTCTCTATACATTGCTTCATTCATCTTTCCCTCGATCCTGACTAGTCTCCCACTTCGTGCTGAAAAACATCTCCACAGCATGATGCTTTGCTGTAGGGATGGTATTAGCCAGGTGATGAGCGGTGCCTGGTTTCCTCCAGACATGACGCTTGCCATCCAGGCCAAAGAGTTCCATCTTTGTTTCATCAGACCAGAGAATTTTGTTTCTCATGGTCTGAGAGTCCTTCAGTTGCCTTCAGGTGGGCTGCCAGGTGCCCTTTACTGAGAAGTGGTTTTCATCTGGCCACTCTACCATACAGGCCTGATTGGTGGAGTGCTGCAGTGATGGTTGTTCTGGAAGGTTCTCCTCTCTCGAATAATGGAGGCCACTGTGCTCATTGCGATCTTCAATGGTGTAGAAAGTTTTCTGTACCCTTCCACAGATCTCAATACAATCCTGTCTTGGAGGTCTACAGACAATTCCTTTGGACTTCATTGCTTGGTTTGTGCTCTGACATGCACTGGTAACTGTGGCACCTTATATAGACAGGTGTGTGCCTTTCCAAATCATGTCCAATCAACTGAATTTACCACAGGTGGACTCCAATCAAGCTGTAGAAACATCTCAAGGATGATCACTGGTAACAGGATGCACCTAAGCTCAATTGTGAGTGTCATGGCAAAGGCTGTGAATACTTAAAGCGGGGGTTCCGCGGGAATACGTTTTTTTTTTCCAGATGATTCCCCCACTGTTACCTTTGCTAATCCGGTACTCACCTGTCCTAGTATTGCAGCCGCCAGGATAGTCAATCTGCCGCAAAAGATATTTTATAAAAATTTGCGATGGACGTTTCCATCTTGCTTGTGGGCAATGTGAAGCCCACAAGCAAATACTTCCGGGATACGGTGAATGCTGATGTCCCAGCAATTCACTGCTCTATCCCGCGCATGTGCAGTGTTGACGGCGAGCGACGCCGTCAACACTGCACAGTTACCGAGTCACGTGACCCGCGAGAACGCGGGCTTACAGTACAGAGCGTCTCCTGGGAGTTTTGACACATCACTCCCAGGAGACATCGCGCACGGCCGGGGAAAACTAAATACACGCCCACTCCTGCGGGGAAAGGATCCCGGAAACAACACTAAATGCTGGCTTAGCAAGGTAAACAATCAGATCGAAAAAAAAAAAAAAACGATGGATTATGCATACACGATGGTTAGTGGTGTGATTCAGACTTGACATTTATGGTGAACCTCCACTTTATGTACATGTGTTTTTTTTTTATTTCTCGGTTTTTATTTTTAATAAATTTGCAAAGATTTTAAGCAAACTTCAAGGAACACTAAAGGTTCGTTTTTTTATTAGATCAATTGATTGCTGTAAGCTAGAGCATTTAAATATCACTTACCTCGTTTTTCCTTTTGACCTCCAAAATACAGTAATCCAGGTTTGAAAATGCTATTTCCTGTCTCTCCTCTTCTTGCTTTCCACCAGCATCTGAGCAGTTTTGCATGGTGGAAAGCAGAATGTGCTCACCCCCTCCCTATGGCTACAGCCCTGCGTGAAGATGCTCTATTATCCCTCACAGGCATAGAGGCTAAGCCTAATGGGAACTGTAGTTCTCATAAGGCCGTGAGGTAGCAAGAATGAATGCGCACAGCAAACCAGGAAGTCAGTGAGAATAATGATTCAGGAGTGACGGAGGTGATTAAAACAGCTCGATTTCAACTGGTATCAAACTAGTTATAATGCAAAACATTACTTTTTACTTTATCAGCTACTGTCAGACTTTCATTTAAGAGGAAAATATTTTTGTCTTTACAACCCCTTTCACGTTGTCATTATGGGGTATTGTTTGTAGAATTTTGAGATTAATTTAATTAATTTTGGAATAACACTATGACATAAAATGTGGAAAAAGTGAAGCGCTGTGAATACTTCGCGGATGCACTGTATGATTTTCTTACACTTTCTTTTATAGCCTTTACATTTTGATTTTACTGGAACTTGCTCCACTACAATGGTTTTGCCTCATCTGCTGAGTGAATAAACATTTTTTATTGTTATTGGTCTGTAAATTTTTAACTATAACTTTTGTAAACAAAAATTACAATGAAATGGCCAAAAAAAAAAAATATCTTATTTATGTGATAACTTTTTGTGAACTAAGCCTGTAATCGCTTCAGGTTTTCATGCATGTTCTATTTATCTTCAGGGTCTGACGCCATCATTCGCCAGCACAAATCGGCTTGTTTACGCATCACGGCGTTGCTCGCTTGCAAGGATCTCTTGTGGATCGGGACCAGCGCTGGAGTGGTTCTGATCCTCTCCATCGCTTCTGGCTCCACCTCCCTGAAGGGTCCGCTCTGTCCGGTGGGTCTATCGCAGGGTCACACTGGACACGTCAGGTTCCTTACCTCTGTGGAACTGCCCGATGGTTTTGATGTTTACTTCCCCGTACCAGGAGAGCAGGGTGAGTTCTTCCATTGACTGTTCAGTGCCCTCTGCTGTCATGCCAGATTGCTGGGTGCAGAGAGTGACAGTACAGCACAAGTCGAGTATATCAAAGTATAATTAAAGCCAAAATGTATTTATTTTTTTCATTTTAGATGGATGTGAATGTTTAAAACCCCTGACATGTTTTTTTTCTTGCAATTGTGTCCCATTGGGGGATGTCGCTTAACCTGTATGCAGAGCCTCAGATGACCAGGGTGGCCTCTTGCACAATTCGCATCTGAGCACCCCTGGATGTTGAGACAGGGACTTTAGAGGCAAAGGAAGACCACAAGTACCAAGGTGTAGATACTGTGAGAAGGAACTTGAAAGCACTGGTATCTGATGAGCAAGTTCAGTGGATGATGGAGTCAGGTCACACACCTAGTTAAGTGTCAGCCGAGAGGAAGGACACCAGGACGTAAGCAGTATCAGATTTAGGAGCAAGCAGATGGGCAGAGTCACTAGGCAGAAGCATGGTCGATTTGCTCAGGCCGGGTCAGTAGTGGAGGCAGATGACAAACATGTAAAAAGAAAGGGGTAGGGGAAGATTTGCGCTTGGTGGAAAAAATTATAAAGAGCAATTAAGAAAAAAGGTCCATGAAGGACATCCTGCTGCTAAACACTACAACCAAGATACAAAGTGTCAATAGAAATGTGCAAAAACAGTGTAGCGCTGGATGAATATTAAAGAGGAGTTCCACCCAAATTTGGAACTTCCTCTTATCCCACTCCTTACCCCCATACATGCCACATTTGGCATGTAATTTTTTTTGGGGGGGAGTGGGGGCTTCAGTAGGAGTGGGACTTCCTGTCCCACTTCCTGCTTCCGCCGAGGGGCTGGTTAGGCGATTAAGCCTTAATCGCCTACACCAGCCCCTCCCTGTAGGCGATCACATGGGACACTGACAGGTCCCATGCGATCGCCTCTCCAATCAGAGGCGAGCCGCGCCGCGCGCGCATGCGCAGTGCGGCTCGCGCATGCGCAGTGGGTGCCCGGCCGTGAAGCCGAAGGCTGTCACGGCTGGGTGCCCACAGTCAGGATGGAGACGCCGGCCGGGGAGGGGGGGAGAGGAGCGGAGCCCCGGTCGGCGCGTCGCTGGAACGCAGGAGCAGGTAAGTGAGTGTTTATTAAAAGCCAGCAGCTACACTTTTTGTAGCTGCTGACTTTTAATAAACACATTTTTGGGCTGGAACACCCCTTTAAGGATATGGTATAAAGACTCTGTCACATATAATAGTATAGAGTAAACAAATTAAGCATAAATATAAACCAGTGAATGGTCAATGTGAAAAACAACATATGTAGTATATGCGTCCATACATAGGATTGGGTATTCAACCCCTCTCGTTAGGTTTAAGCAAGGTTCAAATGAAGAGTAGAAATTGTCCAGTAGAGAAAATCCAAAGGGTGAGAAAGATATTCAAATCAAAAGTGACCCAACACCAGCAGGATTCAAGGCTTACCAAGAAGCCTGTGACTGTCCCTCTCAGGAGAGTCAAACAGGCTTAGTAGAAATACAGCTGATGGATCCGTTGAAGGGATGCAGCGTCACCCGTAGGGCAGGTGGCTGGAATCGTCAGTTCCAGGAGGTAGATCGATATCTTTGAATGGATGCCGCGTGTGTGTGTGTAGATAAAGCAGACGCACAATTTCAGGCCCACAGCAGGACCATAAGTCTACAAATGTTCTTAAATGTGACAAACATGAGCAGGTAAGGGTAATCCTAGAGCAAGATCAGAGAGGAAGCCGGGTCAGTAACAGGATCAGTGTTGAGCATCAAGCCTGGGATCATCGGAACAAGGCTAAAGACCATATAGGAAAGACTAGTAGCAGAGTTCAGGTTTAAATAGGCCACTTGGTGGCAGTGGAAATGCGTGCCCATGTGGGCAATGATGGATGTGCCCCCAAGCCTGTTACATATAGATTGCAAAGCTCCTTACCTTCTTCTGTACTGTACATTAGAGATGTGCATGACAGGAATGTTTGGTTGCAGATTCATTCTTTAAATTATTAATTTACTTTTGTCCTATCAGTTATGTCAGAATGATTTGCTTTCAGAATTCTTATTTGTATATTCAGAATCGTTTCGTATATTCATTATCTTTAAATGCGAATTTTAGAATGTGGCTATTGTATTGCATTGTATTGTATTGTATTTTGTTCTTTTATTTTCTATTTTTTATGCCTTTATTTTCTTCTCTATTCTGTTTTATTATATTCCTTTATTTTCTGTTTTCTGTTCTTTTCTGTTTTATCCTATTCCTTTATTTTTATTTTCTAGTCTGTTTTATTCTATTCCTTTATTTTCTATTCCATTCTGTTTTTTTATTCTACTGTTTTTTGTTTCATTTTATTATATATTTTTTTTCTTCAATTTTCTTTTATTGTTTTCAAACATATAAAGTAACATACAAGGGAAAGGCCATTCCTCTGGCCTTGAAGTCGTAACATAATTTATAAAGAAAAAGTGAAATTTACGTAAATACCCAAATAGTTCATAATAACATCATCATTAGGACAAAGAAAAAATATATATGTTAATAACACAACATGTCACTACTATCTTCTAACAAACTAATCCTGCCTCCAGTCCTCTAGTGAACCTTTTAGATCAATGGATGCCAACCTTTACTCCCTCAAGCCAATGACCCCCCCTCCTCCAGGGAATCCGATGTCCCCTAGGGGATGGGGTAATTGGACCGTTCCCTGCTATGTCACTCACAGCATTGCCATTCCTAACCAGACCCACTCTACAAAACACAACAAAACTCAAAAATGAATAAAAAATGAAACATTGAAAAGAACCCCCCCCCCCCCCCCCTCCTCGATCCGTCCTCTGCCTCTCCTCGCTGTCCAGACTGCCAGGTCCCACCATTGTTGCGTATCTAACAAAGCCTTCCCTTGAGTATCTAAACACATGCTACTCGGCCAATGTATCCAGATACAGCTTCCGCTTCTGCCTTGAGGTCCACACCAGGTCCTCCATTCTATTCATGTCTTCCACTCGGTTAAGCCACATCTTTACCATTGGTGACTGTGTCATCCCTGGGATGCAGGTGCGGGCTGCATTTAAAAGATGGCACACCACAGATTTCCTATAGCATTTTATCGATAACTCCGTATCCTGTAATAAATAGAAGGGCCACTCATGTGGTAATTTTTCTTTACTGAATTTTATTCTATATTTTTTTCTATTCCATTCTGTTTTTAATATATTCTATTAATTTATGTTCTTTTCTGATTTATTCTATATATCTTTTTCTATTCTGTTCTATTCTATTCCTTTATTTGCTTTTCTATTTTATTGTGTTTTATTCTATTCTTTTATTTTCTGTTCTGTTTTCTTATTTTCTATTCTATAATACAGTCTAATTTGGAATCATTATCTTATTTGACTTTTATACTGTATTTATTATGTACTTACTG
The DNA here is from genome assembly GCA_029574335.1 of Rana kukunoris. Lineage (NCBI taxonomy): Eukaryota > Metazoa > Chordata > Amphibia > Anura > Ranidae > Rana > Rana kukunoris. The sequence goes on along the minus strand of CM056050.1, from coordinate 34,854,227 downwards.
TATTTATTACAATAATTTTTTTTTTTAATTCACATTCAAATTCATTTAGAATTTGGATGAGATGGTTTAGTTATGATTTATTTTGGATTTATTGAAACTCATTACTATTGTGATTTGGAAATTCGGATACATACATCCAAATTTCCAAATGATGAAAAAATGTGTCTAACTTTTAGATTCATAACTAAACTATTCACACATGTCTAATGTCTATAATGACAGGGGGAGTGTCCTGGACCAAGCTGTATTGCCTCACCTGGCTTGGGAGTAGTGCCTGGATATAAAGAATGTCTGAAATAAAATTCCAAGTTCTTCTCTTTTTTTTTTTTTAGTCATTTAGGAATAGAAATTACAACATTGTATACAATTTATACAATAAATAACATTTTAAAGTACATAGAAATAAAATAACATTCAAAACTAAAAAGGAAAAGGGGGTGGGGGTAGGAGGAAAATACCAGAATGATGATTCTTCGGCAGGTAAAACAGTTCCTATACATGCGAGTCAGGCCTCGTACACACAAGCAGACAGATTTGTTCAAATCTGTCGGGTTGCCAAATCCGTCGGCTCGGCCGTACACACGATCGAATCTGTCTGCTGAAACGGTCCAGCGGACCGTTTCCAGCGGACAGATTTGATCGTGTGTACGAGGCCTAAGTGTGTTTTAATTTTATTTTTATTTATTTTTTTATAAACATTTTATTCATTTTAGGAATACAAATTACAACATTGTATACAATTTATGCAATAAATAACATTTTATAGTACATGAAAAAAAAATTAAGGACATACCAGAATGAGGATTCCAAGTTCTTTGGCAGGTAATACAGTTCATATAAATGCGAGTGAAGAGGAACAGGTAATATAACCACCCAGGTGTACTCTTGGATCATTGTCAGTAACCTGTCAGATCGGAGAGTCACCCATTGAAAACGCACGTAAACAGTTGCTAAGTGTTTCAACAGTTGTCTGTTTTTTTTTTTAGCACAAATGCAGGGTTTATATAAAATTTTAAAGAAAGGGTGGGGGGCTTATGAGGGAGATACTATAATACGTACGTATGTTATCAGGAAGACACAAGACATCTTTAGCAAAACACCTGTTTCCACCCTGATAATGCATGTTCCTGTTTCAATCTCAAAGACGCACCTAACAGTTAGAACAGGAAATATATTCTGAGACTTCGGCCTAACCACAAGATGAGGTCTATGTAAGTGAGAAACAGATAAGAAATAGCCTTATTCTAACATTACGAATATATCTGAAGATAAAATAGCTTATAGTTTGACAAATTTGCTTGGAATCTAGGAGCCAGCTAAAAAAGTTAGGAGCCAAAAACGCACCACGTTCCGCCAAGTTCGCGCGCAGAAGCGAACGCAAAGGTGAGTATCGCCCACATATGTAAACGGTATTCAAATCACACATGTGAGGTATCGCCACAATTGGTAGAGGCAATTGAGGCCGGGGCTTTGCGGCCTTCTGCAGGCCTAAGATTTCCTGGGTGCCTGGTCACAATTTCTTGTTGCAATTGCGACCGAACGGCCGGATTTTGTCGAGCCCCGGTTTATACATATTACAACAGCGAGTAAGTGTTTAATTTTAAATTTTCTTCTATTTCTCAGCTGGTAATGAGCAAGCGTGTGACGCAGAGAAGAGGGACTCCTCCAGGCACCGCACTAAATCCAAACTCTTGGTCATCAGTGGAGGCGACGGCTATGAGGACTTCCGACTCACCAACAGCAGTGAGACTGTGGGCAGAGACGACAGCACCAACCACCTGCTACTCTGGAGGGTCTGAAGGCCGCACAAGGCCAATGTTACGCACCGGACCCTCATCTGTTTTGCTGCTTCCCATCACACCTTCAGCTCATCCGCCGGCTTGTCCCGAGCATCTAACCCGCACACCTCCATTCACTACCTTCAATGCCGCCAGGTTCTGAAATCACCACCGGGGAGGGTCATTCGGAGGAGCTGCTTGACCAGGAAGGGATGGATGTACTGTGTACAGGAGCAGGGTCATTTATTACATTGCCAAAGTATGGAAATCACAGTACAATAAACGTGCCTCCAACTATGAACAAGAGATCTTTATCTATCCGGGAATTACAATCAGCCACTCGGCTTCTGCATCTTCAAAGGTATTAACCACTGGCGAGCGAGCAGTGACTCAGAATTCGCCTACGACTGCTGTCCGTCACGGCTTTTCCATACGCATTTCATAAGAGCGTCAAAAAGCAACCGAGACCCTCGGGGACTCGATCAGCCAATAAACTTCCGTGTTCGCAGGGTCCGGCTGCCCACATCAGTTCTGTGGCTTAAAAAAAAAAAAAAAAAGACAGACTTTTAAGTGTTGCCTGGTCCGCCGGCCATTATTTTTTTAAAGATGTTCTTATTTATTGTCAAGTGAAAACTTGTGTTTTGAAGTTTTAATTTTTTTTTTTTAGTGTGTGTGTGTGTGTGTGTGCGCGCGTGTGAGGAAACTGAATCCTGCGGATCATTGATCTCTATCATGGGGGTGGTAGAGACAAAGTATATGACCTTTTTAGTATTTTTTTTTTATGGAATTCCATTTATGTCCTAATTAAAGTGGTTCCTCACCATAAGAGGCCTTTTAAAGAAGCACTTCACTGACACTCTAAAAAACACTTTTTAATTCTATGGACACGGCTGTGAGAGCGCAGAAGAAAGCCTCTGTTCCCTGGATGCTGAGATAGGTGTTTGCTGAAAGTTCTGCTATCTTATGATCAGCCCAGATGCAGGGAAACCTGAATTTCAGTATTCTTCCAGATGTGGATATCCACAGAGGTGAAGGATTTCCGACAGTAAAAGGATGGTGCAGGGGATGCTTTAGATTTTAGCTCCAGCTCTGTGCAGGCCCCTTGAAAAAGCAGTAAACCAAACACGCCAATAGGAAGAAAGGTGTACGGGGCAATTCTGTGCACTTTACATTCTTACCGCTTTTAGGAAATCATATGTGCTGCAAAAATATATCAACTTACAGAATCGCTTGTGTAGCAGATATTACTATTATGCATTTAAGGAGGACCTCTTCTTAAATGGCTATGAATAAAGTCTTGTTGTGGATAAGCATAGAGTAGTGGAAGCTCTAAAGTCCTTTTCTTAAAGTGACTGGCCTCAGGTGATAACCAGAGATGAAACAAATCCTACATAAGTTTTACCTGTTTATCTACAGGGCTTCTCTTCTCTACAGTCATTCAAAGTGCTGAATTTTAAAGCTGTCAGAAAAAAAGGGGTGGAGAGCTGAAATTACAATCTGCAGAGCTCAGTGAGGAGAGCTGATTGGAGGGAATAGACACACCCCCTTCACACAGGCTGTCAATCAGCTGGAGGTACCTCCCCTGTTACCATTTTCCTCTTGGTGTCAGGAAAACTTGTTGAAGCGATTCATGCTGATAGAGGAAGGAAGCAGCAGACAGAAATGACACTGAGTGCTCTGGAGTGAGACAAGTACACTCTATACAGCGATGTGCTTTGTTTATATGTCATGTCTGAGGTTTACAACTACTTTAAGCCCAAGCGCCCCTAATGTAATCCCAAGCAAGTCACATGTCTGCTGAAAGGAAGAATCCTATTTTTTAGTAGGGGTCATCTACTTTTGGTCAAGGGGGGGGCACCTGAAGCAGTATTTTCTCCAGAAAATTATTTTGGCGCTTCTGTTACTCCTTTATCTATTCCAGCAGGACAGTCAACTTGCTATACAATCGGTTCCCTTTAAAGCAGTGGTAAATTCTTTAAAAAAAGAGAAGGCGGCAAGCAATTGCCAGGCAAAGGCATAATGTGCTAGTATGCACCGCAAACTAGCACATTATGAAGGACTTGCCTTAAACTGAAGCCCTCCAGCGGCACACTGTCACCGCTGTTGAGGATTCAATCTTTACCCTGTCTTCCTTCCGGGTTTGCCAGCTTGCGGCTGCATGATTAGCCGAGCAGCGATGGTGACACTCCTGCGTGAGTCTCAGCCAGGACACACACCTCTGAAAGAACGGCACAGGTATGCCATTCCTTTGGAGCGCATGCGCCGGTGACGTCACCAGCTGCTGTTGGCTGGAATATCTCCTAAGCGGTGCACGTTTAGGAGATATTTATTTTATCTACAGGTCAGCTTTATTATAAGCACACCTATAGGTAAAAATACAAACAGAGAGTTTACTACCACTTTAATAACATGTTTACCCTCCAGTACCCAAGAGCTGACACAAGGTGGCACTGTTGTCCATGGTAAAAAAAGTTCTAGTTGAGCTGCTCTTCTTTTTAAAGTAGAACTATAGGCAAAATGTTTTCTTTTATTTTGGCTAAAGTAAGGGAAGTTTGTAACCTGTGTAAGAGGGGGAAAAACATCTGTGTCCCATTGGGGAGAGTTTTCATCTCTTCCTGTCCCACAGTCAAAACGAGAGCAAATTTCTACAAATTAAGCAAATTCTTTGGGGAACCCCAGGTCACCAGAACTATCATCCCCATTGGAAGATTTTTTTTTTTCTGGGGACAACACAATTTGTGATTTATTTTTTTATTTTTCTACTTTCGATTTAGATAATAATGGAAAACAGGGCAAATGGAGAGGGTGAATCTCCCTAACGGGGGTACAGACCGCAATAAAAACCTGACGGGGGTCTAACCCCTCTGCACGCTATCCAAAGCTTGCCTTTTTTGTTATACTTTAATCTCCGGTGTTTACGCAGTATGACCCTATTATACATTGGGAAACCTACAACCTGTCTGCACTGTTCTATGGCTTGAAGCTTTAGTGACAAATATAACGTGTTGACTACTACAAGCTTCAGTCCGTCTCTCCAGTTTTCTTCTGTGCTTCTCAGTCAAAAATATTTATTCTCCGGGAACAAAGATTTATTTATTTTTTCTATTGCCCCGGAAAACAAAGTCATCTGTGCTTTCTCAATACAAAAACTATTATAGTGATAGAGAAAAAAAATATGGTAGACCTCAATCTAACTCCAGCCAAAAGTTTTTATAATTTCAAGTGTGGAAGGGTTTGATCCTCTGCCAGACTTTTATTGCAGCGCCCCCGACAGGGAGGTTTCTCCCTCTGAGACACCAAATTTCACCAGGACAGGAAACCAGGGCAGATGCTGTTGTCATAAGACATTAATGTGCGTAATGGGCTGTCACATTGAGCCATACCTTAGCAAAGCTGGAATCCTATTGGTTTCCGTTTAGTCTCACATCCTGCATTGCAAGCCTAAAGCCTCATAGACGCGATCGGACTTCAAACAAACTTTTCCGTGGATTTTTGGGCACACCTATAGCATACGCACGCCCAGACTTTTCTGCAAACTTTCCTACAACTTTCCCAACATCACGTGGTTTTTCTGCTCTTTACCGCAACACTTTGGTAAATTTCTGCTATTGTTGTTGATTTTAACATTGGTTCTGGGCATGCGTAATTGTACTTCGGACAAAGTCCGATGGATTTCTGTACACACGGTCAGACTTTGCACCATCTGACTTTTGCTGCCGAAAAGTTTGTCCGTTTGCAGAGCGAACTTTTGTCCGATGAAAAGCGAAAAAGTTTGTCCGATGGATCATACACACGGTCGTATTTTTTGGAAAACGTGCTCATTTTGAAGGTTGTTAGCAAAAAGTCTGATCGTGTGTATGGGCCTTTAAGCCTCATACACAGGATCGTATTTTCTGCAGACAAAGCGTAGGACTTTTATTCGAATGGCGTTGGCCATGAACTTGTATTGCATACAAACGGCAAAGAGTTGTTGGCCAACCAACACAAAACTACGTGTTTTTTCAGATCTTTAGCGCCACCCTTTGGTCAACTTCTGCTAATGTTGTGTTATGATGGGCATTGCTTCTGAGCATGCATGTTTGTACTTTTTTTTTTTTTCTATGGACTTTTAAAGCATGCTATCCCACATTTGTTATCGGAAAATCTGACAACAGTTGTCCAATTAAGCAGGATTATCCGACAACATCCTGCCATCACACAATTCCCGTCGGAAAATCCGATCGGGTGTACGTGGCTTTAGGCTGGCCACACACGGAGACTATTTATTTCCTGTAACCACAGGTTGCAGAAAATAAATTTACTTGATTTCCCCACATCAACACGGGGTGTGCGGAGGACACCTGCCAGGTCTCCGTATTCTCCTGGGGGGGTAGGGGGGGGGGGGAAAGACAGTGAGTATGGCTAGCGGCCACTAGCAATAAAAACCTTCATGCCTGTTGTACCCAAGTTGATCAATCAACTTGGTAAATTCAGCCTGCAAACACGTGGTTCGAATCACGGCCGGTTCAAACATTCAGCCTGCCCACACACGGTTCGGATTTCAGCCAGTTCAAACATTCAGCCTGCCCACACACGGTTCGGATCTCGGCCGGTTCAAACATTCAGCCTGCCCACACACGGTTCGAATCACGGCCGGTTAAAACATATAGCCTGCCCACACACGGTTCGAATCACAGCCGGTGCAAACATTCAGCCTGCCCACACACGGTTCGGATCTCGGCTGGTTTAAACCTTCAGCCTGCCCACACACGGTTCGAATCACAGCCGGTTCAAACATTCAGCCTGCCCACACACGGTTCGAATCACGGCTAGTTCAAACATTCAGCCTCCTCACACACGATTCGAATCATGGCTGGTTCAAACATTCAGCCTGCCCACACACGGTTCGAATCACGGCTGGTTCAAATATTCAGCCTGCTCACATACAGTTCGGATCTCGGCCGGTTCAAACATTCAGCCTGCCCACACACGGTTCGGATCTCGGCCGGTTCAAACATTCAGCCTGCCCACACACGGTTCGGATCTCGGCCGGTTCAAACATTCAGCCTTCCCACACACGGTTCGAATCACGGCTAGTTCAATCATTCAACCTGCTCACACACGGTTCGAATCACGGCTGGTTCAAACATTCAGCCTGCCCACACACAGTTAGAATCACGGCTGGTTCAAACATTCAGCCTGCCCACACACGGTTCGAATCACAGCCGGTTCAAACATTCAGCCTGCAGACTCCGTTCAAATCTTGACTTGTTCCTGCTGAACCGGCCGAGATTTGAATCGTAAATGGCCTTCCCATCTTGATTCTGTATAACAATGGCAGTGTACGTTTACGTTGTATATGTTGTTGAAGTTATGTATGAGAAAGAATCTGAAAGTGATTTGATACTTGACTGTAATTCTAGACACCTTGGGGCTCCATTATATATTGTTTTTAATCATTTCCACCTTGGCGCTCTGTTGTGTTGCGTTAACACGTTATATCGGAGGTTAATGTGCGTTGTGTTAAAGTGTGTGTGAACAGGACACGTTGAGAACGTTGTGAACAATGCCGATTGATGGACATGGTGTGACTAAGTTTTAAAATAAATCTTCACCATCAATCTTTGTCCAGAAACCATCATCTGCCGTGTATAATTTAACAATCACCGTGGGAAATGTACTAAAACTGGTTCACAGAATCTGGTGCAGCTGTGCATAGTAACCAATCAGCTTCTAGCTCAAAGGAGAAGTCCAGTCTGAGCTTGTTTGGCTGGGCTTCTCCTCTGTGTCACCGGAGTGTAATTTGTTTTGCACTCCTGTGACCCGTTTTTAGCAGAGAGTGGTCTGAAGTCCACTCTCTGCTGACCTCACCAATATCAGTCCAGGCGCCGCGTCATCCCGACAATGGGAGTATGGATCCGCCAGGTGCCTGGACTGATAACCGTCTCAGCGAGCCGCTCCTGCCCCTCCACAGCTCAGCTTTCCGGTTCAGGAGCAGAGAGGAGAGCTGCTGATTGACAAGCAGCATCTCTCTGCTCAGAGAACCGAGGCATCGGCGGTGTTCGATCGATCAGTTCTCAGTGTAGAGATGCTGGGGGACAGATGCTGCATCTAATTTCTTCATAGATTTTGGTTAATATGTATTCTGCTACATATTTTTGGTAAAAAAAAGTCCCAATAAGTGTATATTTATTGGTTTGCATCTACAAACTATGCAATATTTATTTTTTACTAGTAATGGCAGCGATTAGCGACTTATAGCGGGACAGTGATATGGCGGCAGGCGTTCGGACACCAACCGACACTTTTGACACTTTTTTTGGGAACCAGTGACACCAATACAGTGATCAGTGCTAATAAAAATGCACTCTCACTATACTAATGACACTGGCTGGAAAGGGGTTAACTGTGTGCCTAGCCAGTGTTTTACTAAACTGTGGGAGGTGCTTTTACTAGGGGAAGACTTGGATCCTAGTCCTGGACCCATGCCTTCCCTCCTGTCAGAACGGCAATCTGTCTTGTTTACATAGGCAGACCACTATTTTTCCTCTCTGCTGGATGATTGGCAATCAAAGCGGACATCAAGTCCACGGTATCCATCGCTGGGCTCCCACTGTGTGTGATCACAGCAGGCACGGCCCTACCCAGAAGTGCCGGATTACGTATATAAATACGATCCGGGCAGAAGTGCCGCCCTGTAGCAGTAAAACTGCTATAGGGCAGACCTTAAGCAGTTAACCACTTCAGCCCCAGAAGATTTTACCCCCTTAATAGGGAAAGGGTTAAACACTAGGGGGCAATCAAGGGGTTAAGTGTGTTCCCTCAGTGTGTTCTAACTGTAGGGGGGATGGGCTGCCACTGACATGACAGAGATCACTGCTCTCGATAACAGGGATCAGTAGATTCCTTTCATGTCACTGGACGGAGCCTCACACAGCTGCGCTGATTTTAAAAAGTGACAGCTAGTACAGGGAACTTCTCCCCTTACTGCTGTGACAGGGAGAGGGGGAGGCGAGAAGCGGCTGCAGCATTGGGAGCATGTGCCACCCTAAAAACGGGTGGAATATGTAACATGTTCCCAAAGGCAAACTTATCTTTAAGCTTGGTTCACATATGTGCGGCCGCAGGTTCGTGCCTAGGATAAGGTGACCAGATTTTTAAAATGAAAACCGGGGACATATTTTTTTTTTACTAGTAATGGTGGCAATCAGCGACTCAATCTCCGTCGCCACTGCTGCACCACCTCACAGCCTGTCAAGTCTCACTCTCCGGGCACTGGCTACTACTGGGTGGGGAGCGGAGGAAGATCACAAAGGAAAGCCAAGGAGATAAACAGGCAGGCGGTTGGCCGGCACTTAAACCAAGGCAGAAGAACATGCGAGAATGGACATGCACCCGAAACGAAAGAAAAATTCCCTCAACTCCAACCAGCACATGATCATCAGAAAGGGGCACAGATAATGGAAAAAATACACCCCCCTAAGCTAGTGGGGGGGGGGGGGGTCATTTTTTTTTTTGCACTGACTGTCTTTGAAATTGCCCCAGCCCTGTTCAAATCCAATCCGGGGACAAAACCGGGGACAGACTTGGTCCGGGGACAGTGTCCTCAATCCAGGAACTGTCCCCTGAAACTGGGGATGTCTGGTCACCCTAGCCTAGGGACCGGTGCGTGTCTGTTCAGGTGCGATTCAGGTCCGATTTTGGCCTAAATTTGCACCTAAATCGAACCCACATACGCACAGGACCCTTTCTGAATGTGGACTGCGGGCCCCCCGGACCTGTGTGAACCAGATCCATTGAGAGTCGGTCACACTCGCCTGTCATGCGAATTGGATGTGGGGAAACTTGCATCCAATTTGCATATATGTGAACCTGGCCTTACTTGAACAAGCTGAAGTTAGAAGTTGGTTGATGTACAGCTGCAACAGATTCTGTGTGCACCAGTTTTTAGTAAATCTCTTCCACTGTGAGGTAGATTTAGTAAAGCCGGAGCACTGTGTGAACGCAGGCATTAGTAATGTGCATTCCTTGTACGAAGTGATTGGTATCTACCAGAGCGGTTGTAGTCATGTTGGGTATACAAGTTTTGTGTTTCAAGTTTTAGAACAGGATGACTGAGAATTAAAAGCAAAAGAGAAGTGTGGAGACCTGACTGTGGATATTGACGTTGTATAGAGAAAATGGGTGCAGCGCGAGTGAAAAGAACGCATGGTATATGTTGTTGTAGATGACTGGAATAACATGGAATTGAGTGCCAAATGCTGAAAACTGGTATCTTTTTCTTTAATATTTCTCAGTTTGTTTCCTCTAAAGCCAAAGTGGGAGCTTGGCTGCTGCTGGGGCCTGTGACAAAATGGCTGCCACCCAGTGCCTGAGGTAAAATTTCCTTATGTACCAATTGTACATGTATGTTTAACCCCAAATCCATATATTTTCACATGGCCGTGTTACTAAAGAGGGATATTTGGGGTTTCTGGATGTTACAAGTAAAAAATAAAAATAAAAATAGAAGAGAATGTTTTATTTTTTTCCCCAAAAATATATTTTTGGTATTGTTTTGTAAATCCTTTCACCATATAAAACTGTTATTTGGTACTGGAGCTCAGTGTCAGCCGGCCTTTGCTGAGAGGGTGTGCTGGGACTTGTGGCTCCTCTGGTGTTTTGAAGTGTGAGGGAGTTCCTGACTGCGATAAGGGAAGTGGGACCACAATAACCAGCATGCCACGAACTCTGAGGATCTGGACGTTCTGGTTAGCAAAAGGCTAACCATATTCTGAAAACCTGCCAAGGTTGGAAATACACACACTGCCATTGCTGACTTGTCTTTGACCGTGCGTGTTCCTGGGGCTGTCACTTTCATCCTGACTCCATTACATTCTGAGGCAATGGCAGGTCATCTTCATACTTGTCCCAGGTCAGTGATTCTTACAGGACAAACGAAATTGGGCAATGGCAGTTCCTTCTTTCCTGACAGTTTCCTTTTGAGAGCTTGTTCATTTTGTTGCACATGCATTTATTTTTTTGACACGTTGGTGTGTGTTGCATGGTGTGAGTCCTAAACGTGTCCCCCATTAAATAAAATGGACACCCCTGACTTTTTTTTCGAAAGCACTTCAAGGCAACACAGGTATTTTCCATGTTGCAGTGCGCTGAGCGACAGGTCAGGCGTTATTATTATTTTTTTTTTTTTATTATTATATTTTTATTTTTTTTTGCTTTTTTACGCTTGGGTCCATGTGTCACACGTACAATCCGTAATGTTGCAATGTGGGTGATTCCCTGCAATACGCACGGTACATAATAAGTGAGCCCTGAACATGGTTTACTCATAGCTATGAGACACCGCAGGTCCCCCTTATATGGCCTTTTTACGGGGGCCTAAAACTAATACCTATACACAATGCAGCACGCAGCAAAGTATCCATGACCATGGGCGCTCCACCCAAATGAGGCAACACTTTTACACACCATGCAATAGGCAGAAGCACCCACAAGCCCCTCTGCATGCGTCGTAATTGGTGATCACCCATCCTCATGCACCCTATACACGTGCCAATTTTTTGAGGCTTTAAAATTAGAAAACCATACATTTTCCGAAGGACCTGCCGCAATCCGTCACTCCCGTTTCCCATTGTTCCCAAACTTCCGTGGCCAAATGTTCTGAACTGGGTTGGACAGAAAGTGACATTGAGGAGGTAAATTTCCACCACAATACTGATGGCTCATCAATGGGAAAACCATTGTGGAAGATCGTTGCAGACCTTTGCGGTCACCATTTTTAAATGCTTCTGAAGTTGGGCCGCCGTTGGTTTCCATTAAAAAATATTTATTATAGCCTAATGTAAGCATGCAGGGTTGTTTCCCGCAGAGTCGTAGGGCTTTCAGGCCTAGTCATGTGACTTCTGTTCCCACACACAGCTTGGTCCGCACCCCGGCACTTAGACCACTACTTTTTTAGAGCCACTACTCGCACATATAAAAGGGCATTTTACCACAAAAAAATGCAATCGCATTTCTCGTGGTCCGTCTCGAACGCCTGAAGGCATCAAGGCGGCCCCAAACTGTCCACTAACTCCCTTTAGTGCTGCAGGACAAAATGGCCGTTCCCCACTGACTCCTGCTAGTGCTGCTATGTATTGCACTGTATCTAGCTCCCTCCAGCACTTAAGGGGTTACAGAAGATATAAAACTATCTTTATTCCTTTTTTTTTTTTTGTGGAAAAGTAAAAAATATGAATTATCCCTAATGTATTGTAAATAGGAAACATACAGTATATTGCCTATTTTCTGTAAATAGTGTTCTCAGCGTCTGATTGTCCAAATAATTTTGATGGCATATTTTTATATAACTTGTCTGAAGTCCCTCCCCCCCACCCTCACATGGAAGTTGTAACCACTCCAGCACCTTCGAGGGATGGTTTGCGTCCTCTCGGTGTACCGCGTGAGTTGCTATGACTGCCATATTACTCCAGTACTTGTCTTTTTATTTTTGTCACTGTGGATTCTTTGTAAATAAAGTTCACTTGTGTTGAATGGTACAAGTTGTGTTTTGAGTTGTTTATTCTCATACATTACAAGAAGTAAAGAGTTTAACATTTTTAATGAAGACAGATACACAGGGGTTACCTTTCTGGGACTGCTGGCAAAGGGGTGGGTACCATTGAAGAAAAGGTAAGTTTAGCTTTAACCACTTACCCACTGGCCACTTATACCCCCTTCCTACTCAAGCCAATTTTCAGCTTTCAGCGCTGTCGCAGTCATGCTACACTACCCAAATGACATTTTTATTTTTTTCACACATATAGCTTTCTTTTGGTGGTATTTAATCTCTTCTGGGTTTATTTTTTTTGCTAAATAAACAAACACCGAAAATAGTGAAAAAAAAAATGTTCATAGTTTGTTTTAACCACTTCCATAGAGGGCACTTTGAAGGACAATTGCGCGGTCATGCTACCCTGTACCCAAACTAAATTTGTATCATTTTGTTCCCACAAACAGAGCTTTCTTTTGCTGGCGTTTGATGACCTCTGGGATTTAAAAAAAAAAAAGACTGAAAATTTTGAAAAACAAATGCTTTTTTTTTGTTTCTGTTACAAAACTTTGTAAATAAGAAAGTTTTCTCCTTCACTGATGGGGCTGCACTGATGGGAACTGATAAGGCGGCACTGCTGGGCACCGATGAGGTGGAATTGATGGCCACTAATATGCAGCACTGATGGTGCACTGATAGGTGGCATGGATGGGCACAGATAGGCGGCACGGATGGGCACAGATAGGCGGCATGGATGGTCACAGATAGGCGGCACAGATGGGCACTGATAGGTGGCACGGATTGGCACTGATAGGTGACACAGATGGGCATGGATGTACTGTATTATATTGTACATTATGGATGCCAATCAGTGCCAAACAACAATGCCTTCCAATCAGTTATGCCGATTGTGGGCACTGATTGACATCCATTTTGGGCACTGATTGGCATCCCTGGTGGTCTAGGGTGGCATCCCTGGTGGTATGGTGGCATCCCTGGTGGTCTAGTGGCATCCCTGGTGGTCTAGTGTGGGCGTGCTGATAATCGATCAGCACAAACCCCCCTGTCAGAGGAGCAGCCGATCGCCTCTCCTCTACTCCCGTCTCGCAGACACGAGTGAGGAAAAGCCCATAACCGGCTCTTCTTGTTTACATCATGATCAGCCGTGATTGGACACGGCTGATCACGTGGTAAATAGTCGCTGTCAGCGACTCTTTACCTAGATCGGTGCTGCGAGGTGTCAGACTGACACCCTGCAACAATGATCGCCGGGGAGCGCGCTCAATATCCTGACGATGTCATGTGACGTCCACTCAGGATATTGAAACCACTCTGCCTCCGTCATTTTGTTATAGGGCGGGCGGCAAGTGGTTACAATTTTGAAAACCGTTAATATTTCTGTTTTACTGATGACACGGCACTGATAGGCTGCACTGATGATAACTAATGTCCTGCACTGATGAAGTGGCACTGGTGGCCACTGATAAAGAGACACTGATGAGGCTGCACTAAAAGGGGGCCCTGATGGGCAGATGGGTACTGGTAGGCGACACTGATGGGCACTGATAGGTGACATCGATGAGGAGACAGTGGTGGGCACAGATTGGCAGCAGAGGTGGGTTCAGATTGGCAGGAGTGGTGGGCACAGATTGGCAGCGGAGGTAGGTACAGATTGGCAGCAGTGGTGGGCACAGATTGGCAACCCTTTTACAGGAGTCGATTATCGGCTCTTTTCTCCTCTCCTCGACACGCTGACAGCATGAGAAGGTTCGGTGAAGAGAGCCGGTAACCGGTTTCTGTTGACATGGACACAGCTGATCATGTGGTAAAGAGCCGCTGATTGGCTCTTTACATCAATCTGTGTTTGGCAGTGTCCAGAGGACATAAAACAAAAAACACATACATTGCATTAAAAAAAATGCGTACAGCGCGTTTACTTTACCCTAAAAAGCCTCTAGCATTCAAAAAACGTATGGACTGCGGAAAGAAGCTGTTTTGTAGCCTGATAGTAAGAGAGGAAATACCCCAAAATTTCCTGCTAGAGGGGAAAACTGTACAGAAGGCATTCACAGGGTGGGAGCTATTCAGGATATTACCAGCTCTCTGAAGGCGCCTCCTTTCCCCCAATTCAATGTTCTGTAAAAATACCCCCTTATGCCTTGATGTACTTCCATAGAACCCGTCTGTCCAGACCGTATGATTACCTGCTGACTTGGCACCAACCACAGGCAGCTTACATTTTCAATAGGACAAAAGTTGAATCCAACACAATTTCACATCAGATAGTACCAGTAAAGTACCATAGTTGCCAACAGTCCCGATTTGCCTGGGACATTCCCGGAAATCAGGTCAATGTCTCAATCTGAAAATGTCCTGGGCAAAATCTCAAAAACCCGCCTTTGTCCCGGACATCAGGACAGAGGCGGGTGGCAGGGGAGTGATGCCAGTTTAGCACCAAGATCGGTATTCACTTGCGGCATCTGTGCCGGTTTGAGCCACAACAAGCCGAAGGCGGAGCTGCTGCCGCTGCCGAGCAAGGGACAAGGCGGACAGCTCATCACAGTCCGCAGATGGTGAGCGGAGGACAGCTCTGGGACTGCGTTGATGGGCTCTGATGACAGCTCTGATTGGCTCTGATGAGACGTCTCTGATCTGCACTGATGACGGCTCTAATGGGCACTGGCTCTGATCGCCACTGATGAGACGGCTCTGATCGCCACTGATGAGACGGCTCTGATTGCCACTGATGAGACGGCTCTGATTGCCACTGATGAGACGGCTCTGATTGCCACTGATGAGACGGCTCTGATTGCCACTGATGAGACGGCTCTGAGTTGTCAATGGTGATGGCTCTGATCGCCACTGATGAGATGGCTCTGATCCCCACTGATGAGATGGCTCTGATGGGTTCTGATGAGACTGCATTGATGGGCTCTGATGAGACGGCTCTGAAGGGCACTGATAAGACTGCATTGATAGGCAATAATGAGACAGCAGTGAAGGGCACTAATGAGACTGCATTGATGGGCACTAATGAGACTGCATTGATGGGCACTAATGAGACTGCATTGATGGGCACTAATGAGACTGCATTGATGGGCACTAATGAGACTGCAGTGATGGGCACTAATGAGACTGCAGTGATGGGCACTAATGAGACTGCATTGATGGGCACTAATGAGACAGCAGTGATGGGCACTAATGAGACAGCAGTGAAGGGCACTAATGAGACTGCATTGATGGGCACTAATGAGACAACAGTGATGGGCTATGATGAGACTCAGTTGATGAGCTCTGAAGAGACTGCATTGATGGGTACTGAGACAGCAGTGATGGGCTCTGATGAGACTGCATTGATGGGCTCTGTATAAAAAATGATCCGTACTTTTGTTGTTGCTCTTAAAATTTCTTAATTTTATTGAATAGCCGCAGTGGCTATTCAATAAAATGAAGACATTTTAAGAGCAACAACCGAAGTGCGGATCATTTTTTCTACATTAGTGACTGTGGATCGAGCACCCGGGAGCTCTGCTATCTATGTGTTGTATGGGTAGTTGCACTGACTTTTCTGTTTATACATTGATAAGCTCTGATGAGACAGCTCTGAAGGGCACTGATGAGATTTCATTGATGGGATCTGATGGACACCAATGAGACAGCATTGATGAGCTCTGATGAGACTGCATTGATGGGCTCCGATGGGCACTAATGGGACAGCAATGATGGGCACTGATGAGACTGCAGTGATGGGCACTAATGAGACTGCAGTGATGGGCACTAATGAGACTGCAGTGATGGGCTCTGATGAGACAGCAGTGATGGGCTCTGATGAGATGGCTCTGATAGGCACTGATTAGACAGCATTGATGGGCACTGATGAGACAGCATTGATGGGCTCTGATGAGATGGCTCTGATGGGCACTAATAAGGCAGCAGTGATGGGCACTGAGACAGCATTGATGGGCACTAATGGGACAACATTGATGGGCTCTGATGGGCACTAATGAGATGGCAGTGATGGGCTCTGATGAGACTGCATTGGTGGGCACTGATGAAACTGCATTGATGGGCTCTGATGAGACTGCATTGGTGGGCTCCGATGGGCACTGATGAGATGGCTCTGATGGGCACTAATAAGGCAGCAGTGATGGGCACTGAGACAGCATTGATGGGCACTAATGGGACAACATTGATGGGCTCTGATGGGCACTAATGAGATGGCAGTGATGGGCTCTGATGAGACTGCATTGGTGGGCTCTGATGGGTACTGATGAAACTGCATTGATGGGCTCTGGTGTGATAGCTATGATGGGCACTAATGAGACAACATTGATGGGCAATGATGAGACAGCAATGATGGCCTTTGATGAGCTTGCACTGATGGGCTCTGATGAGACTGCATTGATGGGCACAGATGAAACTGCATTGATGAGCTCTGATGAGCACTAAATGAGACTGCATTTCAGGGCTCTGATGAGACTGTATTGATAGGCTCTGATGGGCACTGATGAGACTGCATTGTTGATCACCAATGAGACTGCAGTGATGGGCTCTGATGGGCACTGATGAGGCTGCACCAATGGGCACTGATGAGAATGCACCAATGGGCACTAATGACACTTTAAAGGTAAAGGTTTATTTTATCCAGTAGTCACTGGACTGTGAATATTGGGTTTAAAACTGCACTGCCCAATTTCTCACAGTCAGGAGAGTGCTACATGTCAGCTAACAGCACTCTTTTATTTCTATCTTTTAGATTTAGATAGAAGTAAATAAATGCTGTTAGCTGACAAAGATGAAAAAATAGTAGAGGAATCGGCGCTACGGATAATTAAATAGAATTGAAATGTAATAAATAAGTAAATGAGTGTTAGCGTTGGTGGCTGCCCCTACATGTATACTCCACCTAAATGGAGTGAGGATGAATGAAAATAAGGTATGCAGGGGGTGGCGCCTCCTCTAATAGGTAGAATGTAAAAAGTGCAACAATAAATGGATTCCCAATCAGTGAATATAATAAAGTGCTAGTGCTCTAATAGTGCTAACCATATATTCTGTTAGACAAATGCATAAATAATGAAATAAATAGATAAATAAATATCACATCACTGAAAACAAAATAGAAAATAGTTGAAAAGTCCATTTCCCAAAATGTAATCCAACTTCATGCAAAAAGTGCTGCGCGCTGCGTGCAAAAATAAATAATATCTTCAGTGAATCACTCAGTGCTCTCTCCCTGTGGTCTCCACCACCAGAGTAAGTGAATCTGCTTACCAAATTCCCAGCGCTCCCTTAATCATAGGGGACCCCAGGTAGCATGTAGGTTTTAAACTGAAGGAGCCGCAGGCTGGATGGACGCAGTATGATGACAATCACTGCCTCATTCCAAAAAACCTTAGATGCCGTGTAACATAGAAAAAAACATAGGGGGCCGCAATAGTGTAAAACCATTGGATAACATTTTTATTTAAAACAAGACAAGAAAACACTCACATAGCCATTCAGTCTGGTACTTCGTCCGGAAACAAACAGACTACCCGTCCAAAAGGGATAGAACTACGCAGTCAAAGGGGGGTGATGCCGATGTACCGCACTTTCCGCCCAACCACTTTCCAATTGCGCGGTCATGCTACACTGTACCCAAACTACATTTTTATTATTTTGATTTTCATTTTCTGCAAAAAAAATATACTGAACATTTAGAAAAAAATATGTTTTTTTGTTTCAGATATAAAACATTGTAAATAAGTACGTTTTCTCCTTCACGGATGGGCACTGATGGTACTGCACTGACGGGCACTGATGAGGTGGCACTGATGATGGGCTGCACGGATGGTCACGGATAGGCACGGATAGACGGCATGGATGGGCACGGATTAGCGACACGGATAGGTGGCATGGATGTGCACTGATAGGCGGCATGGATGGGCACTGATAGGCAGCATGGATTGGGCACTGATAGGCGGCACGGATGGGCATAGATGGGCACTGATAGGTGGCACTAACGTACTAATGTATGTGTTGTACTAATGGATGCCAATCAGTGCCAAACAATGTCTGCCAATCAGTGATATAAAACATTGTAAATAAGTACGTTTTCTCCTTCATGGATGGGCACTGATGGTACTGCACTGACGGGCACTGATAAGGCGGCACTGATGGGCACTGATGAGGTGGCACTGATGATGGGCACTAATAGGCTGCACGGATGGTCACGGATAGGCACGGATAGACGGCATGGATGGGCACTGATTAGCGACACGGATAGGTGGCATGGATGTGCACTGATAGGCGGCATGGATGGGCACTGATAGGCAGCATGGATTGGGCACTGATAGGCAGCACGGATGGGCATAGATGGGCACTGATAGGTGGCACTAACGTACTAATGTATGTGTTGTACTAATGGATGCCAATCAGTGCCAAACAATGTCTGCCAATCAGTGATATAAAACATTGTAAATAAGTAAGTTTTCTCCTTCACGGATGGGCACTGATGGTACTGCACTGATGGGCACTGATAAGGCGGCACCGATGAGGTGGCGCTGATGTGGTGGTGCTGATGATGGGCACTAAATATGCGGCAATGATAGGCGGCATGGATGGTCACGGATAGGTGGCATGGATGGTCACGGATAGACGGCATGGATGGGCACGGATAGATGACATGGATAAGCACTGATAGGCGGCACAGATGGGCACTGATAGGCGGCATGGATGGGCACTGATAGGTGGCACGGATGGGCATAGATGGGCACTGATAGGTGGCACTAACGTACTAATGTATGTGTTGTACTAATAGATGCCAATCAGTGCCAAACATTGCCTGCCAATCAGTGATGCCCATTGTGGGCATTGATTGGCATCCATTGTATGCACTGATTGGCATCCATTATTTGTGATTGTCATCCCTGGTGGTCTAGGGTGGCATACCTGTGGTGGGCATCCCTGGTGGTCTAGTGGCATCCCTGGTGGTCCAGTGTGGGCATCCTCAGTGGGGGGGCTGTGCTCAAACCCCCCCTGTCAGAGGAGCAGCCGATCAGCTCTCCTCTACTCGCGTCTGAAAGACTTTACACGTAGTAAAGAGTCTCCGTCAGATTGACACCCTGCAACAATGATCGCCGCAATGCGCAACCCCGGGGACGCACATCGGCTCAATATCCTGAGGACGTCATATGACGTCCACTCAGGATATTGAAACCACTTTGCCGATGTCTTTTTGCATAAGGCGGGCGGCGAGTGGTTAATCACCATTCTGCTCCACCTACATTGCCTTTCCACCAAAAGGTGTCCCTATACATTTTTGCCAAATGTTGGCAGCCATGCATGCCACAGAGGGTGTTTTTCTAGTCTTTTTGAAGTGTAATAAGACAATGACTTTCCTAAAGCCTGTATGTGGAGACCTAACAGCATAGAAGAAACAGGGAAAGTCTAGTTAGGAGCAGTGGAGTAGTGTGGGTTATAAAACACCCGGGGCAAGGTAAGTAATTTGTGCCCCCCTAATCTTCCCTTCCTATAATAATACTTTTAGTACTTCCTGAGTCCCTTCCCTTCTTACAATAGTACTGACCCCCCCCCCCCCCCCGATTCCTCCACTACACTACCCACAACACTATTCACACACCAATACACTACCCACAACACTATACACACACCACTACACTACCCACAACACTATTTACACACCAATACACTACCCACAACACTATACACACACCACTACACTACCCACAACACTATTCACACACCAATACACTACCCACAACACTATACACACACCACTACACTACCCACAACACTATACACACACCACTACACTACCCACAACACTATCCACATACCAATCCACTACCCACAACACTATACACACACCACTACACTACCCACAACACTATACACACACCACTACAGACAGTCCTATTGGTGTCAACTGGGGTGCAGCGGCTGTACCCAATATGACATCTGTGTGGGTGCCGATGCAGGGTGTGTACACGCAGGGTGTGTACCTTTTGGGGTAGATGCAGTCCCCACACAGTGTACATAGTCATGCACATCATGTGAGTGAGGCCTTGGACTTCTCCATGAAGGATCTTACTGGCGGGAAGAGTTCTCATTTCCCCAGCAGAGAAAGCCTAAAGAAAGCTGGAAAGACTCCTCCGACCTCTGAAGACAAGAAGAGTTCCAACCTCCCCTTATAGCCGGTCCAACAAATGCCTGAAAAACATTCTGGCCTCCAACCTCCCCTCATAGCCAGTCCAACACATGGCAAAAAAACATACTGGACTCCAAACTTCACAACATAATCAACTACTTAATGTCGATAAAAAAGTGCCTGAGATGTTGGTGTTAAACAGCCTGCTAGGCCCAGGGGAAACCAAACCAAGCCCCCCCAAAAGTTGCCTCATATCAAAGAATTGCCAAGAGTGTAAATGTAGATATTAAGATTTAAGGTTAATCAAAAATATCACATTGGAAAGGGTAAGGTAGAACAGGGGGGTGTGTGGAAGAGGGAGGGGGGTTGCACTCTGGTGTATCTTTGATGCGTTTATATGCACGGTAGTGAGTTTCTGATGCATTTAGATGCTCTTTGGTGTACTTTTGATGCATTTAGATGCTCTCTGATGCGTTTAGATGCACTTGTGTGTTTTTGATGCCTTTAGATACACCGTGGTGTATTTTTGATGCATTTAGATTCACCCTGGTGTATTTCTAATTCATTTAGATGCTTTCTGGTGTTTTTGATGCTTTTGGATTCTTTCTGTGTATTTTTTTATATGTTTGGATGTACTCTGGGGTATATTTGATGCGTTTAGATGCTATCTGGTGTATTTTTGATGCATTTAGATGCTCTCTGGTGTGTTTTTGATGAGTTTAGATGAACTCTATTGTATATATGATGTGTTTAGATGCTCCCTGTTGTATTTTTTATGCGTTTAGATGCACTCTGGTGTGTTTTTGATGCGTTCCTTCTTTATTCCACTGATAATATATGCTCAGCATTGACCTTCTATAGTGCTTTTCTCTCTGGGGACTCCAAGTACTTGGAGATGGCATTGGCTGGGAATTGAACCCAGGTCAGCTGCTGGGAAGGCAGCTATGCTCACCACTGCACCACCAATGCAAGATAGCATGTCTTTGTTGTGTGTGAGGAAACCAGAGTAATCCGGAGGAAACCCACGCAAACACAGGGAGAACATGCAGATAGTGTCCTGGTCAGGATTTGAACCAAGGACCCCTGTGTTGCAAGGCTAACCACTAAGCCTCTGTGCTGCCCATAAACAGACTCTATTCTCTAAGGCCTGCCCCCGTGCGGGGTACAATCAGTACATCAGTTCATACACATTATGCGAGTGAGGCCTTGGATTTCTCCATGAAGCACCTCAGTGGTGGGAAGAGTTCTAATTTTCCCAGCAAAGAAGGCCTAAAGAAAGCTGGAAATACTCCTACCACCTCTGAAGACAGGAAGAGTTCCAACCTCCCCTCATAGCCGGTCCAACACATGCCTGAGAAACATACCGGCCTTCAACCTCCCCTCATAGACAGTCTAACACACTCCTGAAAAACATACCGGCCTCCAACCTCCCCTTATAGCCGGCCCAACACACGCCTCAAAAACATACTGGCTTCCAACCTCCCCTGTGTAGCTCAGACAATCCGCGCTTCCCCCCCATAGTGCACAGTGCTGAAAGTGCAAACAAATAAATATGTCAAAACTGAAAATATTAGTGATGGTGCTACATCTATTAAAATTAGTTTGAATATAAACTAATTTAAATATGTTAAAGTAAAAAATAAATGCGCTGGAGCTGAAGCAATAGAATTTGACGTCACCACGCTCCAGCTGGCTGGCTCAAGACGCAGCTGGTTACTATATAGCTTTGTGTGAATAACTTTCCCTGCTCGCAAAATACTTTTATGATGTCAGTATCCCAGCTATCTATGAATAAAGGGATTTCATTTTATATATACTGCACCATGAAGTATCCTACTTTTATTTCACTATATTATGCCCTGTGAGTGATCCCTGGTGCAGTCTGTGGATTGTCAGTAGAGGAGTGAGACCAGCTGCCGCTGTTTGAGTGATCCCTGTATGCTGAGCTGATTTGATCTCTGTAATAGAGATCCAACTTATCCGGTAAGCAGCCACTTTGTATATCCCTAACTGCTTTTCATCTGTTCAGTGGAAGTATCTGAAGAAGAGCGTATATGTGGCGTACCTTTTCTGGCTACAGTGAAGCGCTTGCACCTTATTTATATATTTTCTTCACGGACACTTGTGCAATATGTACATTTATGTAGCTTTGTTGTATCACATATATCTCTGATACCAAGTTTGTTTACTTTACAGCTGATTTTTATTAATTTCATTAATAATGTTTTTCTTGCACTTTGTTCCTGCATTTATCTTTGGATGCGCATTTATTTTTTACTTTAACACCTCCAACCTCCCCTAACAGCCGGTCCAACACACGCCTGCAGGAAAAGAAAAGTCTCCGGCCTCCAACCTCCCCTCACAGCCGATCCAACACACGCCTGCAGGAAAAGAAAAGTCTCCGGCCTCCAACCTCCCCTCACAGCCGGTCCAACATACGCCTGCAGGAAAAGAAAAGTCTTCCAGCCTCCAACCTCCCCTCACAGCCGGTCCAACCAGGGCCGCCATCAGGGGGGTACAGGCAGTACACCTGTAAGGGGCCCGGAGGCCCCTAGGGCCCCAGATGGCAACCCCCTCTTTTTTTATTTATTTTTTATAAAACAAATATATATTTTTAATATATGTTTATTTAATTTTTTATTAAAGGGCCAATTTTTTTCTTTTATTTTTTTTTGGAGGTCCGGAGGTCCCCAGGGGCCCGGAGGCCCACTGGCCCCTGGATGGCAACCCCCCTTTTTTTAATTTATTTTTTATTTTTTATTAACCACTTAAGACCCGGACCAATATGCAGGCTAAAGACCCAAGGTGTTTTTACAATTTGGCACTGCGCTAATTTAACTGATAATTGCGCGGTCATGCAATGTTTTACCAAAACGAAATTTGCGCCCTTTTTTTCCCACAAATAGAGGTTTCTTTTGATGGTATTTGATTGCCTCTGTGATTTTTATTTTTTGCGATCTAAATGGAAAAAGACCGAAAATTTTGAAAAAAAAAAGATTTTTCTTATAACAAAAAGTAAAAAATATCGAATAAACTAAACTTTAGTCAAACATTTAGGCCAAAATGTATTCAGCCACATGACTTTAGTAAAAAAAATCGCAATAAGTGTATATTTATTGGTTTTCGCAAAAATTATAGCGTCTACAAACTAGGGGGGGGGGGGGGGGTTTTGCACGTCAAAAAAATATCTAAAATTAGCGCCCTTAGAAATGCTAAAGGCGGTGCTTGTTTTTCGGGGTCCTGTACGCAGCTAGGCTCCCAAAAAGTCCCACACATGTGGTATCCCCGTACTCAGGAGTGGCAGCAGTATATATTTTGGGGTGCAATTCCACATATAACAGTGGCATGTGTGAGAAATATATCATTTAGTGACAATGTTTTGTACATTTAGTTTTTTTTTGGTCATTATTCCATCACTTGGGGCAAAAAAATTTAATATTCCATGGACTCAACATGCCTCTCAGCAAATAGCTTGGGGTGTCATTTGGGGGGGGGGGGGTTGTGCTATTTTGGCATTTTATGGCCTTTGAAACTGTGATAGGTAGTGAGGAGTGAAATCAAAAATTTGCGCCCTTAGAAATGCTGAAAGCGGTGCTTGGTTTTCGGGGTCTCGTACACGGCTAGGCTCCCAAAAAGTCCCAAACATGTGGTATCCCCGTACTCAGGAGAAGCAGCAGAATGTATTTTTAGGGTGCAACTCCACATATAACCATGGCATGTGTGAGCAATATATCATTTAGTGACAACTTTTTGAATTTTTTTTTTTTTGTCATTATTCAATCACTTTGGACAAAAATAAATAAAAAATCAATGGACTCAACATGCCTCTCAGCAGTTTCCTTGGGGTGTCTACTTTCCAAAATAGGGTCATTTTTTTTTTGTGCTATTTTGACATTTTAAGGCCTCGAAACTGTGATAGGTAGTGAGGAGTGAAATCAAAAATGTACACCCTTAGAAAGCCTGAAGGCGGTGATTGGTTTTTGGGGTCCCGTACGCGGCTAGGCTCCCAAAAAGTCTCACACATGTGGTATCCCCGTTCTCAGGAGAAGCAGCAGAATGTATTTTGGGGTGTAATTTTACATGTGGATTGATCGGTGGGCATGCCCACCATTAGAATACCTCCCTTCATCCACCCACTTCTAATGATGGGCATACATGCACCATTTATATATGCCGAAGCATGGGGGCATCCTCCCCTGCAAAAAAGTTATGCCGCGTACACACGGTCGGACTTTTCTATGCCGCGTACACACGGTCGGACCTTTCTATGCCGTGTACACATGGTCAGACTTTTCCACGGGAAAGCCTCCATAGGAATGTCAACCGTATGTACGCGGCATTAGGAGCAAAATCGCTCCTCCGCCCCTAATGCCCCCATGCGTCGGCATATATGCTCTTTTTTGAACTGTGGTGGTGAAATCACCTCCTACAGCATTGGAGTCGCGGCTTTATATATATCATGGGAGCAAACGATGTTGCTGTCACGCTAAATAAATCCGTGCTGCAACTGAATGGCGTACCTGCTAAGCAAATGATGGTTAACATTAAAACAAAGTAACATTACAGTATAACAGTAAGATCATACCATACCTGCAAAGCAAATACCAATAAAAAAAACATAGTCAAAAATAAAACATTTTTTAATGCAACCTGTGCCTAAAATATATATGTATATATATATATATATATATATATCTATATATATATATATATGCCGAAGCATGGGGGCATCCTCCCACGAAAAAGTTATGCCGCGTACACACGGTCGGGCTTTTCTATGCCGTGTACACATGGTCAGACTTTTCTATGCCGTGTACACATGGTCAGAATTTTCCACGGGAAAGCCTCCGTAGGAATGTCAACCGTATGTATGCGGCATTAGGAGCAAAATCGCTCCTCCGCCCCTAATGCCCCCATGCTTCGGCATATATGCTCTTTTTTGAACTGTGGTGGTGAAATCACCACCACAGGGTGTACGACCAGGGTGTACTAGGCCGCTGGTGCTTGCCAATCCACCAGAAGGAATAGTCGGTGCCATTCTGCCGACGTAAATGTACATGCGGCGGTCCTTAACAAGTTAAAGGGGCAATTTTTTTTTTAGGTGTCCGGAGGTCCCCAGGGGCCCGGAGGCCCGTAGGGCCCCAGATGGCAACCCCCTCTTTCTTTATTTATTTTTTATAAAACAAATATATTTTTTTAATATATTTTTCTTTTATGTTTTTTATTAAAGGGCCATTTTTTATTTTTTTTAGGGGTCTGTTTTTTTAGATAAAAAAATTTTTTTTATATATTTTTTTACTTTTTTTTATTTTTATTTTATTACAGGGCCCAGAGGTGCCCAGGGCCCCGGATGACAACCCTCCTTTTTTTATATTATTATTTTTTTTCTTTTATATATATATATATATTAGGGTTGTCCCGATACCACTTTTTTAGGACCGAGTACAAGTACCGATACTTTTTTTCAAGTAGTCGCCGATACCGAATACTGATACTTTTTTTAAATGTGTCCCCAAATGCAGCCATGTCCCCCACATATTGCAGCCATGTATGTCCCCCACATATTGCAGCCATGTATGTCCCCCACATATGCTGCCATGTATGGTCCCCCACATATGCAGCCATGTATGTCCCACACATATTGCAGCCATGCATTTTCCCCCACATATGCAGCCATGTATGGTCCCCCACATATGCAGCCATGTATGGTCCCCCACATATGCAGCCATGTATGGTCCCCCACATAATGCAGCCATGTATGGTCCCCCACATAATGCAGCCATGTATGGTCCCCCACATAACGCAGCCATGTATGGTCCCCACACACCTGTATATATGATGCTGCCGCCACCGGCGTTAATCCCCCTGCATTATAGCGTAGGGCCTCGCACGCATTACAAGCTTTCATTGTGAATACTTGTAAATTGCGCGCCGCCATGTATAGACACTCCCCTTCTCGGGATTGGAGAGATCCGTCCAATCACGAGCAAGGGGGAGTGTCTATGCATGGCGGCGCACGCTTTACAAGTATTCACAACGAAAGCTTGTAATGCGCGCGCGGTCCTACGCTATAATGCAGGGGGATTAACGGCAGTGGCGGCGGCATCATATATACAGGTATTGGGGACAGGACATGGCTGCAATATGGGGGGGGAAGTATTCTATTTCAGTATCGGGGGTATTTGCGGGAGTACAAGTACTCCCGCAAATACTCGGCATCGGTCCCGATACCGATACTAGTATCGGTATCGGGACAACCCTAATATATTTATATATATATGTATAATCAATTTCTCTGCTGTGTAAGGGGCCCCATAATTCCTGATGGCGGCCCTGGGTCCAACACACGCCTGCAGGAAAAAAAAAATCTTCTGGATTTCAACCTCCCTTCACAGCCGGTCCAACTCGTACTGTCTTTTTTTTTCTACTTTTGTTTCTTTTTCTGGTTTTTCTTTTGTCCATGATGATCGAGGGTTCTGCAGGGGGGGGCTGATGACACTTCTGGTCTTTGAATTTCTTTCGTGTTATCTTTCTTGTTATCTTTCTTGTTATCTTTCTTGTTTTCTTTCTTGTTTTCTTTCTTGTTATCTTTCTTGTTATCTTTCTTGTTTTCTTTCTTGTTCTCTTTCTGACAGTGAGCGCCACTTTTTTGGGGAGTTCCAGTGTCATTGTTGCTTTCTGGAGGAAGCGTAGGGCGATCACGACGTTTTAGTGGAATCGGTTGGTGGAGGTATTTCTTTAAAGCTTTCTGAAATTCACGGCTATGTTTTCGTCGAGTATCAGTTCCATCGTCCATTCCTGGAGGAATCATAAAGCGAACATGACGTTCTGGTTTCTTTTTGTAGAAGTCGCCCTCTGCTTGAGTCTCCTTGTGAAAGTCACACTCTGGTGGAGTCTCCTTGTGGAAGTGGCACTCTGGTGGAGTCTCCTTGTGGAAGTGGCACTCTGGTTGAGTGGCCTCATCTGGGGTGCACTCTGGTGGAGTGGCCTCGTCTGGGGCGCACTCTGGGGGAGTGGCCTCGCCTGGGGCGCACTCTGGGGGAGTGGCCTCGCCTGGGGCGCACTCTGGGGGAGTGGCCTCGCCTGGGGCGCACTCTGGGGGAGTGGCCATGTCTAGGGAGCACTCTGGTGGAGTGGCCTTGACTGGGGCGCACTCTGGTGGAGTAGCCTCGTCTAGGGCACACTCTGGTGGAGTGGCCTCATCTGGGGTGCACTCTGGTGGAGTGGCCTCGTCTGGGGTGCACTCTGGTGGAGTGGCCTCGTCTGGGGTGCACTCTGGTGGAGTGGCCTCGCCTGGGGCGCACTCTGGTGGAGTGGCCTCGCCTGGGGCGCACTCTGGGGGAGTGGCCTCGCCTGGGGTGCACTCTGGGGGAGTGGCCTCACCTGGGGCGCACTCTGGTGGAGTGGCCTCGCCTGGGGCACACTCTGGGGGAGTGGCCTCGCCTGGGCCGCACTCTGGGGGAGTGGCCTCGCCTGGGCCGCACTCTGGGGGAGTGGCCTCGCCTGGGGCGCACTCATGCTGTCTTTTATTTTTTCTATTTTTGTTTCTTTTTCTGGTTCTTTTTCCTTTGTCCGGTTCTGTTATGATCGAGGGTTGTTCTGATGGAGTCATCTTGTGGAAGTCGAACTCTGGAGTGGCCATGTCTGGGGCGCACTCTGGTGGAGTGGCCACGTCTGGGTTGCACTCTGGTGGAGTGGCCTTGCCTGGGGCGCACTCTGTTGGAGTGGCCTCATCTGGGGCGCACTCTGTTGGAGTGGCCTCGCCTGGGGCGCACTCTGGAAGAGTGGCCTCATCTGGGGCGCACTCTGGGGGAGTAGCCTCATCTGGGGCGCACTCTGGGGGAGTAGCCTCATCTGGGGCGCACTCTGGGGGAGTGGCCTCGCCTGGGGCGCACTCTGGGGGAGTAGCCTCGCCTGGGGCACACTCTGGGGGAGTAGCCTCGCCTGGGGCACACTCTGGGGTACTGGCCTCTTCTGATGGAGTGGCCATGTCTGGGGCGCACTCTGTTGGAGTGGCCATGTCTGGGGCGCACTCTGTTGGAGTGGCCATGTCTGGGGCGCACTCTGTTGGAGTGGCCATGTCTGGGCCGCACTCTGTTGGAGTGGCCATGTCTGGGCCGCACTCTGTTGGAGTGGCCATGTCTGGGGCGCACTCTGTTGGAGTGGCCATGTCTGGGGCGCACTCTGTTGGAGTGGCCATGTCTGGGGCGCACTCTGTTGGAGTGGCCATGTCTGGGGCGCACTCTGTTGGAGTGGCCATGTCTGGGGCGCACTCTGTTGGAGTGGCCATGTCTGGGGCGCACTCTGTTGGAGTGGCCATGTCTGGGGTGCACTCTGTTGGAGTGGCCATGTCTGGGCCGCACTCTGTTGGAGTGGCCATGTCTGGGGCGCACTCTGTTGGAGTGGCCATGTCTGGGGCGCACTCTGTTGGAGTGGCCATGTCTGGGGCGCACTCTGATGGAGTGGCCATGTCTGGGGCGCACTCTGATGGAGTGGCCATGTCTGGAGCGCACTCTGATGGAGTGGCCATGTCTGGGGCGCACTCTGATGGAGTGGCCATGTCTGGGGCGCACTCTGATGGAGTGGCCATGTCTGGGGCGCACTCTGATGGAGTGGCCATGTCTGGGGCGCACTCTGATGGAGTGGCCATGTCTGGGGCGCACTCTGATGGAGTGGCCATGTCTGGGGCGCACTCTGATGGAGTGGCCATGTCTGGGGCGCACTCTGATGGAGTGGCCATGTCTGGGGCGCACTCTGATGGAGTGGCCATGTCTGGGGCGCACTCTGATGGAGTGGCCATGTCTGGGGCGCACTCTGTTGGAGTGGCCATGTCTGGGGCGCACTCAGGTGGAGTGGCCATGTCTGGGGCTGTCTCCATGTGAACGTCACATGCTGGTGGCGTCTCCGTATGAACGTCACATGCTGGTTGAGCCTCAATGTAGCTTTCACATTCTGTCTTGCTCACTGGGGCAGGCCTGCCTTGTGAGCTGTCTCTGCAGTAAATACCGCGTACACCTGCAATTAAAAAGAAGAATGAGATTTAGCACTTTCACTTACATTTCTTATATTTTTTATACAACATCAAATTATAGAGAGAAAAGTTCAAAATTCCAAAATGACTAATGTTGGCCTTCATATACAAATTCTGGTTGCCTGGCAGTTATGCCGACCCACTAAAATGAATGGAGTCAGAAAGGGGACTGATTCTTCACTTGCAGGTGCAGTGGAGTAATCTGCAGTGTTTCTGTTTCTTATTATTAAACGCCCGGCCTCTTTTATTGTCATCCCTCGAATTGTTGCCATGGATTGATATAGAAGAGGCCGGGACCAGGAACCTCTGCATTGCAGATTACTCCGCCACACCTCATAGTGAACAAAATAGTCCCCTGCACATTATGGACCGATTGCCATGCGATTCTGTCATGTGACAACCGTGACAAGATCTTGCCATGTTTGGGGGGCCATTAAGAATAATCCGAATGCTTGCTTCCCATTTTCCCATGATTTGGAATTGCAGGCAGTATCATAGCACTTCTGCCGGCCCTTCCAAATCGCCAAGTGTGGGCGGGGTCTAAGGCAGATTTCCAGGCAAATGATGAAATAGTTACTGTCTGTGGGAGCTGCTTTACAGCACAGCCCTGCAGCAACTTACTAGGAGTTGTCAGTGAGGAGAGGAGAGCGGATTGTAGAATCCGGCCGGTGCTCAGTGAGTATGAGCTGCTTTTTACACTTCACTATCCATAGTACTTACCAATCTCGGTGTCGGTATCCCGGTGATGTCCATTGCCTTTACAGCCGCATCCGAAACGTCCAACAATGGCTCTGAAACAGCCGCGTACAAACGCTCGGGTCCTCTTCATTATGGGGCGCTTTTTAGGGGTATCTGCAGGCTGGTCACTGATACCTCCTTCCATAGCTGCCCTTCCTTTGCTGGATTTCTCTTTGGTGTTTTTCAGAGAAAAAAGCTTTTTACATTTAAATCGGTTCATTATTAAGAATAAAGAAACACGCTTTAAATGTAAAAGAATAGAAATCGCGATGAAATTCAAACGAATTAATTAAAATCCAAATGAATCGCAAGAAAAATCTCAGGAGAGATCAGAAGCACGTCTTCACTGGTCAGCAAACACTCGGCTTCTGCTGCCAGCTCCCTCTGCACTTCCTTATAAGGGCTCAGCCAATGACATCACAGGGCAGCTCTGGGCTTTTTTTTTTTTTTTTTTCAAATCTCAACTGACGATTTTTCTTAAAGGGGCCTGGTCCTTGTTTGTGAGCTTTGTGAATTCAGCCTGTAGGCTCAGTATACGGCTCCTTTAAGAACATGTTATTGTGAATGAGATTTAACCCTTACAGTCCCATGGCTGAAATAATGATGTGTATTCCTCTGATAACTAGTGATGAGCGGAATACGCCATATTCGATTTCGCGATATTTCGCGAATATTTCGAAGAATATTCGCTAATATTCGTTAATATCGAATATTCGTGATATTTTATAAAAAAAAAAATAGCGAATTTTCGCCAATGCGAATTTTCGCTAATGCGAAATTTCGTGATTTTTTTTTTTTTTACAAAATATTCGGTATATTTTATAAAAAAAAAAAAGCGAAATTTCACACATGCGGTCGCGAATATTCGTTAATATCGAATATTCGTGATATTTTATATAAAAAAAAAAAATGCCAATGCGAATGCCAATGCGAAATTTCGCTAATGCTAAATTTCGCGATTTTTTTTTTTTTATAAAATATCACGAATATTCGATATTTATAAAAAAAAAAAAAAAATTGCGAAATTTCGCGATTGCGAAATTCGCGATTGCGAAATTTATTGCGAATATTCGAAATAGCGAATATTCGCCGCGATATGCGAGATATTCGCGAATACTCGAATATGCAATATTCGTAGCGAATATTCGCAATGCGAATATTCGTGAGCAACACTACTGATAACACTGTGAATGGAGCCTTATAAATGTTTTCATTTCTTTTATGTTATCATTATTACACACCAATTATTTCTCCCATTTAACCCTTTAACCACTTAAAGGATCACTAAAGGAAAAAATTTTATTAGCTAAATAGCTTCCTTTACCTTACTGCAGTACTGGTTTCATGTCCTCATTGTTCGGTTGTTGTTTTTTTGCTTTGAAGTTGCTGTAATCCTGCTCTGTTCTCCACACTTCCTGCTTGTCTGTTTCCTTATAACCACAGTGCTGGGAGCTTTCTCACTGTGGTCTGAGCTGTCATTACTGTGTGTCTAAAACTTCCCAGAACCAATCAGATTCATTTTAAAAACAAAACACTGCCCTGGATTTGTTTGTTTTTGTTCTGTGTGTCTATTTCTAGTTCACAGAAACATGAAGCCAGTTCAAAAGTGAAACTAACCTGCAGGCACATTATAGGATTGATTTTTATCTATTTTTAATCATTTTGAAAAGGAATCAGTTACCTTTTATGTCTCTATACCCTGTAAACAGTCATTTCAGCAAAAAAATGTTTTCCTTTAGTGACCCTTTAATGACCGCCCACTGTATATATACGTCCCGATTTTAAAGAAGGATATCTCGGTAACGGCAGCAGCTGCTGCCACAACCGAGATATCCATCTCTTCAGTGAGCTGTCCTGTCAACGATAGGCTCCCCCTCCCGCCGCTCTCCCGCGCCCTCCGCCGCTTACCATAGCGGCAGAGGCCATCGGGTCCGCTCGGCTGCTGTGTGGGGACGCGAGTGAGGCCAACATGGCACCCACCTGTCCCCATAGCTCTTAAACCTAAATATAAGATCTGAGGTCTTTTTGACCCCCAGATCTCATATTTAAGAGGACCTGTCATGCTTGTTTCTATTACAAGGGATGTTTACATTCCTTGTAATAGGAATAAAAGTGATAATTTTTTATTTATTATTTTAAAAATTGTAAAATAAATAAAAAAAAACAAAAAATAGTTTTTTTAAAGTGCCCCGTCCCGACGAGCTCGCGCACAAAAGCGAACGCATACGCGAGTAGCGCCCGCATATGAAAACGGTGTTCAAACCACACAAGTGAGGTATCGCCGTGATCGTTAGAGCGAGAGCAATAATTATAGCCCTAGATCTTCTCTGTAACTCAAAAAATGCAACCTATATAATTTTTTAAACGTCGCCTATCGAGATTTTTAAGGGTAAAAGTTTGACGCAATGCCACGAGCAGGCGCAATTTTTAAGCGTGACATATTGGGTATCATTTTCCTCGGCGTAACATTATCTTTCACAATATGTAAAAAAATTGGGCCAAATTTATTGTTGTCTTATTTTTTAATTCAAAAAAGTGTTTTTTTTTCCAAAAAAAGTGCGCTTGTAAGACCACTGCGCAAATACGGTGTGACAAAAAGTATTGCACTGACTGCCATTTTATTCTCTAGGGTGTTAGGAAGAATATATATATAATGTTTGTGGGTTTTAAGTACATTTATAGCAAAAAAAAAATGTTTTAGTCTCGTAAACACCGAATCTGAAAAACAGGCTCGGTGCTTAAGTGGTTAACTGCCAATGTGGTTAGTGCTGCATTCATGGCAATGCGGGTGTTGTATTAACCACTTCCTGCCCGGTCAATCGCAGATTGACGTCCAGAAAGTGGTTCTGAAATCCTGACTGGACGTCTATTGACGCCCTGCAGGATTTCATCCAGCGTGCGCCCGTGGGGCCGCACAGCGCGGCGATCGGCGATGCAGGGTGTCAGTCTCACACCCTGCATCTCCGATCTCGGTAACGAGTCTCCGGCGGAGGCTCGTTACCATGTGATCAGCCGTGTCCAATCGCGGCTGATCACAATGTAAACAGGAAGAGCCGTTGATGGCTCTTCCTCACTCACGTCTGACAGGCGCAGGTAGAGGAGAGCCGATCGGCGGCTCTCCTGACGGGGAGTTCGCGCTGGATGGTTATCAGCGCAGCCCCCCCTCGGATGCCCACACTAGACCACCAGGAAAGCCCACACTGGACCACGAGGGAGGGGCAAACAAAAAAAGGGGCAATTAAAAAAAAAAGTCAATAAAAAACGGCCAGTAAAAAAAAGATGTCAGTCAGTGCCCACACATGGGCACTGACTGGCAACATTGATCCATCAGTGCCACCCCTCAGTGTCCATCAGTGCCATCCCACAGTGTCCATCAGTGCCACCCCACCGTGCCAATCCATGCCCAGTGCCCACCTATCAGTGCCCATCTGTGCCACCCATAAGTACCCATCAGTGCCACCATAATTGCCACCCATGAGTGCCAATCTGTGCTGCCTATGAGTGCCCAGTGCCGCCTATGAGTGCCCATCAGTGTCGCCCATGAGTGCCCATCAATGCCACCTATGAGTGCCCATCAGTGCCCCCTGTGAGTGCCCATCAGTGCTGCCTATGAGTGCCCATCAGTGCCGCATACCAAGCACCGCCTATCAGTGCCCATCAGTGCCACCTCATCGGTGCCCATCAGTACTATCTCATCGGTGTCCATCAGTGTAACCTCATCGGTGCCCATCAGTGCTGCCATATCGGTGCCCGTAATTGAAAGAGAAAACTTACTTATTTACAAAAATAATTAACAGAAACAAATAAAATAAAAAAATGTCAGTCTTTTATTAGTTGTTGCGCAAAAAATAAAAACCGCAGAGGTGATCAAATACCACCAAAAGAAAGCTCTATTTGTGGGGAAAAAAGGACGCCAATTTTGTTTGGGTGCAGTGTAGCACGACCGCGCAATTGTCATTCAAAGTGCGACAGTGCTGAAAGCTGAAAATTGGCTTGGGCGGGAAGGTGCGTAAGTGCCTGGTATGGAAGTTGTTAATGGCAATACAGGGGGTGCTGCATTAATGGCAATGGAGTATGGCATTCATGGCAATGGAGTGGGTGCTGCATTCATGGCACTTGTGAGGCTGCAGATGGGCACTGATTAGGCTGCATTGATGGGCACTGACCCCTATTTTGCTTCACAGTTCTTTATTTAAAATGTAAAAATTTTAAGCCAATAAATACGGTATATCCACATAACACGCCTAAGCTCTTCACCACACACAGCCACAAGTTTTAATAGTTTAACCACTTAAAGGGGTGTTCCAGCCCTAAGTTGTGTTTATTAAAAGTCAGCAGCTACAAAAAGTGTAGCTGCTGGCTTTTAATAAACACTCACTTACCTGCTCCTGCGTTCCAGCGACGCGCCGACCGGGGCTCCGCTCCTCTGCCCCCCTCCCCGGCCGGCGTCTCCATCCTGACTGTGGGCACCCAGCCGTGACAGCCTTCGGCTTCACGGCCGGGCACCCACTGCGCATGCGCGAGCCGTACTGCGCATGCGTGCGCGGCGCGGCTCGCCGCTGATTGGAGAGGCGATCGCATGGGACATGTCAGTGTCCCATGTGATCGCCTACAGGGAGGGGGCTGGTGTAGGCGATTAAGCTTAATCGCCTAACCAGCCCCTCGGCGGAAGCAGGAAGTGGGACAGGAAGTCCCACTCCTACTGAAGCCCCCACTCCCCCCCCAAAAAAATTACATGCCAAATGTGGCATGTATGGGGGTGAGAAGTGGATTGAGAAGGGGTCATTTTTTTGGGTGGAACACCCCTTTAAGGACCTTGGGTGTTTTTCAGATTTGGTGTTTACAAGTCTAAAACAGTTTTTTCTGCTCGAAAATTACTTAAAACACCCAAACATTATATATTTTTTTCCCTAACACCCTAGAGAATGAAATGGCGGTCATTGCAATACTTTTTGTCACACATCCCCACACAGCACAACAGAGAACCCGATCGGGGGGAGCCCTCTCCTGTCACCGATAACGCCGATCTTGCGGTGAATCCGCCGCGGAGACCGCCGTTATCGTGTACAGGACCGCTCACTTAAAAGATGGATATCTCGATTGTGGCAGCAGCTGCTGCCGTTACCAAGATATCCATCTTTAAAAAAAGGACGTATATATACAGTGAGGGGTCCTTAAGTGGTTAAAGAACGTCAAGCAAAATGGTCGGCCCTCAAGCATGTTCACTTCATCAAATCTGGCCCTCTGTGAAAAAAGTTTGGACACCCACAAGTAGTTTGATACTGTTTATGTATCAATACATTTTTTATTTTTTTTGTATAATTGATTCTTTGAGTTTTTTTGCACCTTAAAACTCTGCTTTTCTGTTATACTTTATAGGAGGTGGTGCATTTATTAAAATCTCTGGGGAAATCTCTTCATGAATAATTTGTCAAACTATCAGGAAACACACTGGCTTGGCTGGCAGCCAAGCCTGGAAACCTACCTACTTACCTACCACCAGGGCTTTTTTTCAGGGGGAACTTGGGGGAACTCAGTTCCACCACCTCTGGCTCAGACCCTTTGGTGCCTGCTCACCACAATCACTTGTAAACACATAAGTCTGGTTTCTGTGTTTACAAGTGACAGCTCTGCACTCTGTGTGTAACCCCCCTGAACTCTGTACTCTGTATGTAATGCAATTCTGGTATTTAATGGCCCTTTAAGACCCTTCTACTGTTTGTGAAATCTGAACGGGGTCATGGTTGAGTTCCTGCACCTATTTTCTGAGAAAAAAAGCTCTGCCTACCACTACAAAAAAACTCTTTACACTTCTAGCACACTAAAGGGTACTACACTAAGGTGACCAGATTTTTAAAATGAAATCCGGGGACATATTTTTTCTTTACTAGTAATGGTAACAATCATCGACTCTCTGCCCGTCGCCGCCCGCCTCACAGCCTCTCAAGTCTTACTCTCCGGGCCCGGCTACTACTGGGTGGGGAGCAGAGGAAGATCACTCCGCCAGGGAAGGCAAGGAGATAGGAAGGTGGCTGGCCAGGATTTGAGCCAAGGCAGAAGAAGAAGCAAAACTGAAGAAATATTCCCTCCGCTCAGACCAGCACATGATCATCAGAAAGGGGCACAGATAATGGAAAAAATACACCCCCCCCCTATGCTAATAGACACGGCGGAGCGGGGGGTGTAATTCTAATTTTTGTATTTTAATTCTGCACTGTTTGTCTTTGAAATGCCCCTGCCCCCTATTAAATCCAATCTGGGGACAAAACGAGGGACAGACTTGGTCCGGGGACAGTGTCCTCAATCAGGGGATGTCTGGTCACCCTATACTACACACCAGGGGTGTCAAACTCAAATTCATCGGGGGCCACATCAGCAGTTTGGTTGCCCTCAAAGGGCCGGTTATATCTGCACACCAGTTTTCTTGAGCTGCATAGGGAGCGCAGGGTTCAGGAGTGCGCTGCTTGCTCCTCTCTGGTGTCACTGGTGTCCCCTCTCCTCTCTGGTGTCACTGGTGTCCCCCCTCCTCTCTTCTCTGGTGTCACTGGGGTCCCCCTCCTCTCCTCTTTGGTGTCACCCTCCTCTCCTCTCTGGTGTCACCGGGGTCCCCCTCCTCTCCTCAGTGACACCAGAGAGGAGAGGACGGGGACCCCAGTGACACCAGAGAGGCGAGAAGGGGGACCCCAGTGACACCAGAGAGGAGAGAAGGGTGACACCAGAGAGGAGAGAAAGGGGACCCCGGTGACACCAGAGAGGAGTGAAGGGGGACCCCAGTGGAACCAGAGAGGAGAGAAGGGGGACCCCAGTGACACCAGAGAGGAGAGAAGGGGGACCCCAGTGACACCAGAGAGGAGAGAAGGGGGACCCCAGTGACACTGGTCCCCTTCTTCTCCTCTCTGGTGTCCCCCTCCTCCGCTCTGTACAGACAGCCATGCTCCCCGGGTGATGGTGTCACTGGGGTCCCCCTCCTCTCCTCTCTGGTGTCACTGGGGTACCCCTCCTCTCCTCTCTGTTGTCACTGAGGAGAGAAGGGGGACCCCAGTGACACCAGAGAGGAGAGGAGGGTGACACCAAAGAGGAGAGGAGGGTTACCCCAGTGACACCAGAGAGGAGAGGAGGGGGACCCCAGTGACACCAGAGAGGAGAGGAGGGGGACCCCAGTGACACCAGAGAGGAGAGAAGGGGGACTCCGGTGACACCAGAGAGGAGAGAAGGGGGACCCCGGTGACACCAGAGAGGAGAGAAGGGGGACCCCAGTGACACCAGAGAGGAGAGAAGGGGGACCCCAGTGACACCAGAGAGGAGAGAAGGGGGACCCCAGTGACACCAGAGAGGAGAGAAGGGGGACCCCAGTGACAAGGGTACCCTTCCTCTCCTCTCTGGTGTCCCCCTCCTCCGCTTAGTACAGACAGCCATGCTCCCCGGGTGATGGTGGCACTGGGGTCCTCCTCCTCTCCTCTCTGGTGTCACTGGGGTACCCCTCCTCTCCTCTCTGGTGTCACTGAGGAGAGGAGGGGGACCCCACTGACACCAGAGAGGAGAGGAGGGTGACACCAAAGAGGAGAGGAGGGGTACCCCAGTGACACGAGAGAGGAGAGGAGGGGGACCCCAGTGACACCAGAGAGAAGAGGAGGGGGACCCCAGTGACACCAGAGAGGAGAGGAGGGGGACCCCAGTGACACCAGAGAGGAGAGAAGGGGGACCCCGGTGACACCAGAGAGGAGAGAAGAGGGACCCCAGTGACACCAGAGAGGAGAGAAGGGGGACCCCAGTGACACCAGAGAGGAGAGGAGGGGGACCCCGGTGACACCAGAGAGGAGAGGAGGGGGACCCCGGTGACACCAGAGAGGAGAGAAGGAGGACCCCAGTGACCCCAGAGAGGAGAGAAGGGGGACCCCAGTGACACCAGAGAGGAGAGAAGGGGGACCCCAGTGACACCAGAGAGGAGAGATGGGGGACCCCAGTGACACTGGTCCCCTTCCTCTCCTCTCTGG
Source organism: Rana kukunoris (assembly GCA_029574335.1). Lineage (NCBI taxonomy): Eukaryota > Metazoa > Chordata > Amphibia > Anura > Ranidae > Rana > Rana kukunoris. The sequence goes on along the minus strand of CM056050.1, from coordinate 34,816,024 downwards.
TGTCCCCCTCCTCCGCTCAGTACAGACAGCCATGCTCCCCGGGTGATGGTGGCACTGGGGTCCTCCTCCTCTCCTCTCTGGTGTCACTGGGGTACCCCTCCTCTCCTCTCTGGTGTCACTGAGGAGAGGAGGGGGACCCCACTGACACCAGAGAGGAGAGGAGGGTGACACCAAAGAGGAGAGGAGGGGTACCCCAGTGACACGAGAGAGGAGAGGAGGGGGACCCCAGTGACACCAGAGAGGAGAGGAGGGGGACCCCAGTGACACCAGAGAGGAGAGAAGGGGGACCCCGGTGACACCGGAGAGGAGAGAAGAGGGACCCCAGTGACACCAGAGAGGAGAGAAGGGGGACCCCAGTGACACCAGAGAGGAGAGGAGGGGGACCCCGGTGACACCAGAGAGGAGAGGAGGGGGACCCCGGTGACACCAGAGAGGAGAGAAGGAGGACCCCAGTGACCCCAGAGAGGAGAGAAGGGGGACCCCAGTGACACCAGAGAGGAGAGAAGGGGGACCCCAGTGACACCAGAGAGGAGAGATGGGGGACCCCAGTGACACTGGTCCCCTTCCTCTCCTCTCTGGTGTCCCCCTCCTCCGCTCAGTACAGACAGCCATGCTCCCCGGGTGATGGTGTCTCTCCTACCCACAGGTGCAGATCTCAGATACTTTCGCCTCATGTCCCTCGTTCCGAAAACACCATGTGACCCCCACCAGGTAACAGCCCCCCCCTCATTCCCAAAACACCATGAGATCCCCACCAGGTAACAGCCCCCCCTCATTCCCAAAACACCATGCGACCCCCACCAGGTAACAGCCCCCCTCATTCCCAAAACACCATGTGACCCCCACCAGGTAACAGCCCCCCCCCTCATTCCCAAAACACCATGAGATCCCCACCAGGTAACAGCCCCCCCTCATTCCCAAAACACCATGCGACCCCCACCAGGTAACAGCCCCCCTCATTCCCAAAACACCACGTGACCCCCACCAGGTAACAGCCCCCCCCATTGCCAAAACACCATGTGACCCCCCCAGATAACAGCCCCCCCTGTCATCTCCGTCCTCTGGCTCACCTGTTGCTCAAACTGGTTGCAGGGGAAGCCGAGCACCTGGATCCGGTCCCGGAAGTCGCTCTGCAGCTGGTTGAGTTGTCGGTAATCCCTCTCAGTTGTCCCTCAGAGTGACGCCACATTCTTAATGAGAAGGATCTTCTCCGGTACCTTACTGCGCCCACACCTGGGGACGGACCCGCCTCTATCGATCTAATTGACCAATAGTGAGAGACAGCCGCCGCCGGGTGTAACAAGATGGCCGCCTCTCCGGAGCTAGGCCGAAGCCGGGGACTTTCCTATGGCCGAAGCTTCGGAGCGTTCCGCGAATCGCGTGTTTTGACGGCCCGCGCAGCGGTGGACAAAACGTTGCACCCACCGCGTGGGCCACATGGCAAGGCCTGGCGGCCGGATTAGGCCCGCGGGCCTTGTGTTTGCCACCGCTGCTACACACCTTTGGGATGAATTAGAGCGGAGACTGCGAGACAGGCCTTCTCGTCCAACATCAGTGCCTGACCTCACAAATACGCTTCTGAAAGAATGGTAACACGTTCTCATAGACACACTCCTAAACCTTGTGGACAGCCTTCCCAGAAGAGTTGAAGCTGTTTTAGCTGCAAAGGGGGGGGGGGGGGGAGGCAACTCAATATTGAACCCTACGGGCGAAGACTGGGACGTCATTAAAGTTAATTTGCGTGTAAAGGCAGGTGTCCCAATACTTTTGGTAATACAGCGTATATGAGACAAAATAGTGAACACTCTACAGGGCTTGACAAAAATAGCATTAGGGGGTTTAATAGTATCGATGTTGGTGCTATTAATAACCTCTTATGCTATTTGTGCCTATTTTAAGTCCAGTGGAGTGTAAACTGTTTGGTCTGCTGGATACAAGTTTACTGTGTGATGTACCCAGAAAATGCGGGTAACACCTTCTATTGCTATATACTATACGTTTATACTGTATGTCAATACATGGAAGTAGGATAAGTAATGTTAAAAGTCAATAGTCCCATAGCTGTAATGTAAAAATGGATTGGTCCATAAGAGGTGAGGAAGGTTATAAGTATAATGCCGCGTACACATGACCATTTTTCGGGTTGTAAAAAACAACGTTTTTTAACCACTTCAATACCGGGCTTTTATATACACCTCAATACCGGGCCTATTCTGGCACTTCTCTCCTACATGTACAAATCATCATTCTTTTGCTAGAAAATTACACAGAACCCCCAAACATTATATATGTTTTTTTAGCAGACACCCTAGGGAATAAAACGACGGTCATTGCAACGTTTTATCTTGCACGATATTTGCGCAATAATTTTTCAAACGCCTTTTTTTTTTTTGGAAAAAAATTGTTTCATGAATTAAAAAAATTTAAAAAATAAAAAAAATAACAAAACAGTAAATTTAGTCCAATTTTTTTGTAAAATATGAAAGATTATGTTACACCAAGTAAATAGATACCTAACATGTCACGCTTTAAAATTGCGCACACTCATGGAATGGCGCCAAACTTCGGTACTTAAAAATCTCCGCCTTACGTGTGCGTTCGCTTCTACGCGCAAGCTACCGGGGACAGGGGCGTTTTAATTTTTTTTTTTTACACTTTTTTTTTTATAACTTTTATTCCTATTGCAAGGAATGTAAACATCCCTTGTAATAGGTAATGTGTGTGACAGGTCCTCTTTATGGAGAGACGCGGGGTCAATAAGACCTCACATCTCTCCTCCAGGCTGGGAAGCATGAGATCGGTGAAAAAAATCTCATGATCGGTGTTGCTCACTAGCCGCAATCGCGGCTTTGTTTACTTACGGGGACTGGGTCGTGACGTCATCACATCGCGCCGGGGTCCTCCGACGGTTATAGAGATGACTGGTGACCATCTGGTCACCAGTCATCTATATGCTTCCTGCCAGCGCCGGACGATTTCTTCTCTGGGCCCCCCCGATGGCATGGGAGAGCCAGGAGAAGCACCGGATGGCGGCGGGAGGGGGGATGTCCCCTCCCGCCGCCTATAAGAAGGATCAAGCGGCGCTATAATCGTTCTTAGGCCCCTTTCACACTGGGGCGATTTTCTAGCCTCATCTGCAATCCCAATGTGCTGGTAAACCACCGCTAAGACTCTAACGTTTTAGGGCGTTTTAGCAGCGCCTCAGTGCGAAAGGGTAAGGCGTTTTTACAGCGCTTTTCAATTAATTTAAATGGAGAGGGGCGTTTCTTGGAGTGTTTTTTTCAGCACCCAAAAGCTGCTCCAAAGATGCTGCTTGCAGGACTTTTCTCAACGCCCTGCCAGTTCAACGCCTCAGTGTGAAAGGGTAAGGCGTTTTTACAGCGCTTTCAATTCATTTCAATGGAGAGGGACCATTTGGAGCATTTTTTTCAGCGCCCAAAAGCTGCTGCTTGCAGGACTTTTCTCAACGCCTCAGTGTGAAAGGGTAAGGCGTTTTTACAGTGCTTGCAGGACTCAGTGTGAAAAGGTCCATTAAGATGCATGGAGAGCGTTTTATGAGCGTTTAAAGAGTGCTTTTTTTAACGCTAAAACGCTGTAAAAACGCTTCAGTGTGAAAGGGCTCTTATGGTGCGCAGGATCGCTAGCTGAAGACATGGATATCTGAATGATGCCTCTAGCTGCAGGCATCATTCAGATATCCCCCGGCAAAGCCCAGGACGTCATATGACGTCCACCCAGGATGGGAGATCCCCTCTGTGGACGTCATATGACAATGGGCGGGTATTGAAGTGGTTAAAAATGTAATTTAAAACAATCGTGTGTGGGCGTCAGAGCATTTTTCGGGTTCTGAAAAACGGACAATTTTTTTTCCGAACATGCTGTATTTTTTTCACGACGTTTTAAACAATGTTTTTTTTCAGGTTGTAAAAAATGGTCGTGTGTGGGCTTTAACGACGTGAAAAAAACGGGCATGCTCAGAAGCAAGTTATGAGATTGGAGCGCTCGTTCTGGTAAAACTAGCGTTCGTAATGGAGATAGCACATTCGTCACGCTGTAACAGACAGAAAAGCGCGAATCGCCTCTCACCAAACTTTTACTAACACGAAATCAGCAAAAGCAGCATCAAGGGTGGCACTATCCGAATGGTACTTCCCCTTTATAGTGCCGTTGTATGTGTTGTACGTCACTGCGCTTTTCTCCAGCATTTTTTTTTCACGATCGTGTGTAGGCAAGGCAGGCTTGACAGGAATCAGGTCGAAAAAAACGTTGTTTTTTCTAGACCATTAAAAATGGTTGTGTGTATACAGCATAAGTCTTCCAATGAGGACACAAGTTCTGGTGACCACCAAGGATTTCCCTCACTTCCTGTTTTGGCTATTGAACAGGAAGTGAAGTGAAATCTCCCCAATGGGATACAGATGGCAAAAAAATAAAACTGACAGGAGTTATTATCCCCCCCCATCCTTACTCTATCCAAACATTTTTGCCTTCAGTTCTACTTTATTACTATATAATGATAACTAATATCCTTGGTGATTCTGTGGTAGACCCATGTCTATACATACAATCATACTCAACCACCAGACATTAACCACTTCAGCCCCGGCGGATTTGGCTTCCAAAGGACCTGGTCACTTTTTGTTCGGCACTGCTTCGCTTTAACTGACAATTTCGCTGGCTCCCAAACAAAATTGACGTCCTTTTTTCCCCACAAATAGAGATTTCTTTTGGTGGTATTTGATCACCTCTGCGGTTTTTATTTTTTGCGCTATAAACAAAAATAGAGCGACAATTTAAAAAAAAGATATATTTTTTACTTTTTGCTATAATAAATAAAAAACATAAAAAAAAATGTTTTCTTCAGGTTAGGCCGATACGTATTCTTCTACATATTTTTGGTAAAATGAAATCGCAATAAGAGTTTATTGATTGGTTTGTGCAAAAGTTATAGCGTCTACAAAATAGGGGATAGATTTATGGAATTTTTATTAATATATTTTTTTTTATACTAGTAATTGCGGCAATCAGTGATTTTTATCGTGACTGCAACATTATGGCGGAAACACATCGGGCACTTTTGATGTTATTTGGGGACCATTCACATATATACAGCGATCAGTGCTATAAAAATGCACTGATTACTGTATAAGGCTTGGTTCACACTGGTGTGACCCGACAGTCGTACTACTTTGGATCCGACTAAACACTAGATATAGTGTGAAACACGTCAGCGTCAGGTTCGAGTGCTGTGACTTGTAGTGCTGTTCTGATTTTAAATAAAGGCGACTATTGTTCAAGAGTGCGGCTGTCCAGAAATACATCCTTGTTAGGGTCCTTTCACACGGAGCGGACCGTTTTTCGGTCCGCTCCGTGTGCCCGTCAGCTCAGCGGGGGGGTCTCCACTCAGCTGTCGGCGGACCGGGCGGTCCCCGCACACTGTGCAGGGACCGCCCCGTCTCTCCTCCGCTCTCCCCTATGGGGAGTCGGATGGAAACGGACAGTCTGTCCGTTTGCATCCGATCCGTTTGGCCGGACGGATCGGATGCGGATCTAGCGGACGTTAGCGGATGCATCATCCGGGCCTGGATTGCCTTTGAAGGGGAACCCATGCCGGTCTTTTATTTCAAATTTGGCGTGGAGCTCCCCCTCAAGATCAGCAGAGTACAAGTCGCATGCCAAAGTTGAGCATGCAAGACGGCGTTCCGACTTTGATCTGACTTCAATGATATTCAATGGATTGAAGTAGGATCAAAGTCGGATCAAAGTAGTACAGGGAGCATTTTCAAAGTCGGACCGACTTGTGTTGGACTACTTAAGACGACTCTCATAGGGAAACATTGATTTTCACACGTCATGTGACATGAGGGTTGCCAGGTTCAGTAAAACTAGGGACAGTATGTCAAAATATGTGTTTTTTTTTACATCTGTCCCTGATATGTCTGAAACCGACATGCTTTTGATGTGAAAATCCCAAGATTTTAGCTGCCCCGCCTCTGCACTGCCTCCTGGCGTGGTGACCATCTGTAAGCCCAGGGGTCCCATAATCTTCTATTGCCCGGGGGCCCCATGAGTTGTCAGTCCGCCCCTGGGCGGGGGGGTAAATGTAGTCTCAGGGTTGTGCCACTTGCCACCCATAGCCTGCCACCAGATGCAGTGCCGCTGTCACTCCCTCTGCATGAGCCGCATGTGTAGAAGGAAAGGAGTGGCATCACTATCTATAGAGTGAAGATCACACCAGTCCCTCCTGCTTGCCGCTGGGTGCCGGAGAAGCAGGAGTTGCTGAGGTGGGTGGGGACAGCAGTGCTGCACTAGGCACAGGCCTCGCTCCTGGTCTAACTGTCTGAGAATATATTGTCATTGGTTGCAAGATGTCAGGCAGCGCAGGCCCTAGCAACCAGTTCCGGAAATGTAGTTATTTGTTAGTAGCTGGTGGCTGTGTCCTCTATTTCATTCCGGGACATTGATTTGTTCCGGGAATGAAGGTGCCCGAGACCCAGGACAGACATGTCAATTGTGGGACAGTCCCGGGCAATCCGGGACACGTGGGCACCCTAGATCACCGGACACTGGCGGACATCGAGTCCGGGGGTCCCGTGGGCACAGAGCTTGCGGCACATATGCAATAATAAAAATAAAAAAAGCACGGTTAGAGGAAACTCCTCCTAACGGGCACATCAAGTGTATAGAACCAGAATCTCATCAACAGTCCCCGAGAAATAGAAGGTGCTTTACCCCTCCGACATCCACCACAAACTGAAATCTAGGCTTCCGATGGACCAATTTTTTTAAATATCACGAGTTTCTACTGGTCTCCTCCCTGCGTAATAATAATACATCTGTAATTCTGTAAACATAACAGCCTCCCTGTAACAGTACAGAGATAATGATATGTTTTCTCCGGTTCATTCACCACCACCTGTCTGCACAATAGATTTGTCATTTCTTCTTCATATCAACATAACGCAATATAATCCCTGCGCACAATGCCGAAAAACATGCAGGAAACTGGAAGACAAAATATTTTTGGGGAGGCTTGGAATGTGGTCAGTGGCTGGAGCCTGTTTATCTATGTTTGTGACCACCGAAGATGTTATCACCTCTGTCTCAGGACGATGAGTCAGGAAAGGTTGGAAAAACAGAATTATAGCGATAAACTAATTATTAGAGAAATAAAAATAAATAGACTTAGAAAAGTGTTAAAGTGATCCTGTATTTTCCCCTTAGGCCTCGTACACACGATCGGTTAACCAGAGGACAATGGTCTGATGGACTGTTTTCATCAGTCAAAACCGATCATGTGGGCCCCATAGGTTATTTAACCTTCGGTTATAAAAAAGGCAACTTGCTTTGAAATTTAACCGATGGACGCCTAACCGATAGGTCAAACCCGATCGTTAGTAGGCACGACCATCGGTTAAAAACCCACGCATGCTCAGAATCAAGTCGACACATGCTTGGAAGCATTGAACTTCATTTTTTTCAGCACGTCGTTGTGTTTTACGTCACTGCATTCTGACACAATCCTTTTTTTAACCGATGATATGTAGGCACATCAGACCATCAGTCAGCTTCATCGCTTAACCAATGACAACGGTCCATCAGAGCGTTCTCATCGGATGGACCGATCGTGTGTACGAGGCTTTACAGGATGTGGCAACAAGTGTCACAGAGGGGCCCATTCACAATGCACTTGCTCTATGTGCCACATGATTAAGTGCCATTCATTATGATTGGCATCTCAACACATTGTACAGTAGGGTCCAACACACAGCACACAACAATGTTCCACCAACACATATAATGTCCATTGTGGTGCTCTTGCTAATGAATACGTGACGCAATGTGCATTAACGTGTGTGCAGTGTAATGAGTGTTAATGAGCCTCCTACAGTTCTCACAAGAACCCTCCTGGGTCTTCCAGGATTCCTAGGACTTCCACTACCAGAGCTACCTGCCCTCTGCCATGACCTCTGTCTGTACCTGACTACTCTCTTACCTGCCCTCTGCCATGACCTCTGTCTGTACCTGACTACTTTCTTACCTGCCCTCTGCCATGACCTCTGTCTGTACCTGACTACTCTCTTACCTGTCGCCTGCCATGACCTCTGTCTGTACCTGACTACTCTCTTACCTGCCCTCTGCCATGACCTCTGTTTGTACCTGACTACTCTCTTACCTGTCGCTTGCCATGACCTCTGTCTGTACCTGACTACTCTCTTACCTGCCATGACCTCTGTCTGTACCTGACTACTCTCTTACCTGTCGCCTGCCATGACCTCTGTCTGTACCTGACTACTCTCTTACCTGTCGCCTGCCATGACCTCTGTCTGTACCTGACTACTCTCTTACCTGCCATGACCTCTGTCTGTACCTGACTACTCTCTTACCTGTCGCCTGCCATGACCTCTGTCTGTACCTGACTACTCTCTTACCTGCCGCCTGCCATGACCTCTGTCTGTACCTGACTACTCTCTTACCTGCCCTCTGCCATGACCTCTGTCTATACCTGACTACTCTCTTACCTGCCCTCTGCCATGACCTCTGTCTGTACCTGACTACTCTCTTACCTGCCATGACCTCTGTCTGTACCTGACTACTCTCTTACCTGCCATGACCTCTGTCTGTACCTGATTACTCTCTTACCTGCCCTCTGCCATGACGTCTGTCTGTACATGACTACACTCTTACCTGCCCTCTGCCATGACCTCTGTCTGTACCTGACTACTCTCTTACCTGCCATGACCTCTGTCTGTACCTGACTACTTTCTTACCTGCCCTCTGCCATGACCTCTGTCTGTACCTGACTACTCTTTTACCTGCCGCCTGCCATGACCTCTGTCTGTACCTGACTACTCTCTTACCTGCCATGACCTCTGTCTGTACCTGACTATACCTGATTATCCTAACTGGACGTCTATTGACGTCCAGCAGGATAACATGCCGTGTCTGACACCCTGCATCTCCGATCTCGGTAAAGAGCCTCCGGCAGAGGCTCTTCACCACGTGATCAGCCGTGTCCAATCACCGCTGATCACGATGTAAACAGGAAGAGCCATTGATCGGCGCTTCCTCACTCGTGTCTGACAGACGCGAGTAGAGGAGAGCCGATTGCCGGCTCTCCTGACGGGGGGGAGGGGGGTCGCGCTGATTGTTTATCAGCGCAACCCCCCCTCGGATGTCCACACTGGACCAACAGGGAAGCCGTCAGGATGCAATAATAGGCAACAATAAAAAATTAAATAAAAGAATGAGCATAATAGATGCCAATCAGTGCCCACAAATGGGAACTGATTGGCAACATGGGCACTGAATGAAGTGATGCCCAGCAATGCCATCAGTGCCACCCCACAGTGTCCATCAGTGCCACCCCTCAGTGTCCATCAGTGCTATCTCTCAGTGCCCATCCATGCAGGGTGCCCACCCATTAGTGCCCATCTGTGCCACCCATCAGTGCCGCCTATGAGTGTCTATCAGTGCCACCTATGAGTGCCCATCAGTGCCGCCTTTGAGTGCCCATCAGTGCCGTCTATGAGTGCCAATCAGTGCCGCATACCAGCGCCGCCTATCAGTGCCCAAAAATGATGTAAAAATAAATAAATAAAATATTGTAAAAAAATAATTTAAAATAATTGAAATGTTAAAAAACGTATTAACCACTTGCCCACCGCAGTACGAGAATATACGTCCTCGGCTTTGTGCGGTCATATCTGAATGATGGGTGCAGCTACAGGCATCATTCAGATATTACCGCCTTCACCCGGCGATTTTGTGCACAATAAGAACGATCAAAGCGGCAGTTCCGCCGCTTGATCATTCTTATAGGCGGCGGGAGGGGATGCCCCCCCCCTCCCGCCACCATCCGGTCCTTCTCCAGGCTCTCCCGTGCCATCGGGGGCCCGGAGAGGGAATCGGCCGGCACTCGGCGAAGAACCATAGAGATGACTGGTGACCAGATGTCAAGCCTGGTACCCGGAAGTAAACAAAGCCGCAATCGTGGCTGTCGGTGTGAGATTGGTGAATGTTTTTTCACCGATTTCATGCTTGTAAGCCTGGAGGAGACATGTGGGGTCTTATTGACCATAAAGAGGACCTGTCACACTGATTCCTATTACAAGGGATGTTTACATTCCTTGTAATAGGAATAAAAGTGATAAAAAAATAAAAAAATAAAGGTGTAAAAATAAAAAAATTAAGTAAAATAAAAATGTTTTTTTTTTTTTTTTTAAATGCCCCTATCCCCGGTAGCTCGTGCGCAGAAGCAAATACACATGCAAGTCCCACCCACATATGTAAACGCCGTTCAAACCCCATATGTCGCGTGCGTTAGACCATGTGCAACACTTCTAGCGCTAGACCTCCTCTGTAACTTGAAAATAGTAACCTGTAAAAAAAAATTAAAGTGTCACCTATGGAGATTTTGAAGTACCATAGTTTGGCGCCATTCCATGAGTGTGCGCAATTTTAAAGCGTGACATGTTAGGTATCTATTTACTCGACGTAACATCATCTTTCACATTATACAAAAAAATTGGGCTAACTTTACTGTTTTAAAAAATGATTAAAGAAATTATCCGCGCTAGGATTGGGTGTATGAGCTGCTGCCCCTGTGTAATCTCTCAAGAAGAGAAAAATGGAAATTAAGATAAAGTGGTAAACAGGTATTGGCGCTGCTAGAAATATTTTGTCTTATTAAAGCGGAGCTCCACCCGCATTTATTTTTATTTTTTTCAAAGTCGGCAGCTACTAACAGTGTAGCTGCTGACTTTGAATAAGGACACTTACCTGTCCTAGGCGCCCGCGCTGACGGCCCCCGCCGATGCCGAACCTCGATTACGGCACCGCCATCCACAGTCAGGGAAACAGGCAGTGAAGCCGTGCGGCTTCACTGCCCGTTTCCTACTGCGCATGTGCGAGCGACGCGGCGCTTTGTGAATGGTCCGGCTGCTTTCTGGGATACACACAGTTCCCAGAATGCAGCGTGGCCCATTCACAAGAAGACACCGAGAAGAGGAGGAGGAAGAAAACCGCACCGCGGATCGTGAGGGCAGATTCGGGACTTCCGCATAGCAACAGCCTATTTAGGGTGAGTATTTTTTTATTTATTTTTTCCATTTCATTTTTTTTTTTTTAGATTTAAAAAAAAATAAAAAAATCAGGGTGGAGCTCCGCTTTAACTAGTGTCGGGTACTTGTAGCCGATGAGTTTATTTGGAAGAAACTCCCTGCTATTGCCAAGTTATCCCTTTTTCTGATGGATCCCACGGTGGGATAGTAGTTGTTCCTTATTCCTAATATGCTACGTGACCCCAGTAGTGAATTCCCAATGGGGTGTGGTGTCCCACTAATCAAAATTTCAATACTTTAGTGTGAAGAGTAATATGAGTTGTGAATCCTCATTATTCAATGCAAAAAATATATGTAGCGGGGGCAATTTTTGCTATTAAGAATGCTCAGATGGAAGTGGTAGAATTAATAGTCTTATAATGTAAATAAGCGTCTGATGCCATCTACTGGCGAAGAAATGGAACGACGTGTTCAAGACTTGTTTTTCCAGAACATCCAGAAGGGATATGAATAATTACCCAGGAACACTCAGGGCTGCAAGGCATGCTGGGAAGATATAAAAGACCTTGTGGTGGCCATTTTTAGCTCTCTCTGCCTCGGGACCCACACCCTGGAGGAACTTTTTCACAGTGTGTTTGGTGGAGTTCTGGCCTACCTCGTGCGGAAGCAAGCCATCGGTATCCAGGCAAGTGTCGGAGGGTTCCCGATCGTCTCTGGAAGTGGGAACTGGACAACCGGACGAGTGCAGAGACCAGGCGGAGGCCGTGTGTGGCGAAAGCATCCAGTCATCTGGGCATCGTGTGGTGAGAGGGCTCGGGCCCAAAGCTTTGTACTGTTTACACACTCACACACTTAGACTGCCGGGGTAGTGTTGCTGGGACCGTTAGTTCCACGCTGCCAGTGTGTTTCTCTAAGCCACATGTGCCAGGACCTGAAAGCCTTAATCAACTGCTTGATGGCCGGCCATTGAAGATTGTGTATTAACTAGGAAAGAGTGCGCAGTCACCCTCCACGTTTAATCTACAGTCCCTGTTTGCATTAAACTACTATTAAAATACCTGTGGATTACAAATTGGGTTCACATTGCTAGCGAAGAAAGAAGATCAAGGACTAATACTACTACATTTTATTGGCAAGGCCTTGCAGCGCTGTTACTGTTAGACAGATACTGTCATAGGGAAGTTACTGAGTGATTACCCGCTACGGTTGTGTTTTATTCTGTTGGGTGTTGCGTAGCACATACTGTGTGGTTGTTTACTGGAAGTGTACTGGAAGTGGGAAGGCGCGCAGCTTGAAGTAAGGCCTGCGCGCTAGTCCCACTTGGAGACACCAAAATACCTGCGGCCGCAGAGGGGGTGTAAAGAAATTGTTACTCACAGTCTTTCGCAATACTGAATGTGCATCACTTACGTTCTGATTGTGTATTACAACAACTGCTTTAGTAAAGTCAACGATTATTTAAGTTTAACTTGTGTCTTAACGGTTCCTTTGTTGCTCATAAACCATTGTGTCAGTTTGCACCACAGCTGTGTCAAGGGGAGTGAGACCAAGAATACTGGGGGGTAATAAAGCAGAGTGCAGGCCCAAAACAATCAGCCGCTCCTTCGGGGGTAAGCGCTACACGTGGGGTGCTCGTCCGGGATCCTGTACCTCTGCAAGTAAAACCCATCCCTGGTATCAGCATGGATCCTACTACAGTGGCTCGGTGGTGTGGAACTGAAGGCGCCCGTTCCGAAGCGAGCGTAGCCATCGCACTCCCGGGAGAAACCTGGGATAGTGAGCAGATCAAAAAGGTCGTGAAGACACTGTCCCCAAATAGAAAGGCCTGGGTGATCGCCATCAGACCAGACTGTGAAACCTCCCACACCTATGCCCTATTGGAGTGGAGGACGGAAGTTCCGGAGAACTTCAGGGGTCCGAGTGTACAGCTAGCTGGAGGAACCAAGTTATACCTGACACATCCAGAAGGGTCTGGTCAGAGCACTGCCAACTCTAGCCTTGTAAAGCCAACGGCGCTGGGATTTGATCAGGAAGCAACCCCAGCCGATACCAGTTCAAGACCCCCTCAAGGGAAGGTAAAACCTGTATATGGAAAGTACAGGGGAGGTTCTCAGTCAGAACAGCAGCTATCTGACCTGAAACGGCAGTGCCGCACCATACAGGAAAGGTTCAAGGAGGCCTCTGGTGTGATCGCAGGACACATTGAAGAGCTAAGTGTCTCGTGCAAAGATTCAAATAACAGTAAGCTAAGCTCGAGGTCTGCCTCAGTTCCCTCGAGACGTACCCAAAATCGCCTACCTGAAGTGACGATCCGGAAGGATTTTAAAATCGAAGGACGGATAGGGGAAAAAGACCAAGAGGGAAGCCTGTCCTATACAAATCTCTTACATCAGGTGGAGCTGGGACTTCAGAAAGGCTATCATGAATCTGAGATCACAGAGGCCGTAGTCAACGCCATTAGCCCGGATCTGAGCATCAGAAGGATGTTGGAGATGAAGAATGGGCTAACTCTGACACAGCTCAGGAGGATATTAAAAAGTTACTATAAGGAGGAAGATGCTGCTGAATTGTATCATCAACTAATAAATATGGCACAAGACACCCAGGAGACCCCGCAGAATTTCCTGTTCAGGGCCATCGCTCTGAAGGATCGCTTGTTGTCTGCCTCCCGAGGAGAAGACTCGGATGGACATCTTGGACCGGAAGTCATCCAGAAGAAGTTCTTGAGGTCTGTGGCTACAGGGCTGAGGAGCGACTATGTCAAATTCCAGTTGCGACAGTACCTGGATGATCCTTCCACCTCAGATGAGGTGCTCATTGAAGAGACCAATGAGGCGGCCCGGATGGAAACGGAGGGAGAGAAGAAGCAAGGGAAAGCTCAGTCCAGTACCACCGCAAGGATCAGATGGCATAACGCTGATGTCTCACAGAGCTCCCCGGAGACTAGTGTTTTGACAGCAACCGCTGATGATATGCCCCGTTCTGAACTAGGAAAACTATTTCAAGTGCAGAAGGAAATACTGGAGATGATGACTCTGTTGACCGCTAGGCTGGAGGGCCCACAGAGGCAGAAGGCCCCACCGGACCCCGCAGTCACTCCAATTGAGAGACCGGTGAGGTCAAAGACCTGTTTCAACTGTGGAGGAGTGGGACACTACCGCCAAGTGTGTCCAAGCCCGCCGAAGACAGAAGCAAGGGTCCAGAAGCCGGCGGCAAACTCCAGAGGGCCCCCAGTGAAGGAGTCAGCTGGGCGCCCGGTCACAATAGTCAACTCCAAACAACCATACGCCGTCCCGGTCCCTAGTGACCCACGGGGGTCGAAGTTGGAAAAACACCCCCGGAAGAAGGGTGTAAAGGTACGAACCACCAAACAGACTAACCTTGCCACCCCACGTGGATTCCCCCCTGAATTAGTGGGACCCTCTCCCATTGTCCCTATCCAAGTGGAAGGAATCTATACCAAAGCCCTGCTGGATACTGGAGCTCAAGTAACTCTCCTCTACAGGGACTTCTATGAGAAGCACCTCAGGCACCTGCCTCTCCAGAAGCTGGAGGAACTGGAGATATGGGGTCTAGGAACTCAGAATTTCCCATATGACGGTTTCCTGCCTATTAAGCTCACCTTTGACCCAAGCGTGGCCGGGGAGGCTGAAGTCTTCGATGCTCTGGCAGTAGTATGCCCCCGCCCACCAGGGGCGGACAAGAGTTCCATCATTATTGGGACCAACACCAACCTAGTCCGGAGACTCTTGACACCACTTATGCAGAAGCAGGACACTTCAGCCATAAAAATACACCCAATGCTGACCCAGGTGTATCAGAACTTACTGCATGAGCAGAGGGCCCCAGCAGAAGGAGTGGGAAGAGTCTGGCGTTTGGATAGACGAGAAAAGGTGATACAGCCTGGTGAGGTGGTCTGCCTGCGAGCTTCTGTCAAGCTCACTTGGGAACAACCAGGACCTTTCATCGTCCTTGAGACGGACAGAAAACAGGGGAACAACGAGTTGGAGATAGTCCCCGAATTGCTACCAACCAAATTACTGAAGAGAAACAGAGGGAAAGTCTCAGTCAGCGTCCGGAACACCACAACATCCCCAGTGAAGATGCCGGCTAGAGTGTTGTTAGGGGAAGTGAAGCCAGCAACCCCAGTTCCTCCGTATGAAATGCTGAAAGAACAAGGAGAGGAGATCCCTCTGGAAGAATTCTTCCCAAAAAACACCCCCCTGTCACCCGAATGGATGGAGAGAGCAAAGACCCAGCTACTAAAATGGAGGATGGCTTTCTCAAAAAACGAGTTCGATGTGGGGCTGGCCAAAAGTGCTGAACACAAGATCCGGCTGGAAGAGGACAAACCTTTCCGGGAAAGGGTCAGGCGGATTCCACTGGGAGACCTGGAAGATTTGCGAGAACAGCTGGCTGAGCTGAAGAGAACAGGCATCATCCGGGAGTCTCGGAGCCCCTATGCTTCCCCGATAGTGGTGGTGAGAAAGAAGAATGGGTCGTTACGGCTGTGCATTGACTACAGGACACTGAATCGGAGGACCATTCCCGACCAATACACCACCCCCAGAATAGAAGATGCCTTACAGAGCCTGTCGGGGGCGAAGTGGTTCAGTGTGCTGGACCTGAAGAGTGGGTACTACCAGATTCCCATGCACCCTGAAGATAGGGAGAAGACAGCTTTCATTACCCCGGTGGGGTTTTTTGAATTTAACCGCATGCCACAAGGCTTGTCGGGGGCCCCGGCCACCTTCCAGAGGTTGATGGAGAAGACTGTAGGTGATATGAACTTAATTGAAGTGCTGGTATACCTGGATGATGTGATAGTGTTCGGCAGAACACTGGAAGAGCACGAAGAGCGCCTGGAGAAAGTCTTGAGTAGACTCCATGAAGAGGGCCTGAAGCTTTCGATGGAAAAGTGCAAATTTTACCAGTCATCAGTGAGTTATCTGGGTCACATAGTGTCCGCGGAAGGAGTGGCCACGGACCCGCAGAAGCTGGATGCTGTCACCTCATGGCCCCGGCCAACAAATGTGACTGAGCTCAGGTCTTTTCTGGGATTCTGCTCCTACTATCGCAGATTTGTTGAAGGGTTCGCCAAGATAGCCCACCCACTCACTGAACTATTAAAGAACCAGGAGGGGGCTGAGTCGGACCCTGATGGACCTGGGAAACCTAAGGAGGGTCCCAGGAAGAAGAAAGAGTCGATTGAAGACCAATGGACCACTCAGTGTGAAGAGGCCTTTGTACAGTTGAAGCGGAGCCTCACTACTGCCCCGGTTTTGGCCTACGCAGACCCTGCCAGGCCTTACGAACTGCATGTGGACGCCAGTCGAGATGGACTGGGTGGAGTACTCTACCAGGAGTATGACGGGCACCTACGACCCATTGCCTATGTGAGCCGAAGCTTGACACCCGCTGAAAGGAATTACCCAACTCACAAACTTGAGTTCCTGGCTTTGAAGTGGGCAGTAGTGGACAAACTGAGAGACTACCTATATGGCGCAGAATTTGTGATCAAGACAGATAACAATCCTCTCACCTACCTACTCACCACAGCAAAATTAGATGCCACAGGACATAGGTGGCTGGCTGCACTTTCTGGATTCACCTTCAGTCTAAAATACCGTCCAGGGGTCGGAAATCGGGACGCTGATGCATTATCCAGGAGGCCCCACTGCGATTGGAACTCGCCAGAAGGTTGGACCCAACTTACCCCTGAAGGTGTGAGGGCTCTTTGCGAAGGAGCGGAACAACCAGTGAAGGGTGGAGCCAGGGCTGAAGAGGTAGGAGTGTCCGCTGTGGGAGTGCCTAGGGGCTACTGTAATGTCACTCAGATGGTGGATGAGGGTTTGCCTAAACTGTCCAGGAAGGACCTCCGAAGAGATCAGCAAGAAGATCCCCTCTGTAGCCTTGTGTTGGAGGCCTTGGAAACTCAACATTCTGATCTACTCCTACAGAGTGCCAAGAAGGAAGCTCGCCTGTTATGCAAGGAGTGGAGTCGGTTACAGCTGAAACAAGGAGTGGTGTACAGGAGGGCCCCCTCTGAAGATCTGGAGGAGAAGTGGCAGTTGTTCCTGCCGGAGAAACATAGGGAAAGAGTTCTGATTGCTCTGCATGACCACCATGGCCACCTGGGATCAGAAAGGACCCTTCAATTGGTGAGAGACAGGTTCTACTGGCCATACATGCGATCTGAAGTGGAGAATTACTGTCACTCTTGTCTCAGGTGCATACAAAGGAAGTCTTTACCTCAGAGAGCCGCCCCAATGGGCCATATGGAAAGCCACGGACCCATGGATCTAGTATGTATAGACTTCTTGTGTGTGGAATCCGATCTCAGTGGACAAGGAAATATTTTGGTAGTCACGGACCATTTCACCAGATATGCTCAGGCCTTTCCAGCCAGGGATCAACAAGCGCCTACTGTGGCAAAGATCTTGGTGGAGAAATTCTTCGTCCATTACGGCCTGCCTCAGCGGATCCATTCAGATCAAGGAAGGGATTTTGAGAGCACCCTCATTAGGCAGCTACTGGACTTGCTGGATATAAAAAAATCTAGGACTACCCCCTATCACCCACAAGGGGATCCACAACCCGAAAGATTCAATAGAACTCTCCTCAACATGTTAGGAACACTGGCCTCGGAGCAGAAACAACAGTGGAGTAAACACATTGCAGCCATGGTACATGCCTATAACAGCACCGTGAGTGATGCCACAGGATATTCACCCTATCGCCTAATGTTTGGACGGGAAGCTCGTTTGCCGGTGGACCTGGCGTTTGGTACTTCTTTAGACCACACTTCGGAGGCCTCTCATCGAGGATATGTGGGCAGATTACGGAAGAGTTTGAAGGCCGCATATGAGAAAGTTCAGGCCACCTCGGATGCGAGGGGAAGCAGGAATAAGAGGAACTTTGACCTCAGAGTGCGGATCCAAGACCTGCAACCTGGAGACCGAGTGCTATTGAGAAATCTGGGTGTACCAGGAAAACACAAGTTGGCTGATCGCTGGAAGTCACAGCCATTCATCATATGCAGGCGCCTCCCAGGACTACCGGTATACGAAATCAGACCAGAAGGGAGTACTGGACCACTGAAGGTATGGCATCGGAATCACCTTCTGCCCTTAACAGAAGCAGTCAGGAAAATTCCACGACGGGAACTATCGCCTATGGCTGAGCCTCGACCTGTAACTAGGTCTCAGTCAGGATCCCTGGCCACAGAAGGTAGTGAGAAAGAGGATGGGATGGAGATAAGCTGGTTGTGGTCGCCTGAGATGCCGGAAACTGATACTAATTGCTTACCTCATGAGCAGGAGAGAGACACTGTGACTTTGAGACCTGAGGCCCCGGAATTTGTGCCGCAAAGTGGACATTCTGAGGATCACTCACCCGCTGACACTGAGGTGCAAGAGTGTGAGGCAGAAGAAGAGACAGCGCCTACTCCTAAAAGACAAAGGGTCAAGAGGGAAGTTCATGCACCTAAGAAACTGACTTATGATATTCTGGGCGAATGTTCTGAACAGGCCTGGCTTGCTCCCAAAAGAATTCCTGATATGCCTGGTCTCTTTACTGTAAACCTAGAAGGAGAGAACCCCAACTCACCCCTTGACACATCTGTACCAGACACTGCGCTGTCACCTGTGATTGCCCAGAACAGCCTCCCATCTTATGAAAATTGGTGGGAGGCTCCTCTGTCTGTATTGAGCAGCCGCATAGAGGCAAAAATGTGCAGTAGAGTTAAAAATGTCTTTGGGGACCAAAGATTCAAAGTGGGGGGAGTATGTAGCGGGGGCAATTTTTGCTATTAAGAATGCTCAGATGGAAGTGGTAGAATTAATAGTCTTATAATGTAAATAAGCGTCTGATGCCATCTACTGGCGAAGAAATGGAACAACGTGTTCAAGACTTGTTTTTCCAGAACATCCAGAAGGGATATGAATAATTACCCAGGAACACTCAGGGCTGCAAGGCATGCTGGGAAGATATAAAAGACCTTGTGGTGGCCATTTTTAGCTCTCTCTGCCTCGGGACCCACACCCTGGAGGAACTTTTTCACAGTGTGTTTGGTGGAGTTCTGGCCTACCTCGTGCGGAAGCAAGCCATCGGTATCCAGGCAAGTGTCGGAGGGTTCCCGATCGTCTCTGGAAGTGGGAACTGGACAACCGGACGAGTGCAGAGACCAGGCGGAGGCCGTGTGTGGCGAAAGCATCCAGTCATCTGGGCATCGTGTGGTGAGAGGGCTCGGGCCCAAAGCTTTGTACTGTTTACACACTCACACACTTAGACTGCCGGGGTAGTGTTGCTGGGACCGTTAGTTCCACGCTGCCAGTGTGTTTCTCTAAGCCACATGTGCCAGGACCTGAAAGCCTTAATCAACTGCTTGATGGCCGGCCATTGAAGATTGTGTATTAACTAGGAAAGAGTGCGCAGTCACCCTCCACGTTTAATCTACAGTCCCTGTTTGCATTAAACTACTATTAAAATACCTGTGGATTACAAATTGGGTTCACATTGCTAGCGAAGAAAGAAGATCAAGGACTAATACTACTACATTTTATTGGCAAGGCCTTGCAGCGCTGTTACTGTTAGACAGATACTGTCATAGGGAAGTTACTGAGTGATTACCCGCTACGGTTGTGTTTTATTCTGTTGGGTGTTGCGTAGCACATACTGTGTGGTTGTTTACTGGAAGTGTACTGGAAGTGGGAAGGCGCGCAGCTTGAAGTAAGGCCTGCGCGCTAGTCCCACTTGGAGACACCAAAATACCTGCGGCCGCAGAGGGGGTGTAAAGAAATTGTTACTCACAGTCTTTCGCAATACTGAATGTGCATCACTTACGTTCTGATTGTGTATTACAACAACTGCTTTAGTAAAGTCAACGATTATTTAAGTTTAACTTGTGTCTTAACGGTTCCTTTGTTGCTCATAAACCATTGTGTCAGTTTGCACCACAGCTGTGTCAAGGGGAGTGAGACCAAGAATACTGGGGGGTAATAAAGCAGAGTGCAGGCCCAAAACAATCAGCCGCTCCTTCGGGGGTAAGCGCTACATATATATTATGTTGAAAAATAATATTAGCAGTCTTGATATCTAGTTTAGGGATACCATATATAGATCCGGTGCTTTGATGAAAGTGCTAGGTGCTATTCTCTATTAAATATAGTGCTATAGTCATATCATATACATGAGCTAGACAAGTGAAATTCCGATGCTTAATTGCAGTGACATTAATTACTAGTGCTATAATCTATTAAGTGCTATAATCATAACACGGTAAACTTGAACAATGCAAAATGAAAATGAAAATAAAAATAAAAAGTAAAATACCCAATATAAAAATTACAGTGACAAAATTAAAGTGCTGGTGATATTCTCTATTAATAGTGTTGAGCGGAATACGCCATATTCGATTTCGCGATATTTCACGAATATATAGAAGAATATTCGTGAAATATTCGTTAATATCGAATATTCGTGATATTTTATCAAAAAAAAATTTTTGCAAAATTTCGCTAATGCGAATGCGAAATTGATTGCGAAAATCTCGTCAACATGCGAAAACGGAGATCATTTCCTGGATTACTAAACTAATATGCACTAAACACTAAGGCCTCGTACACACGAGGGGATATGTCCGCTGAAAACGGTCCGATGGACCGTTTCAGCAGACATCTCCGCTCGTGTGTATGGGCTAGCGAACAGATTTCTCCACCCGACAGATTTCAAAGCATGCTTTGAAATCTATCCGGTGGGAATCTGTCCGCCCGACATGTCTGCTGGTTAGTACACTTACCAGCAGACATGTCGTCCCCCACCGCCGCCGCGCCGCCCCCGAATGGATTCCGCGCATGCGCGGAAGTGTTTAACTTCCTGGTGCGGTGACGTGGCGGCGTCAACGTCACCGCCGCGTCACCGCCACGTCACCGCGCCGTCCGGCGGCGGGGAATTTGATCCGATGGTGTGTACACGCCATCGGATCAAACTCCCGATCGGACATATCCGATGGAAATGGTCCGCGGACCGTTTTCATCGGATATGTCCGATCGTGTGTACGAGGCCTATCTCTACTTACACAACCTTATATGACTAAACTAAAGCTATTTTTTTTTTTGTTTTGTTTTTTATACACAAAACACAGAAGGGCAGAGAAAGTATTCGCGAATATTCATAATACGAATATTCGCATTGCGAATATTCGGCAACATAAAAGGATCGCCTCAGCTACTCGGCCCAGTGTCTCTAATCATACCAGCAATGCTTTTAGACGTCGATGGAGATCACTAGGATGTGATCTGTTTTAACCACTTAAGACCCGGACCAATACGCTGGCAAATGACCCAAGGGGTTTTTGCGATTCGGCACTGCGTCGCTTTAACAGACAATTGCGCGGTCGTGCGACGTGGCTCCCAAACAAAATTTGCGTCCTTTTTTTCCCACAAATAGAGCTTTCTTTTGGTGGTATTTGATCGCCTCTGCAATTTTTATTTTTTGCGCTATATACAAAAATAGAGCGACATTTTTGAAAAAAAATCAATATTTTTTACTTTTTGTTATAATAAAAAACCAATAAACTAAATTTTAGTCAAACATTTAGGCCAAAATTTATTTAGCCACATGTCTTTAGTAAAAAAAAAATCGCATTAAAAAAAAAATAGCTACCTAGCGGGAACAGCGACACTAATACAGCGATCAGAAAAATGATCGCTTAGTGACGCTGGCAATAGGGAGTGAAAGGGTTAACTAGGGCAGTGATCAAGGGGTTAAAACTTTATTGGGGGGGGTGGGGGGGGCTACCCTGACACTACTGACTGTCTGACTGTCACACTGTCTGTCACACTGACACTAAATACAGTAATCATACATGATTACTGCATTCAGTGACACTGTGACAGGGGGGAGGGGGGGGCGATCGCGGGGGTTAAATGTGTGTGTCAGTGTGCTGTTTGGTGCAGGACTTACTTGTTCTGTAGTGATCTCTCCTCAGCGGCGCTTGAAACAAACGCCGAGAGAGAGATCACGTCGCTTCCTCCTTCCTGTGTTTACACAGGAGGAGGAAGTGACAGGCCAGGCGGGCGCGCGCATTGGCTGGGAGCGATCCGGAGGGGGCGGATGAAAACGGATAGCCGCCCCCACTTGTCGGATCGCTCCTGCAGCCGCGCGGACCGCCGCATGTACGGGGGGGGGGGGTCCGATCCCCCCCAAGGCACCAACGTATATATACGTTGATGTGCCTGTCGGTGCCATTCTGCCGACGTAAATGTACATGCGGCGGTCCTTAAGTGGTTAAAAATAAATTTGAAAAAATACGAATATTCGCAATATCGAATATTCACCGCGATATTCGATTTATTCGCGAATACTCGAATATGCAATATTCGTTACGAATATTCGCAATGCGAATATTCGTGAGCAACACTATCTATTAAGTGCTATGCCTCTATAATAGAGGTAGACAATGCAGGTGTGTGAAATCCAAAACAGATTATCATCTATCTCCTGATATGCATGAACACTATTGGTGTAAAAAAGAGTCCAATGAGGTTGCGGTGACATAAATTGCAGATATTAATATCTTTGGGTGTCAGTTGAGATTCCAGTTATTCCCCCACATGTGTCCCCACTTACCAGAACGATGTCCCCACAAGGGGGTGTGGAGTCTTGGGGATCAGTGGGTCGTGGCAGTTGCTTACCAGTCGCTGCGCGATGGATCAGTCGATGCGCGTGATGGATTAGTTGACGCAATTTTCTTTTTTATTTCTGTATGCTGGTGTTAGATCACGTGATTGCTGCCTTCTGTGATTTCGCTTATCACGTTATTATTTTATTATTGGTTTAGCGCAAAATTTTCCCTTTTATATAATGCTGCGCGTTATGGATCTGAATTGTAACCATTAACTCCAGAAAATGGTGATGTTATGAGGAGGCAAACAGAAAAAATCCTCATAGGGTAATACTTCCTGTTTTTATTAAAACGATTGTTTCCAATTGGAAAAGTAAAATAAAGTAAAGTTTAAAATTAGAATTAAAATAAAAATTGCTATTCCGCAACTATAGCAAGTGTCCAGCAAGTATCCAGTATGCTGAGCTGTGCCAGACGGGTCTCGGGAGCCTCTCAGTGCGGTGGCCCGTGTGGAACGTTCCGTTGTTTGCGTTCCACCTCAGAGCGCGTCCCTGCCCGGAAGTCCTTGCTGGCGTGAGCAGGACGTGTGACGTGAGAACGAGTAGTCACCTGACCGGTTTCGTCAATGGACGTTTTCACCTTTGAAAACGTCCACCTGCATTGTCTACCTCTATTATAGAGGCATAGCACTTAATAGAGAATAGCACCAGCACTTTAATATTGTCACTGTAATTTATATATTGGGAATTTTACTTTTTATTTTTATTTTCATTTTCATTTTGCATTGTTCAAGTTTACCGTGTTATGATTATAGCACTTAATAGATTATAGCACTAGTAATTAATGTCACTGCAATTAAGCATCGGAATTTCACTTGTCTAGCTCATGTATATGATATGACTATAGCACTATATTTAATAGAGAATAGCACCTAGCACTTTCATCAAAGCACCGGATCTATATATGGTATCCCTAAACTAGATATCAAGACTGCTAATATTATTTTTCAACATAATATATATTTTTTGCATTGAATAATGAGGATTCACAACTCATATTACTCTTCACACTAAAGTATTGAAATTTTGATTAGTGGGACACCACACCCCATTGGGAATTCACTACTGGGGTCACGTAGCATATTAGGAATAAGGAACAACTACTATCCCACCGTGGGATCCATCAGAAAAAGGGATAACTTGGCAATAGCAGGGAGTTTCTTCCAAATAAACTCATCGGCTACAAGTACCCGACACTAGTTAATAAGACAAAATGGGCCAGATTCAGAAAGAATTAGATTCCCGCAGAGTATCAGAGATACTCTACGCCGCCGTACTTTACCTGGCTCTAGGAGGAATTCAGATAGATTTTGGCCCGTAAGGTACGGCGGCGTAGTGTATTTCTCCCGGCGGAATCAAAATACGCGAATTGGGGGGCGTGAGGCATTTAAATTAAGCGCGTCCCTGCGGCGATCGAACTGCGCATGCTCCGTTCAGAAATTTCCCGCTGTGCATTGCGCGAAATCACGTCGTTACGTCATTTTTTTTGAGTAGCGTCGTTTACGGACATTCCTATTCCCGGACGACTTACGCAAAAAAATAAAAAATAAATTGAAAGTCGCCGCGGGAACGACGGCCATACTTAACATGGGCCGCGTAACGTTAGACCAGCTAAAAGCTGGTTTAACTTTACGTAGCGAAAAAATGACGTAGGCGATTGCAAACGACGCTCGTAACTTCGTGGATCTCCGTAAAAAGCTCATTTGCATACCCCGACGCTGAAAACGACGCGAACTCCACCCAGCGGCCGCAAAAAGATCGCAGCGTAGATCCGAAGGCGTACGAAGACGTAAGCCTGTCAGATCGAAGCCCAACGCCGCCGTATCATGGTTTGAGGATTCAAACTAGTGATACGGCGCACGAAATTTGAAATGACTCCTGTCTAACACCAGTTAGACAGGCGTAGTCGCTCTGTGAATCTGGGCCAATATTTCTAGCAGCGCCAATACCTGTTTACCACTTTATCTTAACTTTACTGTTTTGTTATTTTTTAATTCATGAAACTGTTTTTTTCCCCAAAAAAAGTGTTTGAAAAATGATTGCGCAAATACCGTGCGAGAAAAAAAGTTGCAATGACCGCCATTTTTTTCCCTAGGATGTCTGCTAAAAAAAAATATATAATGTTTGGGGGTTCTGATTAATGTTCTAGCAAAAAAAATGTGATTTTTACATGAAGGAGAGAAGTGCCAGAAAAATATTTTTTTTTAAATATATATATTTTTAAAAAAATGAAAAATAATATTGTAAAAAATACTAAAGAATAAAAATGGTAAAAAAATACTAAAAAATTATATTGTAAAAAAATCATTAAGAAATAAAAATGATGAAAAAATAATATTGTTAAAAATAATTTAAAAAAAAATGTAAAAAATGGTAATAACTGTCTTAGCCTTTAATAGTAACTTTTGACATGTTTCAGGGTATTAGTTAAAAAAAAAAAAAAAATGCTCCGTCAGCAAATTTTTCATGTTTTGTCGGTAAAAACGACTAAAGGGTACTGGGCTCTGATTGGAAGCCGGTATGACACCGGAGGCCCATGTATGTCCCATAATATCTTCACTACCGTGATGAGTGGAGGGAGCGTGCTGTGCCCCAGTGCGGCCACTAGATGTCCCCGGCGGGTACTGCGGTGAGGGGGCGGGGCGGAGGTGTGCGGGATATAGAGCTGATCGCTGCGCACACATCACATTGTACCGGCAGAGGAGCTCCGTGTGATCGGCGCTGTACAGGTAAGAGAGAATACCGGACACCGGACACTGAGCCCTCCTGGATGGGGTTCTGCCGGAGCTGCCAGGACAGCTGTGTGGGGGGTGGAGGGATAATCTGCAGCGGTGATGTGTGAGAAAAGTTATACTGAGTGTTGGGTGAGATGCTCTGCGGGGCTGGAAACTACAAAGGTGATGGTGAGGAAGTGATGCTCTGCATGGGGTGAGTAGAAGGGGGGAGGGGTAGTAATAGGGGCGCCCATGGGGGGGGGGGGAGGGGTGGTTTGCACAGCTGGGGTCATGTTTCTAAGGTCTGAAGACAGGGGACAAGACTTGTGGAGATAAGAGATGATCTGCAGGAAAGGGGCACAGTGATTGGGAGACACGTTTGTGATGATCTGCAGGAGAGGGGGTTATTGATGATGATGATGATGATCTGCATACAATCACTAAAAGTCTTGGAGGTCACAGTAATATGAAGCGTATAGGAACACGGGTGACCCTCACTGAGTGATGCTCTGCAGTGTGGGGGTGGCTGTGATTCTCTGCAGAGATGAGGGGTGATCTGGGCGACATTGGTGTGCTCTGCAGAGCTTCTCCTGGGGGGTCTCTTCTTTCTGATCAGTGTACAGGGTCAACCATCAGAATCTGCCTGTCATTACACTGATATCTGGCAGGCGTGGGCATCCGCCCCGAGCCGGTGTCTCGCCAGTGTGGGCATCTGCCCCGAGCAGGTGTGGGCATCTGCACTGAGCCGTTGTCTGACTTCTGTGAGCATCTGCCCCGAGCCGGTGTCTGGCATCTGTGAGCATCTGCCCTGAGCCGGTGTGGGCATCTGTGCCGAGCTTGTGTCTGGTTGCTGTGGGCACCTGAGCTGCTGTGGGCATCTGCCCCGAGCCGGTGTCTCGCCAGTGTGGGCATCTGCCCCGAGCCGTTGTCTGGCTTCGGTGAGCATCTGCCCCGAGCCGGTGTGGGCATCTGTGCCGAGCTGGTGTCTGGTTGCTGTGGGCACCTGAGCTGCTGTGGGCATCTGCCCCGAGCCGGTGTCTGGCTTCTGTGAGCATCTGCCCCGAGCCGGTGTGGGCATCTGTGCCGAGCTGGTGTCTGGCTTCGGTGAGCATCTGCCCCGAGCCGGTGTGGGCATCTGTGCCGAGCTGGTGTCTGGTTGCTGTGGGCACCTGAGCTGCTGTGGGCATCTGCCCCGAGCCGGTGTCTGGCTTCTGTGAGCATCTGCCCCGAGCCGGTGTGGGCATCTGTGCCGAGCTGGTGTCTGGTTGCTGTGGGCATCTGCCCCGAGCCGGTGTCTGGCTTCTGTGAGCATCTGCCCCGAGCCGGTGTGGGCATATGTGCTGAGCTGGTGTCTGGTTGCTGTGGGCACCTGAGCTGCTGTGGGCATCTGCCCCGAGCTGGTGTCTGGTTGCTGTGAGCATCTGCCTCAAGCTGGTGTCTGGCTGGTGTGGGCATCTGCGCCGAGCCGGTGTCTGGTTGCTGTGGGCACCCGAGCTGCTGTGGGCATCTGCCCCGAGCCAGTGTCTGGTTGCTGTGAGCATCTGCCTCGAGCTGGTGTCTGACTGGTGTGGGCTTCTGCCCCGAGCCGGTGTGGGCATCTGTGCTGAGCCGGTGTCTGGCTGCTGTGGGCACCTTTGCTAAGCCGATATTTGGTTGCTGTGAGCATCTGCGCTGAGCTGAGCCACTGTGGGCATGTGCCCATAGCCGGTGTCTGGTTTCTGTGGGAACTTGCAATCTTTTACACCCCAGATGTACATGGAGACTGTACCCTGACATTGGGTTGTATGGGGCGCTCGGTGACTATGCTGACATTGGCTTGTATGGGGCGCTCGGTGACTGTACACCTGACATTGGCTTGTATGGGGCGCTCGGTGACTATGCTGACATTGGCTTGTATGGGGCGCTCGGTGACTGTACCCTGACATTGGCTTGTATGGGGCGCTCGGTGACTGTACCCTGACATTGGCTTGTATGGGGCGCTCGGTGACTGTACACCTGACGTTGGCTTGTATGGGGCGCTCGGTGACTGTACACCTGACGTTGGCTTGTATGGGGCGCTCGGTGACTGTACACCTGACGTTGGCTTGTATGGGGCGCTCGGTGACTGTACACCTGACGTTGGCTTGTATGGGGCGCTCGGTGACTGTACACCTGACGTTGGCTTGTATGGGGCGCTCGGTGACTGTACCCTGACGTTGGCTTGTATGGGGCGCTCGGTGACTGTACCCTGACGTTGGCTTGTATGGGGCGCTCGGTGACTGTACCCTGACATTGGCTTGTATGGGGCGCTCGGTGACTGTACACCTGACATTGGCTTGTATGGGGCGCTCGGTGACTATGCTGACATTGGCTTGTATGGGGCGCTCGGTGACTGTACCCTGACATTGGCTTGTATGGGGCGCTCGGTGACTGTACCCTGACATTGGCTTGTATGGGGCGCTCGGTGACTGTACACCTGACGTTGGCTTGTATGGGGCGCTCGGTGACTGTACACCTGACGTTGGCTTGTATGGGGCGCTCGGTGACTGTACACCTGACGTTGGCTTGTATGGGGCGCTCGGTGACTGTACACCTGACGTTGGCTTGTATGGGGCGCTCGGTGACTGTACACCTGACGTTGGCTTGTATGGGGCGCTCGGTGACTGTACCCTGACGTTGGCTTGTATGGGGCGCTCGGTGACTGTACCCTGACGTTGGCTTGTATGGGGCGCTCGGTGACTGTACCCTGACGTTGGCTTGTATGGGGCGCTCGGTGACTGTACACTGACATTGGATTGTGTGGGGCGCTCGGTGACTGTACCCTGACATTGGCTTGTGTGGGGCGCTCGGTGACTGTACCCTGACGTTGGCTTGTGTGGGGCGCTCGGTGACTGTACCCTGACGTTGGCTTGTATGGGGCGCTCGGTGACTGTACCCTGACGTTGGCTTGTATGGGGCGCTCGGTGACTGTACCCTGACGTTGGCTTGTATGGGGCGCTCGGTGACTGTACCCTGACGTTGGCTTGTATGGGGCGCTCGGTGACTGTACCCTGACGTTGGCTTGTATGGGGCGCTCGGTGACTGTACACTGACATTGGATTGTGTGGGGCGCTCGGTGAGTACAGGGAATCCTTGGGTGGTGATCTTGTGTACATCTGTTGGGGAGTGTTGTATACATTGCTCAGTCTCAGGGCAGAAGCATTGAGAGATGTGATATAGTGTGTGTGTGTGTATAATATATATATATAATAATCGCACCTCTCTTAATGCATGAAGGTAAAAATGCGTCTGCAATGCAGTAAGAAGCATTTATACTTCCTTGATCCCTCATGGCGATCCAGCAACCACTTTATTTTTCCCTGATTGGATGTATAGGTCACTGGTGGTTGGGTGTACAGAGAGCTGCTGATCTGGTGCAAAGAAAACGGTGCCATAACCCATAGCAACCAATCGGAATACATTTTACTACTGGTGTCAGACCAGTACAGTTGCTATGGCTACTCATCCTTCTCTATGGTTTCTCCTTCTCGTGTATCTCGGATCATTTCTTAGTTGCTCCTGGATGTATACCGTGACCAGCCTGTGATTCACATATTAATCTCTTGTGTTGCGTTTTGCTTATTGCGGTACAATTCTAATTATGTCTATGGATTTCAAAACTTATTATTTTTTTGTGTGTGTTTTCTATGCACCTTTTTAAAAGTCCAATTTTTTTTTTTTTTAAGAACTGCTGCATCTTCTACTGATAATAAAATTGTGATATTGTTTGCTGGTTGGAACGTTCTCCCGGCTGGCTCGCCAATTGTTAGCCCTTTCCGGGCCTGTTCTTGTTGAGATCTCTGCTTTTAAAGTATATTTTGGATTGTGAGGGGGGGGGGGATTGGACCTCTTAGGTTTTTATTGCTGTCCAAGTTTGGGGATTAGGGAGACTCGCCCTCTCTAATTGGTCACCAGAATGAAAGGGTCAGTCCAGAATTTTAAGTTGCCACCAAGACAATACCTGGGAAATCTTGCAATGGGGGGGGGAGGGGCAAAACTAGTTCCTTTACGTTGGAAAGATATCCCTTTCATATCCTCCTGTAGAGTCTGCAGGACAGGAAATAAAGGGAAGACTCCCTAACAAAACACAGTTGTCCCCCCCCCCCCCTTTTTTTATTTTCTTAATAAAGTTGGTTTTTGGAATAATAGTTTTGAATGCAATAAGTTTCTTTTAGACCAGGGGTACGCAAACTTTCTAAACAAAGGGGCAGTTTGCTGTCCATCAGACATAAGTAGGGCACAACTTTTGGCCATTGGGAGTAGAAAAGTTCCTGATGTCAGTGGGAATCAACAATACCCCATTTTTAATGTCAGTGGCAGGAATAACACCCCTTCTTTGGTTTCACTTGTACCCCCTTCCTGCCCAGGCGAAATTTCAGCTTTCAGCACTGCGTCGCTTTAAATTAAAATTGTGCGACGTGCCTTACAAACAAACTTGACGACTTCTTTTTTTTCCCCCCACAAATAGAGCTTTCTTTTGTTTTTTTTTGATCGCCTCTGCGTTTTTTTTTTTGCGCTATAAACAAAAAAGAGCGACAATTTTGAAAAAAAACACAGAATATTTTTTACTTTTTGCTATAATAAAAATCCAATTTTTTTAAAAAAAAAATATATATTTTTTTTTCTCAGTTTAGGCCGATATGTATTCTACATATTTTTGGTTAAAAAAACAATCGCAATAAGCGTATAGTAATTGGTTTGCGCAAAGGTTATAGTGGCTAGGAAATAAGGGATAGAATTCTGACAATTTTTTATTTATTTTTTACTAGTAATACGGCGATCTGCGAATTTTGTCAGGACTGCGATATTGCGACGGACACATCGGACACTTTTGACACATTTTTGGGACCATTCACATTTATACAGCGATCAGTGCTATAAAAACGCACTAATTACGGTATAAATGTGACTGGCAGTGAAGGGGTTAACACTAGGGGGTGAGGAACGGGTTAAATGTGAGTCCTGGGTGTGTTCTAACTGTGTGGGGGGAGGGGGGTGACTGGGGGAGGTGACCGATGCTGTCTCCCTATGTACAAGAGAAACAGCATCTGTCATCTCTCCCTGACAGGACGTGGAGCTCTGTGTTTACAGTTTAGGCCAATGGCGGCGCGCACCTGGCGCGTCCCCGAGATGCCGATGCACGTGCCTGTAGGTCGCGATGTCCGCCAGGTACCCACTGATCAGCAGTTTTATAGCAGGGACGTGGAGCTCTGTGTGTAAACACAGAGCTCCACGTCCCTGCTATAAAACTGCTGATCAGTGGGTACCTGGCGGACATCGCGACCTACAGGCACGTGCATCGGCATCTCGGGGACGCGCCAGGTGCGCGCCGCCATCGGCGCGCGCGCCCCCCAGTGGCCGGACAAAACGATACCGTCAATTGACGGCAGCTTGGATATTCGGATCCCCCTAAGCTGCCGTCAATTGACGATGAGCGGGGAACCAAGTGGTTAACATACCAGTAGCTTTTCAAGTATGCATGAATAAATTCATGCACACTATAAAACAATGGTATAATCTTCAGGAACATGCTACCTACCTAAAATCAGTTTATGAGCACCAGTCCAAAGACTTCTCCTAGGCTGCGATTAGGATTATACCGATACTGATACTAGTATCGGGACCGATACCGAGTATTTGCGGGAGTACTTGTACTCGCGCAAATGCTCCCGATACCTCTGCCGATACTTTTTTTTTTTTTTTTGTATTTATCAACATGTTCTGTGAAAATTCTTTGAGGTTTTTTTTTTTTTTTTTTTTTTTACTACTGCGTGACAAGCAAACATTTTTATTCCTTTTTACTCATTTTTTATTCTTTTATAATGTCTTGAGTTGGAGTTCTTCCTAATTCTAAAGAAAATATCCTTAGTCTGTATTGTGGTTTGAAAACGGTTACATGTCATTTAAAAAAAGTATCGGTATTCGGTATCGGCGAGTACATGAAAAAAAGTATCGGCACTTGTACTCGGTCCTAAAAAAGTGGTATCGGGACAACCCTAGCTGCGATGATCAGTCTGCTGCAGGCCAGAAGAAGCATTTTCATAGTCTCCTCTCCCGCCCCCTCCAATGATCAGACTTAAACATTGCAATTTTTGTATTCAGTCGCAAGGTGAGGCGCTGATCTGTGTCACGCATTTGTGAATACAACTAAAAACTGCACAGGCACTCGGATTTATGGGATTGTCCTCTCGGGGCAGGCATCATTTCAGGAAGTAGGTGGTGACCCTGGATGATTCCTGATCAAAGCTGGCACCATCTCTCTGTGAGAAGTAGTAAATACCTGGAAGTGTTACATTGACACATCATTTAGCCACATTCGTTGACAAGCGCGCACTCCATGAGGAGAAATCCTCTGATGCAAGAATGTTGCCTTTCACACGGACCCATTTGTTTAGCGATGCACTGCTCCCCTGCTGCTGCAAGTGTTTTGTGTGTGTGATTGCTGCCCCCCCCCCCCCCGCTGCATGCTATGGTTTGGCCCACCAAACCATACGTCTTCATACAAGACATTCGAAGCAGCAGGCGTAACAATAGCCATTTGTGGTGGTAGCAAGGCATTAAATTCGTGAAACAAGATAAATACTTAGTGCGGCCCGGGAACAGCAAAGCGGTGGAGCTTCAAGAGAAAGCCCACCAGAAACTTCATGTCATTGTGTCGGGGTGATCCTGGGCCGGCAGGGTGGTCACTTTCAGTATAACCTGTTGGAGATCCATTATCTGCGGAGATGGTCTTCTGTGCTGTGCTCAGGATGGAGACTGTTGCTGAATTGAGCCTGACCTCCTGGAAGGTTCCTTTGTGACCAGTATGCGCATTTTGTGTCCAGCACAGGTGATTGGCCCCAGGTCGCTGGATGGGGGGGGGGGGGGGGGGGGGGGGGGATTTTATAATCTTTTACTAAAAATATGCAGAGATCAGATCAGACCAACATTTCTCCAACTAGGGTTCCTCCTGAGGTTTTTAGGTCTGACTAGTGGGCAATTGGTTAATCTGGTTGAAAAAAAGACACCAGTTCAACCAACAGCGGGGGTAAAAACAAAACGCTCACATAGAAAACCTCCATATAATTACAATTGATCCAGAGAAAGGCAAAGAAAAAAATACAGAATGTCTCCCCCGCTGGAGCAAATTTAATCAATCTACTGAGCTGGCCAGAACCATAGTTATTTATAATGACAAATCTCATACCTACACTAACCACCAATGTAGGGGGGCCATTTTACACCTACACTGACTATTAATGTAGGTGGGACCTTCTACAACTACATCGACCACCATTGCATAGGGGGACCTTCTACACGCTGACAGTGACAACCGTTGCATGAGGGCACCCTTCTACACCGGCCGCCCTTGCATGAGGGCACCCTTCTACACCAGCCACTAGGGGTGCAATGGTTCGTCGCCAATCTGTGATCGGTACGGTTCGGATCGGCACACCACGCGATCCGCGGAGCGCTCCGGAGCCTCGGCCGTAAGAAAGTCCCCGGCTTCGACCTAGCTCCGGAGCGGCGGCCATCTTGCTCCACCCCAACCAATCGCAGATCGGCTGTGATTGGTTGGATGGGATGTCCCGCCTCTGCACCTGATTGGCCCGCGTGATGAGCGCCCTCTCTGATTGATTGGAAGGCTGCCCGGATTTGGCTGGCTGTCTTGGCGCTCTGGGAATCGGGATGAACGTGTGGAGCTTGGGGGAACAGTGAGCACCGCTATGAGTGCAAGTACAGTGAGTTGGATGTTAAACTGGCTAATATTACAGTGATAACTAGTGTGGGGGCAATGTTAAACTGGAACAGTGATGGTGGTGACGAGTGGGGGGCAATGGTGGACATTACCATATAGAGCCATTGGCCCAGCTAGAGCCCAGACTTGAATCCGACTTTTTTTTTTTACTGATCCGTGACTCCTGATCCTAGGATCGATCCAATCCGTGAGTTTTTTGGTCCGTTTCACCCCTACAGGCCGCCCTGTATGAGGTGCATGAGGGCACCCTTCTTCACCGGCCGCCCTTGCATGAGGGCACCCTTCTTCACCGGCCGCCCTTGCATGAGGGCACCCTTCTTCACCGGCCGCCCTTGCATGAGGGCACCCTTCTTCACCGGCCGCCCTTGCATGAGGGCACCCTTCTTCACCGGCCGCCCTTGCATGAGGGCACCCTTCTTCACCGGCCGCCCTTGCATGAGGGCACCCTTCTACACTGGCCGTCCTTGCATGAGGGCACCCTTCTACACTGACTCAGTTTTTCATGGATAACGTTGGCAAATTTTCTAGTGAAAGAATGCTATTAATGGAAGGGGGCGGGGGGACAGAACAAAACTTTTGTTCGCCCTCATTCACTTTGGCATGAGCTCATCGTGTTTTGGGCACCATAGTTTTAAATGGGACTGTGTAAACGTGCTTCCATTAAAATCTATGGTGCCAAAAGATGGTTACGTTGGCAACAGATTGCAGTTTCAGTGCCCCGCCCCTCCCCACTTGTAGTACACGGTGTTGGCTTTCAGCGTCTACCCTACCCCATGCCGGTCACATGGAGGCTCCGCTGATCAGGAGCTCCCCCCTCCCTCTTCCTCCCATCTCTCTTCAGAATTCTCCTGCTGTGATGACGAAACTCCTGAAACCTGAGAAGCTCCAACTCTCCAGAATTCCTGAGTCGGTGATGAGATCTCTGCTCTTCTTTCTAAATGGGGCCTCACATCGGTAGAATCTCATTTTAGAACACTTTATTACATTTTCTAATGGGTGATGGGTCAACTTTTTTTTTTTTTCTTGCCACTACAGTCAAGATTGAAGTGGAAGAATGGAAAATTTCACTGGACCGAATTGCATTCTAATGCCACGTAGAGTAGACATGATCGGAAATTCCTACGGAATGTTGGCTCAATCTTGTGTTGCATACTCACGGTCACACAAATCGTGTCGGAAATTCCGACCGTCAAAAACGCGGTGATGTACAAGACATACGACAAGCTGAGTTCAATAGGCAGTTCGGCTCTTCTGCTTGATTCTTGAGCATGTGTGTTTGTTTTGCGCGTTGAAATTGCATACAGACGAGCGTATTTTCCGATAGGAACTTTTTCCGTCAGAAAAATGGAGAACCTGCTCTCAATCTTTTGTTGGCAGAAATTCCGACCAGAAAAAGTCCGATGGAGCATATGCATGGTCAGAATTTCCGACCAAAAGCTCACATCGGACTTTGTTGCCGGAATTTCCGCTCGCGTGTACGGGGCATAACTATGAATGTGGTCTCCATTCAGGAAAGATTTGTACTTGTGCGCGTGCCCATCCAAAAATTGAATGTAAAAGTCACATGGCAGTCAAGTGACATCTTTTCAAAATCTTTTTTCATAAATTCTTAATTTTTTTTTTTCTGCCGGTGTATGTCCAATACACCGACAGAAAACAAAAAAAAAATTAAGAACTTGACAATTTTATGAACAAAGATTTTACGGCTTTATTTTAAGGCTTTACTGTTCGGCGCCTCCTTGGTGTTTTCACATTAGGAAAATCATCTCCTCCAGCCAGAGAGGCACCCACTGAGACGTAACGACTCCTCGCACACAAATGGAATGAGATGGTGTACATGGCACAGTATTTCATTCGAAAAACATGATGCTTGGCTTTCCTGGACAATCTCTACAGAATGTTATAGAGAACTTAGCATTTCCTGTAAAGAATGTTGTGTTGGTGTAAACTCTTAAAGCTTAACATAAACTTTCCTGGAGGCGATGGGCTATGTCATTACCCATAATCCTCTGCACTCCTGCTTCTCCTTTTTGTCTCTTTTGTTCCTGATCGTTACTTTTGACTATTGTTTGAAGATTGGGTTTTACATTCCCAACTGATCAATTGTTATCCCCTCTGTGTATGGCCAGCTTGAGGAACCCAAGATCAGGTTTTTCTCCCCACCAGAAATTGTATTTTTCCCATTAACAGCCCAAAAACACACAATTCTGAGAACTTTGGGTTTTGGGCCTCATGCACACTGGACATTATAAAAAAGCCAGTAGCTGTCGGATGCGAGTGAGGAAAAGCAGATCAACGGCTCTTCCTTTTTTACATTGTGATTGGACACGGCTGATCACGCGGTTAAGAGCCTCCATCATAGGCTCTTTACCGAGATCAGAGTAGCGGTGTGCCAGACTGACACGCCGCATCACCGATCGCTGCGATGCGTGTCGGCTGTTATCTTGCTGGACGTCATGACTCCGTCAGGATAACTGAACCACCACCGCCCGGCCGTCATTCTGCTATAGGCTGGGCTGGAAGTGGTTAAAAGCCACTAGTTCTAGGGGGGGTTCTAGCCAGAAAACGCCCCGTGCCAAAAAACACTAACGGCCTATGTGTGCATAGACGCCTAGGATAAAATGCTGTGTCTGTGTGTGTGTGTACTGGCTTCAGAAAAAAAATTTGGCTATAAAAATGGTTTCTTTTGCAGCTAAAGAAAAACGTCTCCAAAGCATGATGCTGCTGCCACCACCATGCTTCACGGTGGGTATAGTGTACTTTTGGTGATGTGCAGTGTTGTTTTTGCGCCAAACATATCTTTTGGAGTTATGGCCGAAAGGTTCAACCTTGGTTTCATCAGACCATAACATATTTCCCCACATGCTTTTTTTTGGGAGACGTCGGGTGTTTTTTGCAAAATTTAGCCAGGCTTGGATGTTTTCTTTAAGAAAAGCTTCCTTCCTGCCACTCTACCCCATAGCCCAGACAAATGAAGAATACGGGAGATTGTTGTCACATGTACCACACAGCCAGTACTTGCCAGATATTCCTACAGCTCCTTTAATGTTGCTGTAGGCCTCTTGGCAGCCTCCCTAACCAGTTTTTGTCTCGTCCTTTCATCAAATTTGGAGGGACATCCAGTTCTCGGTAATTCCACTGTTGTGACATATTTTCTCCACTTGATGATGACTGTCTTCACTGTGTTCCATGGTATATCTAATGCCTTGGAAATTCCTTTGTACCCTTCTCCTGACTGATACCTTTTGACAATCTCTAAGGAGCAGGGCCCTCTGATTCCTAGTGTATTGTAATTGTACTGTCTACCCTCAAGTCAACTGGTGCTATATAAATCTACAATAATAATAATCATAATTATTAACAATGAGATCCCTCTGATGTTTTGCAAGCTCTCTGCGGACCATGGCTTTTTCTGTAGGATGCGACTAAGAAAATGTCAGGAAGGGTGGCACCACTAATTGGAACTGGTGGTGCTTTATTGTAATCGGGCACTGATCAATGCCCTGATTGCATGTCTCGCTGTCCCCTGTGAGGAGATGCCGCTGATCGGCTCTCCTCGCCACACACTCTGGCAGTGTGAGGCGATGAGAGCTGATTACCGCCATTTCCGTGTTTACATGTGATTGGACACAGCTGATCACATGGTTAAAGAGCCGCGGGCGGCTCTTTACAGAGATCGGGGTCACGCCGTGCCCTAGCAACACAGCATCATATGACGTCCACCCAGTACGAGAGCCACACCGTCTCTCCGTCATTTGAGGGTGGGTGGGCATCAAGCAGTTAAAGCGGATCTCCACCCTAAAGTGAAGTTCCGCTGATCGGCACCCACCATCACTTCAGTCTAGAGCTGCACGATTCTGGCTAAAATGAGAATCGCCATTTATTTATTTTTTGCTTGAAAGATGGATCGCGATTCTCACGACGTAACATAATTTTTCCCATTAAAGTGGAGGTCCACCCCCAAAAAAAAAAAAAAAAAAATCCTACAAAAAATTTTTAAGAAAAAAATAGAATATCCAGAAATGCCGGTTGCTATGCGGATCTTCCTAATCTGTCACATTTGCCACCTATTGGGGGGGAGGGGGGTGCAGATACCTGTCTAAAGACAGGTATTTGCACCCACTTCCAGGCCGCTGTCTCGGGTAAAAGACGGGTTTTTCCCGTTGTGTGCTGGGAACTCTCGGCTCCCAGCACACAGCGGGATCCAATCGGCCAGAGCGGTTCACTTCCTGGTTCCCTCACCGTGGATGGAGGGGGGAGCAGCAGAGAGACGAGCGAACGCTCGTCCTCTGCTGCGGACGCCGCTGGACTCCAGGACAGGTAGGTGTACTAATCTTAAATGTCAGCAGCTGCAGTATTTGTAGCTGCTGGCTTTTAATATTTTATTTTTAGTGGGCCATCCGCTTTAAAAGTGGAAAAAGTTCTAAAATGATTTCTTTGTGTCTCTCTTCCCCCCCCTCAATCTTGTATTGGATGAGGCTGGGCCTTCTGCTTTACATTTGGAAGATCTAAAGGAGATTGTACAATCATCTTGTAAAGCTTTAGGCCTCGTTCACACATGGATCCGTTCAGGTCCGCCTGTCAGTTTTTCAGGCGGACCTGAACGGGCGCTCCATGCACCCCTATGGAGCGTCGGATGTCAGCGGAGACATGTCCGCTGACATCCGACCTGATCCGATCCGCTAAAAACAAACGTATGGGGCTCACGTCCCCATCCGTCCATGCGGATCGGATCGGGAAAGATCTGATGAAAACGGACATGCTGTCCGTTTTCATCAGATCGCTCCATAGAGGACAGCGGGACTCGACAAGCTCCTCCCCGCTCAGTGAGCAGAGAGGAGCTTGTCATCCGTCGGCTCAGCGGAGATCTGCGGACTGATCTCCCGCTGAGCTGGCAGACACAGGCGGACTCCGTCGGAAAGGACTGAGACGGAGTCGGCTATGTGTGAACGAGGCCTTAGTCAGGCAATGGACTCTTGACCTGATGAGATGGATTTTTGTTGTGTTTTTTTTTTTTTTTTTCCATTCTTGTTTTTGTTGAGCTCCACTGGTGGTCTGTCAAGCAGTGAAGCTGAATTAGGAGGGGTGCAGCAGGACTGGATGGGGAAGGGGCGATGTAGACTCTCCGTAGCTCAAATAACATGGAGCCTTCTCTTCTTTCATCTCATGCCTTTGGTTTGAATTCTCCAACCAGCAGCTCAACATTTTTTAAAGCAGTCGGCACATTTTTGGTTTTAGTTTTGTATAATAGAGAAGCTTTAGTGTGTTCTTTTTAATGTATCCCAACCTGACATGAATGCTAAATTTGGCCATGGGCTGTTTGACTGGTTTCAAGGCTCTTGTCTGAATGCAGATATATTTTTGGATCTGAACCGACTTGGGTGGAGTATATAATAGGATGTTGTATGGGGCGAAGCCCTGTGTCATTGCGTTGTACAACGTGAGGTAACCCGGCTCTACTACACGGCCTCTCCCTTGTCACCTGGCCGTAGTTGCAGGCCCCAAGGTCTGGTAGTGGGATGTTTCCTGGTGTTGTGCCATAACCAACTGCTCCGCTTTTTCTAAAATCATCTTCTCGATGTCTATTGATCTGGCTGCAGCTCGTCTCATTTACGGCACAGGTTTGCCGTTCCGTTTCCTACCGCCTGTGCAATTGATGGTGTGGTCTAGAGTTTGCCTGCCCTCTCTATGCCACGTAAGGACAAGAGAGGAGTTTAGACTTTTGATTATGTCATATCATTGCACAATTTAATAAAAATTTGGTAAGCGGCATGGCTTTCAGTTGCAGGAAATGCTGGAGTTCAGCTTTTAATGCATCACTTCAGTCTAGAGCTGCACGATTCTGGCTAAAATGAGAATCGCCATTTATTTATTTTTTGCTTGAAAGATGGATCGCGATTCTCACGACGTAACATCATTTTCCCATTAAAGTGGAGGTCCACCCCAAAAAAAAAAAAAAAATCCTACAAAAATTTTTTTAAGAAAAAAATAGAATATCCAGAAATGCCGGTTGCTATGCGGATCTTCCTAGTCCACGGCAGGTCTTCTTCCTCGTCCTCCTTGCGTTGTCTTCTAGGAACTGTGTGTAATCCCCAGAGAGCAGCCGCCCATTCACAAAGCACCGCGAGACTCTCGCATTCGCAGTAGAAAACGCGCAGTGAAGCCACAAGGCTCCACTGCCTGTTTTTTACCTTTGTGAGGATGGCGGCGCCGGGACCAGCCACGATTGAGGGATCGGCCTCGAGGGGGCAGACATTGTGGGCGCCTAGGACGGGTAAGCGGGCTTATTAACCACTTAAAGACCCCCGCACGCACATATACGGCCACAACATGGCTCGTACAGGCACAAGGGCGTAAATTTACGTCCCCGCCTGAGTGCGGTTCGGGGGTCCCATCGGGACCCCCTCCGCGGCGTGCGGGGGTCTCCCTACCTCTGGGAGCGATCCGGGATCTGCGGGCGGATGTCCGTGTTTTCCGCCCCCCCCGCGATCGCTCCCAGCCAATGGGAGCGCGCTCCCAGCCTGTCACTTCCTCCTCCTGTGTTTACACAGGAAGGAGGAAATTATGTATTCTCTCATCGCAGCGCTGCTGATGAGAGAAGACATGCCAAGTAAGTGTGCACTGACACACACTCACATAGGCATATTAACCCCTTGTGATCGCCCCCCCCAACTCCCTGTCACAGTGTTACTGAATGCAGTGATTTAATCACTGCATTTAGTGTCAGTGTGACAGGCACTGTAAAAAAACAGTTAGTGTTAGGTTCAGGATAGCCCCCCCACCCCCCCTAATAACGTTTTAACCCCCTGATCACCGCCCTAGTTAACCCTTTCACTCCCTATTGCCAGCGTCACTAAGCGATCATTTTTCCGATCGCTGTATTAGTGTCGCTGTTCCCGCTAGGTAGCTATATTTTTTTTATTGCGATTTTTTTTTTTTTTTTTTTTTTTTTTTTTTTTTTTTACTAAAGTCATGTGGCTAAATAAATTTTGGCCTAAATGTTTGACTAAAATTTAGTTTATTTGATTTTTTTTTTTTTAACAAAAAGTAAAAAATAGTGTTTTTTTTTTTTCAAAAATGTCGCTCTATTTTTGTATATAGCGCAAAAAATAAAAATCGCAGAGGTGATCAAATACCACCAAAAGAAAGCTCTATTTGTGGGAAGAAAAGGACGCAAATTTTGTTTGGGAGCCACGTCGCACGACCGCGCAATTGTCTGTTAAAGCGACGCAGTGCCGAATCGCAAAAACACCTTGGGTCATTTACCAGCGTATTGGTCCGGGTCTTAAGTGGTTAAAAGTCAGCAGCTACAGTGTTTGTAGCTGCTGACTTAAAAAAAATAAAAATCGCGGGTGGAACCCCACTTTAAAACAAAAAAATTGGGCTAACATTGCTGTTATTTCCCCCCCCCCCCCCCAAAATGTGCATATAAAAGAAGGCTGGGCAAATAGTGTCACATAAAATATTGCAGCAATTGCCATTTTATTCCCTAGGGTCTCTGCTAAAATAAATGTTTGGGGGTTCCAGGTAATTTTTTAGTAACAAATATTGATTTTTAACTTAAACAAGTGTCAGAAAAAGATTTAGGGTCAGATTCTCAGCTGAGATACGACGGTGTATCTCCAGATACACCGTGTTATATCTGTTTCTGGGCATCTATGCGACTGGCCGTTAGGTGGCGTTCCCGTCGAATATGCAAATGAGCGTGATACGCCGATTCCCGAACGTAATCTCCTGTGCTGAAATGGCTTACTCTGATTTCAGTGCACACTATGAGCTTCTCGGTTATAAAAGGGAAATCTTCCAATCGGAACACTAGTTCTGGTGACCTGGGGGGTCCCCAAGGAATTGCCCCCCCCCCTTTTTTTTTTTTTTTATAGGGATTTCCTCCCACTTCCTGTATTGGCAATGGGAAAGGAAGTGAAGGGAAATCTCCATAATAGGAAACAGATAGCGGGGGGGGGGGTCTGATGGGTTATAACCCTCCCTTACTCTATTAAATATGAGAAACATTAAAGTTTTTGCCTATAATCTTACTTTAAAGTGTGTAATGAAAACGGAAAGAGTTTTATTTAAACTTAATGTAGCATGGTATGGGAGAAGGAGGCAGGGAAGGCCAAGTATATGAAGAATAAACTTCAGCTTCAAAGTATATCCAAAGGCAAATCTTTAGTGGGACTTTTTTTTTTTTATATATAGAATGGAGACGGGTTAGAACCCCTGTCTGGTTCCCTCTGTTGTCTGTGTCCCCACTAAGGGATTTCCTCATTCTTGAAGCGGGGTACAACCTAAAAGGGGTTGCTTTGCTTATCTACCCACTTATAGCTGCGGCAAAGTGAGCCGGAAATTCCTATACTCCCCAATTGAGAGTGCAGAGCAATGCATGCGCAGTAGGAAACTGGCTGTGAAGCTGCAATTCTTCACTGCCGGTTTCCCTTAACCAAGATGGCGGTGGCAGCATCCAAGAGCTGATTCAAGAATTGTCTCGGGTGAGGACACCACTGGATGCTTGGACAGGTGAAAGTCAGTAGCTACATATTTGTAGCTGCTGACTTAATAGAAATTTCATTTTTAGGGGGAGGAACTTCGTTTAACAGCTTGCCTTTAATGTAAAAAATAAAAATCATTTTTACTCTCTTCTATCTGGCTGTTACTAGGCAGACTTCATAATCTGCCTACTTCCTAGTCCTAGGTGGTTCAACTTCCTGTCCTAAGACCCCATTGCCTCCTGGGAAATAATGACACTCATTTCCCAGGAGTCTCTGGGCATTTCTGTGCCTAAAAATTGCCCAACATGCACCTCTCCCTGAAAACCAGGAAGAAAAAGGAACTGGGCTTCACATGCCCACACATATGATGGATATGGCTACAGCATGAGCTGGAGGATATAAGGCAAATTATTGGGGAGCCATTAATGTTTTAGGGACTATTTATCTGATTAATTTTAGCTTGCAAAAATGATAATAAATGATGCAGGAACTCCTCCTCCTCTTTTTATGCTGCCCTTCGATGTTTGTGTGTGTGTGGTGGTGATTTATTTATTAATT
This sequence comes from Rana kukunoris, assembly GCA_029574335.1. Taxonomy (NCBI): domain Eukaryota; kingdom Metazoa; phylum Chordata; class Amphibia; order Anura; family Ranidae; genus Rana; species Rana kukunoris. The sequence continues at coordinate 34,773,759 of CM056050.1, read as the reverse complement.
TTCTTGCTGTTTTTCATAACTTTTTAATCTGTTGGTAGGTAAAAATAGCTCTTCCCATTAATAACCTCCTCTGACACATCCAGGGATGATCTGATGGGTATGAACGAGGAAGTCCCACCATCCCTCTATGATGGATTTCCACCTCTAACAAACTTTTTACTTCCCTCATTGGTCAGTGTTGAGTCATGTTTTGTTCTCTGAAGAAGTTGCGTGCACCTGACTCTTTCCTCGTGGCCCTCAACTGGTTTAAGGATTTAAAACCGATCTAACCTGAACTCTATCATTTCATATGAGCTTTCACACGGTACTGTCATTTCAAATGGTGTTTTAAATCCTTTTATGTCCCCCCCCCCCTCCCCCCATAAGGCTGGGTTCAAAACACTTTGAATTTGACGTGCGTTCCCCGTATCCAGTTCGCAATAGCGGGAGATTTTGACCGGCACTCTATGGAGCCAGTTCCAATATTTCCGTAATTGGGTTCCGCGCCTCTTTTGGTCCAAATTCAGGCTGAAATCGGACCTGAAACGGTGAACCAGACCCCTGCTGTGACCCGCCTGCGGCTTATATGTGAACCCAGCCTAAGTCCACATCTTTTAACCACTTGCTGACTGCCCTATAGCAGTTTTACACAGAACGGCGGTCTGCCTATGTAAACAAGGCAGATCGCCGTTCTGACAGGTGAGAAGGCATTGACCCCCCCCCCCCCCGTATCTCTTTAAAGCAGGGACATGGATCTATGCTTTCCCCTAGTAAAAGCACCTCCCATACTGTACAAAAACTCTGGCTAGGCACGCAGTTAACACTTTGATCGTCCCTGGTGTTAACCCCTTTCCAGCCAGTGACGGTGCATATTTTTTAGCACTGATCACTGTATTAGTCTCTGACTGTCCACCACAAAATGGCACTCCCACTATAGGTCGCTGATCGCCACTAGTTAAAAAAAAAAAAAAAAAAAAAAATCTCTCTAAACACTAACTTTTGCACAAACCAATCAATATAGGCTTATTGGGTTTTTTACTAAAAATACGTAGCAGAATACATATTGGCCTAAATTGGGGTGTGTGTCTATTTTTTTTCTCTTCCAAATTTTCGTGGCTTTTTATTTGTTTTATAGTGCAAAAAGTAAAAAACTGACGAGGTGATCAATCGTGGTGCAACGGATTGCACACCACGCGATCTGCGGATTGGGCTCCGCTGCCTCAGCCATAGGAAAGGCAGCGGCTTCGGCCTAGCTTCGTAGTGGCAGCCATCTTGGTACACCCAGCGACGGCCTAGGTGAGCTCCCCCTCCCCTAGAGCGGCGCGCTGACGTCATCATCACTCGCCTCAACTGCTTGTGGATCCAGATGGGCGGGTCTGTCTGCTTGTGTAGTTCTAGTCTGGTAAGACTAGGCAAGCAGACAATCGTCATATATATATATATATATATATATATATATATATATATATATATATATATATATATATATATATATATATATATATATATTATAGGGGGAGATGTGGACATTACAGTGGGGACTCTATAGGGTGATGATCTGAGAAACGATCCGAACCGTGAGGTTTTTTTTTTTGATCCCTTGCACCCCTAGTGATCAAATGCCAATAAAAAAAACTCTATTTGTGGGGGGTGAACATAAATTTTATTTGGGTACAGAAAGGAGGTAAATCTTCTGGAGATCAGAAGCACTGAGCTCTAAATATAGTTGAAAGAAACTTGAAGGAAAGGGGTTGTAAAGGTACAGGGTTTTTTTTTTTTTTTAAATGGCTTCCTTTACCTTAGTGCAGTCCTCCTCCTTTACTTACCTCATCCTTTGATTTTGCTTTTAAATGTCCTTATTTCTTCTGAGAAATCCTCACTTCCTGTTCTTCTGTCTGTAACTCCACACAGTAATGCGAGGCTTTCTCCCTGGTGTGGAGTGTCATGCTCGCCCCCTCCCTTGGACTACAGGAGAGCCAGGACGCTCGCTACATTGCAGAGAAAGGCGCTGTGTGTTAGTGGGCATCCTGGCTCTCCTGTAGTCCTAGGGAGGGGCCGAGCATGACACTCCACACCAGGGAGAAAGCCTCGCATTACTGTGTGGAGTTACAGACAGAAGAACAGGAAGTGAGGATTTCTCAGAAGAAATCAGGACATTTAAAGGCAAAATGAAAGGATGAGGTAAGTGAAGGAAGACTGGACTAAGGTAAAGGAAGCTATTCTAGAAAACAAATTGAATTGTTTGCACAGTGCATTAGCAAATGAAGTTTCAACTAGTTGGGGTTTACTTCTACTAAAAGGAAACTTTTTATTTTAGTTTTGGATGGAGTAGAGAGGGATTAGAACAGTCAGGTTTTTATTGCCGTTGGGGGAGATGGACCTTCTCTTATTTGTCCTGTTTTTACCTTTCTCGTTACAAGTGAAAGAAAAAAACTAAAAGTTTGGGTTTTCTCCAGAAAAGTAATTATTGGGAAATCTTCCAATGGGGACGCTAGTTCTGGTGACAAGGATTTCTCCCTAATTTGCAGGGGTTTCTTCTTACTTCCTGTTTTGGCTATGGGACAGGAAGTAGAGGTAAATCTCTGCAATGGGACACAGATGGCAAAAAAATAAATCTGACAGAATGTTGCTTTCCCTGATTTGTATCCAAAAAGCGGAAGAAAAAAACGTTTTTGCGTGTAGTTCTACTTTACTACTATTTTACTCTTCTACTATTATAAAAATAAAGGCATTAAAAAAATGTTTTTTTTTTCCCTTCCAACAAACGTCTACAATCTGTGGAATGTGATGACAGATCACCTAAATAAGACATTCTGGGTCACCAGCCTCGGCCTGCTTTCCCTGCCACCAGCTGGCTGCCCTGGTGACCCTCGGGTCACATTATGTAAATGCCATTTTTATGCTCTAGTTAACATTTTAAATGGTTGCCATTGTTTCATTGGTGCCAGTGAGGTTTTTATTGGTGTACTCGCAACATTTGGATTAGTGTGCAGTTTTAGAACTATAATAATTGGTTGTAGCCAGCCTTGTTTTATACTTGGCAGTAGAGATGCGCTGAAATTTCGGCCGCCGAAAATAGGACTTTTAGCGTTGTGCTGAAAGGGGGGGAAAAAGTGGCATATATAAAATGTGTCAGCAGCTACAAACACTTACCTGTCCAGGGAGCCCATGATGTCGGCGCCCCCCGAAGGCCAATCTGTCCATCTGGTCCGATGCAGGCGCCGCCATTCCAACTAAGGGAAACCGGCAGTGGAGTCTTAAGGCTTCACCGCCGATTTCCTACTGTGCATGCGCGAGTAGCGCGGGGATTTTTGAATGGACCTGTCTTCTGGGACACACAGGTCCCAGAAGGCAGTGTGGCAGAAGAGGAAATGACGCCGTGGAATGCGGCCAAGCTAGGGCGGAAGTACACTCAGTACTTCAGAAATTGTAAGTAAGAAAACAGTAATATTTAAATAAATTATCTGAAATCGAGTGGTTAAAGTAGTAAAAGTGATTTGCTACTGCCTGTACTTATTGGCAGTAGGGGGGGGGGGCATTGAGTTGGACCAAACTGCCAAATGTAGCCCCAAACCTGCTGGCATAATAAAGTTTGAAGGACAGCAAACTGTCCTCTGTTCAGAAAGTTGGAGAATTCTGTGAAGGTGAGGACATATTCCAGCAGTACGCACAGTGGGACTCCATTGTCCCTGGTATTGTACCAGCTGAGCATCATTTTAATGGCTGGCAACGTAATAAAAAAAAAAAAAAATGTTGTGGGGGATCAGACTGGTGATGTGGACATCTGTATTAAATATCTGGATGGTGGTAGATCTCGGTGCTCTCGCTTGGAACATCCATATCGTCCTCCACCAACTCGGGAGGGAGATGCAGATCTCTCGGTGTGTAGTCACTCTATTGTGTTGGTAATGAAGGAGCCGCACTGACATTTGCATTGTTAATGAGATTAGGATGCTGTGACTCAGGAGGGAGGAGGACTGAAGATTGAGTCATTATGCGGATCACCGGGGTGTCTTGGATCTGTGACCCAGAGGCTGAATCATCACTATCCCAGAAGCCTCGAGTCGTCTTTGGATGAGTGTTCTATTTTCTATTGTACTAAAACTCTTCGAAAGAAATGGAGCCCTCAACCTTCCGACAAGTCTGGCCAATCTCCTTCCTTTTCTTGACTTGTAAATGACTTCAGTGGAATGCTGGTCTTCCTCTAAAAATGTGTTCTACTTCTGTGACCGAGCACAACTGGGTGGGGGAGGGGGCGGCTCTGTGATTTACAAAAGTGACCACAACACCCACCCTGAAGAGAGGGAAATCAACCATTTGCTATCTTAGTGGGCACGCTTTTCTTTTTGTTCTCTTTTTTCTTTCGTCCTTTCTTTCTTTCGTCCTTTCTTTCTTTCGTCCTTTCTTTCTTTCGTCCTTTCTTTCTTTCGTCCTTTCTTTCTTTCGTCCTTTCTTTCTTTCGTCCTTTCTTTCTTTCGTCCTTTCTTTCTTTCGTCCTTTTTTCTTTCTTTCGTCCTTTTTTCTTTCTTTCGTCCTTTTTTCTTTCTTTCGTCCTTTTTTCTTTCTTTCGTCCTTTTTTCTTTCTTTCGTCCTTTTTTCTTTCTTTCGTCCTTTTTTTCTTTCTTTCGTCCTTTTTTTCTTTCGTCCGTCCTTTTTTTCTTTCAAAGTGATTGTAAACCCTCAGCTTGTAAAATAACTCAATATAACCATTTGCCACCTGCCCCCAGTAGTTGTACTGCAAGCGAATGCAGGCTGGGTAACGTTCTGGTACGTTGTGACCTTTCTTCTGGGTTTGGACTTTGGCTTTTTTTTTTTTACGACCTATAATCTGATTGGTTGCTGGAAGTTGAACGGTCCCCATATTGGAGAATCCTATTCGCACCTGTAGCTTGTACATCCGTGTCCTGTCTGTATTGGGGATTTTAAAAATCGCTGCTGCGGTGACATTCTGCTTCCAGGAAAAGTTGGTGTGCGTAATCTTAATGTCCAGACCTGGCCCTCCACCCTGAGTGTGCGCGGGTTCTGTATGTGGCTCATCTGCCGACTGATAACAGATGTGTTTACTCTTCAGTGCCTGGGCGGGTACTGGCACAGGATAGCCGGCTCCATGATTATGGCTTTAGCCGGCTGCGTGTTTCAGGAAGTGTTGCATTAATGTGTTGGTTTTTGCCCAAAATAAATTTTATTAAGAGTGTGTGTGTGTGTGTGTGTGTGTGTGTGTGTGTGTTTGTTTTTTTTGCCTTGAAAAAGTTGTCGAACCCCTTGAACTTTTTCTAAGTTTTTATCATGTTACAGCCAAAAAACATACATGTATTTTATGTGGTAGACTAACACAAAGTGGCACATACTTGTGAAGTAGAAGGAAAGTGTATATTATTATTTTTTTTTTGAGAGGGAGACATTTGTATAGCGCCCCCCTGAGGCAATACTTTGTAGAACCTCCTTTCACTACAATTACAGCTGCAAGTCTTTTTGGGCATGTCTCTACCAGCTTTGCACATCTAGAGAGGGACATTTTTGCCTGTTCTTTGCAAAATATCTCAAGTTCTGTCAGATCAGATGGAGAGCGTCTGTGAACAGCAATTTTCAAGTTTTCCTACAGATTCTCAATAGGATTTAGGTCTGGACTGTGACTGGGCCATTTCAACGCATGAATATGCTTTGCTCTAAACCAGGGATGTGCAATTAGCGGACCTCCAGCTGTTGCAGAACTACAAGTCCCGTGAGGCATAAGGAGACTCTTACAGCCCCAAGCATGACACCCAGAAGCAGGCATGATGGGACTTGTAGTTTTACAAGATCTGGAGGTCTGCTAATTGCATATGCCTGCTCTAAACCATTCCATTGTAGCTCTGGCTGTATGTTTAGGGTTGTCCTGCTGGAAGGTGAACCTCTGCCTCAGTCTCAAGCCTTTTGATCTAAAGTTCTAAACCATTTAATTGCAGCTCTGTCTGTACAGTGAGGGGGGGAGTGGAGTATTTGATCCCCTGCTGCTTTTGTTTGTTTGCCCACTGACAAATGATCAGTCTAATTTTAATGGTAGGTTTATTTTAACAGTGAGAGACAGAATAATAACAAAAAACACACATTTCAAAAATGTTATAAATTTAATTTGCATTTTAATGTATGAAATAAGTATTTGACCCCTTCGCAGTACTTGATGGCAAAACCCTTGTTGGCAATCAGAGGTCAGACGTTTCTTGTAGTTGGATACCGGGTATGCACACATCACAGGAGGGATTTTGTCCCACTCTACTTTTGTAGATTCTCTCCAAGTCATTCGGTTTCAAAGCTGCCATTTGATAACTTGAACCTTCAGCTCCCTCCACGTATTTTCTATGGGATTACGCAGCGCTTTACATATACATTACATTGCACATTTACATCAGTCCCTGCCCCCAAGGAGCTTACAAACAATCTAAGGTACCTGACTCGCAGTATACATACTAGGGCCAATTTATCAGGAGCTAATTAACAAGCAAGTCTTTGGAGTGTGAGAGGAAACTGGAGTACACAGAGGAAACCCACACAGGGAGAACATACAAACTCCAGGCAGGTAGTGGTGTCGGTGTAATGTATATGCACTCACCATACACTTGGCTGTATACATACTAGAGGCAGTCTTGGCTAAATACAGTATATAAATGGTCTTGAGCAGGGCTCGACAAAATCCGGGTGCCAGGTTGCAATTGCGACAGGAAATTGTGAACTGGCGCCCGCTGGTAATTGAGGCTGCGGCCTACAAGGCCGCAAAGCTGCGGCATCAATTACCGGCCGTTACGGGCCCGACGATTGCGCCAGGGGAGGCGGGGGCGCACGGAGGCACAGTGTGCCCCCGCCGCGCAATCGTGACGGCCGGTAAGTGAGGCCGCGGCTTTGCGGCCTTGTGAAGTGCCAAAGCCTCCTTCTGTGACCTGTGCCATCTGGTGGTGGCCGTTGGCATTACAAGTAAAACAGCAGTTCTAATGTGTCATTTTCACTGCCATCTCCTTCCCTCTAATTAGAACCCCCAAACATAATAAATATATATATATATATATATATATATATATATATATATATATATATATATATATATATATATATATATATATATATATATATATATATATATATAGAATATATAAAAATTTATTATTCTAACACCCTAGAGCAGGGGTCTTCAAACTACGGCCCTCCAGTTGTTCAGGAACTACAATTCCCATCATGCCTAGTCATGTCTGTGAATGTCAGAGTTTTACAATGCCTCATGGGATGTGTAGTTCTGCAACAGCTGGAGGGCTGTAGTTTGAGGATCCCTGCCCTAGAGAATAAAATGGCGATTGTTGCAATACTTTGTCACGCCGTATTTGCACAGCAGCCTTACAAGCGCACTTTTTTTGTGGGGGAAAAAAAGTTTATTCAAAAAAATAAGACATCAATAAAGTTATCCCAATTTTTTTTTTATATTGTGAAAGATGATGTTAAGCCAAAGAAAATTGATACCCAACATGTCGCGCTTCAAAATTACGTCCGCTCGTGGAATGCCAACAAACTTTTACCCTTTAAAATCTCCATAGGCGATGTTTAAAAAATTCTACAGGTTGCATGTTTTGAGTTAGAGGAGGTCTAGAGCTAGAATTATTGCTCTCGCTCTAACGATCGCAGCGCTACTCACTTATGCGTTCGCTTCTGCGCGCGAGCTTGGCGGGACGGGGTGCGTTTTCTGGCTCCTAACTTTTTTAGATGGCTCCTAGATTCCAAGCAAATTTGTCAAACCCTGGTTGAGGTTTTGTAGGAAATCGGTGCACCCAGAGGTGAGACACCCAAGTGCCGCCATCCACAACCATGGAGGAACAGTGAAGCAAAAAGCCATCTCATTTAATTTGCTGATACTTTGCAGAACGTAAAGGTCACCTGACCATCTGAGGTTTTACATTTCGGTTATGGGATCACCTGATCTGCAGGACACCCTGGAGCTTTCTGTATTATTCATTGGATTTGCTGCTGTCTTTGTGTAGCAAACAATAGAAACTCATTCTGAGAAAGCTGGCAGTACAAGACCAAGTCCTACATAATGGAACGCGATGACGTCAATGTGATCTCACCCGTTACTCAAAGTAGTTGAGGTACACGGCTAAAAATCAAGACCATTATTGCTGCAAAGCTGGCCATACACTAGTAGAATTTTGGTTAGAAACGTTTTTTGTTTTAAGAATGTTTGTTTTTCTTTTAGATTTTTATTTTATTTTTTTCAATCAAATCGATTTGTTCCTTTTTGACTGCAGTGATTTATTTTTGATTTTTTTTTTTTTTTTTTTTTTTTTTTTCTCAAACAAATCTCCAACCGTGAATTTGGTTTTCCTTCTAGAAAGTCCATTTGTTCCAAAATCGAATGTTAAAGCGGAGTTCCACCCAAAAATGGAACCTCCGCTTAACCCACTCCACACCCCCTTACATGCCACATTTGGCATGTAATTTTTTTTTTTGGGGGGAGTGGGGAGCTTCAGGAGGAGTGGGGCTTCCTGTCCCACTTCCGCCGAGGGGCTGGTTAGGCGATTAAGCTTAATCGCCTACAGCAGCCCCTCCCTGTAGGCGATCGCATTGGGACACATGGGCCTGTCGCGGAATTTGTGGACCCAGTGCCGGCTGTAGGTCCCCTGGACCCCAAATTTGGCACACATGTAGCCCCACTCTCACAAGTGTGCAAAGTTTGTTGGCCGGGGAGCACCAATTTTTCAAAGCCGTGCACTCCTTCCATAGACTCCCATGTTGAACGGTCATTTCTCCAGTGACTTTGGGGACCCGGTGCCGGTCGTAGGTCCCCTGGACCCATAACTTGGCACACATGTAGCCCTATTTCTCCTTTACAAGTGTGCAAAGTTTGTTGTCTGGAGGACCTACGGTCGGGGAGCACTGATTTTTTTTCAAAGCTGGGCACCCCTTCCATAGACTCCCATGTTAAACGTCAGTCTAGGCATGGGTACAGTGAGGCATGCAGATGGGACACCCTTGGCTTATACTCGAGTCAATACATTTTTTTTCCCATTATTTTATTATTTTTATTTTTTTGTGGTAAAATTAGGTGCCTCGGCTTGTATTCCGGTCGGCTTTAACTCGAGTATATACGGTACTTTTGAATGACATTTGCCAAGTTCTCGAGTGCGCCGATAGGAATTTGGTACGAACGTGGATTACAAAAATTAAACTGTCGGTGTATGACCAGCTGTAGTCGATTACAGCTTCAGCGGTATTTATCATACAAGCTCTCTTATGCCGCATACACGCGATCGGAATTTTTTTTTTTTTTATGTTTTAAAATTATTTTTTTGGCTCAAACTTGTGTTGCATAGACACGGTCACACAAAATGACAACCGGTGATGTACAACACTACGATAAGCTGTGAAAAAATGAAGTTCAATGATTCCGAGCATGCGTGGTGTGTGTGTTTTTTTTTGTGCGTTGGAATTGCATACAGACGATCAAAATTTCACAGTGAAGGTAAGTATCACATGTTTGTTATTTAAAAAAAAAAAAGTTCTGACTTTAGTGTTCCTTTAAGGCTTACCTGTAGGTGCAAGAAATGTCTCCTAAACCTGCACGGTTTAGGAGATATTTTACAGTAATGACAGGCACCGACGTCTACGGCGCAGGCGCGCTGAGAGTGCCGCTTTTGCTAATGGCATTATTTGGGTTAATGACGCATTTCTGCGCATGTGTGCGGGGACCTGCTAGTCCTGCGCGCATATGCGGGAATGACGTCATTGCCGCTATGCATACTAGCTAATTATGCCTTTCTCTTGCAGGTTATTTTTTTATCTGTTTTTCGGGGGGGGGGGGGGGGTGTACTTCCTCTTTCAGGGTTCCCTTCACTGGAACTAAGAGGCCAAGCCCACACCCTGAAAAACAACCCCACACCATTATCCCCCCTCCACCAAATGATTAGGAGGACCAGTGCACAAAGTAAGCTCCATAACCACTTCCCGCCCGGCCAATAGCCGATTTACGGCCGGGAAGTGGTTATGAAATCGTGACAGGCCGTTCTCAAACGTCCTGCACGATTTCATGCCGCACGCGCCCGTGCGGGCGCGCAGCGCGGCGATCGGTGATGCGGGGTGTCAGTCTGACACCCTGCACCTCCGATCTCGGTAACGAGTCTCCGGCGGAGCCTCGTTACCACGTGATCAGCCGTGTCCAATCACGGCTGATCACGATGTAAACAGGAAGAGCTGCCGACGGCTCTTCCTCACTCGCGTCTGACAGACGCGAGTAGAGGAGAGCCGATCAGCGGCACTGATTGGCAACATTGATCCATCAGTGCCACCCCTCAGTGATCATCAGTGCCACCCCAGTGTCTGTCAGTGCCACCCCACAGTGCCAATCCATGCCCAGTGCCCACCTGTGCCGCCTATGAGTGCCCACCTGTGCCGCCTATGAGTGCCCACCTGTGCCGCCTATGAGTGCCCACCTGTGCCGCCTATGAGTGCCCACCTGTGCCGCCCATGAGTGCCCACCAGTGCCCCATACCAGCGCCGCCTATCAGTGCCCATCAGTGCTACCTCATCGGTGCCCATCAGTGCCACCTCATCGGTGCCCGTAATTGAAAGAGAAAACATACTCATTTACACAAAAATTAACAGAAAAAAATAAAAACTTTATTTTTTTTTCAAAATCTTCGCTCTATTTTTAGTTGTTGCGCAAAAAAAAAAAAACGCAGAGGTGATCAAATACCACCAAAAGAAAGCTCTATTTGTGGGGAAAAAAGGGCGCCAATTTTGTTTGGGTACACTGTAGCATGACCGCGCAATTGTCATTCAAATTGCGACAGTGCTGAAAGCTGAAAATTGGCTTGGGCGGGAAGATGCGTAAGTGCCTGGTATGGAAGTGGTTAGACATGAATGAGTGAGTTTGGGGTGGAGGAACTTGACTGACCCGCACAGAGTCCTGGCCTCAACCCGATAGAACACTTTTGGGATGAATTAGAGCGGAGACTGAGAGCCAGGTCTTCTCTTCCATCATCGGTGCCTCACTTCACAAATGCGCTTCTGGAAGAATTTTTAGACATTCCCATAGACACACTCCTAAACCTTGTGGACGGCCTTCCCAGAAGAGTTGTAGCTGTTATAGCTGCAAAGGGGGGGCCAACTCAATATTGACCCCTCCGGACTAAGACTGGGATGACATTAAATTTGTGTGTAAGGCCAGGACTTTTTTTACTATAGTGTAGTGTACATAACTTGTATTGGGACAATATCATCTCACCTCAGAGCCCCAGAGTGAGCGATTTACTTCCACCATGGCGGTCATACAGGATATCCAACATGTAAACACATCCTGAGTTCTAGTAATCATAGAGTTGTCTATAATTGGTGATGTGACCTCATCGTATGCCATGGATATGGGAAGTTGACATCCGCCCCCGGAGCTCTACATCCTCGGCCATCACTCCCTGGATGTTGTATTTAAAGGGCCGGTTCCTCTGGGTGTCCCGGATGCTCGGTGTGCCATTGTTTGATGTTTATGGTCACCAAGTAGATGTTTCCGCCCAGAATTGGCTCGGCTTCTTCACACTTGTTTGATGTAAACACAAATCTCTCCACCTTGAGTATTGTTTCCTATGTTTTGTCCGTCCGTTTGTATATTAGATCCACAGCACCAGAAAGGGGACGACGTTGTGCTGCTAATGAGGTTGTAATGGTAGGTCCAGTATACGGTGCCTGGGCCCTGTTTTTTAAAGTGAACCCATAAGATTAGTTTATGCATGTTAGCAGGGATTTGGGGGCCCCTTACACAGCTTCAGGCATGGCCCCCCTGGAGCAGAGAACCGGGGGGGGGGGGGGGGGGTCCCGCCGCAAATTGAGTAGCGGGGGCAATGTCACAAGTTGAGAAGTGGGGTGGGGCCGCTGCGAATGGGGGAGGGGATGTGCTGCGGCCTCAAATTGGGGTCGAGGGGACTAAAAAAAAGGGGGGGGTTGCCATCCGGGCATTGCCCTTATCTGAGTTCACTATACTCCCCTCTGGCAATGATTTCCTCTACTTTACTCCCCAGAAGGATGAAGGCATCACCTGGGGGTCACAATCTACTTTCAGGACTGAGATGCTAGCTCACAGATGTGTTCACAAATATCTGACGCAGATCAGCCCCTGCTGCCACCTCCCCACCTTGTGACTTGCTTCAAAGTTGTAAACACCTGTGGGAAATGCTTCCTTTTGTTTGCCAAGGCTGAGGTGATGCCATCAGTCTGCTGTGGAGTTCAAGGATGAATTATTTATTTTTAAAGTGGAGACTACAGCACAACCCCCCCCCCCCCCCCATTTAAAGCGGGGTTCCAACCAAAATTTGCATTTTTTTAAAGTATGTCCTTTCATCACGCGTTTTTATAATATAAATGCGGTCACTTACTATTTTACAATCCGCCGCCGCCCCGCATAGTTATTCAAAAAAGATCATTTTCTAAAACTATGTCCACACGGTTGTCATTTTGCTTGTGGGCATTGTGAAGGCCCACAAGCACTTCCTGGAAGTCTTGGGTAGCGCACTGCATCCTGGGAAATGATGACACACATTTCCCAGGAGCATTAGAGGGAGATGATGTCAGAATCCTAGGTGATTCAGAAGGCAGATTTTGTGGGACTGCATAGCAACAGACATTTCCAGGAGAGTAAAAAATTATTATTATTATTTTTTTAGGTCTAATGAGCACAATATTGAGAAAAAATATTTGCGATGGAAACTCCACTTTAAATCTGAACGCTTGCACTGGAAAGGATAACTGCTTATTTAGGTCTCTTGGACTGGGTAAAGCCGTTTTTACTTGCTTGGTCCTGCATTGGATGTTATGCACACGACCGTTTTTCATGTCATCGGGGAAAAAACAAAGTTTTTCTCAACGCGATTGCTCTCAGGCCTGCCATGCAAAAACACGTTTGTGAAAAAAAATGCTCGAGCAAAGCGCGGTGACGTGCAGCACATACGACAACACTATAAAGGGGAAGTTCTTTTCGAATGGCGCCACCCTTTGGGCTCCTTTTGCTGATTTCCCCGTCTCATAACTTGCTTTCGAGCATGTGCGTTTTTTTTTGCGTTGTTAAAGCCTACACATGACCGTTTTTCACGACGAGAAAAACGAGGAGGAAAAAATAGAGCAGGTTCTAAATTTTTAATGCCCATTTTTGTCGTTGAGAAAAATGCTTTGGAGCCCACGCACGATCTTCTTTTTTATTATTTATTTTTTTAATAAAAATGTTCTCATTGTGAAAAAAACGGTCATGTGTACGCGGCATGAGGGGCTGAGGGATCGTCCATTGGCAGAGAGTGCCTGGGGGGGGCTGCTGTTTGCCGGAGGGAGTAGAAGATCGGGTTAAGGAAAAGGGTTTCTCTCAGAAACAAGTGGGTAACCCTTGTAGCTTTTCTGGGATTTCGGGATTTTAAGTTGTTTAGATCGCTAACAACACTGCCTTTTGCTGCACTAAAATCCCAAGCAGTGTTGTCAGCCCTGCCAGAGTTCCTCTCCTGGACTACAGCACCCCTCCTCATCTCTCCTGTTTTATAAAAATTAGGGGGTGTTTTTATAGAAGAGCTGGGGCAGCATTGTACTGGATTTCTCCCAGATAGACATTTCTGTACTTGTAGCATCTGTACAGGGACATGTATTATAGAGATTTACTTAAAGGGTCACTAAAGGGAATTTTTTTTTTTTAGCTAAATAGCTTCCTTTACTTTAATGCAGTGCTGTTTTCATGTCCTTATTATTCTTTTTTGCTTTGAAGTTGCTGTAATTCTGCTCTGATCTCCACACTTCCTGCTTGTCTGGCTCCTTATGAAAAATCTCATGGCAGCTTTTCACTGTGGTCTAAGCTGTGTGTCTAAAACTCCTCAGAACCAATCAGATTCATTTTAAAAACAAAACACTGCCCTGGATTTGTTTGTTTTTTGTTCTGTGTGTCTTCTGTACTTCACATAAACATGAAACCAGTTTAAAAACGAAAGTGAAACTAGAGGCACATTATTTGCTTTTTATCTATTTTTAATAATTTTTAAAAAGGAATCGGTTGACTTGTATGTCTCTATACCCTGTAAACAGTCATTTCAGCAAAACATTTTTTTTCCTTTTAGTGACCCTTTAATTTAGACTTTTTTCCTAGATGTACACTTCAATAACATATAAAAAGAAACACAGGCCCACTTTAAGTCGCGGCTCTCGGAAGTGGTTCCTGTTTCATGCCTTGTTGTCTGAAAGGAGGATGTAATCTCAACATAACATCCTGTGGATAACCTTCAGAATAGTTGTGTGTGTTTTCCCTACCTCCAGTGATGGCTATGATGAGGACTATACTGCCGCAAGTTTTCCCATCCTGTCATCCTGATACAGTAGGACACGTGTGTCAAACACAATCTGGCCCTCCAGGCCATTTCATGTGGCCCTCACACCTCTCCTGCCCCTGCAGGATAGCTCCAGCCCTCCTCTGGTCCTCCTCCAGACCCTTACTTTCTGCTTTTAAGCAATGCATCCTACTTCTTCCCAGCAGCAGCATAAGGAAAGGGGGGTACACTGTGATGTAAGGGAGAGTGGGGGACACAACTTCTAATGGTGGGGCGGCTCTTCTAATCTAAGGGGATGGGATGCGCTGGACATCTAATCTTACAGATACAACCGGCCCTTTTGAGGACAATCATAATGCTGATGCCGCCCACAATGAAATGGAGTTTTACACCCCTGCAGTAGGAGATGGTGGTCTCCTTGTTGGTTGGTTCATAGCGGTCACGTGTCCTGTTACGCTCATTCTTGTTTAGTAGAATGTGATGGCCTCCATGTTGAGGGGTTCATATAGGTCACATGTCTTGTCCGCCTCCTAGTCTTTGTATAATAGAATGTGATGACCTCCATGTTGAGGGGTTCATATGTCACGTGCCCTGTCTTCCCTTGTCTTTTGTATATTAGAATGTGATGGCCTCCTTGTTGGGTGGCTCGTGTAGGTCACCTCTCTTGTCCCTCTAATCTTTTGCACAGTAGGAAGTAGTGGTCCCCTTGCTGTATGGCTGATCTAAGTGACCCATCCTAGTTCCTGTATAGGTCTTCTTCTCCCTTCGGTTGGAACGATGTAGGTGACACTTCCTGGCCCTCTCAATGCCGTATAGTAGGAGGTAGTGGTTTCCTTGCTGTATGAGTGATATATATATATATATATATATGTGACGTATCCTTTCCCTCTCCTCCTTGTACAAGGAGAACATGATGACTTTCTTGAGTGGATCATATACGTCGCATGCATTATCCCTCTTGGGGGGGGGGGGGGTGTTTATATATATATATATATATATATATATATATATATATATATATATATATATATATATATATATATATATATATATATATTAGGAGGTAGTAGTCATCTTGTTGTATTTCTACAGGGGTCATGTCCTGACGACCATACGCTGCATCAAATTGGTTTGCATGGCTGTCGTCCCAGAAAGAAGTCTCTTTTAAAGATGCACAAGACAGCCTGCAAACAGTTTGCAAAAGACAAACTAAGGACATGTCATGTCGGGAGGGGGGAGGGGGCGAGCAGGTGTCAGGACGCCCACTAACACACAGCTCCTTTCTCTATCTGCAAAGTAGAGAGTGTCCTGACACTCCTGCTTGCCCCTTCCACTCTCAAGAGGCTTTCTCCACACCAGGGAGAACGCCTCACATTACGGTGTGAAGTTAGACAGAAGAACAGGAAGTGAGGATTTCCTAGAAGCAATAAAGACATTTAAAAGCAAAATGGAAGGATGAGGTAAGTGAAGGAGGACTGCACTAAGGTAGAGGAAGCTATTTAGGGGGAAAAAAATTACCTTTACAACCCCTTTAAGTTCATGGTGGGACTTTGCAATGAATTGCACTTCACCTGATCGCTCTTCATAACATTCTGGAATATATGTAAATGGCCGTCATAAAAACTGAGGCGGCAGACTTTGCGAAAACATTATCTGTGTCTTTCCCAATACTTTTTGGCCACGGCTGTAGTAAAAAGTGATGGCCTCCTTATTGAATAGATCATATGGTGACCTTGCTCTATGGAGGGTAAGTGTCCCATGTTTCTTGTACAGTCGGAGGTGGTGGTCTCCTTATTGTATAAATTTAGGCCTGTCCCTTTTTGTATAGTAGAAAGTGATGACCTCCTTGTTGCATGGAGCATGCAAGTCATAGTCTGTCATTGAGTAGGAAAAGTGGCAGTGTCCTTGCTGTAAAGCTGGCACTTCCTGTTTCCCCCACTAGCCCCCCCCCCCCCCCCCCCCCCCCCCCCCCCCCCCCGTGTCCCCATCGAGTAGGAAGTGGCAGTGTCCTTGCTGTATGGACCCTATATAGATGGCACACCCTGTCCCCCTCATACAGTAGGAAGTGGCAGTGTCCTTGCTGTATAGCTGGCACTTCCTACCCCCCCCCCATGTCCCCATTGAGTAGGAAGTAGCAGTGTCATTGCTGTATGGGCACTATAGATGGCACGCTCTGTCCCCCCTCATACAGTAGGAAGTGGCAGTGTCCTTGCTGTATAGCTGGCACTTCCTACCCCCCCCCATGTCCCCATTGAGTAGGAAGTAGCAGTGTCATTGCTGTATGGGCACTATAGATGGCACGCTCTGTCCCCCCTCATACAGTAGGAAGTGGCAGTGTCGTTGCTGTATGGACCCTTTATAGATGGCACACCCTGTCCCCCTATATAGATGGCACTTCCCCCCAGTGTCCCAATTGAGTAGGAAGTGGCAGTGTCGTTGCTGTATGGGCACTATCGATGGCACACCTTGTCCCCCTCATACAGTAGAAAATAACATCCACTGCACTGTACAGATGACTCGGTGGCGGCTCATTCCTGAGCTCTGTCTTTCAGGTGATGACATAGCAGAAATTCCTCGCCGTTCTTTTCTATATTTAGCTCACCGCTGACTGCTTAATTTAGCAACTGTAGGTCGAACGTATGTGCGGCTCCCAGCGGACGGTTAGATCTATTGGCGTGTTAGAGAAGACCTCCATTATTGCCATTAAAGAAAAAGGAATAAAGAGATACACCACACATTCACACAGCTCTGAAAATTCACTTTAAAACAACCCTGTAATGGTTCATGCTCAATGGCTCAAGCCCCCCCCCCCCCCTTTAAAACTTACAAATGTTCCACTTTAATTTCCTGAGCTTTACTTTAAAGTGGTAGTAAACTGCAGTTAATTGGGGGGGGGGGATCCCCTGCAGGGCAATGTCATAATGGGCTAGTTTGCATTGCATACTAGCACATTATGAGAGGCTTCCCTTAGGATGAAGCCCTCCAGCGCAGCGATGTCACCGCTGAGGTCTGACCTCTTTCCCCAGTCTTCCTTCCGGGTTTGCATCCTCTGGCTCCATGAGTGGCCAGGGGCGCGAAGACGTCACTCCTACGCATGTGTGCGGGAGCCTCCATTTATGCAACGGACGCTGAAGGTCCGACACTGTATGCCAGACCTTTAGAGCGTGGGAGCCGGTAACATCACCGGCTGCATGCACTCTGAATATCTCCTAAACCTGGCATATGCAATTAGCGGACCTCCAGCTGTTGCAAAACTACCTGTCCCATCATGCCTCTGGGTGTCATGCTTGTGGCTGTCAGTCTTGCTTTGCCTCATGGGACTTGTAGTTCTGCAACAGCTGGAGGTCTGCTAATTGCATATCTCTGTCCAAAACGGTTTAGAAGATATTCGGCGTCTACATGTATGCCTTACTATAGGAAAGACTTTACTACCACATTAAGAATTGGGATCTAGGCGGTGGTAGCAGTTTCTCACATTGGGGTTGATTTAGTAATGGAAAATACGCTGTGCACTTGATCCAGAGCTTGGTAAATGAGGTAAAGCATGTGCTTGGCTAAGGAGCCAATGGGGCGAAGCTACCATCTGTGGGATTATGACTGAACTAGGGTGACCACATTTTCAAACTACCATTCAGGGACACCTTCCCTTTCCAAAAATCGGCTTGTGATTGGACACAAGAGGCGGGATTTATGATTTCTCCAATCACAAGCAGGGGGCAGGGATTGTGCTCCTCCAGGCATTCCCGGCCAGGACAAGTACTGTCGGTGAGTAAAGCGGTGATGTGGCAGGCTTTTTTGGGGGCATCAAATTGACCGAGGGGGGGGTGGCTGTGTCAGTTTCATTCCGGGACACTGTATTGTACTGGAATAAATGTGCCGGGACTGTCCCGGGCAATCCGGGACACGTGGTCACCCTCGACTGAATGCCTCTAAGTCGGAATCTCCCCTAAAAGTGATGATACTGCAGTGCCATGGAGCCCAGGTTGGCCAGGGATAGCCAGTCCCTACCACTCCTTCGCCGGGGCGGGGGGCGGCGCATAGCCTCGGGACAGAAGAGGCGGGCCGCCTCTCTCCCGGAGCTCATCGCATGTTCGTTGGGAATCCGGTGCTAAATCATTCGTAGACGACCTGATTCTGGGTCAGGGTTTTGTGCGTAGTGGAGCAGCTACCTTACTGCGATCTATTGAAAGTCATCCCTTGAGCCAAGCTTTTGTCACGGGGGTGAGTCCCCAATACAAAAAAATATGGTAAAGCTTCACTTTGCAAAGAATACTCCAATCATGTTCAAGATTAAAAAAATAAAGTTTTTGCTTGCATGTGATTGGGTGATCGCAATCGGCAGAACTTCCCCTCATTTCAGAGCTTCCCCCCCCCTCCACGCTAGAGCAACTGCAGTACTTTGCCTTTTAGTAAATCAACCTCCCTGTGTTCTACTTGTTCGGTGTGTATGCGGAATCTCGTAATAGAATTCTAATTAGATCACGCAAGGAGCCTTTTTATATATAGACGGCTGAATGTCAGAGTCGTGAGCCGTCCACATTGTGACCCGGGAGCAGTCATGAGTAAAGAGGACCGTGAGAGCTTCTGATGAGTGTAATGAAACTGCCGCCCGCAGTATGATACCGACAGAGACCTCCCACTGAGGTTGTCATCACTGGAGCAATATTACTGATATAAATCTGTCACTTCCGTATGGGAGAAAGCGTGTCATTCAATGCCTCATGACAGAACATGTCTGACAGGAACCATCTGGCCTTTGTGTCGCTTTGCTGCATTGCAGCTTGTTGGATGCTTCATATTAAAGTAAAAGTTTTTGTGGTAGATGTTAGAAAATGTTTCCGGTGTGGTGCAGATTTTGTGATTTGGGGCATCCGTACACACCGTACACACCTAGATTTTAAGGTGAGGCCCTTGGGAGTAATACACAGCTTGTGTGATTTGCAGAGGTGCGTATTGTCTACATAGCTTTTCCTGTATACTGAATGGCTTCTGTGGATTACATGGATGGGTGTCTTTTCTTGTCCCGATGTCGTACCAGCCTCTGGTCTCAAAACGACGGGCACTCGGGCAGATCTAACTTCCTGTCAATTAAGGCCCCTTTCAGACGGACGGCAGTTTTCCCGCAATTTAAAAGCATGTACTTTTTCAGTGAAATTCAAGGCTCTGGGCACTGCGATTAGCTGCATTTGTACATTGCGATTACATGCGGTTACATGCGGCCACGTTTAGCTGTAGTAGTCCTTTCCATAGCAACCATTTTTATTTATTTTTCATTATGATGTGCTTCCTGTTCTTCTTTTTTTTTTTTCTTCACGCTGCTAACACAAGACTGCGATTACCTGCGGTTAAGTGCATATAACTAAATTAGCCCTTTTTATAGTACAAAAAAGCAAATCGCTACTGTAAATATTACTTTTACTGTCCCACAGTAAAAAATGTAACCCCTTACAGTAGCGATTATTTGCTCTTTTTGTTCTTCCCTTTTTTTTTTTTTAACCCCCCATTATGTTACTACATCTCAGGCCTGGGTCACACCTCTGTTTTTTTTTTTTTTTTTGCAGAAACACATTACAGTTCATTTCCATGTTTTCCTGTGGGACACGTTCACATCCATGATTTTTTTATTTTTTTCAGCTGCTCCGTATTTGGAAAGGGCAGGGACTTTAACGCAAAAGGTGCTATTTTTTTTATTTTTTTTGGTTCAATATACTTCAATGGAGAAGCCGCAGAAAAGCATGTAATGTGTTTTTGCCGTAATTTGTGTTTTGTAATCTGCCCAACAACAAATTGGCCCAAAAAAATGTAATCGTTAGTTGCAGCCCTAATTTGTGGCACCGCACACCTTTTTTTTCTTTTTTTTTCGATTTATTCATGCTTTCAGCTCCTCGTAACTGTTTAACTGTTGGCATTCATCTAAAGCCAAACTTTTTAGCTTTGAATGGAGTGCAGAAAGACTAGAACCTCAGTCAGCCTTTTATTTCTGCCTGTGTCCCCGCTGGGGACAATATCTGTATGTCCTAGGGATCATTGTCATTGGGAAAAGTAAAATGTTATGGTTTGCACCAAAATAGTATTGTGGTGAAATCTTTTTCATGGGGTCACCATTGCAAGTAGGAGTTTCCTCCTCTTCCTGTTTCTATCTCCCAAAGTAAAGGCGGTCTCCCCTTGTGTGTATGTATATAGATATTATTATTATTATTATTATTATTATTATTATTATTATTATTATATAAAAACTTTTTCTTTTTTTTTTTTTTTTATGGATACGATTATGTTGGATTCCATTTAACATTGGTTGTCTTTTTTTTTACAGATAATTTCTGGTAAAAAAAAAACCCTCTCCTACAAGTCGTCATGATGAGGAACACTTGCCAAGCATTGGCCTCTTGCTTGTTACTGGTGAGTAGACTAGTTTCTTACCCGGTACATCACTATAGTGGGGTGTCTATGCATCCTTTGAATAGGCATTGAACACTTCCTCCATTGTTATGGCCATCTTCCCAAGGCTGCAATTGCCCTTCCTAAGAAGTAGCTGGTAAAATATTATTGCATTATTGGACACCTTCCACCATGTCCTAATGATCCAGTGTCCAGCTTGGTCATTCACACTTGTGGTCGAATGGAAGGATCGTTGGCCCCAATTGAATGTCTGGGCAGCTCAGATGGTGGTACAATGATGGTATATGATGACTGAGACCAGATTTTTACCTACTTGCCTAAGTTTGGATGCTGAATCCAAACGCCATGTTGAGGGCATGTGACTTGGCATGGTTTAGAAGAAGGCGAGGGTGCACCAGATTTTGCTCACTCCAGTTTTGGTAAACTAACCCCTTTAATATTCTTGGGCATATTAATGGCAAATATAATTTATCCAATACATAAATGCGATGACCCTGCTACATTAATCCACAAGAGTCCCAGTGTTTCTCTTAGGCCGCTTACACACGATCGAACACAATTAACAGCGGTTAAGTGGTTAATGCTGGTCAAGAATGACTATTTAACATCCATAGTCTGGGCACAGGTGCACTAGAGCTGGCCATACAGAAGTTGAATTTACTTTGTATAGTCCAGTAATGGCGAACCTTGGCACCCCAGATGATTTGGAACTACATTTCCCGTGATGCTCCACTACACTTTAGCGTACAAGAGCATCATTGGAAATGTAGTTCCGAAAGATCTGGCGTGCCAAGGTTCGCCATTACTGGTATAGACATTCTAAAGAATTGTTCCATGTTGCTACCATTGAGTCAACCACAATGGATTCCCTTCATTTGCTTAGATTTCCTCTTACTTCCTGGTTGCCCATAGAGCAGGAAGTGAAGGGAAATCTTTGCAATGGGACAGGGATGGTAGAATATAAACTGATAGGGGCTGTAACCCTCCCTTACTCTACCCAAAATGGAGAAAAAAAAGTGTTGCTTATAGTTCTACTTTAAGTAGATGGTGCAGCAGAAACATGTAGCACAGTGGGGAAGGTTTGTGGTCCAGGACGATAAAACAGTCAAAATTGGAACCGCCCCCCCACAGTGCCAGAATCCTGGCCGCCCGCATACCAGAAGCAGCGCGGCTGATTTATGGGGGCGCTAGGAAAATTAGTCTAACAGTGTAGCGCAAGCTGGCGGGGACTCTTTTCGTGCTGCCCCCCTGCAAAGTGCTGCCCTAGGCCTGGGCCTTGTTGGCCTAGGCTAGGATACAGCCCTGTTCTCCATGCAACATTCAATGTATTCAAGTCAAGGACTCAGGGAATGTCCTCTGGACATGTGCCATGGGAGTGTTTAGTAAATATGTAGCTGGGACTTTAGGTTGTCTTTACTGACTTCCTCTGCTGTGATGTGTAAACATAAAGTTATTGCAAAACTTCACTTCCGAGAAAAGGAGTGATGCCTTGTAATCCTTCTACTGCAAACCCTTTTTATAGCAGAAAGTTCAGTGGCTTTATATATATAAAAAATATTCTCACAGTGGGGATCGAAAGTTTGGGCACCCCAGGTAAAAATTTGTATTAATGTGCATAACGAAGCCAAGGAAAGATGGAAAAATCTCCAAAAGGCATCAAATGACAGATTAGACATTGTTATAATATGTCAAAAAAAGTTAGATTTTATTTCTATCATTTACACTTTCAAAATTACAGAAAACAAAAAATGGCGTCTGCAAAAGTTTGGGCACCCTGCAGAGTTAATATCTTGTACTGCACCCTTTGGCAAGTATCGCAGCTTGTAAACGCTTTTTGTAGCCAGCCAAGAGTCTTTAATTCTTGTTTGAGGTATCTTTGCCCATTATTCCTTACAAAAGTCTTTGAGATCTCTGGGCTGTCTGTCACGCACTGCTCTTTTAAGGTCTATCCATAGATTTTTCAATTATGTTGAGGTCAGGAGATTGTGAAGGCCATGGCAAAACCTTCAGTTTATGCATCTTGATGTAATCCCCTGTGGATTTTGAGGTGTGTTTAGGATCATCATGTAGAAGCCATCCTCTTTAACTTCAGCTTTTTCAAGTTGCCATCCAAAGTTTGCTGAAATTTTATTGAATGCATTTTTCATTCTACTCGTGAAATGTTCCCTGTGCCACTGGCTGCAATACAACCCAAAAGCATGATTGTTCCACTCCCATACAGTTGGACAGAGGTTCTTTTCATTAAATTCTGTGCCCTTTCTTTTCCAAATGTACCTTTGCTCTTTCCGGCCAAAAAGTTCTATTTTAACCTCATCGGTCCACAGAACTTGTTTCCAAAATGCATCAGGCTTGTCTATATGTTCATTTGCAAAGTTCAAACGCTGATTTTTGTGGTGAGGACGTAGAAGAGGTTTTCTTCTGATGACTCTTCCATGAAGACCATATTTGTACAAGTATCTCTTTATAGTGGAATAGTGTACCACAACTCCAGTGTCTGCCAGATCTTTCTGGAGGGATCGTGCAGTCAAACGTGGGGTTTGAATTGCTTTTCTCACAATCCTGCGAGCTGTTCTCTCTGATATTTTTCTTGGTCTTCCAGATCTTGCTTTAACTTCCACTGTTCCTGATGACTGCCATTTCTTAATTACATTCCGGATATTGACATCTGAAAAAGCTTTGCTATCTTCTTGTAGCCTTCTTCAGCTTTGTGAGCGTCAACTAGTTTCAGTTTTCTAGACAACTGCTTAGAAGAACCCATGGTGCTGATTGTTGGGGGCAAGGTCAGATGAGTCTGGGCATTTAAAACCTTTTGAGATTGACATCACCTGGTATTCCCAGACGATGATTGAGAACAATCCATGACACTGGCAGGTCTCAGCTTTGCAAAGTGGGAAGTGCATGCTAAAAATTCTGCAGGGTGCCCAAACTTTTGCAGATGCCATTTTTTTTTCTGTAATTTTGAAAGTGTAAATGATGGAAATAAAATCTAACTTTTTTTTTTTGACATATTATAAGAATGTCTAATCTGTAATTTGATGCCTTTTTGGAGATTTTTCCATCTTTCCTTGGCTTTGGCAGTGGGTGTGTTGTATTAAAATGAACCGTGACCCCATGCAAATGATGGGCCGAACGAACGGCGCATGCGCCGTCCGTGGACGTATCCCAGTGCGCAGGCTCAGAATCGCGTCGGATAGAATGCCTAAGATACGTCGAACACTGCCTACGATGTGAACGTAACTTATGCCCAGCCCCATTCACGTACGACTTGCGTAAACGACGGCTGTCCCGACGTCCATACCTTTGCATGGGATGCGCCACCTTTTTGGTGGTTTATCTTTACGCCGGAAAAACGGCTTGCGTAGATTACTGTGTCGGGCGTACGTATGTTCATCGGCGTATCTTGCTCATTTACATATTCGAAGCGTAAATCAACGGTAGCGGCCAGCGTAAATATGCAACCAAGATACGACGGCGTAGGAGACTTGCGTCGGTCGTATCTTGGCAAAATTCAGGCGTATCTGATAAGAATCGGCGCATAGATACAACGGCACACATTTGGACTTATTACGGCGTATCAGTAGATACGTCGGCGTAAGTCTTTCTGAATCTGGCTATGTGTGTGTGTGTATATGTATGACCGCACATTTCTCATTGAAAATGTGAGACCACTGAAGGCTGAAAATTGGTCTGGGAAGAAAGTGCCCAGTAATGAAGTGGTTAAAAATGTAACCCAATTTAGATTGGATTGTACTTTTTTGTTTTTAATGCTCTACAAGATTGGTTGCTGTGCCTTACCACACAATGCACCATTTTTCCTGCATGCGTTTTTCTCCTCTGTATAATTTGTCAGAACTTTGCCCCTTGGATTATAATTGGAAATCAATGAGCTGGTATAGCTGCAGCGGCGGTGATGCTAATGGATGATGTGCAGGGAATGATGACGTCACTGCAGCCGCCTCTTTCAGATGGACGCACAGCGTGAACGAGAATCGTGTCCTTGAGTTTGCTCTGCAGTCAGGTGCAGGTGACGCGCTGTGATTGAGACTCTGCTCTCTCCTCCTCTCCCCTCCAATGTCCTTTTTCTTTTTTTTTTTTTTATATATATATTTCTGCACAGCACAGAGGAATCGCTGAATCCACAGTGTACATTTTTTTTCACTGAGCTGGGCCACAGTGATCTAGGACAGGGAGTTCTCTTGTGACATTGCCTCCTGCATGCCGGCAGATCTGTAATACACAGATGGGGATTGAATTGGCAGGTTGGTGTTCATAAAGCTTGTTGGAACATCAGACTGCAGCTAAGAAATGGCTTTGGTCAGCTAAAAATAAAAAATGCAAGAACTTTAGCAGATGTTGTTGCACATGTTTTACCTGCTTTTGCTCTGTAATTGCTAAAATAGGCTAATATGCTCAGGGCCGTCTCTATTCTGAGACATACAAAAAATAGCAGACTCAAAATCAGTTTACTGCAGCTGATCACGCAGCAATTGTTTGCCAGAGGTTGCAGCCTATTCTTACCACTCACTGGCTGGTTGCTAGAGGTTACAACACATAATTTCTGCTTGCCGATTGGTTGCTATAGGTTAATGCACATCATTACCACTCACTGAGCAGTGGAGCAATCCCAAATAATTTAGCAAGTAAAGTGGCGCATTAATACACACATACTACAGGAGAGCATCAGAGACTGCGGACGTGCTGCCCGAGACTGCGGACGTGCTGCCCGAGACTGCGGACGTGCTGCCCGAGACTGCGGACGTGCTGCCCGAGACTGCGGACGTGCTGCCCGAGACTGCGGACGTGCTGCCCGAGACTGCGGACGTGCTGCCCGAGACTGCGGACGTGCTGCCCGAGACTGCCTGTGAATTTGTGCCCCGATGACAGACTTTGCAGAGTGCACAGAGGACACAGGAGGCTGTATTTGCGTGCTAGCCAGCAGAGAGGAGGGCGGGGCTGGGAGCTCCACTTGGAACAGAGCGGCTGTAGTGAGAGCCAGTGATCAGAGTGGGCACGTCGGTGGAGCTCCTAGCGCCCACTCTGAATACTGCTCTTATTACAGGCGTTTTGCATACCAGCTTCCTGGGGCGGGTCATCTGGCCCTTTGTAGAGGAATGTCAAGAATGTCAACCACCACATATTTTTAGACATTCTTACAATATTGCAAAACCTTTCCTTTTTTAGTGCCTAATACCACACTAAGATCCCTTTCACACTGAAGCGTTTTTACAGAGTTTTAGTGTTAAAAAATAGCGCTATTAAAAAGCTCATAAAACGCTCTCCATGCATCTCAATGGACCCTTTCACACTGAGGCGTTGCAATGGCAGGGCTTGGAGAAAGTCCTGCAAGCAGCATCTTTTGCAGCTCTACGCTCTAAAAAGGCCCCTCTCCATTAAAATTAATTGAAATCTCTGTAAAAACAACTTGCCCTTTCACACTGAGGCATTGCAAAAATACCTTAAAACTTTAGGCTTTACCAGCACATTGGGATTGCAGATGAGGCTTCGCTCGAATAAAGCTTAAACGTTTGAATAACGCCCCAGTGTGAAAGGGGCCTAAGAAAAAAATCTATATATATATATATATATATATATATATATATATATACACACACACACAGGGAGTGCAGAATTATTAGGCAAATTAGTATTTTGACCACATCATCCTCTTTATGCATGTTGTCTTACTCCAAGCTGTATAGGCTCGAAAGCCTACTACCAATTAAGCATATTAGGTGATGTGCATCTCTGTAATGAGAAGGGGTGTGGTCTAATGACATCAACACCCTATATCAGGTGTGCATAATTATTGGGCAACTTCCTTTCCTTTGGCAAAATGGGTCAAAAGAAGGATTTGACAGGCTCAGAAAAGTCAAAAATAGTGAGATATCTTGCAGAAGGATGCAGCACTCTTAAAATTGCAAAGCTTCGGAAGCGTGATCATCGAACAATCAAGCGTTTCATTCAAAATAGTCAACAGGGTCGCAAGAAGCGTGTGGAAAAACCAAGGCGCAAAATAACTGCCCATGAACTGAGAAAAGTCAAGCGTGCAGCTGCCAAGATGCCACTTGCCACCAGTTTGGCCATATTTCAGAGCTGCAACATCACTGGAGTGCCCAAAAGCACAAGGTGTGCAATACTCAGAGACATGGCCAAGGTAAGAAAGGCTGAAAGACGACCACCACTGAACAAGACACACAAGCTGAAACGTCAAGACTGGGCCAAGAAATAGCTCAAGACTGATTTTTCTAAGGTTTTATGGACTGATGAAATGAGAGTGAGTCTTGATGGGCCAGATGGATGGGCCCGTGGCTGGATTGGTAAAGGGCAGAGAGCTCCAGTCCGACTCAGACGCCAGCAAGGTGGAGGTGGAGTACTGGTTTGGGCTGGTATCATCAAAGATGAGCTTGTGGGGCCTTTTCGGGTTGAGGATGGAGTCAAGCTCAACTCCCAGTCCTACTGCCAGTTTCTGGAAGACACCTTCTTCAAGCAGTGGTACAGGAAAAAGTCTGCATCCTTCAAGAAAAACATGATTTTCATGCAGGACAATGCTCCATCACACGCGTCCAAGTACTCCACAGCGTGGCTGGCAAGAAAGGGTATAAAAGAAGAAAAACTAATGACATGGCCTCCTTGTTCACCTGATCTGAACCCCATTGAGAACCTGTGGTCCATCATCAAATGTGAGATTTACAAGGAGGGAAAACAGTACACCTCTCTGAACAGTGTCTGGGAGGCTGTGGTTGCTGCTGCACGCAATGTTGATGGTGAACAGATCAAATCACTGACAGAATCCATGGATGGCAGGCTGCATGAGTGTCCTTGCAAAGAAAGGTGGCTATATTGGGCACTGATTTGTTTTTGTTTTGTTTTTGAATGTCAGAAATGTATATTTGTGAATGTTGAGATGTTATATTGGTTTCACTGGTAAAAATAAATAATTGAAATGGGTATATGTTTGTTTTTTGTTAAGTTGCCTAATAATTATGCACAGTAATAGTCACCTGCACACACAGATATCCCCCTAAAATAGCTAAAACTAAAAAAAAACTAAAAACTACTTCCAAAAATATTCAGCTTTGATATTATTGAGTTTTTTGGGTTCATTGAGAACATGGTTGTTGTTCAATAATAAAATGAATCCTCACAAATACAACTTGCCTAATAATTCTGCACTCCCTGTGTGTGTGTGTGTGTGTGTGTATATATATGTGTGTATATATATATATATATATATATATATATATATATATATATATATATATATATATATAATAAAAAAAAAAATTTGTGTGTTTTTATTGGTTTCCATTCATTTTTCTAGTACTTGAGTGTCTTTTTTTTTTATAATATTATTATTATTTTAAAACCTATTATTATTTAAAACAAAAAATAAAGATTATCCACTAAAACCAAAACCCAGCTTTATGGACTACTACGGGCCAATACACAAATTTGTTCAGTACATGCGCCCCAAAGAAAAATATAGATGGCGCTGTAGCCCATAAAAATGTTCATAAGCTATAAATCGGCATTGTAATGTATAGAATAATTCTAGGCATCGACATATTATGCATACTAGTTGCCTTGGACCAATGTGACTATGTATATACAATACCAGGGGCGGACTGACAACTCATGGGGCCCCCGGGCTTACAGATGGCCACCACGCCAGGAGGCAATGCAGAGGCAGGGAAGCTACAATTTTTACATACTCGCCCCTGACGTTCTCTTCTTTACTCAGTCTGGCCGTTAATTGGCTAGATTGGACGGATTGATAGCAGCGCAGCCATTGGCTCGCGCTGCTGTCAATCGCATCCAATGACACCGGGGGGCGGGGCCAAGTGATACAGCCAGCGGCTATAGTCGCATACTGTATCACGGGAGCGCGCCCACAAGAACTAACCCCTATGGGAGAGAGCTTCCATGAAGGGGGTTAGTTCTTGCAGGGAGGAGCCGAGACAGCCGCTGAGGGACCCCAGAAGACCAGGATCGGGGGGCCACTGTGTGCAAAACGAGCTGCACAGAGGAGGTAAGTATAACGTGTGTGTGTGTGTGGTTGTTTGTTGTTTGTTTTTTTTGGAGGGGGGGGGGGGCCTTTTTAATATCCCTTTTTAAGATTGATAAGCTGCTGTATAGTAAATTGTTTTGGGGTTTAGATGCACTTTATTGCCCCTGAAAATGAATCTACTTGTTGGTTCGATAGGGTTGCTAATGTGTGCCTTTGCCTGGCCTTGTCTTCCCACACTAATATATATGTATACCTATTCGTAAATCTCTTCCAGATGAAGGATCAATAAACTGATTTGGCAATGTCAAATGAGATGGCAGCTCCCAGCACTTTAGCAATCGGTTTAAGGTCATACAACTATATGCCTGGCCTTCAATTTCCAGGAGATGCCACGTGTCTTATGGTCGGTCACCTGGCTGTCAGTGTTGCCCACAACCACCAATCAAATTCATCCTTTCCAACAGTTGAAAACATACATTTTTTGAGTCTGCATTGAGCAACTCTTCATATTTACAAGGCATTGATGTGTTTTCTTGCACAAGGACAGAGTCTGATGTTTTCCCCATTGAGTAATGAAGGCTTATTGGGCTGGGAGGCAGTTTAGCATCTGAGGGCGGGATATCTCACCCTCCGCATCCAGCTAATGGTCTTCATGTAATTAACGGAGTTCACCTTCAGGGCCGGAAGATTTATTGCATCTTCAAGCAGTCTAAAATTGGAATGGTGATGGTTAGGTAAAGATATAGATCTAGATAAAAAAAAATGTTTTTATTTTTTTATACTAGTGGAAATAGGTATAGATTATCTGTCTTGGGTTTTGTAAAACATATTTTAATTGTGGAAGGCGAGCCACATAAATCTGAGAAACGTTGGACATCTAGGGCTGCAACTAACGATTATTTTAATAATCGATTAGTTGGCCGATTATTGTTTCGATTAATCGCATAATAGCCTTAAATTGAATTTTCCAAAAAATTTGGGGCCAATTTGTTCTTGGGCAGATTACAAAACGCAAATTGCCGCAAAAACACATTAATGCTTTTCTGCAGCTTCTCCATTGAAGTATATTGAACCAAAAAAACAACAAAATAGCACTTTTTTTTTTTTGCGCTAAAAAGGCCTTGCCCTTTCCAAATACGCAGCATCATGGATGTGAACGTGTCCCATAGGACTACATGTAAATGAACTGTAGTGTGTTTCTGCAAAAAGCATCAAAAAACAGAGGTGTGAACCCGGCCTGAGATGTTTAGTAACATAATGAGGTTAAAAAACTAAAATAAGTACAAAAAGAGCAAATAATCGCTACTGTAAGGGGTTCATTTTTTTTTTTACTTTGGGACCGTGAAAGTAATATTTACAGTAGCGATTGGCTTTTTTGTACTATAAAGGGCCAATTTTAGTGTTTTTTTTTTTTTTTTTTTTTACCCCATTATGTTACTGGCCGATTAATCGATTATGAAAATTGTAATCGATTAAATTTCATAATCTATTCGTGTAAATACTTGCCTCGCTCGCTACTGGTGGTGCTGAAAAGGAGTGTCGTCGTCCTGTGTCCCCACAGTGTTTTGTCCCACTGACCCCAATACATCAATGTCATGTCCTGAAGTGACACTGGAATCCCACTGACCCCCCATACATCAATGTCATGTCCTGAAGTGACACTGGAATGCCTAAAAACAATCGCCTTGCACTAGCTGTATATCTGCAGTGTGAGATCTAAGCCACTGCTGCCTCTGAATGGAGATTTGGAGGTACATTTAGGGATGCCACCACTGCACTGTTCACTGTTCTCCTTGCTGAAAGCTCTCGCATGAGGAGGCAAAGCCCTGCCTCTGCCAAGATGGCCACCTCCATACAGCAACACAGTGCAAAACAAAGCATAGTAATTCAGTAATGGGGAAATGATTGTCGGCCTGCCTTCCAGAGTTTGTGTTCTCTGTAAACTTTTTAACCCCCCCCCCCCCCTTTATATAATAAATAAAAAAGACAGGCACAGACCGTATTGAATAAATTGTCAGACGTTTTAACCCTACTCTACTAATGATGTGGGCCTGTTGGGGAGATTTCTTATTACTTCCTGTCCTAAGAGGAAGTGGAAGAAACTCTCATAATGGGGACACACATGGCAACAAAAAAAACAGAGGTTCTTACTGTTCCCTTCTCCGTTGGCATCAAAATTTGTTTTGCCCGGAGTTGGGTTTTAATACCACCTTTTTGTTTTAAGGCTGCACACTATTGGTAAATGTTATAAGAATCATTTTGTCATCCACAGGTTCAGGTCTGGGAAGCGCTGTCCCAGGAGGAAGTGTGCGGCAAAATGGAGTACCAGGACGACAGCGGTCAGTGTTTGCCTTGCACAAAGTGTCCGCCAGGGAAGGAGCCAGAAGGGGTAATAATCTTTGTTCATTTTCTCTGTAGTACAGTGGACGAGGCTTGTCCCACCGGCCCGTTACAGTGCAGCCTTTCTGGCTTGTGTGATTTTGCTAATATAATTATTATTCTTAAATATATTCACTCTGGTGTCTTCGTTAACCACTTGCCACCCACCATATAGCAAAACGGTCGGAAAGTGGTTTAATTATCCTGACTGAAGATCGCATGACATCCAGCAGTGATCGGTGGTGTGTCAGCCTGACATACCGCATCTCTGATCTCGGTAAAGAGCCTCTGATGTAGGCTCTTTACCATGTGATTAGCTGTGTCCAATCACAATGTAAACGGGAAGAGACATTTATCGGCTTTTCCTCTACTCGCACTGAGAGACGCAAGCTAATCAGCTGCTGTCCTGACAGGGGGGTCTGCTGTGATTATCCGTGCAGACCCACTGATGCCCACCAGGGATGCCAGTCGTTGCCCATCGGTAATGCCTGATAGTGCTGCATATCAGTGCCCATCAGTGCAGGAGGAAAAATACTAATTATAACCGAAACTAGGAAACAATTTTTTTTATCAAAAACTAAAAATGGATTGGTCCTATTTATTTTTATGCAAAATGCTCATGTCTTGGAGTACCTTTTTTAGCAAGACCTTTTTTTAAAGTGGAGCTAAAGACACAGATGCTTATCTCTGTTCTAATTGTCCAATGTCTGTGAGGTCCAGCACCGGCATTGTGTCCCCAGCGCCAGTCTTCAGCCATCTTTGGTTGTAAAGTACAAGATGATGTCACTCCTGCAAATGTCCAGCAGTGCAGTCATCCCAGTGAGTGTGCTGAAATGTAAGCTAAATGCACATGCAGCTCAGTGTATATTCGTCAGGTGGATTGTGAACAAGCAGGTAAGTGTTTTACTGCAGAAGACGTTGCATGTTAGGCAATAAAAAACCTGCCTATTCGCATTTTTTGCCTTTTTAGTTCCATTCTAAAATCTGGTAAACTATTCCAAGCTTGGTCAGTACCTGTTTCCTGACATGTACTAATATTTGCTATTTAAACATTGCAGGTATGTGGCTTTGGTATTGGCAACAAGGTTGGATGCAGACCCTGTTCCCCTGGCATGTTCTCCAGCCGCCATGGATTGGCCCCCTGCAGTATGCACACTCAGTGTGACAAGAAGAAGCGGATAGCGCTGAGAGTCGGTACACCAAATGCAGATGCTGTGTGTGGAGACTGCATACCAAGGTATGTAACGAGAACAATTTCATGGGCCGAGATGGTCCTGTGTGGTTTTGCACTTTTTATCACCTTTAACTCCAACTGGTACATGTGCAGGTGATTTTTAACATTCTGTATCTGTGGCTATGCCAATTGTTTTACCTATTCATAGAAGTTTATGCTGAAGATCTATAAAGAACACAAATTAATGCATTAATATATTTTTAATGGAAGCAACAAAGTACCTGATATAGATTTTTTTTGATCAGCTTTTCCTTAATCCATGTACATCAGAGTTTTTAAGAGGGGGGGGGGAGCAGTGCTGTAATGCTTAGGTTTAAAAGAAGTATGGTGTGTTTGTTTTGTTTTTTTTTAGATGGGGCTGCAGCTAACTATTAATTTCTAAATTGATTAGTTGGCCGATGATTGAATGTTTCGAATAATCGGTTAATAACCTTAAAAAAAAAAAAAAAGTGTGGTGTATAATTTTGTTTACGAATAAATGGCTTTTTTATTTTTTTTAAATATCTCTATGAAGTGGTAAATATAAAAATATAAATGACTAACTATATGGTTAGGGAGCAAAATCTCTAATCCACTCTGAGAATATCAGACAGAAGAGATATACTGTATATACTATTAGAGGGTGAATCTGGTAAACAACATCAGACAGAGATCACATTTTTTTTTTTTTTATTGAAAGAAAAGTTAGACTGTTTTGCAAAAAAAAATTTAAAATTAAGAACGTTTGTTCGGTGTTTTTTTTTTTTTTTTCTAATTGTTTTTGGGGTCAATTCGGGAATTCGGGAAAATTCCATCCGGTTCAACCATATAAATAAATAAAATAAATATCGTACAATCCCATATAACCAATTCTATAACACAGTTGATCCAGAGGAAGGCAACAAAAAAAAAAAAAACAGCAGAGCATGATCCAATTTGCTACAGCAGGGGAAAAAATTCCTCCCTGATCTCCCGATCGGATATTCCCCGGATCAACTTCACCTATAAATATTATTACCCAGTTATATTATGTATGTGGTTTTCGTTCAGAAATTGCGTTCATTCTAAAACCGAATGTTAAAAGTAAGTGAAAATTTCAAACATTCTTTCATTCAGGGAATGTACAAATATTTTTCGTATTGATATTAAACAGTAGCAATTATTTGCTCCTTTTCGTACTATAAAAGGCAAATTTTAGGTCTTTTTATCCCCCATTATGTTGTTGGCCGATTAATCGCTTTATGAAATCGATTAGATTAGTTGTTTCTGCCCTATTTTAAGATTCATACTTGCCTTAGTGGATGGGTCATCGGTCTGATGCTGCAGCTGTCCCCCTGCATCCATGCACTGAGAACCGAGCCACCTAACATCGGTTCCAAATTTCAAACAACCAACTGCCTCCTGGGGAAAATTTGGAAATTACCTGGATCAACTACCCCTGGGGTTATTGCCGATAAATGTTAATATCCAATTTTATATTTTGTGCATTTAGGAATGCATTCAGTGCTTTGTTTAAAAAATAATAAATAAATCTGAGTTGGCCGAAACTAGGTTTTTCTGCTTTTTCGCAGCTCTTGTGGTCCTATTAGACATGCGGATCCCGTAGGGATCCATGGCTTTCAGATCCGCTTGCTGAGCGGGGATCGCTCCGTTGATCCCCGCTGAGCCGGCAGATGAGAGGGCGATGCCTGCACACTGTGCAGGGACCGCCCTGTCAGATTGGCGCTCTCCCCTATGGGGGGATCGGATGAACACGGACCGTCTGTCCGTGTTCACCCGATTCGCTCTGCAGACGGATGGAAAAATAATAATTTAATGGAAAGTTCTGTTCTTGGTATCAATAAAAAAAAAAAAAATTATGATTGGTGTGGCACCATTCTCATTGCCATATCACATTTTGCAGAAAATTGGTGTAGTTATTTACTTTCAGGTCATTACAGGCAATAAGGGGACACTCTTTACTTCAGGAGGAAAATAGACGTAATCTACACATATGGAAAGGCTGCTTCACAGTTGGGGCCCCTTTCAGACATGTGGACCGTATGTCTGCTTTTTCATTCATCAATTTACGGATAAAAAAAGGGGACATACATGTATTCCTAAGGGATAGTGGGTAGTCAGTGGATGAACATCCGCTGACATGCGATATCAGTCCCCGCTATGGTCTGATTCTGCAGACGGAGGAAAATCCTATTTTTTCATGTAACCTTTTCATGCTCCCTCCACACCATTGGGACTGCAAAAGGTATGGACTTTTTGTTTAGCCAATGACGTGGATAAGTTACACATGTAATTCAACAATGAGGGGCCCAAATATTTTGCTGACCACTGGCGTCCTACTGCACTTTTAAGATGGAAAAGTAACTTTGCCACAAATGTAGCAGAAGTTACCTGTGTGGTTTAGGCCTCATTCACACTTCAGTTCGTTCAGGTCCGCCTGTCAGTTTTGACGGTGGACCTGAACGGGCGCTCTATGCATCTCTATGGAGCGTCGGATGTCAGCAGAGACATGTCCGCTGACATCTGACCTGATCCGATGAAAACAAACGTATGGGGGATACGTCCCCATCCGTCCATTCGCATCCGGTAAGATCTGATGAAAACGGACATGTTTTCATCGGATTGCTCCATAGAGGACAGCGGTGACGACAAGCCCCTCCCCACTCAGTGAGGAGAGAGGAGCTTGTCATCCGTCGGCTCAGCGGAGATCTGCGGACTGATCTCCCCTTGAGCTGGCGGACTCCGTCGGGACGGACTGCGACAAGTGTGAATGAGGCCTTACAGTTTCAAGGCATCTTGTCTTCTGAGGGAAAATATCGCACAATTGTTCCTTGGTAATGACACTTTCACAAGCCACCAGATGTAACTGTATGATGCGCAAGTCTGACCAAGCCAAATGTACCTTCCAATAAAAGAACAATAAATTATCGCTGGGTAATGATCTTTAGTCTCGGTGAAGATAATTTATACACTTCCATGTGGTACCATGTTTGTTATTCTACCGTAATTTGTCGACGCTGCAAGGCATCCTGATCATCAGACACCCTCCTCCCTTGTAGGCAAATGTATTAATCTTTTATTGTAAAATATATTGAAAACTTTAGCCAACCAGCACCTTTTTATTGTGTTTTCTAATTCATCTAATCAAAATATGTAAGGGTTGGCACCTTTTATCTCTAAGGGATATCATTTCCCAAAATTTGTAACCAGTGTAATTTGTACAGGAACAAAATGTCTCCTTTATGAAGTCTCTGCATCTTTTAATACAAGAAAGTATTTTGCTCTGTTTAGGGCCTTTTCACATGGGGTGGATCAGTAATGAGCCGTCCAGTGAACCTACGCTTGCTCAGCGGGGATCGCTCCATTGATGACCGCCCTGTCATCCGCCGGCTCAGCGGGAAACGCCCTGTCTTTTCTCTGCTCTCCCCTATGGGGGGATCGGATGAACACGGACCGTCTGTCCGTGTTCACTCGATCTGATTCGCAGAAGGAAGGAAAAATAGGGTTTTCTTCCGTCTGCAGAATCCTAGGAATGCGGAAGTAGGCGAG
This sequence comes from Rana kukunoris, assembly GCA_029574335.1. NCBI lineage: Eukaryota > Metazoa > Chordata > Amphibia > Anura > Ranidae > Rana > Rana kukunoris. The sequence continues at coordinate 34,737,929 of CM056050.1, read as the reverse complement.
ATCTCATAGGGACCAATGTATGTCCCTTTTTCATCCACACACTGATGCATAAAAAAGCAGACATACGGTCGGCAGGTGTGAAAGGGGCCGTAGAAGCTGAAGCATTCATGCTATGCTTATGATCTACCAGAACACCCACACTTCTCTACCATTGACTCCCACTGCTGTACTTCTAGTATGTATGATGCATCTATGTTTTTGGCCATAACTGTGCATAACTATCAACATTAAATCTCATTTGCCACATAATTGGACAATTAAATTGTGATTTGAGGTTGGCTTATAAACTGGAGACATCCTGTAAGGACGTTATTCCACTGCATAGCTTGGTGTCATCTGCAAAGACTGAAACTTTACTTTTAATCCCAGACCCAATATCATTTATAAATATATTAAAAATTAGGGGTCCCAACTAGAGCTGCACGATTCTGGCCAAAATGAGAATCACAATTTTTTTGCTTAGAATGAAGATCACGATTCTCACGGCGTAAAATCTTTTACATTTATACAAAAAAAAAATGGGCTAACTTTACTGGATATTTTTTTTTTTTTTTCAATAAAGTAATTTTTTCCAAAAAAAAAATGCATTTAAAAAGACTGCTGCGCAAATACAGTGCAACATAAAATATTGCAACAACCGCCATTTTATTCTCTAGGGTCTTTACTAAAAATGTATATAATCTTTGGGGGTTCTAAGTAATTTTCTAGCAAAAAAAATAATGATTTTAACTTGAAAAGAGCTGTCAGAAAAAGGTTTGGTGTTTAAGTGGTTAAAAATTCCTAATTTACATACAGAAGAAGTTTACTCTTTTTGAAGAGATACAATGTTTTCAAAACTTGGCAGATTGCCCAGACTGCCTTTTGGCTGAGAGCAGACAGGAAATTCTTTGCATACCAAAGTGCAGATAGAAAAGTCTTTTCATGTCAAAGCTGGAGAGAACGATCGCGCAGGTCTAGTCCCAACACTGAACCTTGGGGTACACCACTGATAATCTTAGACCATCCTTGAATATGATGGGTTGCTTTAGTATCCAATAGTCTCCAAAGGTGGTAATGGGTGGGCCTAAGCTTGACTTAACAAGTCACAATCTGCCAAAGATTTAAACGATCTGTGTCTCTGAATCTGGTGATCAGTAAAGACCATATGTCATACCAGCACTAACCTCTGCTTGTGCATTTTTTTATTTTTTTTTATTTCCTATAATATAATAAATTTAAAGCCCATATATGCCCATCAATTATCATTCAAAAATTCCAGCCTTTGCTGCAATACTCTCTTCCCCTCCAGTGCTATCCTTGCAGACTCACCGCTCTGCGATCTAGTGCTGGTCCTTTCCATGTTGACTGACACTGTCATTCAACCCACTTCTATGAGTGCAATGCGCCACGAATCTGCATCCTGAGAAGTGGTCATTACGGCACCCTGCACTCATAATACAGTGGCGCAGAGAACTCGCTGCATCTTTGAGCACTAGAGATGAGGCCATAAGGACCCTGCGGGAATGAGTTACTAAAACTGGAGAGAGCAAAATCTGGTGCAGCTGTGCATGGAAGCCAATCAGCTTCTAACTTCAGCTTATTCAATTAAAGGGTCACTAAAGGAAAAAAAAATATTTTTTTTGCTGAAATGACTGTTTACAGGGTTTAGAGACATAAAAGTTAACTGATTCCTTTTCAAAATGATTAAAAATAGATACAAATTAATCATATAATGTGCCTGCAGGTTAGTTTCACTTTTGAACTGGCTTCATGTTTCTGTGAAGTAGAAATAGACACACAGAACAAAAACAAACACATCCAGGGCAGTGTTTTGTTTTTAAAATAAATCTGATTGGTTCTGGGAAGTTTTAGACACACAATAATGACAGCTTAGACCACCGTGAGAAAGCTCCCAGCACTGTGGTTCTAAGGAAACAGACAAGCAGGAAGTGTGGCGATCAGAGCAGGATTACAGCAACTTCAAAGCAAAGATGAACAATAAGGACATGAAACCAGTACTGCAGTAAGGCAGAGGAAGCCATTTAGCTAAAAAAAAGTTTCCTTTAGTGATCCTTTAAGCTTTGAAAATGAAACCTGGAAGCTGATTGGTTTCTATACACCAGATTTTACGCTCTCCAGTTTTAGTAAATCAACCCATGTTTCAGGTTACCAGCCTGAAGACCTCTAACACAATATGTATGAAAGGGGATAGAAGCTGGACTTTAAGTTGCCCTAACTTGTGGTATGTTAATATAAAAAATGTACAGTGCGGAAAATAAGTATTTGAACACCCTGCTATTTTGCAAGTTCTCCCACTTGGAAATCATGGAGGGGTCTGAAATTGTCATCGTAGGTGCATGTCCACTGTGAGAGACATAATCAAAAATAAAATTCCAGAAATCACAATTTATGATTTTTTTAACTATTTATTTGTATGATACAGCTGCAAAGAAGTATTTGAACACCTGTCTATCAGCTAGAATTCTGACCCTCAAAGACCTGTTAGTCTGCCTTTTAAAATGTCCACCTCCACTCCATTTATTATCCTAAATTAGATGCACCTGTTTGAGGTCATTAGCTGCATAAAGACACCTGTCCACCCCATACAATCAGTAAGAATCCAACTACTAACATGGCCAAGACCAAAGAGCTGTCCAAAGACATTAGAGACAAAATTGTACACCTCCACAAGGCTGGAAAGGGCTACGGGGAAATTGTCAAGCAGCTTGGTGAAAAAAGGTCCACTGTTGGAGCCATCATTAGAAAATGGAAGAAGCTAAACATGACTGTCAATTTCCCTCGGACTGGGGCTCCATGCAAAATCTCACCTCGTGGGGTCTCAATGATCCTAAGAAAGGTGAGAAATCAGCCCAGGACTACACGGGAGGAGCTGGTCAATGACCTGAAAAGAGCTGGGACCACCGTTTCCAAGGTTACTGTTGGTAATACACTAAGACGTCATGGTTTGAAATCATGCATGGCACGGAAGGTTCCCCTGCTTAAACCAGCACATGTCAAGGCCCGTCTTAAGTTTGCCAATGACCATTTGGATGATCCAGAGGAGTCATGGGAGAAAGTCATGTGGTCAGATGAGACCAAAATAGAACTTTTTGGTCATAATTCCACTAACCGTGTTTGGAGGAAGAAGAATGATGAGTACCATCCCAAGAATACCATCCCTACTGTGAAGCATGGGGGTGGTAGCATCATGCTTTGGGGGTGTTTTTCTGCACATGGGACAGGGCGACTGCACTGTATTAAGGAGAGGATGACCGGGGCCATGTATTGCGAGATTTTGGGCAACAACCTCCTTCCCTCAGTTAGAGCTTTGAAGATGGGTCGAGGCTGGGTCTTCCAACATGACAATGACCCGAAGCACACAGCCAGGATAACCAAGGAGTGGCTCTGTAAGAAGCATATCAAGGTTCTGGCGTGGCCTAGCCAGTCTCCAGACCTAAACCCAATAGAGAATCTTTGGAGGGAGCTCAAACTCCGTGTTTCTCAGCAACAGCCCAGAAACCTGACTGATCTAGAGAAGATCTGTGTGGAGGAGTGGGCCAAAATCCCTCCTCCAGTGTGTGCAAACCTGGTGAAAAACTACAAGAAACGTTTGACCTCTGTAATTGCAAACAAAGGCTACTGTACCAAATATTAACATTGATTTTCTCAGGTGTTCAAATACTTCTTTGCAGCTGTATCATACAAATAAATAGTTAAAAAAATCATACATTGTGATTTCTGGAATTTTTTTTTTGGATTATGTCTCTCACAGTGGACATGCACCTATGAATACAATTTCAGACCCCTCCATGATTTCCAAGTGGGAGAACTTGCAAAATAGCAGGGTGTTCAAATACTTATTTTCTGCACTGTACATGTGTTTGTGTGCTTCATGCGGGGCCTTTTTCCTGGTCTGATCTCGACACCTGGAACTTCACATCAGGTGTGGCACTTCTTAGGTGTTGTGTATATTGCTGAAATGTGGGAATGCACATTAAATATTGTCCTTTTTTCGGTCTCATTTCAGGCATTTCCCTCTAGTACCCAAAAGTCCCAACGTCTGTGTCGCTTGTTGGCTGGCTCCTCCAGAAACTGTGGGATGTGAAGGTGAGCAGTTCTGTACCTTTTAGTGTTCATGTCAGCATGGCTTTCTACTGCCCAGAATTTAGACGAGAAAAATAGAGGACTTGCTCTTGTGGTTTTCCTGCTGAGAAACCCGAGCGTGTGTATACTTGCCTGTCTCCATGAAACCTGCGCATGCTCGAAATGACATTGAAGCATGCGCGGTAGCTTCCAAGGCATAGGTAGGGTGAAGCAAGATGGAGGCGACGGCATTGAATGATGATGACGTCACCGCGTTCGTGCCATTCAAAAGAACGGCGGTTCTTTTGAATCATACGTGTTAGGGTTGTCCCGATACCACTTTTTTGAGACCGAGTACTTTTTTTCCAAGTACTCGCCAATACCGATACTTTTTTTTAATATCATGTGACAGTGGCAGTATTTTTTTTTTATTTATTTTTTTTTTAACTTCAACAGTGATTTTTTTTTTTAGGGGGGCAGGGTGGATGTTAGTGTCTTTTTTTTATTAATATTATTTACATTTTATTTATTTTTTTAAAACATTTTATTGCATTTTTTTTTTTTTTAAACCGCCCTGTTGGGGGTCTTTGGAGAGATGTCAGGGGTCTCTTAACAGACTCCTGACATCTCCCCTTTAAGACAGAGAAAGGCACTAGGGGAGCAGATTTCCCAGTCCCTTTCTCACCAGCCTCAGCTGAATGAATGGAGAGGCTCCCTCCATTCATAAACTGAAGCATCGTAATCACAGGTTTACGATGCTCAGTTATATGAATGGATGGAGTCAGTGATCACTCACTCCATTCATTCAGAAAAGGTAGGATCCGGGTTTAGCGGCTCCTACCTCTGCTCTCCCCCCTGACAGATTGAGGGGGGAGAGCAGCATGGAGGAGGGGGAGCCGACCGCACGGGGAAGAGCGTGGAGGCAGAACGCACTGCATGGGGAGAGTGGCATGGACGGGGGGGGGGGGGGGGGGGGGGGCGACGACAGCATGGGGGGAGAGCAGCATGGACCGGGGGGAGAGTGGCATGGACGGGGGGCAGAGCGGCATGGATGGGGGAGAGCCGACAGCATGGGGGGAGCGGCATGGACCGGGGGAGAGACATGGACCGGGGGAGAGACATGCACTGAACATGGGGAAAGGCAGCATGCCCAGGTATCGGAATAGGCATCGGTGCATTTCCCCGAGTACAAGTACTGGGGGAAATGCTCTGTATCGGTGCCGATACCGATACTAGTATCGGTATCGGGACATCCCTAATACGTGTGCACACTCGGCCGGGAAGAGAATCTTGCCAGGAAAAACGACATTTTTTATTTTATTTTCCCTGACGAGAATCCGGGCCGTGTGTACAGGTCTTTAGTGTCCAGAAACTGGGTCTTACTAGTCAGCATACAAAACACTAACGGGAAGCTCTGCTAAACATTCCGCAAATTGTTTATTCTAAAGAGTTATGCACCCTCTTGGTATGCCTTCGATCCAGGGTGACAAATATAAGTTAGTTAATTTTCCTCTTGTTTCTTTTGCTTGGTGCAGGTGAGAGAACTTTGCGGCCTCGCGCTCCTAGGACATTAGAGGCTGCCAGTAACGCAGATAAGGCCTCTAAAAACGGTACGCATAAAGGTATGCCAGATGACTCTCGGACTCAGTATGCCGTGTTGGCAATCGTGCCAGTCTTCTGTATGATGGGCCTGACGGGCATTTTCCTGTGTAACCTGCTGAAGAAAAAAGGTTATCGCTGCACTTCCCATAAGCCTGACGAGGAGGCCATTCCTGAGAAAGAAGGTGAGTTTGTCCTGTAGACATCGCATTCATGGGCCAACAGACCTTCCTGTCTTCATCTAGCAGACCTGCTAAAATCAGTTTATGAAAATTATTTAATGAACAGGTTTCATTATCTTCATGGATAATTCAGAAATTTTAGGCAGAATATGGGAAAAGAAGGTAGGTAAAATTTGGGAGACCATAGGGGAAGTCCATTCAATGAAACCATAGAGAAAAATGTCATTGGTTGTCTTGTTCTCTCCTTTAGGCTACCATAACCAAAATAATACTTTTTACTAACCCGGGCTATTCTTGTTGAACACGTGTTTATACCAGCGGTCTCCTAACTGCGGCCCCTTGCTTTTATCCAGCCCTGGGGGCATTATTTTTTCTACCATGAGCAACAGTGGGGCATCATTATTGTAAATGACTTGACAATGGGGCACTGTTTTTCCTAATGACACCAACGATGGGACACTATGACACCATGATGGGGGTACTCTTCCTCGCAACGGACACCAATGATGGGGGTGCTCTTCCTCGCAACGGACACCAATGATGGGGGTGCTCTTCCTCGCAACGGACACCAATGATGGGGGTGCTCTTCCTCGCAACGGACACCAATGATGGGGGTGCTCTTCCTCGCAACGGACACCAATGATGGGGGTGCTCTTCCTCGCAACGGACACCAATGATGGGGGTGCTGCTCTTCCTCGCACGGACACCAATGATGGGGGTGCTGCTCTTCCTCGCACGGACACCAATGATGGGGGTGCTGCTCTTCCTCGCACGGACACCAATGATGGGGGTGCTGCTCTTCCTCGCACGGACACCAATGATGGGGGTGCTGCTCTTCCTCGCACGGACACCAATGATGGGGGTGCTGCTCTTCCTCGCACGGACACCAATGATGGGGGTGCTGCTCTTCCTCGCACGGACACCAATGATGGGGGTGCTGCTCTTCCTCGCACGGACACCAATGATGGGGGTGCTGCTCTTCCTCGCACGGACACCAATGATGGGGGTGCTGCTCTTCCTCGCACGGACACCAATGATGGGGGTGCTGCTCTTCCTCGCACGGACACCAATGATGGGACACTATTGCTCCCCCTAATAATAGTATTGGTTACTTCCACTGACGCCAGGAAATTTTCTTCCCCTGCTAACCACAGCCCCCCCCCACCCCTAAAGTTTGAAGCACAGTAAACTGGCCCTTTGTTTATAAAGTTGAGAGACCTCTGGTTTATACAATCAGAAGATCCAGAGATGAAGGCAGCTGATGTTATGTGCAAATCTGGACTTGGCCTATAAAAGCTGTTTTTGATCTCCTTCCCTCTCGCCAAACCCCCCACCCATTCTTTTTAAATTGAAGGTTCAGTTCTTGACTAATGGGGAACCTGGTGGCAAGTGGGGGTGGTGCCAAATTAGACTTTTATAATCAAGTCAAGGTGGTTGATGGCTTATATAGTTATATTTGCAATTTTTTGAACTGGAGATCCGGTGACACCTAGCCTCCACCCCTACAGTTTCCCTTCCCCATTCTTGGATGATAAAGGTTGAGATCTCCATGCCATACATAGGCTTCAGTCTCTCCCAGGTCCTGCATAGACAGTACTGGTGTTTATAGGTACTTAGTGGCGCTCCGATACTTTGTACTGCACCCATTTGTGACAGGTTCACTTTAGTTTCATGCACTGTGTTTGGGTACATGACTGATGTCAGACTGGGAACGCAGTATGAAACCAGACGTAAATGAAGAATCCTCGAAGGGTCTGCAGACCTCAGAGCTACGAGAACCTTCTAATGAATCTTTGTGCTAATAAATTGCATGCTTCCAGGGTCTGTTCAGGGTTGCCACCTTGTTAAACATATTGCTAAAAGGAATAAATTGTGTCATTAAAAGGAACTCACTGTACAGCCTTCAGGACAAGACTTCTTATCTGCTCATGTTTAATTTGGACAACTGAGAGAATAAAATGAGTTTGCCATCACAGACTGTCAAAGAATCTGTATTGGGCAGCAATGTTTTTTTTTAGATCATAATAAAAAAAAAAATGGATCTGTTTGAAAGAAGAATGGTAGGCAGATATAAAACAGAAATCACCCCATGGTCCAATTATGTATTAAAATGGTGAAGTAAATGACTTTAAATATAAAATATTATAAATTGCCATATGGTTTTAATTATCTTTTTTTGCATGGCAATTATCAAACTGCGTGGGTAGTCTTTACACTGCAAGACCACAAGGCTCTCCTGAATTGCACAGTAATGCCAGTGTGACGTGTTTCAGATGCTGGGAGATGGGAAGAGATTAAGCGGTGTATAGGAAGCACAGAGGGAAGGTCAACATTGTTATATAAAAGCCAAGGGGGAGAGGTGGAGGGCCTATATATATATATATATATATATATATATATATATATATATATATATATATATATATATATATATATAGGCCCTCCACCTCTCCCCCTTGGCTTTTATATAACAACAATGTTGACCTTCCCTCTGTGCTTCCTATACACCGCTTAATCTCTTCCCATCTCCCAGCATCTGAAACACGTCACACTGGCATTACTGTGCAATTCATATATATATATAAAAAAATTAGGGCTGCGCAAATTAACTTTTTAATTAATCTTTAATTTTTTTGATCGATTTAAAATTATTTTGATTGGTACTCGCCTCTCCGCCGGCTTCTGGGCCTTCAGGGAGTTCCGTCGGAGATCCAGTAATGTCATGGACACCGGCGGAGCTTGCCGTATCCATCTGAAGGGCTCCTTAGCTGTGCCTTCATATCTGCATGGTGGCAGACCTTACTATCTGCCACATAGTAGCTGTTACACTTCCCTCTATCACTTCCTTTTATTAACCTGGGATTTTACAACCATCCACTGGGAGTTGTGATAGTTCCCTTCATGGGACAGCTACATGCCGACGGACTGATGATAACCTCATCTGGATTCAGCAGTGGTATCGTTTTACACATTTTTATTCCAGTATCATACTTGGCTTCATATTTTTATGACTGCTTTTGGTACCATTTGGTATTACTCGCACCATTTTTACAGTTTATGTAGCTACATCGATTTTATCTCCAGTGCAATATTTATTTTGTTACCTACTTGAAGATTATAAAAGTTTTAATGCTATTCCTATCAAGCGCTGCCTTTGGGTGATTTTGTATTCTGCTGTTGGCAGCTGCACTGGAAATCAGCCTGCAAGGAGATCAACTAAAAGTAGTTGGATCTGTATGTGCATTATAATTAATCGAAATTAATCGATTAAAATAAAAAACGATTAATCGAACACAAAAATTTTGATCAGTAACAGCCTATATATATATATATATATATATATATATATATATATATATATATAATTATACACACACACACACTTAGTTCAACCCGGTACTAGCCAGGTGTAACAAAAAAAGTGGCTGTAATTTATGTGTGCAATAAAAAAAAAAAATTGTGCGTGTGTGTGTATATATATTTGTTGGCTGCACATCCCATGAATCGACTTGAGTTCCACCACATCCCTAAGGTTCTCTATTGGATTAGATCTGGTGACAGTGGAGGCTATTGGAGTACAGAGACCTCCTTGTCCAGCAGTGAGATGATTGGAGCTTTGTGACATGGTGACATTATCCTGCTGGAAGGAGCCATCAGAAGATGGGGACACTGTAGTCATAAAGGGATGGACATGGTCAGCAACAATAGTCGGGCAGGTCGTGGCGTTTAAACAATGCTCAATTGGTACTAAGGGGCCCAAAGTGTGCCAAGAAAAATATCTCCCACACCATTACACCACCACCACCAGCTGGAACCATTGATACAAAGCAGGATGGATCCATGCTTTCATGTTTACACCAAATTCTGACCCGAATATCTGAATGTCGCAGCTGAGATCGAGCCTCATCAGTCGCATGCACCCTTGGCGGACACTATAAGAAGTCATGCTGACTAGGGATGAGCTTCGGCGTGTTCGCATTGAACACGTGCAGAGCCCGCCAGGAAGACAGCGCGGCGCTGCGCTAATCGCAGCCGGGGAGACATTGTCCCGATGCTCGGCTGCAGAGATCGGGAAATGTCTCCCTGGCTGTGATTAGCGCAGCGCCGTGCACACTTCCTGGCGGGCTCTGCACGTGTTCCATGCGAACACGCTGGAGCTCATCCTTAATGCTGACACTTATTGCACAGTCCTGGCCCATCCTGGTTATGATTAGTTAATTGGAGACATGGTCCACCCTGATTTTGATCAGTAAATTGGGACATGGTCCACCCTTGATGCAAGTAATGTACCCAGTCACAATGCATGTATTTAAAGTGGTTGTAAACCCTTACAGAGCATTTTTACCTACAGGTAAGCCTAGATTAAGGCTTACCTGTTGCTACAAGAAATATCTCCTAAACCTACACTTTTAGGAGATATTTGCAGAAAAGACTGCACTGATGTCTATGGCACATGCGCGTCGTACACAACGGTGCAGGCGCACTGAGTGTGCTGTTCGTGAAGGCGATCGTGCCGTCACTGACTGCTCCCGCGTGCATGCGGGAGTGATGTCATCGCGGCTCTGGCCAATCGCAGCGCCGGAGCCGCAATACACGGAAGTCACTCCGAGGGTAATGGCGGCAACAGGAGGCGAATGAGGGTCACTGGGGGGGGGGGGGGGGGGGGGCTTCGATCTCGGGTAAGTACCTCCATAATGAGCCACTAGACTATGCATACTAGCTCATTATGCCTTTTTGTCTGTCTTGCAGGGTTTCTATTTACCGCGATATTCGGGCGCTAGCGGTGAGGTTTTAACTTCCGCGTTGCGGGCGGTATTACCGCGGTTTCCCATTGATTTCAATGGGAAGGCACGGTATAGGAGCGGTGTACACACCGCTCCTATACCGCGGTAAAGATGCGGCTAGCAGGACTTTTGGAGCGCTCCTGCTAGCGCACCGCTTCAGTGTGAAAGCCTTTGGGCTTTCACATTGAACACTACAGGGCATGATTTTTTCATGGGGTATAGCAGTGCTATTTTTAGCGCTGTACCGCATGAAAAACGCCTCAATGTGAAAGGGGCCTTACTTTAGGGCTGCAACTAATGATTATTTTCATGGCCGATTTTAGTGTTTTCGATTAATCGGATAATAGCCTTAAAAAAATTTTGCATTTAAAAAAAATTCTGGGACAATTTGTTGTTGGGCAGATTACAAAACACAAATTGCCGCAAAAACACATTACATGCTTTTCTGCAGCTTCTCCATTGAACTTTATTGAACAAAAAAAAGCGCCGTTTTGCGTTAAAAGTCCTTCCCTTTTTCAAATACGCAGCAGCTGAAAAAAAATCATGGATGTGAACGTGTCCCATAGGAAAACATGTAAATGAACTGTAGTGTGTTTCTGCAAAAAGCACCAAAACACACAGAGGTGTGACCCACGCCTGAGATGTTTAGTAACATAATGGGGGGATTAAAAAAAAAAAAGTACAAAAAGAGCAAATAATCGCTACTGTAAGGGGTTCTTTTTTTTTTTTCTTCTGTGGGACAGTGAGTAATATTTACAGTAGCGATTTGCTTTTTTGTACTATAAAAGGCAAATTTTTATTTTTTAACCCCATTATGTTACTGGCCGATTAATCGATTATAAAAATAATAATCGATTAATTTCATAATCGATTAGTAGTTTCGGCCCTACTTTACTTCCTCTTTTGAAGTGAACCTGTCACAAGTAGTTGACGTGTCGCCATCGGTAAACCAGTCAGAGCAGTGATGTTTCGCCAACACTGTAATGTTTGCACTGTAACAGGAACATCAACAGCACTAAAGTGAAAAATTGCATTTTATTATGGAAAAAGCAGAGTGGTTAGATACATTGTGCTTTAGCAAGCTAAGTGCCATCTAGTTGGGGGGGGGGGGGGGGGTTACATCTACTTGACCTTTTTGTAGCCATACATGAAACATTGCACTGAGCAGTGTTCAGTTGTGATTATTCCTTTTCCATTAATATGACTTCTGTATGTCACCAGGTTAGCAAATCTATTGTCGCTATAGGAATTGAGTGGTTTCCGTCTAACAGACTATATCCATTTGGATTAACAAGTCCCCGTAGACACTTTATGTTGGAGCTCCAGACATATGTGACAGATCATAAATTGTCATCACACGGTGGCTTCCCCTCCCGGGGGGGAGGGGGGGGGAGATGGTCCCAGCACAGCGGACTTCCTATTTAAAACCCTCAGCGTCAGTGGCTACGTTTTTTTTTTCCATCCATTTGTAAGGTTTTTGGATGACTTGTCTATAGTTTTGCGAATAGCAGGAGGGGCTGCAGCTTTGTGCCTATTGATCTATTATGATGGAATGCTTGTAGTGTATCTGGGGGTGATGATATATGCATTAAATGATGAAGCCTGGTACACACACTTTTTTTTTAAACCCAGCAGGCTGGATGGAAAAAAAAACACTGATTACTGTACTAACCGTGCGGTGTTAGTACAGCGATCTCCCCTGCTGTGTCATTATTGTGAAAACTTCGGTCAGCGCTCGCAGCCATTGGCTGTCGGCACTGAACGGATGCTGGTTTTCCAGCATGCCTGTTTGACAAGCTGGTCCTGAGAACGCTTGATGGGCAGGGAGCTGTGCACACCGGCTGAAAGTCATCTCTTGCTTAATCGGCCGTTTAAACCGACTATTTTTTTTTTTTTATTTTTTTTTTTTCTGCACATGTATAAGTGCGTATAAACCCCAACCATGACCTTCTCTTTGTTCCCTTTTGATGTGTCAAATGGTTCACACTGATGCTACTTTGAAATCCTGCTACTTCACTTGAAGTAAGCAATTTCAAAGTAGCAAGGTCGGCGCGATTTCAGGTGCTACTTGATAGACATCTGTGTGCCTTCATATACAGATGTCTATTGAAGTCGCACCTGAAATCCGCAAAAGTAGTGCAGGAGCTACTTTTGCAAATCGCAGAGGACACACAAAATAGGTGTGGCACCGATTGAAACGGTGCCATTGCCTCCAATAGGCTGCAACTTGTCATGCGATTTGATCTCTCAAATCGCTCCATTGTGAACCTAGGCTAACATTTTATTATACCTGGTCTATAAGCGCAAAAAATAATTATCTGTTCCTCCTGCCAGGAAAAAAAGTAAGCCAACTTCCTTTGCTTGCTGCCTATGCTTCACTCGTATTGGTTACATTGTTCCCAGTTATCTCTGGAATATAGAACACCTCCCCTTATGTTATGGAGAAGAGGGGGAGGTGTTCTGTAGTCCTGGTCTAGGGTGACTACTCTGCTCCTTCAGGGACAGGAAGTGTGTGTGTGTTCTGTTGGCAGAATCACTAGGTGAGAATAAAGGGGAAAAAAGAGTTTGAAAGTGGCTTAAAAAATAAGCAGCAATCTATTCCATTATTGTTGTTGGTTTTCAATACAGTAAGGCCCCTTTCACACGGGACGGATCAGTAATGATCCACCTCCGTAAGCTCAGCAGGGATCACTCCGTTGGGGGGTGTGTGTGTGTGTGTGTGTGTGTGTGTGTGTGTGTGTGTGTATTTTTAGGGGTTTTTTGTGTGTGTGGGGGGGGGTGTGTGTGTCGGTGTGTGGTGTGTGTGTGTGTGTGTCGGGGGGGGGGGGGGTGTGTGTGTGTGTGTCGGGGGGGGTGTGTGTGTGTGTGTGTGTGTGTGTGTGTGTGTGTGTGTGTGTGTGTGTGTGTGTGTCGGGGGGTGTGTGTGTGGGGGGGGGGGGGTGTGTGTGTGTGTGTGTGTGTGTGTGTGTCGGGGGGGGGGGTGTGTGTGTGTGTCGGGGGGGTGTGTGTGTGTGTGTCGGGGGGGGGGGGGGTGTGTGTGTGTGTGTGTGTGTGTCGGGGGGGGGTGTGTCGGGGGGTGTGTGTGTTGGTGTGTCGGGGGGGGGGGGGGTGTGTGTGTTGGTGTGTCGGGGGGGGGGTGTGTGTGTATTTTTAGGGTTTTTTTTGGGGGGGGGGGGGGTGTCGGAGGGTGTGTGTCGGGGGGGGGGGGGTGTGTGTGGGTGTGTGTGTGTGTGTGTGTGTGTGTGTGTGTGTCGGGGGTGTGTGTCGGGGTGGGTGTGTGTGTGTGTGTTGGTGTGTCGGGGGGGGGGGTGTGTGTGTTGGTGTGTCGGGGGGGGTGTGTGTGTGTGTGTGTGTGTGTGTGTCGGGGGGGGGGGGGTGTGTGTGTGTGTGTGTGTCGGGGGGGGGGGGTGTGTGTGTCGGGGGGGGGGGGGTGTGTGTGTGTGTGTGTGTGTTTTTAGGGGTTTTTTTTTTTGTCACTCTGTAACCTGCAGATATATTTAATGTGGTTGTACAATGACGTCACCATGACCTCGCTAGCACATACCATAGAAATTACATGTTTTGAAAATCTGAATTCTGAAAGCCATTTGCATATACACTTTAATTATTGTCTAGCTTGTTTAGTCAAGGTGTCTGCTGAGCATTCAATCCCTGATGCCCGTAGGTGGCCTAAGGTGCGATGAGCTCCTGTGGCCTTTTACTCGCACACCATGTGCTGTCCTAACATAGATTACAAATGCCAAATAAGATCTGTTTGTTGGAGAATGTAGGACGCAGCAGAAATTTATTTTCCCTGTTTCCATATTGGCAGGTATTAACCCCCCCGTCCTATTGGAGGAGAACGGCAATGAGGACACCATCGGGGTGCTGGTCCGTCTTATTACAGAGAAGAGAGGTCAGTGGAATATTGTCGTCTTTTAGTCTGTGTTGTAATGTAAGGCTAACCAAACACGCAGAGATTCCTCCCATTCGGCCTGCCGGCTAAACGAGAGAAAATCGACATGGTTGGTGTGGATGAAGAAATCTCCACTGCCGGCTATAGAATTTGGGCATCAATGACCCTTGTGGCTGCCTGAATACCTAAACCGTAACGGCATCTGATCATTTTCCACCCGGCTTGGTGAATTTTTAAACCGACCGTTCACTAACTTTTTGCTGGGGTAACTCCAAGACCCAGTTCACAGACCATTCATTTAAACAACTGTTTTCCCATTGGAATTTATGAGCATTTAACACATTTTATGCATGTTCTTGTCTGTAAAAGCCTCCTTTATATAAATATTTGAAAGCTCTGAGACTGCTGCTGGGGTGTCTCTATCATGGATGGGATGTAAAGCGGCTTCAGCAGACTGAAGCTTCACGCTCACAGGTACAGCTAGTTGCAGGCGGAGTCTTGGGGGGGGGGGGGGGGGGGGCGCGCAGGCTGCAAGCTAGTTGCAGGCGGAGTCCAGGGGGGGGGGGGCGCGCAGGCTGCAAGCTAGTTGCAGGCAGAGTCCAGGGGGGGGGGGGGGCGCGCAGGCTGCAAGCTAGTTGCAGGCAGAGTCCAGGGGGGGGGGGGGGCGCGCAGGCTGCAAGCTAGTTGCAGGCAGAGTCCAGGGGGGGGGGGGGGCGCGCAGGCTGCAAGCTAGTTGCAGGCAGAGTCCAGGGGGGGGGGGGGGGGCGCGCAGGCTGCAAGCTAGTTGCAGGCAGAGTCCAGGGGGGGGGGCCCGCAGGCTGCAAGCTAGTTGCAGGCAGAGTCCAGAGGGGCGCAGGCTGCAAGCTAGTTGCAGGCAGAGTCCAGGGGGGGGGGGGGGGGGGCTGCAAGCTAGTTGCAGGCGGAGTCTGGGGGGGGGGGTGCGCAGGCTGCAAGCTAGTTGCAGGCAAAGTCCAGGGGGGGGGGGGCGCGCAGGCTGCAAGCTAGTTACAGCCGCAGCCGTTGTTCTCCTTAGCCATTCCTGTTGGGCTCTGGCAGTTTAATGAAATGCTAGGTCTCTGATAGGTTGGGAGAGTGAAATGGGTTTTTTATTTTTATTTTATTAAAAAATAAAATAAAAATCACTATTTGTATTGTAAATCCTATCTGTTACAAATTGGCCTTGTACTGAGCAAAACTGACCTTCTAAAATTTGAAATTTCCTGCTTCCTTCCCTCAGAAAATGCTGTTGCTTTGGAAGAACTATTGAAGGATTATCAGAGCAAGCAGATCCCTACTATAGGAAGCAAGTCACCTCCACGGTAGGTAAAATGGCCAAAACTTCAGATTATTTTTCCCTGTAGCCATGTCTGGTGACCACTAGACACTTGGGGCAGAAGGGTCACGGTGGATGGACATCCGTGCAGGAAGGGTCGGCAGACTGGTTGGTTTTTAACCATTTCATTATTCAGAGGAATCTAAATACATCTAGTAGATGGTACCTGATGCTTTCCTAATTCTGCCCTTTGGTCTAATTTTAGCTATGTTGGCTAGTTCCAAAAAAGCGTAGTGCAGGGGGTCTTCAAACTATGGCCCATGGGCCACATGTGGCCTGCTAAAATATTTATCTGGTCTGCAGCCCCCTCCCCTTTCAATGCATGGGTTCCCACCTACATATTGGCAACCAATGTTGTGCTTCCCATCAGAAGTTCTGTCCTCCTGTGACTGTTTGGGGGACACTGATATGTGAGGGGGGGGGACTATGATGGGGAGACTGATGTGAGGGGGGGACTATGATGGGGAGACTGATGTGAGGGGGGGACTATGATGGGGAGACTGATGTGAGGGGGGGGGGGAACTATGATGGGGAGACTGGTGTCTCCCCATCATAGTTCCCCCTATTACATCAGTCTCCCCATCATAGTTCCCCCCCCTCACATCAGTCTCCCCATTATAGTTCCCCCTATTACATCAATGTGAAGGGGGGAAATTCTGATGTGAGGGAGGAAACTCTGATGGGGACACTGATGTGAGGGGGGGGGGGGGGGGGACTGTCCATATTGCCATTAAGGCAGCATGAACACCAGAATATATAATCTCGCAGCAGGAAATTGGGTTGCCACACAGAACTAACATTTATTATATGGTATATTTTGGAATATGCACCCAATAAACCTTAAAACCGGTAAGCACACTCTAAGGAGCCACCATTTTCTACCTCAGTCCATCAGTCCTCTGCTGTCCATATGCAGTGGGGTGGCTTTTTAAAACTGAGTGGAACAAAAATGCCACTGTTGCCTTTGGTAACCACACTCGTTTATAATGGCATTTTCTATCTCTGTGGAATGTGGTGTACAGTAAGTGAAAAGTTTCTTCAGTTTCCTTTTTTTTTTCTCCTTTCAGCAGAATGCACCTCCTCCCTCAGATGCCGAACCTCTGCAAGCACCAGCATCACCTGCACACCGTCCAGGGCCCGGCGTCCCGCTCCGGCATGTGCTGCACTCGCTGCAGCCAAAAGAAATGGCCTAATGTACTTAACACATCACAGTCTGCCAACAACCTAAAACTCAGCAGAAATCTCTTCAAGGCCTCCAGATCCGGGGAAGTCACCATCCTTTCCGTGGGCAGGTCAGTGTCTTGTTGGTCCCTAGACTCTTCAGGGTCAGTGCAATCTGTAGTCTGATGGTCTTGGCGAGGCAGAAATTAGGAGCAGAGTGCAATCATGGCAGATCAACCGGGAAAATGTGCTTTACTTTTTCAGCATCTAACAAATGGTCATTATGTGGGGTTCTTGTGCATCAAACTAATTTTAAAAAGACTGTTCAGGGAAAAGTGACCGTCTCTTTAACTGCTTGCCGACGGCCTCACACACATTTAGGCTTCATTTCCATGGACGTTTTTACAGCCATGTGTATTTTAGAAAAAAATATATATATATTTTTTGTGAGCTGGAGCTCAAAAACGCAGCGGTAGCATTTTTTGCGCGTTTTTGAGCGTTTTTTAATATCTGGCGTTTTTTACAGCTCTATTGCTGGAGCTTCAGAACGCACTGGTCCTGCGTTTTTTTTTTTTTGCAGCTTAAAAATGTCTCAGCCATCTACAGCTCAAAAACGTCATGGTGGGCATGAGGCCATAGACTAACATGGAGAGCCGTTTTTAAGCTGCAAAAAACGCTCAGAAAAGTGTCTGTAAAAACCCCAGTGGAAATGAGCCCTTACGTTGGCAGAATGGCGCAGGCAAAGCAACATGTGTATATATACGTTGCTTTGCACCTGCCCCCTAGCGGGAACGCGGTCTCCGTGACAGTGCCCGCGGATTGAGTCGCAAGAACGGGGGTATGCCTTTGTAAATGAGGCATCTCCCTGTTCTGCCTAGTGACAGGACACTGATCTTCTTCTCCCTGTCATCGGGAGCAGCGATCAGCGACATGTCACAGTAAGCCACGCTTAAATTTTGTTTTGCAGCCACTTTGCACGACCGCGCATTTGTCAGTTAACGCGACGCAGTGCCGAATAACTTTTTGATAACTCCCTCTGTCTTCCAGGTTCCGTGTGGCTCGTATACCAGAGCAGAAGACAAACCCTCCAGATGTGACGGCCATTTCTGAAGTTTGTGGTGAAGACGAGCAAGATGTCCCCAGCAGTGAGCCTTCTGAGCAAAGAGTGCCGATGTCTGACACTGTGAAGGCCAATAACCACAGTCTAGAAGATACCAGCAAGTTGGAGGTAATGGCTGTGCTATGCGTACAGATAATTATGTCTCACTTTAAAACTGGGAGATCTCCCCTTTTTTTTTTTTTTTAAGGTCTAAATCACACAGACATAGGAATTGGGACCTCCCCCAGAGGTCAACGGTCAGAAGGCGGGTTTCCAAAGGTCAGAGCGTGGCTGACCCACCCCCACCGAAGTGTTTGCGCGCAAGACTCTTACCCCGACTAGTTTATTCCCCGACTTGTTAATTCCCAGACTTAGTTGTGGTAGGCGGTACACTTTGGTGGGAGTGGGTCAGCCACGCCCTGTGACCTTTGACCTCTGGAAACCTGCCTTCTGACCTTTGACCTCTGGGGGAGGTCCCTGTTCCAATTCCTGAGTCCTAACCATATTCTTTAATGGGAAACCCTCTAAACCCCTAACACTAACCCTGATTCCTAGCCATATTCTTCAATGGGAAACCCTAACACCTGTGCATCCCGTGTGACTGAAGACTGCCCTTTGCATGGGCATGCGGATTAATAAGCCTGTGTGAATGTGGCCTTAGAGCTACCAAAACCATGTAATGTGGCCCCAGCTGAACTGTTTTTTTTTAGTTGTTTAATCAGAAAAGCCCTCACACCTTAGTTGCTATTACCTCTATGGGAAATGCTTATACTAAAAAAAAGCCTGGTACACACGATTGGATTTTCTGCGGATAAAGCGTGAGACTTTAGTCTAAAGGGCGTTGGCCATGAACTTGTATTGCATACAAAACGGCAAAGAATTGTCAGCCAACAAACACAAAACGATGTGGTTTTTCAGCTCTTTAACGCCACCCTTTGGGCAACTTCTGCTAATGTTGTGTTTATGGTGAGCATTGCTTCTGAGAATGCGTGTTTGTACTTTGGCGTTTTTGTCCGAAGGACTTGGGTACACACGATCGGGAAAATCTGACAACACACAATGGGCGGCGGAAAATTTTAAAGCATGCTATCCCACATTTGTCCACGGAAAATCCGACAACAATTGTCCTATGGATCGTACAAACTGTTGGATTTTCCGCCAACAAATGCGGGATAGCATGCTTTAAATTTTTCCGCCATTTATTGACAGAAAAACCGACAATTGTCCGATGACATAATTGTCCGATGACATATACAAACGAGAGAGCTTCGTTCTAAGGGATGTAATTCAAAAATGAGCTGGTATGTGATGCATCACTAGCTCATTATGCCTTTTTTAACTCTGTCCCTCTCTTCATTGTACTCCTGAGTTGTCCACCTGTCAGTGGCCGTCACCATCAGGAAACCCGTCCTGAAGCGGCCATCACTGGGGTGCATATTAAAAAAAATCTGCAAAGTGACTACAGGAGACCAGCAGCAACTTGGTGTAACAAAGAATAAAAAAAGTTTTTTATTTTGTTTGTTTTTTGTCACTGTGCTTAAAACAAAATTGTTTAGTGTTTTTTACATCTACTTTACTTTAAGTCTCATTCCAACTCCTTTTAAACAGCTATTTCAGCTTCCAAATACCAATATTGAAAGGCTTTTCGCCCCTTTCAGTTTACAGCTGTACGTTCTGTCCCCTCGGCCCTCACTAATGAGCTCTCCCGGGAATGTTGTCAGCAGTCACTTCCTTCTCCAGTTCTCCAGAGTGTCTGGAATGGAAGCTGAACCTGTAATTGGCAATGCTTTTAGCACTTTTAACGCTTGATGTGCGATGTCATATGAAGGTGTGTGTTTGTTTTTATTTTATTAAATTGCTTGTGGTGTGTGTGTGATAGCCCCACCAAACGCAGCATTAAAACGCACGCTTAAAATGGAACTACTGTATGCACAAAACCTTTAATTTTTATTTTCATTTTGGAAGATTTAGAAGTTTGCATCTGTTATCCCATTTCCATCCACTTCCTGTCCCATAGCCAAAACAGGAAGTGAGAGAAAATCTCTCCAAATGAGGGAATCTCCTGGGAACGAATGCCGTCGAATTTTACGTAGTACTACGTGAATAGGGCTGGGCGTAGGTTATGTTCACGACGTAGGCAGTGATTCGACATATCTTACGCAGTTGTTTTTGACGTGATTGTGAGCATGCGCACTGGGATGCGTCCACGGGACGGCTCATGCGCTGTTCGTTTTAAGTACTTGTCTGGCACTCGGCCCATCATTTGCATGGGGTCACGCCTCATTAGCATGGCTCACGCCCACTTCCACCTACGCCGGCTTATGCTGACGTAATATACGCCACGCTGGTGCAACGCTGGGAGTATATCTTTGTGAATTCCATGCGTGCCTCCCTCCCTCTCCCTCCCTCCCTCCCTCTCCCTCCCTCCCTCTCCCTCCCTCCCTCCCCTCTCCCTCTCCCTCCCTCCCTCCCTCCCTCCCTCCCTCTCCCTCCTCTCCCCCTCCCTCCCTCCCTCTCCCCCTCCCTCCCTCCCTCTCCCCCTCCCTCCCTCTCTCCCTCTCCCTCCCTCCCTCTCTCCCTCTCCCTCCCTCTCTCCCTCTCCCTCCCTCTCTCCCTCTCCCTCCCTCTCCCTCCCTCTCCCTCCCTCCCTCTCCCTCCCTCCCTCTCCCTCCCTCCCTCCCTCCCTCCCTCCCCCTCCCTCCCTCCCTCTCCCTCCCTCCCTCTCCCTCCCTCCCTCTCCCTCCTCTCTCTCTCTCTCTCTCTCTCTCTCTCTCCCTCTCCCTCTCTCTCTCTCTCTCTCTCTCTCTCCCTAAAGGGGATACAGACAGGGGTTCTAATCCCTCTCCCCAAAACAAAAATAAGTTTTGCCTTTTAGTTATTCTTTAAACCACTCGACCTCAGCAAGCTTTTTATTTTTTTTGTGATGTTGCACTGCATTACTTTGACAATTGCGCAGTCATCGGACGCTGTACCCAAATAAAATGTTTGTTGTTTTTTTTTTTTTTTTTTTTTTTTCAAATAGAACTTTGTTTTGGAGGTATTTAATCACGTCTGCTTTTTTTTTTTTTGCACTATAAGCTAAAAAGGGAAACAATTTTAAGATAATTTTTTTTATTATATACATATATATTGAATAGGTTTTATAGCAGAAAGTAAAAAATAAATAAAATTCTATTATATATATATATATATATATATATATATATATATATATATATATATATATATATATATATATATACATATATTGTATATATTTTTTTTTTTTTTTACTTTCTGCTATAAAACCTATTCAATAAAAAAAGATTTTGATAAATCAAATTTCTATATACATTTAACCCAATATGAATTCTGCTACATATTTTTGGTGAAAAAAAAAAATCCTAATACGCATATATTGATTGGTTTGGGCAAAAGGGTCTACAAGCTATGGAATATTTTTCACTAGTAATGGTGGGAAATAGTGACCTTCTAGCAGGATTATGATTATTGGAGTGGGCAATCTGACAATTTTGACACCTTTTTAGGGACCAGTGACACTAATACAGTGATCAGTGCAGAAAAAAAAAAATGCACTGATTACTGTGTAAATTACACTGGCAGGGAAGGGGTTAACAGGGGTGAGTAAAGGGTTATATCATATATGTGTGCCTAACCGGTGTTTTACTAAGCTGTGGGAGGTACTTTTACTAGGGAAAAGGCATGGATCCATGTCCCTGCTTTGCAGAGGCACAGGATCCATGCATTCTGTCCTGTCAGAGCAGCGATCTGCCTTGTTTACTGCAGATTGCAGTTCCTGTGTCTTTTTTTCCTCTAAATCTGTGGTTGCCGGGGGACATAGTCTAAGGTACCCAACACTGGGCTCCGAAAGGTGGAATAGGGTAAGGTTTTTAACATCCATTTTTACAGCACTGATCGCTGTATAAAAGACAATGGTGCCCAAATAGCGTCAAAAGTGTCCACTGTGTCCACCATAATGTCAGTCACGATAAAAAAAATTGCATATCTCCAACATGATTTTTCTTTTTACCTCTTAAAATATGTAGAAGAATACGTATCGGCCTAAACTGAGGAATGTGTGTGTGTGTATGTATGTATGTATGTGTGTGTGTGTGTGTGTGTATATATATGTATATATATATAATTATATATTTGGGGGGGATATTATAGCAAAAAATAGCTATTTGTTTTTTTATATATATATATATATATTTTTTTCTTTCTAAATTGGCGCTCTATTTTTGTTTATAGCGCCAAAAAAACAAACGCAGGGGTGATCAAATACCACCAAAAATGTTATTTGTGGGGAAAAAAAGGATGTCCATTTTGGGAGCCACGGCGCAATTGTCAGAGCGACG
Organism: Rana kukunoris; assembly: GCA_029574335.1. Classification (NCBI taxonomy): domain Eukaryota; kingdom Metazoa; phylum Chordata; class Amphibia; order Anura; family Ranidae; genus Rana; species Rana kukunoris. Next base: position 34,715,456 of record CM056050.1, on the reverse strand, counting down.
CAGTGCCGAATCGCAAAAAGTGCTCTGGTCATTTGACAGCCAAATCCTCTGGGGGTGAAGTGGTTAAGCTGGCCATAGATTGGTGGCTTATTTATTATTGAGCCAGTGGTCTGAACAAAAAATGAAGCGATCATCCACACTTACAAGGTAGATGGAGTATCAAGCGGTCTGTCGAGCAGGGATAGTCGCACGCTTATTGACATTCGGCTGGTCCCTGCTGAAGCGTCTGCATTTTGGTTGGTGTATAACCAGCTTTAGACCACCTCTGCATTGTGTTATATGGGGGGGGGGGGGGGGGGGCGGGGCAGAGTCCCAGTTTAGAGCTGAGGTTGCTGTTTGTAAATGGATGTTGTGCTTTTGGATTTCAGAGGCTCCTGGCTCTGTGTATGTAATGGGAAATCTAGAACCTTCGCCATGCAGTGGAGATGGTCTTTCAGCCCTCAGTGCGGCATTTTTCTATTGGTCAGAAGACTCCCTAATAAAATTTACAGTAAGCTGATCACATGGCTGCCAGCAAACTGTAACCAGGCCCAAAATCTCCATTGTGACATGCCTGCAGTCCAGAGTGGTGTATCATTGGGGGTCTGCACAAGCTGCAGCCTTCCACGCTCAATGCATTTCTGTGAGCGTTTGTAGGAGGCATTGTCACAAGAGACCTCATTGTCCACACGATAACCCAGCCCAGCAGAAAATGTGCGTTGTAGATTCAGCTTTTCCTCTGTGCTCTGCGGAAATATTTAAAAGGACATCGGAGGGGAGAAGCGTCCCAATCTCCGTGCTGCGCGTGAATCCATCTCAAGGGCACACCGTGCGTCCTTCGGCTGCAGCAACTTAATGTTTCCCTGCACATCCTCCGTCTTCACTGCAGCTAGACCAGCTGATTGATTGATTTTTATTTATACTCTGATGGGAAAGGTCCTTGCAGATGAGCAGAAATGAAACACCGGGTTCTCTAGCAAACCTGATTTCCGTTTACTTTAGGGACCTCAGCGGAGATTTCCAATTGGCTTGAGTTGCAATAATAAGGCTCTTCTACTCCTTTTTTTTTTTAATGAACTTCTGCATAAAAAGAAGACCAAATGATTTATAGCGGTTCCCCCGACACATGGAACTGGGTTAGAAGATGTAGAGAAATACTTAAAGGGGTTGTAAATGTTCTTTTTTTCTTTCCCGCATACGGATCCCGTGACGATCCATACCGTTCTTATCCGCTGGCTCAGCAGGGATCGCTCCGTTGATCCCCGCTGAGCAAGCAGGTGACAGGGCGGCCCTGCACACTGTGCAGGGACCGCCCTGTCAGATCTCCGCTCTCCCCTTTGGAGGGATCAGATGAACACGGACCGTATGTCAGTGTTCACACGATCCGCAGACAGATGGAAAAGGAGGATTTTCTTGTCTGCAGAATCTGACCATAGCGGGGACTGATGAGATCAGGTGTTCATCCGCTGACACCCGCTATCCCATAGGAATTATTGTATGTCCGTATTTTATCCAAAAACGGATGAATGAAATATGGACATGCTGTACGTACGTGTGAAAGAGCCCTAAAGCTAGTGCATTGTTGGTTCACTTGCCTTTTCCTTTGATTTCCCTTCTAAATGTGTTTTTTTTTTTTGTCTGAATTTATCACTTCCTTTAACCCCCGGACCTGCTGCCCAATGACCAGAGCACTTTTTGTGATTCGGCACTGCGTTGCTTTAACTGACAATTGCGCGGTCATGCGACGGAGCTCCCAAACAAAATTTGCGTCCTTTTTTCCCACAAATAGAGCTTTCTTTTGGTGGTATTTTGATCATCTCTGCGGTTTTTATTTTTTGCGCTGTATGGCTTATGTGTTCCCTAATGTGTGTTTACAACTGTACGGGGGTGGGGCTGTAGGTGTGACATCATCGATAACGATTCCCTGTATAAGGGGTCACGCGATCGATGACGCCGCCACAGTGAAGCACGGGGAAGCCGTGTTTACACGTGGTTCTTCAGCTCCAGGGACCGATCGCCGCACTGCGATCGGGTCCGCGAGTCAAGTGGTCCTGGAGCTTCGGACCGGGTCACGGGAGCGCGCGCCCGTGGCCCATGGCTAGGTACTAGCACAGGACGTCCCTGTACGTGGATCTGCCCAGCCGTGCCATTCTGCCGACGTATATGTGCAGGAGGCGGTCCTTTAAGTGGTAAAAGGAACCTATTTAGTAAAAAAAAAAAAAAACATTTTCAAGCCCTTTTAAAGGCAATGTAAAGGTTCATTAAACAAACAAACATGTAATGCTTGCCTCCTCTGTGTAGTTTTTGCAGAGTGGCCCTTGGCCTCCTTCTGTGGGCTCTCCCTCGGGACACCCGTGCAGGCATGCTATCGTGTCCTGCTGCTGTGTCCATTGACACAGACGGCAGCACTCGGGGGGGCCCCCCGCGTCATTGGATTTTATTGACAGCAGTGGAAGCCAATGGCTGCGCTGCGATCAATCTGTCCAATGAGGACCCGAGACCCCGGCTGGAGCAGGTGGGCTCGTCCCCTGGAAAGACCGGTTGTAGGTAAGTAAAAGGTGGGCTGCTGCATCACAAGAGGTTTTTCACCTTTTATGCATTGAGGTAAAAAAAAAACACAACGGTTTACAACCACTTTAAAGTAGAATTTCAGACTAAACTGAACTGGTCTTAAAAATGCTTCCTCCCACCTTCTAACACCTGTGTGGACTGACCTGTGTAACAACAATGCATATGTACTCTCATATTTTCAACCCACTTTGGTCTAGACACATGATCCTCTTTGTCAGCCAGTGGCGACTGGAGAGGAGAGAGCGCTTAAGCGGTGACGTCACCTATAGGCTCCTATGGCCCATTTGTTGCTGTCAATCCCCCCCTCTCCCCTGCAGCTGCTGCTGACTGTCACGGGGGAGCCAGATCACATGACCACAGCGGAGCGGACTGAAAAATGGGGCAAGTATATACAGTTCATCTTTCCTACACAGGTTAGTTGGTATCTGTGTTAGGAGGGGGAGGGGAAATTTTTAGGATTAGTTGGGTTTATCCTGGAATTTTCCCTTAAAGGAAATAGAAACTGCCAATAATTCTGTTTTCTGAAAATGCTAGCTGCTTGGCTGTCTTGCTGATACAATGGCTTTAGTGCTTTGAGTCACTCGCCAGCAATAACCTGCAGCTTGGGACAGAATTCGGGGTCCGAATTCTGTGTAATTTCTCAGCCTGTGACTCATTGTAGCAGTGGGTCACTGTGACAGCCAGGCACCTAACTTTTTTTTATTATTTTATATATTATTTTTTATTTTTTTAGAAGAGGTCCGAAGCTTTCACACTCTTGGTACAGATTTATTTTTAAAGTGGTTGTAAACCTCAGACATGAAATATGAACAAAGCATATCCCCCTGTAGTGTATACTTGTCTCAATTTAGAGCACTACGTGTCATTTCTGTCTGCTGTTTCGTTAATTTGCTATCGGCATGAATCACTTCTGATCATTTTTCCAGACACCGAGAGAAAAATGGTGACAGGGGAGGGACTTCTAGTTGATTGACAGCCTCAGCTCTGTTCTTGTGAGCTCTGTGGAGGGGGTGTGTCTCTTCCTCCAATCCGTTCTCAGAGCTCTTCTCACTGAGCTCTGCAGAATATTTGTTGCTTCGTACCTCTGCTATCAGCATGAATCACTTCTGACAAGTTTTCCTGACACTAAGAGAAAAATGGTGACAGGGGAGGGACCTCCAGCTGATTGACAGCCTCAGCTCTGTTCCTGTGTGCTCTGTGGAGGGGTGTGTCTCTTCCCTCCAATCAGCAGAGCTCAGTGAGGAGAGATCGGAGAATGGAGTGTAACCTCAGCTATCCAACACCCCTTGTTTTCTGACAGCTCAGACAAGCTTAAGGCCCCTTTCACATTGGAACGAGAGCCGCGGTGGCGGTATAGCGCCGCGGGAATCTGCCGCTAGCGGTGCGGTATTAACCCCTGCTAGCGGCCGATAAAGGGTTTATACCGCCCGCAATGCGCCTCTACAGAGGCGTATTGCCGCGGTTTCCCATTGTTTTAATTGGGAAGGAGCGGTATACATGCCGCTCCACTCACTGCTCCAAAGATGCTGCTGACAGATTTTTTTTTTCTCTCCCGCCAGCGCATCGCCTCAGTGTGAAAGCCCTCTGGCTTTCACATTGAGTAGGCAGTGAAGGAGTTTTTCAGGCGGTAGAGCAGCGCTATTTTTAGCGCTGTACCGCCTGAAAAACTCCTCGGTGTGAAAGGGGTCTTAAGATTCAATACTATGAATGGATGTAGAGACAAAAGTCCTGCAGATAAATGTGTACAACTTGCGTAGGAGTATTCTTTTCATCTCTGTGTATCACCTGAGGCCAGTCCCTTCACTGGGTATATGTAAGGGTTTAAAACCACATTAGGGAATGGTTGTTTGTTTTTTAACACTTAAAAAAAAAAAAAAAAAAAATCCTGGTTCCTTTAGAAAAAAAAATTAATTTATAGAGGTCATAAAGAATTCAGATAAGCAAAAAAAAAAAGAATAACTCAACCAATCGGCTGCACTGTATATTTAGCGAGTGACTAAACGTCTCTGCTGGGTAGATGACAGATCTTTGAAACCTAAACTGAGATAAATGGAACTGTAACGTGTCCTATAGATAGACGTCTTCTGCAATGGGAGTGTCTGTTAGACGGGGTGACAGCCGTGTCTCCATTTTCGGAATTTGTCTCGGTTATTTAGGGACGCGTTGTATCCACCGGTGACGTATTTCATGTGTCAGGGATGGAAACGCTGAGTCACAATTTGGGTAAAAAGGCCTGGAGGTCAGAAGAATTGGGAATCGCCCAGACCGGTTTCCTCGCTGAGCAGATTATCATACTTGCTAAATAGAAGGGAGGCCGTCCTATCCGTCATTTACTTCTACCGGCGTGAAACGTTTATTCAAGGCACAATGATATATACAGGATAAATGAGGGCAACGTAGGCGCTGCGACTCGGTGATATGAAGTCCTACTTTTTGAGGAAGAGTAACAATGAGAATTTTAAATCCCATCTCCACTTTTTTTATCATTTTATTTTTTGATAAATTAGCAACTCTTAACCACTTGGTGTCCGCGATATAGCCGAATGACGGTTACAGCATGGACCAGAATTGCTGGTAAGCCATCGATGGACGTCCTCCCCTTTGCACGCTCCCTGCACGCTGTGATCACCGAGTCACTGAGACTCGGGTGATCACAGATCCACCACGTGATCAGCTGTCAGCCAATGACAGCTGATCACGTGATGTAAACAAAAGCTTGGTGGTAATTTTTTCTCATCCTGTAACAGCGTGAGGAGAAAAAAAAGCCGATCACTGGCTTTTGTGTAAGGGACATCGGTCCCGAGTGGAAGAGGCACATCTGCCTCATCAGTGCCACCTGCCAGTGCAGAACAGTGCCACCTATCCATGCCAATCAGTGCCACCTATCAGTCTCACCTACCAGTGCTGATCAGTGCCCACCACTGCCCTCTATCAGTTCCACCTCCTAGTGGCAATTCTCAGTGCCACCTATCAATGCCCTTCAGTGTCACCTCTGTGTCAACTCGTGGTGCCCATCAGTGCAGCCCCATCAGCGTACATCAATGAAGGAGAGAAATTACCCGTTTGCAACATTTTATAACAAAATATAAATATGTACTTTTTTTTTTTTTTTTTTTTTATTCTTTTAAAAAAAATATATATTTTTTTTACAAAAAATAAAAACCGCAGAGATAATCAAATACCACCTAAAGAAAGCTCTATTTGTAGGATTTTTTTTTTTTTAATAAAAATGTAATCTGGGTACAGCGTTGTATGACCACACAATTGTCATTCAAAGAGTGAGAGCGCCGAAAGCTGAAAATTGGTCTGGGTAGGAGGGGGGGTTTAAGTGCCCAGTAAGCAAGTGGTTAATCAAGTTTATTACTGTAGGTAACTCTTGTTGGGAATGAAAGTAAAAAGTGGGTCCAGTGCCATCACATGAGTCACACGCTGAATGGAGCAGTGGGGGAGCAACTGAAAAGTGAAGCCTTGTAACACAAAAAAACTGAGGATGTCTCTTTACTAACTGAAATGTTGGTACAGCAGTCTCCCCACTGCATTACTTGTGTTCTGACAGGGGGACCACCCCATGCCAGAACACACCGGTCACTGATTGGATGTCGATCGGCTACTCGTTTTACCAGAATGCCCGTTCGACAGAAGCCGACAGAACCCTCCCTCTGCTTCCACATTTTGGCACCTTTCAGGGGGGGAGTGGGTTCTTGTTTTTTGACAGGAACTCGTCCCCACATCCCAGAAATTCGGGCCCCCCTCCTCCTTCCATCGCCGCAGTGCCATTCAGTAGGGAACCAGCGGAAAGTCGCAAGGCTTCACTGCTAGTTTCTCTTGCGATTGGAAAATGGGCTGGGGTGCCGACAGCGTGGGATCACTGGACAGGTAAGTGTCCTATTATTAAAAGTCTGCAGCTACAGTATTTGTAGATGCTGACGTTTTTTATTTTTTGGGGGGGTGGGGGGGGACTAGAGCTCTGCTTTATGTAATATACTTTAGTGGTGAAGGAGGTTAAAGGGTTTTCAAAATGTCTTCTTGTGTTTAATTTTTTACTTTTACATTTTGGTTAGTGTGTGTGTGTGTGTGTGTGTGTGTGTGGGGGGGGGGGGTTCTAGCCCTTGTCAGTTCTTTGTCGTCTGTGTCCCCATTGGCGATATTTCCCTTCACTTCTTGTCTCATAACCAAAACAGGAAGTGAGGGGAAATCCCTCAACTAAGGGAATCCCTGGTTATCACCAGAACTTGTGTCCCCATTGGAAGATTTCCCCTCTTACTCTTGAGGACAGCCCAACATTTTGGACTTTCTTTTGTTTTTACTCTCATTGATAATGGTAAATAGAAGGTCCCAGGGACACAGACAACAATAAAAACCTAGCAGGCGTTCTAATCCCTCTCCACTCTATCTACAGCTATAAAGAGGTTTTCTTTCTGTTTAATAGTCTCTTAATGATGTCTATAGATGGTGTTCCTTAACTTTTTTTATTTTATTTTTTGTCTACTTCTCTATAGGATGTCATCTGACTCCGCCCAGCTTGCGTGAACAGCCATTCACCTGCACAGACCCGACTAGCGGTGGGAGGGTCCTCTTGCTGATCCCAGGAGGTCTCACACGGGCGCACATTGTGGAGAATATGGCGCAGATCTGTCTACACCCCACATTGCACCGCATTTTACATTTAGTTTCCTTCAAGGACAATGACGGAGAAAATTTCACCCGACGCAAATGCAATTCAGGGATTTCTGCGAGTCTGAGGCACCAGGGAAGTGACTTTCTGAGAGGTCGCTGTTGGTTTTTCATGATCATGGAGGAAATAGTCTATTTTTTACTAATTGCAGGGATGGAGAAATAGACCTTTTTATTGCAGCTAATCCGAAGCTCTCAATATGGAGGCCGGCATTCGCCAGACATGGAGGGAACGGAAGACTGACAGCTCGGCCTCCATCTTCAAACTCTACAAACGTGTTGCTGCTGTTTTTACTTTTTAATTTTATTGCATATGTCGCTAACACAGACGCTGGTTACGTCTTTACATGTTACCGAGGGGAACTTTGCCGCTAGAATGTGTATTGTACTGAAAAATGTTTGCTGCTCATATTTTCTAGTATAGCATAGAGCATGCTGGGAAGTATATCATTTCAGAAGTGTTGGCCATTCTTCTGAATTCCCAGTATTCTTTGGTGCTGGCATGACTTGCTGCAGGCTGGCAAGGCATGCTGGGAGCTGTAGCTCTATATCACTTGGAGAAGTACCAACTGCGTACAACTCGCTTTTTAAGTGTCTGAATGAGGAACAATTGTATCCGCTAATCATGTGATTCCTTTCATTCTCCCATAATGCAGTGGGAACTTGAAGGATCCAGGAGCCCCTTTGCATTTTCACATGCGGCCCCTCTTCCTGTTAGGCAGGCTTGCTTTGCTGTAAGGCAGGCCCGCTAGGCAGGCTTGCTTTGCTGTAAGGCAGGCCCGCTAGGCAGGCTTGCTTTGCTGTAAGGCAGGCCCGCTAGGCAGGCTTGCTTTGCTGTAAGGCAGGCCCGCTAGCAGGCTTGCTTTGCTGTAAGGCAGGCCCGCTAGGCAGGCTTGCTTTGCTGTAAGGCAGGCCCGCTAGGCAGGCTTGCTTTGCTGTGAGGCAGGCCCGCTAGGCAGGCTTGCTTTGCTGTGAGGCAGGCCCGCTAGGCAGGCTTGCTTTGCTGTGAGGCAGGCCCGCTAGGCAGGCTTGCTTTGCTGTGAGGCAGGCCCGCTTTGCTGGCTTGCTTTGCTGTGAGGCAGGCCCGCTTTGCTGTGAGGCAGGCCCGCTTTGCTGTGAGGCAGGCCCGCTTTGCTGTGAGGCAGGCCCGCTTTGCTGTGAGGCAGGCCCGCTTTGCTGTGAGGCAGGCCCGCTTTGCTGTGAGGCAGGCCCGCTTTGCTGTGAGGCAGGCCCGCTTTGCTGTGAGGCAGGCCCGCTTTGCTGTGAGGCAGGCCCGCTTTGCTGTGAGGCAGGCCCGCTTTGCTGTGAGGCAGGCTTGCTTTGCTGTGAGGCAGGCTTGCTTTCCTGTAAAGCCCTGTACACATGGCCCAGAATCTCATCAGAAAAAAAAAACGCTATTTTTCCTGACGAGATTCTTGGCAAGATTCTCTTCCCGGCCGAGTGTACACACGCACTCCATTCAAAAGAACCGCGTTCTTTTGAATGGCACGAACGCAGTGACATCATCCTACCTATTCCTTCCACGCATGCGTCAGTCATTTGGAGCATGCGCAGGAAAACACTGCCAAGAATCTCACAGCGATAAAAAAAAGAGAGCAGGTTCTCTATTTTTCTCGTTGAGATTCTGGGCAGTTTTCTTGACGAGAAACCAAAGCTTTGTACACACGCTCTGCCAGCAGCTTTCTTGCCAAGAAAACCGTGCGTGTGTACGAGGCTTAAGGCAGACTAGGCTTTCTGTGCAGCCAGCAGGTCTTGTTGCTGCCACTGGCATCATGACTCACCACAGGACTCTTTGATTAAAGGTAGCTTCCCTGCAAATAGAGAGTACCCCACCACCCACATCCCAAGCCTGAAAAGTGGACAAAGTGACATTGCCTCTGCCAAATTCCAATTCCCCCCCCACAACTGCTAATACTCTACCAATGACCAGCGAGCTCCTCCTCTGTCGCAGAGCAGGGATCAAGCAGCCACTCTCTAGGCCCAAGCACCGTTGCATGACTGGGGAAATATTACCCCTCCCCAAGCTTGCCAACACCAGTCAATTCTATGACTGCTGCAGAGAAGGGGCGGGGTGTATGCAGAGACTTCACTTTACCTTGGGCAAGGTGGGGGGGTGTACTTGGCAAAGGAAGATGGGTCTATTTGTCATTTTTGATTTAAAACAAAAATGTCAGAGGGGTGCCTGCAGATAACGAAATTTTGTTTTTGTGGAAATTCTAGGTTCACGTCTTAAAAAAAATAAAAATAATAATAAAGCTTGGTTCACTCTAATGTGACTTGTCATGCAACTTGCGACACAAAGATGCATGACAAGCCAAGACCCAATTATTTCAATGGCACCCGTTCCAATCTATGCAACTCAAATCGCAGGGTCTTAAAGTTCCTTCACTACTTTGATGCGACTTGGAGTTCCAACTCTAATATCGCATACGAATTGCACAACAATGGGTGTCACACTAGTGTGAACCAAGCCTCAAATTTGCATCCTATTACTGGAAATGGTTCTTCCTTTAAGACACTTGATAAGCGAGCCCAAATCTGAGCTGCAGGTTCTCATGCCGGGAACAAGTCATCGCATACACGTTTTATCACAGAGACTAGCTTAGCAGTACACTAAATAGAAGGGACATGGTGAAGGCAAGCTGTCCACATAGGCAGTAGGATATTAGTGCCATAAACCTTTCTGTCATACTTTTCAAGTCTTATGTGAAAGACGTTTTATTTTCTGAGGAGGTGGCTCTAAAGGTAAAAAAATGATGTCTTTGTTTTATTATATTAGTTTTTTTTAACATGGAATGTATTTATAAAATTTATTTAATTGTCAGCATAGTGTTGGGGCTCTGGCCCCTCGGTGGGTTTCTGCTGTTGGCCCACGATGGATGCCACTGCTGCTTGTTTTAATCTGATGTCAATAAAGTTAAAGCCATTCAAAAGACATGGGTCCAATGAGGTGAACCAGTTCTCTGAAGACTATTCCAGCAGCTATTTTGTAACTGAAGCCGTGTTCATGGTGAATGGGGCCCACGTCCGTGTCCTAGAACCAGTGATGTCACTGGTTTGTTGTGATGTCATGGGCTTTAGTCTCTTGGCCATTGAATAAAGCTATAAAATGGCTGCCTTCTGCATATGAGTGTATGGTACCATTTCAGTGATCTATCATGTAGCAATAAAATTGTGAATTGAAGCCCTCTGTATCACTTTTTATTTTTATTTTTCTTAATTTGGTCTCTGGATACCCAACTGTAGACTTAATTTCAACATTCTCCCACAGGTGTAATTCAGCTATTGTGTTCGGGGCAGGGAGAGTCTTCTTGGCCAGCAGATGGGATCGGCTTGGGTACAACCAGCCCTCCCCATAGATGGATCGAATCTTGGAACAAATCTCAACTAGTTCAGTGAGGACTGACCATCTATGACCAGTGCACTTGGTAATCAGCTGTCGGTAACAGACCTGGTTGGACACACCCCTTATTTTTTGCACTACAAGTCTGTGTAAGGAAACTTGTGCTAAGAGGTGTGGCCATTACTCAGCTCTGACGACGCAAAGCTCTGCAGTGTGAAGGCACAAAGTCTTATTTTTACTGAGATAAACTTTATTTTAAGGCATTTCCAAGCAATAACCAGTTCAAAATCATTTCATGTGTGGGAACAGGACTGCAGGGGGATAAAGTGTCAGGATTCCATTTGAATTTAAAGCAGAACAATACTTTTGGAGCCCCCAGGACAGTGATTGGGGAACCTTGGCACCCCAGATGTTTTGGAACTGCATTATCCATGATGCTCAACTACACTGCAGAGTGCAAGAGCATCATGGGAAATGTAGTTCCAAAACATCTGGGGTGACGAGGTTTGCTGTCGTTGCTCTAGGAGTTTTTGCCATTATTTGCAAATATACACAGTGGGCCAGATTCAGGAACAGTTAGGCTGGCGGATCCAGTGATCCGCCAGCCTAACTGTGACTTTGAGCCGGCGTTTCTGTTTTCTGTAACCAGAAAACAAGAAACGCCGGGTCGAAGCTCCGATGCGAGCAGCGTAACTGAGTTTCGCCATCGCATCGTTACCTCAACTTAAAAATGGCGCCGGGGGCGTTCCCGCCGATTTACGCTCAAAAAATATGTTAATGAGCGGAAATCGGCAATTTGCGATCGAATTCCGGCGCGGCGCAATGACGGTACGACGTTACCGGACGGGATACGCGGCGCATAGATATACCTACATGGGGTTGGAGTATCCTATGTTAGGTATAGGCGTCGTCATCGCGTCGGGAAAAAAAAAAAATCACGTCGCTTGCGTAAAAAGTTCATGAATGGGAATGTGACGTCATTGACGTTCATTCACAGAATTTGGAGCATGCGCACGGGGATGTTTGGACACTCGACGCATGCGCAGTACGTTGGCGGCGGGATCGCGCTTAGTTAGAATACTACACGCCCCGTACCCGCCCAATTTGAATTCCGCCGGCTCATTTGCGATGCGCTGCCGCAACTTTAGGAGCAAGTGCTTCCTGAATAACAGCACTTGCTCCTAAAATTTCAGCAGCGTAACGCAAATGAGATGCGTTACTCCAGAGCAAAGATGCTCTGATCTACCTGAATCTGGCCCAGCATGTTTAACATTACCTAGCAAAATGCCAAAATCCAATGATGGACAGACATGCTCTTCCTTTCACTACTGCCATCTTCTTCTAAATGTGGCATTTTCTTTGTTCTCTATTGGCTGGTATGACCTGACTCTTGAACAAGTGCATGGGAGTAACTACATCACGGCATCTTACTTAGCTGTGCATGTTCAGCTATCGCAATGCGATTTGTTAAATGTGAGTGCCCAGATAACTTTCATCATACAGAGTCTATCTATCCTATCTATAATTGTACAGCTGTGTCTTGGGCTATTTAGTTCTGACATGGCTCAGGGCCCCCACCCAACAGACAGGAAGTCTGTGCTGGGAGTCGGGTGGACTCCCATCCCTCTGAGAAGAGTCAGACGCTGCATGGGTGCAGCTACAGTGTTCATGTCTGCAGGAGGCAGATGTCATTGGTGATTGAGGAGCATTTTGCTGTTACAATGTAGAGTATACGATTTCCTATGATCTGTGCCCAGTCTTGCCACACAGAGTTAATCCAGCTCTGAGCAATCCTCTTGTATTGTTCAGTGAAATAAAACAGACTTCCAGATAAAAACCTGTCTAATTAAAAGTCCTTACTGCCCCCTTGCTTCGAGTGACAGGTTATTTACATATCTCTACTGGATGTCATCATAATATGAGATGATCCACAGTTCATAGACAAGTGACCAGGATGTGTTATGTGGGGAGAAATCCACCCCTCCCCCCGCCATAACACATCCTGGTCACTTGTCTATGAACCACCTCATATTATGATAACATCCAGGAGAGATATGTAAATAACCTGTCACTCGAAGCAAGGGGGCGGTAAGGACTTTTAATTAGACAGGTTTTTATCTGGAAGTCTGTTTTATTTCACTGAACAATACAAGAGGATTGCTCAGAGCTGGATTAACTCTGTGTGGCAAGACTGGGCACAGATGATAGGAAATCTTATACTCTACATTGTGGCAGCAAAAAAATAAAAAATAAATTGGGTTTACATCCACTTTAACTCTAGGAAACTGTTTGTTCTGAGGAACAGACCCAAGGCCTAGGCTAAAGGCCTGAAACAGCCGGATGGCAAGAATGAAAGTCAGCAGGTTAAAGTATTGAGTATGCAATATACAGTAATGGTGGAACCCCTGCGAGGGCTACTGATGTATTTGAACTTTTTGTGCTTTTAAATAAAAATGGGCTACCAGGCCCTTAAAAATTCAGTTCTGGACTGGCGTACTCACTAAAAACGCCCTTACCACTGGAGTCTGATCACCCCAATCTTAGTGTGTGTGTGTGTGTGTGTGTGTATGTATGTAGATAGATAGATATATTTTAGGGTTGCACCGATACTAGTATCGGTACTGAACATTTGAACAAGTCCAATGCCTAATCGGATACCTTGGCAGTCAGGGGTGATCGGTGTGTGTGTATAGATTCTAATAAAGCAGCTGACAGCTGCTTCTCTAAACCCCCTGCAGCTATCGGCTGCTTTATTGAAGTCTATACAGGAAGATCAGTGTTTGTAACTCCCACCACCACCGCACGGATCATCCCCGACTATGCCCCGTGTCCCCCTCTGTGCTCCTCCGGTTCCCCTCTGTGCTCCTCCTTCAGTCTCTCTTGTCCCAGATCTGTCGGGATGGAGAGTGGAGGAAGGAGTCGTTAAATCCTGTCATTTACTGGCTCCTTCCTTTTCTGTATGCACAGAGTCAGTAATAACTGACTGTCCATTCATAACTGAGCAGAGTAAACAATGCTTCAGTTTATGAATGCACAGGAGCCTGTGTCTCCTGTCCATTTATCTTCAGTGCAGCTGAGGCTGCAGAGAAAAGGACTGGGGAATCTGTGTCCACCCAGTACACCCTCACATATTGGTAAATATTTTATTCTATCTTTTCATGTGACAACGCTGAAGAAATGACACTTTGCTGTAAAGTAGTGAGTGTACAGCTTGTATAACAGTGTAAATTTGTGTCCCCTCAAAATAACTCCACACACAGCCATTAATGTCTAAACCGCTGGCAACAAAAGTGAGTACACCCCTAAGTGAAAATGTCCAAATTGCCACCATTTTTTTCCTCTCTGTGTTGGGAAAGCTTGTCAGAAGTGATTCATGCTGATGGAGGAACAAAGCAGCAGAAAAAAAGTGACACTTAGTGCTCTTAATTGAGAAAAGTACACACTAGTGCTCTTAATTGAGATAAGTACACACTATAGAGCAGGGGTCTCCAAACTGCGGCCCGAGGGCCAGATGTGGCCCTTTGCTAGCCTTTATCCGGCCCTTGGGGCACTATTCCTCCCACTGTCACCAGCAATATGACACTATATTTTCCACTGATACCAATGATGGGATTCTTTTCCTCCTACTAATACCAATAATGGGGCACTACTTCTCCTACTGATCACCGTCCCTAAGGCCATATTTATTCTCACTGATGCTGGGCTTGGGACATTTTCTAACCCTGATGGCCACAATCTGGCCCTCCTAAAGTCTGAAGTACAGTAGACTGGCCCTTTGTATGACAAGTTTGGAGACCCTGCTATAGAGGGATATGCTCTGTTCATATTGCATGTCTGAGGTTTACAACCACTTTAAGTGTTGTACTGTATGTAACCTTTTACAGCATCCATTACCTTTCATTTGTGTTTTGTTTTGTTGTGAGAGGCAGCAGATGATTTGGGAACACTGGTAACATTACCACCTTTGGTGCCCATCCAAACATGTCTCTTGGCCCTTCTCCTGGCTTCTGTCTACTGTGATCTGAGCGTCTTTGATCTCCCCCCTTCCTTGTCTGATCTAGTGTCCCAGTGCTTTGTTTGTCTCCATGTGTGAAGTGAAGAGTATTAGTGATTGGAAACTATGCGTACATGATGTGCGGCATGTGGGCCCAGGAAAGCTGCCACAGGGACGTCACTTTTATCTTGGAGGGAACATTGTTAACTTTCAAAGATGGATGCCGTTGTGACCTTAAGAGACCTCCCAGCGTCCTGCAATGTGTTCTAACTCTATCACTTAATGAGTCGGTCCACTCGGGAAGTGAGGCTAGGTTCACACTTATCCCTGCATGACAGGAGAGTGTGATGGGCTGTCAATGGAGTCGGTTCACACATCTTCGGGGGCGGCCGCGGAGCGCACCACAGAAGGGTCCTGGTGTGTCTTTGGCTCCATTTTAAGTCGGAAATTAGGCAAAAATTTGGACCTGAATTGGTGAACAGGGATGCACCGAACCCCTGCTGTAAGGGGCTTCGCAAAGGGTGTAAGCCATTTTAGGGGAGGTACTTCAACAGAGCAGACCTGCATTAATGTGACTACTACCCATAACCACCAATGAGAGGCGCCTTTTTCGTATTCTGGACTCCTTTTGCAAGCATAAAATAATCCAAATGCTGTGGGCATAAAAACTGTTTAAAGAAAAAAAAAAAGCAAATATATAAAGTCCAAAGTGACAACCCTAACGCATGGCAGCTCACCAAAGGTGTCTGACCACTTTTTACAGTAGGGCAAAATGCGCTTCATTTGAATAGACCACAGAAATTCTAGGTAGGCATCTCTCCACTATGTGCCCCCCCCCCCCCCCTCCAGATGGCAGCTGAGGATAAGTTGTACCTGTTTATGTACAGTTGCCTTTCCCCTACATCCATTCAAAGTGCTGAATTCACACAGGATTTCTCAGCTTGGAAAAGCAGGGGGCGGGGAGCTTAAGTTACAGCAGTGACTAGAGCTCTGAGAGCTGATTGGAGAGAAGGGACACGCCCCCTCCATACAGGAATATAGCTGAGGCTGTTAATCGGCTGGAGGTCCCTCCACAGTCACCATTTTTTCTTGGTGTCAGGAAGACTTGTCAGAAGTGATTAGTAGAGGAAGGAAGCAGCAGACAGAAATGACACTTGGTGCTCTGGACCAATGGTCCACAAACTTTTTGGCAATTTGTCAGCGCATGATTTCTATTACATTGTAGCAAGAAGTAAAATAGTTTGACTCGCCATAATGCCAAATTAGTGGGAGCCCTAAGTGTCTCACTTGCCACGTCGCCTGTCAGCAGAAGCGGAATGTCACTTGCCACGTCACCTGTCATGTTGCCTGCTACCAGGGGGATATGCTTTGCTGAGGTTTACAACCACTTTAACACTATACACTAGAACACCAATGTCTGAATGGCTCCTAAAATTGTACCTCTGTCTAGGGCTATGAGTTGTGAATTTGTGACAATGTTGTTCATATTTCATGTCTGAGGTTTACAATCACTTTAAGCTTTAACCGGTTAAGGACCACCGCGCGACTAAATACGTCGGCAGAATGGCACAGCTGAGCATATGGACGTACAGGTACGTCCCCTTTAAGAAGCCCAGCTGTGGGTCGCTTGCGACCCTGTCCTTTGCTCCGCGACCGTACCCGATTGCCGCAGGTGTCCCGTGATCGGGTCACAGAGAGGAAGAACAGGGAGTGGTGGCTCAACGTGATTGGCACTGCGCTGACAAGCCGTTCACCTCTGCAGCCAAGGGTTCGGATCCCGGTCTCGGCTACATGTAAATTGAGTTTGGTGGTCTCAGCCCGGCTCCCGGTGGGTGTGCTATGCAAGGTACGCCTGTGCTTAGTACGCCCACCCCCCCCCCCCCCCACAAAAACCACCACACTTGCATGCACACGAAATTGGTTTAAAACACACGCACTTTGGCTTCTAAAAAAAAGAGAGGCGAAGGACCTACGGGGCTGGCTGGGTGGGCTAGGCGCCCTCACTCCCTCATAGGGGGAGTCCCTCTGCCCCATTGGGGTCCTGTTGGGCCCCAGTTGGGCTCCCAAGAGGAGCAGGTAGGGCGGGGTGAGTGGGAGGCCCCCCCTCACACCCGCCATTGCCACCAGGGGCATGGAGAAGGATGGCGATTGCCTCCGGGGGGAGGGTCTGCCTACTCCCAACTGCTGCAGTCCGGCTCCTCTCTCTCGAGTTCACGCACAAAAATACACTTAAAAAAAAACAAAAAACAAACAAACCTCTCCCTGTGATTCCTAGTGAGCCTGTCACTGATCGTCTGTTCCCTGTCATAGGGAACGATGATCAGTGATGTTGCACGCCCCTCTACAGTAAGAAACACACATTAGGGAACACTTAACACCTTTAGCCAGTTACATTTTTACAGTAATCCGTGCATCTTTATAGCACCGATCGCTGTAAAAATTACAATGGTCCCAAAATAGTGTCAAAAGTGTCCGATGTGTCCGCCATAATGTCGCAGTCACAATAAAAATCTCTGATCGCCGCCATTACTAGTAAAAATGCCATAAAACTATCCCCTATTTTGTAGATGCTATAACTTTTGCGCAAACCGATCACTTATTGCGACTTTTTTTTTTCGAAAACAAAAATTCTTGTCCATAGCAACCAGGGCCGGCCTTAGGTGTTCAGGCGCCCTGTGCAAGCTAATCCTGTGGCGCCCCCCCAGACCGATACACAATGACCACGAGTCACGCATGCCCAGTAGGAAACAGGCAGTGAAGCCGCAAGGCTCCACTGATGGTTTCCCTTAGTTAGAATGACGGGGCCTGCACCCGATCCAGTGGACAGATCGGCCTCAGGGGGCTGACTTTGCGGGCTCCCTGAACAGGAAAGTGTCCTTATTAAAAGTCAGCAGCTACAGTGTTTGTAGCTGCTGACTCTTTAAGAAAAAAAAATTGCGGGTGGAACACCACTTTAATCTGACACCACCGACGCACTGGTATTTTTCCCTCCACTGACACAGATGCAGCAGCATTTTATTTTCCCACCAACACTGGTACAACAACATTTTATCCTTATAGTGACACCACCAATGCTGGAACCTTTTTTCCTTCCGAAGACACTACATGTGCATGGCATTTTTCCCCTCCCTCCGCTGACACTTTTTGTACATGCAGAGATGCCACCATTTACACCCTCACACTGATGCTGAGGTATTTCTTTCCTTGCCACTGTTAGTGACATATTTTACTGCAGAAGAGTATGTGCACAGCTACTCAACTCTTCAGTTTTTTTCTACAGCATGCCACAACCATTGGCATTATTATAGTGAATGCCGTAAGCATTACAAACTGTACATTGTACTGTGACGCAAAACAACACTGCTATTAGTCCCACCACCTGGTCTGCCCAGTGGAGATTAGGGCATTGTTTGGCATCTTTGCCTGGTGCGATGGACAACCTTGTCCCAATACTGCATACTGCTTAATACTTGAATATATAAGTGTGTCCCATCAGCAAAAGGCAGGGAGGGTATCCATAAGTATACTGTTTAAAGCATAATTAGAGTAACAATCACATTTTATATCACATATTCTGCACTGAACCTCTTAAACATATGTCTTATGTTACATGTATAATACATTATTGGTGATATCTTTTATCAATGGTGTAACTATATAATTGACTTTATACCTGCCCGAAGATCCAACGCCTCATCTCTGTCTAGGGGAACATTCATAGATGTGATGGAGGGGAGTTTATATGCTGCTGTGTTGACATTGTGGACATTTACAGAGGCACTTCCCACCTGGTCTGACTGTAGCCTGCCACAGAGAGAGATAGGAAGCAAAGTGACAGAGAGAGGAGGGGGGTGACAGAGAGAAAGATAGGAGGGGGGTGACAGAGAGTGGAGAGGGGGTGACAGAGAGTGGAGAGGGGGTGACAGATAGTGGAGAGGGGTGACAGAGAGTGGAGAGGGGTGACAGAGAGTGGAGGGGGGTGACAGAGAGTGGAGGGGGGTGACAGAGAGTAGAGGGGGGTGACAGAGAGTGGAGGGGGGGTGACAGAGAGTGGAGGGGGGGTGACAGAGAGTGGAGAGGGGGTGACAGAGAGTGGAGAGGGGTGACAGAGAGTGGAGAGGGGTGACAGAGAGTGGAGGGGGGGTGACAGAGAGTGGAGAGGGGTGACAGAGAGTGGAGAGGGGTGACAGAGAGTGGAGGGGGGGTGACAGAGAGTGGAGAGGGGGTGACAGAGAGTGGAGAGGGGGTGACAGAGAGTGGAGAGGGGTGACAGAGAGTGGAGGGGGGTGACAGAGAGTGGAGAGGGGTGACAGAGAGTGGAGAGGGGTGACAGAGAGTGGAGGGGGGTGACAGAGAGTGGAGGGGGGTGACAGAGAGTGGAGAGGGGGTGACAGAGAGTGGAGAGGGGGTGACAGAGAGTGGAGGGGGGGTGACAGAGAGTGGAGGGGGGTGACAGAGAGTGGAGAGGGGTGACAGAGAGTGGAGAGGGGTGACAGAGAGTGGAGGGGGGGTGACAGAGAGTGGAGAGGGGTGACAGAGTGGAGGGGGGGGTGACAGAGAGAGGGAAGAGGGGGCTGACAGAGAGAGGGGTGACAGAGAGAAGAGGGGTGCCGGAAAGAGAGGAGAGGGGGACAGAGAGAGGGGTGGGGGACAGAGAGAGGGGTGGGGGACAGAGAGAGAGGAGGGGGGTTATTGACAGGAAGGGGGCTGACAGAGCACGGAGACACACAGCGTGAGGCTGAACTCTGGAAACAAGCAGGCACGATTCTTCACAGTCCAGCACCGCCTCCACATGTGACCAGCAGCCTCCGCCGGGCCAATCGAAAACCAGCATGTTATGACCCGTTCGGCCAATCACAGGGCACCCGCTGGGTTCAGACCGCAACTCCACTGTATGACGCTGAACCTGTAGCAGACACGGGAATGCGTGGCGCCACTCCAGATCCAAATGTTTCAGCCGGGGCAAGAGATCCATTGCCACTGGCCACATGATGCTGGAATGTGTGCCCAGATTTTTCGGTGGGTGGAAACTCGGGCACATGTATCAAAATACGGACTGCTGGGGACAAAACCGGACAGGTGGCAACCATACGCACGGCGCCCCCTGCTGCCCATGGCGCCCTGTGCGAGCGCACGGCTTAAATAATAAAAAATAAAAAATGAAAAATTCCTTTAAAGTGGTAATATACTCTATACTACCGCTTTTACCTACAGGTAAGCCTATAATAAGACTTACCTGTAGGTAGAAAGAATATCTCCTAAACCTGTACGGTTTAGGAGATATTCCCCTCGCAATGCACCTCCGATTGCAGCGGCTCATGCGCTGGGGGGTCCCTCGGCTGAAGGGCCGGCAGCCGCCGGACCTTGCCGAATTGAAAACTCCCGTGCGCATGAGCGTGAGTGACGACATCGCCGCTCCAGCCAATCACAGCGATGGAGCGGCGATACCCGGAAGACACGCCAGGCAAGATGATATCTCGCTCGGCGTGGACCAGGTAAGTTCCCTACACCTCGTTTTAAGGTAAGTATTTCATAATGAGCTGGTACGCGGTGCATACCAGCTCATTATGGCTTTTCCTTTTCAGGTGTAAAAAAAAAAAAAAATGGGTATACAACCGCTTTAAATTATGTACCTGCTGGGTGTCTATAGTATGCCTGTGTAGCTTTATGGTGCACACCGCAGAGGACACAGGCAATACACCACGTGAGAATACTGCAGCTAGCACAATCAACTACCTGCCAGTAAATTAGGAATAACTGATCTAGCTAAACTATACAGTGTATAAATATATGTACAACACCTGGGATGCATATATAACCTCTACACACTGTAAATTTAACTGACTAGCCTGCCTGCTCTATCTCCCTAGAAAAAAAAAGACACTCTCTCTCTCTCTGTGACTGATATGAATGAATGAATGAATGAATGAATGAGAAACTTATATAGCGCGGCACATGCGAACCAAATCGCCTCTGGGCGCTTGTTGTTTCTGTCTTTCTTGACATCAAAAGAGCAGAGTTTTAATCTGTCTTCTGAAGGTCAGGTGGTTTTCCTCCAACCGAATGCTGGTTGGTAAAGCGTTCCAAAGTCTGGGACCTTGGACCGCAAACCTTCTTTCTCCTTTGGACTTGAATCTGGCTATCTAACCAACGCCGCAACACACTACACGAGGCCGCCCTGCAGGCGTCCTTTTATAGTGTGGGGCGTGTACTAAAGCCCTGAGCCATAAATGGCCAAAGCCACCCTGACTTTGGCCAATTACGGCTCTCTGTACTGACGGTGCTGTGATTGGCCAAGCATGCGGGTCATAGTGCATGCTTGGCCAACCATCAGCACAATGCCGCAGTGAATTATGGGCCGAGGCGCGTCACTTGAATTTGGTGTGAACAACCCATTTTGTTCGTATTTCGACCAACGATCGAACAGGCAATGTTCGAGTCGAACACGAAGCTCATCCCTGGCTACTGCCCAGCAACCACATAGAGCTAAGATGCAGCATCAGTTCAGGTTGGAGCTTTGTATGAATGATATTGGTGCTCATTTGGGGTCCTGGCATTACAGCACACTCCTGAATGCCCAGGGAATGAATCACTGAGCTGAATATTACAACCGCCTTGTAAGCTAGTATTATAGTGTGGTCATATCTTCCTCTAATAATAAATGAAGAAGTGTATTTATAGCAAAAAAAAAGAAAAAGAAACTGCAGCGCTATTCATCCTGCAAATTGTTGTTGTGTGATTGGGTACAAAATTAAATGTTGTTGGGCTATTTTTTATCCAGGTCAACTGTCATTCATCATTCAGTGAATCTGGAAGATCGTGCATTATGACCACTAGAACTTTACATACGGTATTAATGCCACCGGCCTGCCGCTATTTACATATTAATGATGCCACTATTTACATATCAATGCAGGTTATTTACATGTAAACACAGGGTCTGCAGCTGAGTCATCTGTACATGGCAATAGGGTGGAGCTGGGCAGCATTATTAGCAGCACTTCAAACTGAGATATCGGGACACAGCACGGGACTAAAACTTCAAGGAACAAGGGAATTTAAAGGGTTACTAAAGGAAAAAATGTTTTTCCTTTAAAATAACAAACATGTTATACTTACCTCCACTGTGCAGTTCGTTTTGCACAGAGTGGCCCCGATCCACATCTTCTGGGGTCCCTCGGCGGCCGTCTCTGGTCCTCCCCCATGGCTGCGCTGCTCTCAATCCATCCACTCTAGCCATTTAGCGGCCAGGCTGAGCGGCGAAGAGGATATCGGGACCGCGCAGGACTTTCGAGGGGTCAGGTAAGTATAACGGGGGCTCGGGGGGGGGGGGGGGGGGTTGGAGGCGACGTCATCAGATGAAGAATCATTTTCCTTTACAACTCCTTTAAACGGGGATAGTTGGCAAGCATGAGGCAGCTGCTTTGGGCCCTCACAACAATAATGGGGCCCTTTTGCTCTGCCTTAAAACAGCCCTGCACAGTCATGTTGGAACAGGAAGGGACCATCCCCAAAACTGTTCCCACAAAGTTGGGAACATGAAATTGTCCAAAATGTCTTAATATGCTGATGCCTTAAGAGTTCCCATCACTGGAACAACGGGGCCAAGCCCAACCCCTGAAAAACAACCCCACACTATAATCTCCCCTCCACAAAATGATTTGGACCAGTGCACAAAGCAAGATCCATAAAGACATGGATGAGCGAGTTTGTGGTGAAGGAACTTTGGTAATATAGTGTGTGTAAATTGGGTGATTGGTAGGGTATATCATTGCCTTGCCTAGTTCTGCAGTGTGCAGATCCAGAATCCACTCCAAGCACAGATACATACATCCTGCAAGGCAACATGGGTGAGGCAGCAGTGTCTGTGCGGCGGGATTTGCATATTGCACATGCTTTGTCCTGTGCTGCTAAAATATCAGGCTATGTATCATCCTAGTTCCTACCCTATGCTCTACTTACTAGTTTATGTGAAAGGGAACTTGTATTGAGAAAGTATGGTGGCTGAGATAGCTAGTCATTTCAGAAAGGTGGGTCAGCAGTCTGGCTGTCATGCCAATCCCATGGCTTCAGTTCTCAGTACAAGAGTGGACCTTTTATTCTGCATCATAGATCTTTGACTCTTAAAAACTAACGATACCAAGGAGTGCCAGGCAACTAGCATTTTTACGAGTCCAGCAATGCCAATCGCCATATTTCTTAGTAGTGGTTTCCTTCAATACCATGAAGTCATGTCTTCTGCAGATACTGTAAAACAGTAAATTGTGCCGGAAATATTCTTTTTTTTATATGAAGACTGGAAAATCAGTTTATAAAACACGACATGGAGGGCATTGCATACTGTTATGCCGCGTACACACGATAATTTTTTGCGATGAAAAAAAAAAACGTTTTCAATCATGAAAAAAAACAACGTTTTTCAAACTTCATTTTCCAAAACGACGTTGCGTACACACCATCGTTTTTCTACAAAGCTCTAGCAAAAGCGTGGTGACGTACACCACGTTCAACGGCGTTCATTGAAGCTCCGTCTCATAACCTGCTTCTGAGCATGCGCGGGTATAAAAACGTACCATCACTTTTTATGACACAAAAAACTACGTTTTGAAAAACGACACAAAAAATTCAAGCATGTTGGAATTTTTTTTTGGTCGTTTTTTTGAAGACAAAAAAACAACGTTTTGCCCACACACGATCAATTTAAATGACGTTTTAAAAAACATCGTTTTTTTTCATCGCAAAAAATGATCGTGTCTACTCGGCATTAGTGTTTGCATCTGTCTAGGGACCTGTGCTCAGGCATATCAGGTGAATGATCATCCACTTTTTTTTTGCATGCTCATCTCACATCGAAAATTAAGAGGATACTAAAGTTACATAAATTCTCGTACGACGGAATAAAAATTCGGAAGTGATGTAATGTGTTGTAGTGTATTTGTATTGCATTTTCAATATGACAACTTTACTGATTAAATTAAAATCGTACGATCTGGTAATGTATAGGGTTGTACTTGTACCCCCGCAAATACCCTCGATGCCTAAATAGAATACTCCCCCCCCCCGCCGCTGCCGCCGCATCGAACCCGCCACATCGAAAGCCGCCGCCGCATGGGTTAAACAGCGTGCGGGAACATCACAGCTTTCATTTGAATAGTGTAGTGTTCCCGCTGCGTATAGACACTCTCCCTTGCTCGGAATTGGATGGGTGATCGTGATCTGTCCAATCCCGAGCAAGGGGGAGTGTCTATACGCGTGGGCAAAACAGCTATTAAAATGAATGCTGTGATGTTCTCCGTGCGGCGGCTTTCGGCGGCTAGGTATGGGGGACATGGCTAGAGGGACATGGCTGGAGGGACATGGCTGGAGGGACATGGCTAGAGGGACATGGCTAGAGGGACATGGCTGGAGGGACATGGCTGCATATGTGGGGGACATGGCTGCATATGTGGGGGACATGGCTAGAGGGACATGGCTAGAGGGACATGGCTGGAGGGACATGGCTGCATATGTGGGGGACATGGCTGGAGGGACATGGCTGCATATGTGGGGGGCATGGCTGGGGGCACATGGCTGCATATGTGGGGGACATGGCTGCATATGTGGGGGACATGGCTGCATATGTGGGGGACATGGCTGCATATGTGGGGGGACACGGCTGCATTTTGGGACACATTTTAAAAAAGTATCGGTATTCGGTATCGGCGACTACTTGAAAAAAAGTATCGGTACTTGTACTCGGTCCTAAAAAAAGTGGTATCGGGACAACCCTAGTAATGTACGAAAAAAAGTTTTGTGCTTGTCCGATTGGTTAATATCGGATGAACTGTCATGATCGGTGTGTATATGGGCCATAAGGCTTGGTTCACTCTGCCACTACTTTACGACTTGTGAGACCTCAAGTTGCATGACATATGAAATCCAATGTTAGTCAATAAGAGCTGTCATAGAACTACTGAATTTGCTCCGACTAGAAAAAGTTCCTGTACTACTTCAAGGTGACTTCTATCCTTGTGCCCATAGACTTTAATGGAGATTTCCTCCAAGTCGGATCCTTATCTACAGTGGATACAAAAAAGAATTACCCCCCTTTAATCACTTTAGCACTTTAAGATTTTACCTCCTTCCTGACCCGAGCACTTTTTGTGATTCGGCACTGTGTTACTTTAACCACTTGCCGACCGCGCTATAGCAAAAATACTTCTACAGCGCGGTCGAGCTACTGTGACACGACGTCCCTAGGACATCGTCCTTCACTTCCGCGATTGCGCGTCCCCTGGGACGCACTCGCGGAAGTGTCCGTGCTAGACCCGGCGCATCACGGATCACGGTAAATTGCCGCTGATAGCGGCCGTTTACCACGTGATCGCGCCGTCGATGACGATGCAATACCGCCTATGGGGATTTTTAAGTAGCGAAGTTTGGCGCCATTCCACGAGTGTGCGCAATCTTGAAGTGTGACATGTTGGGTATCTTTTTACTCGGCGTAACTTCATCTTTCACATTATGAAAAAAAATTGGGCTAACTTTACTGTTTTGTTTTGTTTTTAGCACAAAACAGTTTTTTTTTTTAAATACGCGTTCAATAAATTTCTGCGAAAATACCATGCGAGATAAAAAGTTGTAACGGCCGCCATTGTATTCTCTAGGGTCTTTGCTAAAAAAAGCATATATAATGTTTTGGGGTTCTATGTAATTTTCTAGCAAATAAATGATGATTTTTACATGTAGGAGAAGAAATGTCAGAATTGGTCTGGGTGTTCCAGAACGCCTGATGGTGCTCCCTGCATGTTGGCCCTCTGTATGTGGCGACGCTGTGTAAAAGTCTCACACATGGGGTATTGCCATACTCGGGAGGAATAGCAGAATGTGTTTTGGGGTATAATTTGTGGTATGCATATGCTGTGTGTGAGAAATAACCCACTAATATGACAGAAACAAGTTTTTTTTTTTACAGAATTTTCAGTCATTTTTCTTTTATAGCGCAAAAAATAAAAAACCCAGAGGTGATCAAATACCACCAAAAGAAAGCTCTATTTGTGTGAAAAAAAGGACAAAAATTTCAAATGGGTACAATGTTGTATGACTGAGTAATTGTCATTCAAATTGTGAGAGCACCGAAAGCTGAAAATTGGTCTGGTTAGGAAGGGGGTTTAAGTGCCCAGTGGTCAAGTGGTTAACTGACAATTGCGCGGTCGTGCAACGTGGTACCCAAACAAAATTGATGTCCTTCTTTTCTCCATGAATAGAGCCTTAGATCGAAAGCCCCCGCAGTGGTCCTGGGACACTGTTCTGCCCGGCGACATGACTCCCGGAGTTACTTCCGGGTATCACAGGCTCCGGCGCTGTGATTGGCCGGAGCCACGATGACGTCACTCCAGCACATGCGCGTGGGAGCCACTGGTAACGAGCCATTGCTCCATTGCGCATGTCCTGATGACATTGGCACATGCTGATAAAGGGGATATCTCCTAAACCGTGCAGGTTTAGGAGATATCCACGGTAGCTACAGGTAAGCCTTATAGACTTCCCTGTAGTAAAAAGTGGTTGTAAAGGGTTTACAACCACTTTAAGTCTCTGAGTAGGCCAGTGATCGCGAACCTTGGCACCCCAGATGTTTTGTAACTACATTTCCCATGATGCTCATACACTCTGCAGTCTAGTTAAGCTTAAGCATTATGGGAAATGTAGTTCCAAACCATATTGGGTGCCAAGGTTCACCAACACTGGACTAGGCCATTCAAGGACATTCACCTTTTTCTTCTTCAACCACTGTGTGGTGATTTTTGCTGTGTGCTTTGGGTCATTGTCATGTTGGAAGGTAAACCTTCTTCCCATTGACAACTTTCTGGCAGATTTTCCTCAAGAATTAGATGGTATTTTGTCCCATCCATGTTTCCTTCTATCCTGACAAGTGCTCCAGTCCCAGCTGTAGGGAAACACCCCATAACAGGATATTACCCCCTCCATGCTTTACTGTAGGAATGGTGTTTTTTGGGTGGTGAGCTGTATTGGATTTCCACCAGCCATATTGTTTGGTGTTGAGGCCAAATAATTCAATTTTAGTCTCATCTGACCAGAACACCTTTTTCCATGTGGCCTCAAAATCTCGAAGGTGCATTTAAGTTGGTCAGATGAGACTTAAATTGGATTATTTGGCCTCCTAAAGTCCCACTGTGTACAGGAGATCCCATTTAAGGGTTGGCCCAAAATGTCCATGTTTTGTCCCCCAAGCCACTTAAGGCCCATACACACGGTCTGACTTTTTAAAAACAAACTTCAAAATGAGCAGGTTTTCAAAAAAATCCGACCGTGTGTATGCTCCATCGGACAAATGTTTTCAGTTTTCTTTGGACAAAAGTTTGCTCTGCAAACGGAAAAACTTTTCGGCAAAAAAAGTCTTACGGTGCAAAGTTCTATTGTGTGTACAGAAGTCCATCGGACTTTAGTCCAAAGTACAAGCACGTATGCTCAGAACCAATGTTAAAATTAGGGTTGTCCCAATACCAGTATCGGACTGATACCGAGTATTTGCGGGAGTACTTGTACTCCCGCAAATGCCCGATGCCTGAATAGAATACTTGCCGCCAACCGCCGCCGAAACGCCGCCGCTGCATACCGCAAACCCGCGGCGTTAATCCCCGTGCGGGAACATTACAGACACCTTTAGTTTGAATAGCTGTTTTCCCCGCCGTGCTGTGTATAGACACTCCCCCTTGCTCGGGATTGGACGGATCTGTCCAATCCCGAGCAAGGGGGAGTGTCTATACACGGCGGGGATTACAACTATTCAAACGAAAGCTGCCTGTAATGTTCCCGCACGGGGATTAACGTGGCGGCAGCGGCGGCATCATCATCTTCTAGGTATGGGGGACATGGCTGGATATATGTGGGGGGACATGGCTGGATATATGTGGGGGGACATGGCTGCATATGTGGGGGGACATGGCTGGATATATGTGGGGGACATGGCTGGATATATGTGGGGGGACATGGCTGGATATATGTGGGGGGACATGGCTGGATATATGTGGGGGGACATGGCTGGATATATGTGGCGGGACATGGCTGCATATGTGGGGGGACATGGCTGGATATATGTGGGGGGACATGGCTGGATATATGTGGGGGGACATGGCTGCATATGTGGGGGGACATGGCTGGATATATGTGGGGGGACATGGCTGCATTTGTGGGGGGACATGGCTGCATTTGGGGACACATTTTTAAAAAAGTATTCGGTATCGGCGAGTACATGAAAAAAAGTATCGGTACTTGTACTCGGTGCTAAAAAAGTGGTATCGGGACAACCCTAGTTAAAATCAACCAACAATAGCAGAAGTTGATCAAAGGGTGGCGGTAAAGAGCAGAAAGGAGCTGAAATACCACATGATTTTGGGAAAGTTTGTTGAAAAAGTCCTGCCGTGTGTATGCATACCAAGTTCACAGCCAACGCCCTTCAAACAAAAATTCACGGAAAAGTTTTTTTGAAGTCCAACCGTGTGTATGAGGCTTTAGTTACCACTTTTGCCTTATGACAAGGTGCTCCATCATGCTGGAAATTACATTGTTCCTTACTAAACTGTTCTTGGATGGTTGGGAGACATTGTTCTCGGAGGATGTTTTTGTACCATTCTTTATTCATTGCTGTGTTCTTAGGCAAAATTGTGAGTGAGCCCACTCCCTTGGCTGAGAAGCATCCCCACACATAAGTGGTCTCAGGATGTTTTACTGTTAGCATGACAGTACTGATCGTAGCCAACACCCTTTCTTCTCCGGACAAGGTTTTTCCGGATGCCCAAAATAATTGGAAAGGAGATTCATCAGAGAAAATGACTTTACCAAAGTCCTGTACACACCCCCGCTGAGGAGCCGAACGGACCCGATCGCCCCCGCCACCGATAACGGCGATCTCGCGGCGAATCCGCCGCGGAGACCGCCATTATCGTGTACAGATCCGCCCCATGAAGAGATGGATATCTCGGTTGTGGCAGCAGCTGCTGCCGTTACCGAGATATCCATCTTTAAAAAAATGACGTATTTTGACTATGGGGCGGGTCTGAAGTGGTTAAAGTTCATGTGCCTGTAAAGGCAAGCGTTCCAATACTTTTGGTAATATACTGTATATTTCCTGAACCGTAATACCCAGTGTAACCGGTTCTCACCAGGATGTAAAACAAATAAAAAGCAGTTGGTTGTAGTTTATATCTTATTTCGTGAGGAGTTAATTGTACATGTAGAAACATGCAATGACACGTGTACTCATTTCATAAAATGTAAACTTCCATCTTCTCTGAATCACTGATTTGGCTTTCTGTTGGGTTTCTCTCCCGGAGATTCACACCCTCAGCCTCTCATCATTCCAGCAATGTGATTCATAATCGGCAGCTCCTACATCCGTGCGTTGTATGTACAGATCAGAATTTCTTCTCTTGCTGACCCACGAGGAAAGTCCCGGAGACAGGTGCAGAGTATTTGGGGTCCTGTATGGTGCTGGTCCAGTTCTTCATCTACAAATGGTTGTACATCGGCCTTCCTGCGGTGGAGTCTCTTATTTTAACAAATATTTGCTTGAAATTCATTTATCACATTTTCTCCAGGTGAATGGGTAGGGGTTTGATGTACCCCATACTCATCAACATAGGGTGGGGGGCCGGGATCTGGGGGCCCCCTTATTAAAGGGGGCTCCGCGATTCAGATAAGCCAGGGTTGTCGGGAAGTAGCCCTTTCCTCATCAACATGGGTACAGGGTGCTTTGGGGCCCCCCTGCCCCAAAGCACCCACCCCCTCCGTTTTGAGGGCATGTGGTCTGGTACGGTTCAGGAGGAGGGGGCGCTTGCTCATCCCCACCCCCTTTCCTGACCGGCTGGGCTGCGTGCTCGGATAAGGGTCTGGTATGGCTTTTGGGGGCACCCCCACACCGTTTTTTTGGAGTAGGGGTTCCCCTTTAAATCCATATCAGACCCAAGGGCCTGGTATGCTCTTGGAGGGGAAACCCATGCAAGTTTTTTATTTAAAATTTGGCATGGAGTTCCCCCTCATGATTCATACCAAACACGGTGCCTGGTATTGGCGGGGTTTCCAAGTCGGATCCCCGTTCAATATCATGCCACAGCTAAACGCAACCGCATGTAAACACAGCCAATCGCACTGTACAAATGCAGCTGATCGCTGTGCCTGGAGTCTTGAATTTCATCGAAAATAAACATGTTTTAAACGGCGGCAGAACAGCCTTCTGTGTGAAAGGGGCCTTAATATGCTTTTTGAATATAATGCCCAGGGCAATATTCCTTCGATCCTAGTAATGCTCAGTTAGATGTTCCACCGATCCTAGCCTGGTTCCAGGTCTAATGGAAGTGTTTGGATGTATTAGGTAGTGGTCCCTTTAAGGTACCGTCCACCACGCACCATCAATCTATTAGGGTAAACGAAAGTGACCTCCCATAGTGTACTAGTTAAAATAAAATTAATTAAAATATTAGCACTTCGATTCAGTTTGGTTAAAAACTCTTGGTTATGTGCAAACACAAACCAGTATACAGGTTTCCGACATCACTTCTGGTCCGGGATTACCTACACGTTACGTCAATGTGTGACTTCATCAGGGGTCTGCGGAGAACATCTTCCCTGATGAAGTCACATCTGCCGACCAGCATCCAATCAGCTCTCTCAGTTATATTATGTACATTTAGGAAAGAATCCTTGACTAAGGTATTAAATATGACTTGTTCTGGCTGCTATACCCCCATCCCTTTGGTATAATAACCACACAACGACAGATTGAGTTAATTGGCCATAACAGCCATTTATTGACCAAAACATAAATAACAAATGAATAACAGATCAATAACATAATAACTGGAACACAGTGAATAAAGAATGGAGCAACAAGGTCTTAATAGGCATCAAGACAGTACATGCATGTCACTTCTCAAGCCTCCAGCCGCAAAACCACTGACTCATGCCCCGTACACACGGCAGAGAAACTCGACGGGCGGAACACATCGTTCCGCCCGTCGAGGTTCTCTGCCGGCTGTGAGATTCGGCGACCCGCCCGTCGGGAAAGGCAACCAGCCATTCATCCCGACGGACCGTTGAGCAAATAGAGAACCTGTTCTCTATTTGCTCAACGGGTTTCCCGACGGGCGGGGCTCGTCGAGAGCGTACACACGGCCGAGGTTCTCGGCAGAATGCGGCTCCCAGTGAGGTTCTCGCTGGTTTCTTTTTTTTTTTTTAAAGTGTATTTTTGTGCGTGAACTCGAGAGAGAGGAGCCGGACTGCAGGAGTTGGGAGTAGGCAGACCCTCCCCCCGGAGGCAATCGCCATCCTTCTCCATGCCCCTGGTGGCAATGGCGGGTGTGAAGGGGGGCCTCCCACTCACCCCGCCCTACCTGCTCCTCTTGGGAGCCCAACTGCTCATATGGGCTTAATATGGGCACAAAAAGGTATGGTGTAGGTACCCATCTGAGGCACGGCTACTAGTTGGTGGGATGTGTATCTGCAAGTTGTCTCTGAAGCCCCGTACACACGGCCGAGGTTCTCGGCAGAAACCAGCGCGCACACAAAATTGGTTTGAAACACAAGCACTTTGGCCATGCGGTCTCCTAAAATAAAGAGAGGCGAAGGACCTACGGGACTGGCTGGGTGGGCTAGGCCCCCTCACTCCCTCATAGGGGGAGTCCCTCTGCCCCATTTCTGCATTGTGTAAAAAGGCTGTTGGCTCCTGTCTTCTCTGATCCTCCCCTTCTTTCACAGTCTCCAACCCATCTCCTGATAGTACAGAGCCTTGGTGTCACTCTGCACATGCTCAGTTTGGTGTATATTGCTAGAGAGTTTTTTTCTCTCGGGGGGTACATGTGATCAACTCAGGGCCAATCAACACTCTCCAGACAGAGGGTCAAGAGTCCTGCAGCCTCAAAGGACAGTCAGAGGAGAATGAAAACTCCTCCTACCGCCTTTAACCAGTGTTTAGTCAGACATTAATAAAAGTCAAAAGTCTTCTATACACCGTACTGCTGGTGAGAAAAGGTATTTAGCAGTTTATATTTACTATAATAATTGCATTTCCATCTTCTGTGTACTGTGGGAGACCAGAATACAGTGAATTCAGGGTCCTGGGTTTAGTAACACTCTAAAGCGGTGATACTTACATTTAAAGGCATAGCTTGAAGCTTGTGGTCCCCGATGCAAAAGTTGACCTGGCCCTTGGGCTGTTCTCATCCTGTGCTCCTCTCCATTCAGGAAATGGCTCACAGCCTGTCCCTTGCCAATGAGAATGGAGGGGTGTGGCCCGAGGAAGGCAAAGTGGAAGCCCAATACTGGAGCGTGGCTGTGGGGCCCTCGGGCATATCGGACTTTGTGGAGTATATGACAGGGAGGCTGCAGGGGCCCCCTGGAGCTAGGGGTGGGGTTGCGATTGTGACCCCTGCAACCCCTAATGCTACGCCCATGCTTAGAGTACCTTTCCTTCAACATCCAGTGCTGGCATCTTCTACCTGGCTTCTTCCAGGTGTCAGGCTGCGACCGTCTTGAATGGCTGGCATTGGATGACATCACTCTCATAAATATGCAAGGCTTCGATCATCCCAGAACAAAGGATCTATGCCAGAATGTAAACTGGGCTGAACATGCCCAGCTCATTGCACTTTCTACAGAAGGCTGCAAGCTGCTGACTTGCAGCATGTCTCTGCATCCAGGGGAGGGCTGGCAGCCTTAGGCCTGGGGGGCAAGTCCAGTCAAGTGTCCCATAGAGTGTGAAAAAGTGATGGATCAAGGAAAACAGTCTAAGATTTTTCATGATCACAAGAGTCCGCACAGAGGCCCCCTTTACATCAGAGTCCACACAGAGGCCCCCCTTACATCAGATTCCGCACAGAGGCCCCCCTTACATCAGAGTCCGCACAGAGGCCCCCCTTACATCAGAGTCCGCACAGAGGCCCCCCTTACATCAGAGTCCGCACAGAGGCCTCCCCTTACATCAGAGTCCGCACAGAGGCCCCCCTACATCAGAGTCCACTCAGAGGACCCCCCTACATCAGAGTCTGCACAGAGGCCCCCCCTATATCAAAGTCTGCTCAGAGGCACCCCTACATCAGAGTCTGCACAGAGGCCCCCCTACATCAGAGTCCGCTCAGAGGCCCCCCCTACATCAAAGTCTGCTCAGAGGCACCCCTACATCAGAGTCTGCACAGAGGCCCCCCTACATCAGAGTCCGCTCAGAGGCCCCCCTACATCAGAGTCTGCACAGAGGCCCCCCCTACATCAGAGTCCGCTCAGTTGCCCCCCTATATCAGAGTCCGCTCAGAGGCCCCCCACATCAGAGTCCGCACAGAGGCCCCCCTTACATCAGAGTCTGCACAGAAGCCCCCCTTACATCAGAGTCTGCACAGAGGCCTCCCTTACATCAGAGTCCGCACAGAGGCCTCCCTTACATCAGAGTCCGCACAGAGGCCCCCTTTACATCAGAGTCCGCTCAGAGGCCCCCCTTACATCAGAGTCCTCGTGTCTGTGCAGAGAGAGAAGGGGATATCAGCGCTGGTGTGCGCTGAGGCTGAGCTATGTGTAAGACGAGACATAGCTCAGCTCTGCAGCCATCTACCTCAGAGCTGACACAGGCACGGCTGCACAGTGGGAGGTAAATAGCGGCCATGTCCTGTGTTAACAGAGCTCCAGCAGGCATATTCCTGCTCTGCAAAAACAGCATTTGGTAGTGGCGGCCGATGGCTGTGCATAGTGTCACCAGCCCGGGGGGAGATTTCCACCCTGCCCCCCCTGCCAGCCCTCCCCTGTCTGCATCTGCAATAAAGAGCCCGCCTGCTCACCTGTTTTTGAAAGCAGGACTTTAGTTCTGCTTTAATGTAGATCCTACATAGTTAGGATCTACAGGGAATTGTGCAATCAGATTGTAACCTGTATGGCCAGCGTAAGACTGAAACGTCTTGTCCCCAGACTGACTTGATGAAGGAACTCATTGACGAGGCTCAGGTCTACAGAACAGGTTGGGGAAGTTTGTAGCTCAGCATCTTTGCTGGGAAATGAACTGAAGTTGTGTGTTCCAAAGAAAATAACCAGGAACTTCTGTATATACAACATTACAACACATCACAAGGAAGGAAATATCAGTGTACTAGGACTGAGCTGACGTCAAGTTTGTACTTTGTATGGTTATAAGATAAACGGGATTTAGTTGCATAGTTTATGTATCATTACCCCCAGTGGAGCTGCTGGATTTTGGGGCGGCATATTACCTCATGGCTCCTCCGAAATTCCTAGGTGTAAATGTTGCATATTGCATATAGTAGAGATAAAGGAATGTCCAGACAGGTGCTCTTTGCTGTGCTCTTTATTACCCAGTCGGGTAAAAACAATAAACTTGTGGTGAGGAAAGTAAAGCTGAAGAAGAAAGGAGAACAGCAGGTTCAGGCGTAATGATAGGGAAACAGTTCTGCTCCCAAACGTAACACTCCTTTTCACCACTCCCGCCGGAGTGGGTTTAGTGCACCCGGACAGGACTCTCTCACTGACCTGGCAGCCGGAGTGTCACTCAGACAATTGTAAGATAAAGTCCCTGCCACAGACCCTCTCCATGAGCCTCAGAAGACACCTCTGCCACAGGTCCCCTCTGGGTTGAATTGTTGGAGATATGCCTCCTTAATTGAGTTACGTCTGGATCTTCTTCAACTTGTCGCCCAGATACCGACCGACAGGTAATCAATGCCTCCGTGTCCGGCTACCTTGATCCCCGGTGGTTTATCCAGGCCCCTTTGGACCGCCAGCCTCTCAATGGCGCTCCTCAGACCGACTCTCCACCGAACAGCAGTACAGCTTGGGATCTTCCGGAAAAGGGAACCCAGTCACTCACTGGGTCCCCGCCGCTGCTCAGATGTTCCGGGTCTGCATGGCCCCGGAACCAGGAACACTGCGTGGCACGCACACCCCAGCCAGGCAAGCCATAACGCAGAGGTGCAGTGATGTGGTCACCCTAAAGGTGGGTGCCACACTGGACGAAGAAGAACCCAGAACAAATGGCATCTGCCCCATAAATACCCCTCCCAGCATGCACAGCGAGGACAAACCCCGGTGATTGGCTGCTGGGCAAGAGCAC
Source organism: Rana kukunoris (assembly GCA_029574335.1). Classification (NCBI taxonomy): domain Eukaryota; kingdom Metazoa; phylum Chordata; class Amphibia; order Anura; family Ranidae; genus Rana; species Rana kukunoris. The sequence goes on along the minus strand of CM056050.1, from coordinate 34,680,794 downwards.
CCAAACCTTGACTGCACTGCTGCCACCTACAGCACCGAGGCTGAAAGAACACCCCAGTACAGCAGAATGGACTCACGGCACTGCCAAGACAGAGACCGCATTTTGCTATTAACAATCTGGATCAGAGTTTAAAGCGGAGGTTCACCCTAAATTTGGACTTTATCTCAATCAAACTGCTAGGCATTAACAGTAACTAATACGTTTTTTTTTTTCTTCATCCTTACCCCTTTTCTGCTTCCGTTCACAGTAAAAAAAAAAAAAAAGCACCGGTACTGTAAGGTACATAGGCGCTACATTTATAAGGTTGAAAAAAAAAAAGACAGAGGTCCATCCAATACAGCATATACAGTGCCTTGCAAAAGTATTCACCCCCTTGGCATTTGTCGTGTTTTGTTGCCTCACAACCTGGAATTAACATGGATTGTTTGAGGATTTGCATCATTTCATTTACAGAACATGCCCACAACTTTGAAGATTTTTTTTTTTATTATTGTGAAGCAAACAATAAATGGGACATTTCTCCCCCTAAAGTCAATACTTTGTAGAGCCACCTTTTGCAGCCATCACAGCGCCAAGCCACTTTGGACAAGTCTCTATGAGCTTGCTACATCTTACCACTGGGATTTTTGCCCATTTCTCCTTGCAAAACTGCTCCAGCTCCTTCAAGTTGGATGGTTTGCGCTTGTGAACAGCAATCTTTAAGTCTGACCACATCTTTTCTATTGGATTGAGGTTTGGGCTTGGACTAGGCCATTCCAACACATTTACATGTTTCCCCTGCAACCATGCAAGTGTTGCTTTAGCAGTGTGTTTGGGGTCATTGTCCTGCTGGAAGGTGAATCTCTGTCCTAGCCTCAAATCACACACAGAGTTCATCCATCTTTCTGTCAACTCTGACCAGTTTGCCAGTCCTGACTGCTGAAAAACATTAATGCTGCCACCACCATGTTTCACTGCCTTTTGGCTAAGATCAAGTGTAGGCCGGGATTCAGAAAGCTAATTTCAAATCTGCGCCGTCGCATCTTTACGGCGATTCAGAAAGGCAGTTGCGCCTGAATTTTTCCAAGATAGGAACGACGTAAGTCTCTTACGCCGTCGTATCTTGTGTGCATATTTACGCTGGCAGCTAGGGTCGCTTCCGTAGTTTTTCGCATCGGATATGCAAATGACCTAGATGCGCCCATTCAGGAATGTACTTGCGCCCGGCGTATTACTATACGCCGTTTACGTAAGGCGTACGACGGGTGTAAAGTTACCTCTGCTATATGAGGCGCAGCCAATGTTAAGTATGGACGTCGGAACAGCTATCGAATTTTACGCCATTTACGTCGTTTGCGTAAGTCGTACGCGAATAGGGCTGTGCGTAAGTTACGTTCACGTCGTAGGCAGTGTTCGGCGTATCTTCGGCATTCTATCCGACGTCATTCTGAGCATGCGCACTGGGTTACGTCCATGGACGGCGCATGCGCCGTTCGTTCGGCCATGCGTCTACATGGGTCACGCTTCATTATCATACAACACGCCCCCTACCTGCCTACTTTGAATTACGCGGGCTTACGCCGGCCCATTTACGCTACGCCGCCGTAACTTAGGGCGCAAGTTGTTTCTGAATACGGTACTCGCCTCTCTAAGTTACGGCGGCGTATCGCATATGAGATGCGATACGCCCGCCGAAAGATACGCAAGTGTATCTGAATCCGGGCCCAAGTATCTGTTCTTATCAGTTGCCAGTAGGCGGTGCTATGCTAACCGTCCTGAGTACACGGCGAGGTGGAAAGGTATGGTGGTTGGCAAATGCTAAACCTGCTGGCGTGGAGGCGGAGGCCTTCTGATTTGGATGGAGAGGCATGAGGTAGAAGCTGGAGGGCTGGGCCCCTGGCCTCTGGCCTGGATTTTGTGGTGCCTGCCCCAGTCAGTTGTTCGGGAGAGAACACTTGCTCCTCTTTCTGTCGGGGGGAGCGGTTAGTATTTCCCGAACGTGATTAGGAGGGAGGGATGGGAGTAGCGGAAGTAGCCTGTTGGCGTGAACTTTCCCCAATATCTCAGAACTCCTACCTTCTTGGCTGGAAAGGGTGCTGCTGGTCCGGGCCGGGGGTCAGGGTGCGTTGAAAAGCCTGTGGAGATAGTGCCCCTGGAGTGGCAGTCCAGGGGTGCCATACATTGCAGGAGTGTTTGAGAGGGCACTTACCTGTATGGCACCATGGCCATGATTTCTACATACACCCTTTTCACACCTGCCTCTAGGGCTGGGCCTTTTGGCTGGGACCAGAGGAATTTTTTTTTCTGGCCGGAGGGCCGGCCATCGTATTGCACGATGGTCACGTTCCACTCACTTTCCCATCTGCCTTCTCCCCCACTTTCTTTTTTTATTTTACCCCTGTGTTTGTCACTTTAAGTCTTTTTTTGTTGGTGCACGTTTGATGATTAGGGTGCCGGTCCTCGGGTCAGCCCTGAAAGTCTTCGGAGTGGGTGGACATGGCCTTCTGGCTTAGTTCGCCTTCGGGGGAGTCCCACCTGGGAGGGTTCTATTTTGTCAGACCCTCCAAGAAAGTTGGGTCCGGGTCAGCTTCGGCTGCTCAGACCACTGTTTACCTTAGTCCCCGTCTGAAGCCTAACACCCCGGGGGATCAGGGTTGGGTCCTTTTCGGAGGACCACTTGACGCAGCACCCGTCACACTTTATGTGTGTGCGCATTTTTTCTGCACTGGGTGAAGTTTTTGGGTTGTGTTATGCACACCACAGGATTTTCAATAGAAAAAAACAGCAATCTTTAAAGGGGTTGTAAGGGTAAAAAAAAAAATCTCTAAATAGCTTCCTTTGCCTTAGTGCAGTCCTCCTTAACTTACCTCATCCTTCCATTTTGCTTTTAAACGTCCTTATTTCTTCTGAGAAATACTCACTTCCTGTTCTTCTGTCTGTAACTACACACAGTAATGGGAGGCTTTCTCCCTGGTGTGGAGAAAAACTCTTGAGGGGGGAGGGGGCGAGCAGGAGTGGCTGTTAAGGCATTTGGAACTAGTGCTTAGTCATAGCTATGACTAAGCACTAGTTCCAGTGCAAAATGTGTCAGCAGGCAGGTTTTATTTAATTTTTTTGCTGTGACTTGTAGTGATGTTCTTATTTTAATAAAGGCTACAATTTGTTCAGAGTGCGGCTGTCCAGAGACAATTCTTGTTCCTGCCTTGCTAAGTGCATTGCATGCACCTGAGTTATCTGCAACAGGTGGATCTTCATTTGGGTTCCCACCTGGAGCGGCTACTCCCTTTTCCCATATCACACAAATAGATTGGACTTGATGGACTGATGGACCCCAGTCTCAGGTCTTTTGCAGACTCTCTATTTGGCTCAATCCATCTTCGCAACAACACTGATCAGCTTCCCTGTCCTTGCTGAAGAAAAGCATCCCCACAACATGATGCTGCCACCACCATGTTTCACAGTGGGGATGGTATGTTCAGGGTGATGTGCAGTGTTACTAAGGTGTTTTGCTTTTAGGCCAAAAAGTTAAATTTTGGTCTCATCTGACCAGAGTACCTTCTTCCACATGTTTTCTGTGTCCCCCAACTGGGTTCTTGTAAACTGCCAATGGGACTTCTTATGGCTTTCTTTCAACAATGACTTTCTTCTTGCCACTCTTCCATAAAGGTCAGATTTGTGGAGTTTATGACTGCTAATTGTCCTGTGGACAGATTCTCTCACCTGAGCTGTGGATCTCTGCAACTTCTCCAGAGTTACCATGGGCCTCTTGGCTGCTTCTCTGATTAATGCTCTCCTTGCCCAGCCTGTCAGTTTAGGTGGACGGTCGTGTCTTGGTAGGTTTGCAGTTGCTCTGTGAGATGTTCAAAGCTTGGATTTTTTGTTTAACCTAACCCTGCTTTAAACTTCTCCACAATTTTATTCCTGACCTGTCTGGTGTGTTCCTTGGTCTTCATGATGCTGTTTGTTCAGTAATGTTCTCTAACAAACCTATGAGGGCTTCACAGAACAGCTGTATTTATACTGAGATTAAAATACACACACACTAGATTTTAATTAGTGGTATCCGAGTAAAGGGGGCCTAATACAAATGCAGGCCACACTTTTCACATATTTATTTGTAAAAAAAAGTTGAAAACCGTTTACCATTTCCCATTCACTTCACAATTATGTGCCACTTTGTGTTGGTCTATCACATAAAATCCCAATAAAATACATTTATGTTTTTGGTTGTAACCTGAAGGCGCTGTACATGACTTTTTGTACCCTATTAATGCATTGACAATAAAGGTCTATCCCGGACACCTTCATTCCAGGACACTACAGTGTCCCGGAATGAAACTGACACAGCCACCACCCCCGGCCAATCTGATGCCCCCAAAAAAGGCTCATTACCGCTTTACACACTGACAGTACTTGTCCTGGTCAGGAATGCATGGAGGAGCACAGTCACCACCCCCTGCTTGTGATTGGAAAAATCATAAATACCGCCTCTTGTGTCCAATCACTGTGCTGTGATTTGTTACAGCACAAGCTGATTTTTGAAAGGGAGGGTGTCCCCGAATGGTAGTTTGGAAATGTGGTCACCCTAATTCCAACAGTTAGTGTACCTGGGGTGCTCTTCAACACCTCCAATGCCTTCCACCAGAAAAAGTGGCGATAGTCAGGAAGTAAATGTTAAGGTCAGCAACTTCCACAAACTTCGGAGATACCCCAGGTAGAGGGGACAGATGCGCTGGTCTCTTCCCAAAACTACAGTCTAGCCCACAGGTGTCAAACACAAGGCCCGCGGGCCGAATCCGGCCCTCCATGCCATTTCATGTGGCCCTCGCCAACTCTCCTGTAGCTGCAGCAGAGCTCCAGCCCTCCTCTGGTCCTCCTCCAGACCCTTACTTTCTGCTTTCAAGCAATGCATCCAGCTTCTTCCCAGCAGCAGCATAAGGAAAGAGGGGTGCACTGTGATGTAAGGGAGAGTGGGGGTCTCAACTTCTGATGGTGGGGTGGCTCTTGACATCTAATGTAAGGGGAGGGGATGTGCTGGACATCTAATCTTACAGATACAACCGGCCCTTTTGAGGACAATCATAATGCTGATGCCACCCACGATGAAATTTAGTTTGATTGATTGATTGATTGATTTTAATATTTCTATACAGCGCCACATACACCCTGAAGGGTGTGTCTAAGCGCTGGAAGGAGGTCCGCCGGTCTATTCTGGACCAAAAGCAATCCAAGAAAACAAAGAAAAAAAAAAAAAGACTTCACAGACGAACTGATAGCTTGTGTACATGAAAGAAAAAAGAAACCATGTAAAATATCAACAATAAAAACAAACAGTAGCAAGGGAGTTTGGGGTGAGGGAGACATAGGACAAAGGGAGGAGGGGCCAGGTCGGTTTAATTAGGCGTGGTCATAATCAACTTGTCTCAAAGAGGAAGGTTTTTAGAGCCTTTCTGAAGGTAATAAGAACAGTAGACTTCCTCAAAGGCAACGGGAGAAGGTTCCAAAGCGAAGCGGCTCTGGCTCTGAAGGATCGGCCACCGAAAGAAATCAACCTTACTGGAGGGACGGCAGCAAAGTCCTGTTCGCCCGATCTCAGTGCCCTGGGGGGATGGTAGTGTATGGCCAAGTTGTTAATGAACAATGGGCCATGTTGTTTAAAGGCCCTGAACATGACACACAAAGCCTTGAATTCGATCCTCCTTGCGCATGGGAGCCAATGAAGTAGTCTGAGAACGGGTGATATATGGTCCCATCTTGAGGTCCCCGTAATCAACCTAGCTGCCTGGTTCTGCACCAGCTGCAGCTTGGAGAGCCATTTAATAGGGAGTCCCAGGCATACCACATTGCAAAAGTCAAGGCGTGAAATAACTAAGGCCTGTACCAGAGTATTTCTATGTGTTTGGGAGAGCAGATGTTTTACCCGTCGTAGCATCCGAAGATAGTAAAGGGCATTCTTGTTGCAATTCCTCACCTGTGGAATCCAAGAAAGTCTATTGTCGAATATGACGCCCAGGTTTCTCACTTGGCTGGATGGAGTGGGGCACGGGCCCATTGATACGGGCCACTCTGCAAGCAGGTTTAAGCTTTGTGTTGGACCTGTAAGAAGTACCTCAGTTTTGGATACGTTCAGGGCCAAACGATTGTCCTTCATCCATATCTGGATAGATGAGAGGCAGCAGGAAAGAAGGTGGGCTGCCGTGGGGTTGAGAGCATCACTGGCCACAATTTGTATGTCATCAGCATATACCTGCGTGGCCAACCCCCATGAAGAGATGATATCTACCATGGGCCACCCCTGGTCTAGCCTATGTATTTCCCCCAACACATCTCATGAGGAGATTCCTCTTGAGGCTGTCGAGAGAGAACATAGAAGTCATAAACATTCTTCCATAACCGCCATGAAGGCCAGAAGACCTTCTACTAACAACATCTATGCCAAAATCTGAGACAACTTTGCGGTTATCTCAGCTGGGCTTTGACCCTACTGCTCCTCCAGTGACAGCTGTTCAGGATTTCCTCCAGGCTGGATTAGACATGGGCCTTAGCCATGGGCGTCCGCTGGTAGGGGCAAGGAGGGGCAAGCTTGGAATCAGGGATCAGAAAGACGTCCGCCATAGGCATGCGCACAGTTGTGCCCAGGCACACACACCCACCCTAATTCAACTGTTTGCTCCAACAGAGCGGTGTTTGGTTTGGGACATTACCTACAAGCATGGGTGTTCGCTGAAATTTTTCCAGGGGGGGGGGGGGGTGCTTCGGCAGTAGCAATACACAGTCACATTTAACCCTGTCTTCAACCGCTAGCTGGGGTTTAACCCCCCCTCTCTAGCGGCCGAATAGGATGGCTGGTGTCAGTAGGGCAGTGGGCGATGTTAGAAGGGCAGTGGATGGTGTCAGTATTTTTTTTATTTTTATTTTTTACAAATGTATTTATTTTTAAATTTTTGTGGTAATTTCCCCCCAGCAGTGCAAGGTTGGACCTTTCTCTTTCCTGGAGGTGGGTCGTATTCTGTATGTCTCTTTATACTCATGACAATGTCAGGAATATACTGGGACTTTTCAGGTTCTACATAGAAAGTATTCCACATTATTAAAAATAATAATTATTAATAAGATATGGTGTGTGTGTGGAATGCATCCATGTAGAGCCTGAAAAGTGCAGTTCACTCTGACTTCCAGGGGGGGGGGGCAATTGACCCCCCTTGCCCTATGGAGCGGACGCCCATGCCTACAAGGCAATATTTCTTATTGCAAAAACTTTCAAGCTCTTGGGGTTTCAGAAAGACATATTATTTTCTTTCCAGACTGAGTAGAGTTGCGACCTGCAGATCATTTTGTTCCAAAAGTAGTGTCAGCCTTCCATATAACAGACATCTGGGCATTACAGAACTTTCCAGAAGATCATGCAGGAAAGCCACATGAATGGGACGTTTCCGGAACTTTAAAGTAGTATCTGTCCACAACTGCTCCTTTCAGATCTTCTTATAAGCCTTTTGTTGTTCCAGCTGGAAAACGTTGAGGGAAAGAAGCTACTGCCAGGACTCCCGCAGGCTGGATTGTGAAATCCTTTCAGAGAGCATTTAGAGTGAGGGGTCGGGAGCCTCCCTCAGCGGTGAGCGCGCTCTTTACCAGAGCAGTTGCAGCCTCATGGGCACTGGGACAGCCCATTCTACGGTATCTATGGAATCCAACTGTAGAGCGGTGTAATGGCCGTTCCAACATATCTTTTTAAAGCGTTACATAGTAGACCCTGGTTCCTCTTCAAACACTCGGAGGAGTTTTTCCCTCGCGGGGCATGCTGGGGGAGGGTACTCCTGGAGGACGCCATCTTGGCGTCGGGAGTTCGAGATTGGATCGGGGTGCGGCTTTAGGGTGTGCACACGACACGGGCCCCAGCGAGATGGCCTACCAGGCCGGGGCACACGTGCTACGCGGAGCAACTAAAACAACAGAGGGGCCCCAGTGACTTACTAGGTCCCCACTTCTATGAGAAGATCCCAAGCGAGTTGTGCTGTTCAGTGGGGAGTCAGTCTGAGGAGAGCCAGGAGGTAGGCGATCCGATCGGGCCTAGACAAGCCATCGGAGATCAAGGTGACCGGACACTGGGAGTTTGTTTGTGGCAACCTGTCAGTCAGTAACCTAAAAGTCATGAACTATCTGAAGACAATTCAGACAAATGCTTTACTGAGAAGGAATCACTCCATCAAGTCGCATTCCAGAGCAAGGGCCTGTGGCAGAGGTAGCACTCCTATTTCCATTGGGCCAGGCCTGTGGCAGAGGTTTGTTTTCCTTCTCAGGGTTCCGAGCGGTACCCCGGCTGCCAGTTCTGTGAGAGAGACTGTCCGGGTACACTATTCCCATACCGGCTCGAGTGGCAACGTATCAAAAGGGTGTCATTGAAGCAGGACTGCTTCTGCATTACTTAGGCCTGAATCTGCAACTTCGTCTTTCACCACCTTTCCTGTATTCACCTGAAGTTACCTGTTGCCGTGTTGGCACAAGAATATAAGCACAGAAAACGACATCTTGCTGTTTGGACATTCTATCATTGCTCACATCATCTGCTTTCATCATACCCCTAGACAAAGGTAACACGCCTATCCCAAAACCAACCAGCGGCTTCTGTGGGGGTAGTGCTACATTAAAATAAATGGGGGAGGGGCCTCACTACTCCTTTATTTATACTATTCACTGGTCCTAAGGGAGTGGATGAGAGGTGGAGCTCCATCACAGGTATGCTGCCATGTTGGCGTCAGTAAAACTAAAAATTGTGCCAAATACTTACCGTAAATTTTCCTTTCCTAATACCAATTAATGGCCGCATACATGCGCACCCTGTACATCTCAGTTTGTAGCTCATTAAAATAAATTGGGGAGGGGCCTCGCTACTCCTGTATTTATACTATTTACTGGTCCTGAGGGAGTGGATGAGAGGCGGAGCTCCATCACAGGTATGCTGCCATGGTTTGGCGTCAGGAAAGGAAAATTATGAAAAGTATTTGATACAATTTTCCGTTTTGTACAAGCTGGGCTGGTAGTTTGTGTCTCCAGCAGATCTTCACTGCCTCTGAGCACCAACAACCAAAAACACTATTCAATTCATTTTTAATATTCAAAGCAATATCCCCATCTATCCATGTCTCCATGCTTTTATTTGTTGAGAAATCACTTTGAAAAACAACCTCCCTAGCATTTCTAAACCGTGGCTATCTTAAATAAAGGCAAATTTTCATGTAGCATTTACTTCCTGGAATCCATATGCCCTTAGCTCAGGCATTTAAGAGAGTGTGCTTAGCTGAGAAAATCCCCCCTCCTCTCCTCCCCTCCTGAAGACTCTTGGGGTGTATGACATAATTTGCCTAGGCAAGAAATCAGGAAGTAACTGAAGTAATGCAATGCATGAATCTATCCATCGTACACAGAGGGGGTGACTGGAGAGAGGGGGTGGCGCCCGAGTGCCCCTAATGGACGCACTGCCACTGGTACAGATAACCCCATCAATGCCCATTAGTGATGCCATTCAGTGCTGCCTTTCAGTGTCCAGCAATTACTGCTCATCAGTGCTGCCCATTAGTGCTGCATATCCGTGCCGCCTATCAGTGCCTACCACTGCTACCTATCAGTGCCCATCAGTGCCACCTATCAGGGCCCAGTACCACCTATCTGTGCCCATCAGTGCGGCATATTAGTAGATCATCATCAATGCCACCTAATCAGTGCAGTCTCATCAGTGCCCATAAGTGCCACCAAATCCGTCACACAAAAGTCAAAAGTACCAAAACGCATGCTCAGAATCAATGCTCACCAACCAGGAAATTAGCAGAAGGGGCCCAAAGGATGGTGCTCAAGAGCTAAAATTCTGCGTAGGACGCCACTTCGTTCGTGTTTGTTGGCCGAAAAATGTGTACCGTTAGTATTCAAGACAAGATGCTGGCACACGCCCTTTGGACAAAAATCAGACAATCGGTTGGCCAACAATCAGATCGTGTGGACGAGGCTTTAGTCAATGGGCATCAAAAGCACATGATTGTGAAAGGGCCTAAAGCCTCGTCCACACGATCAACAAACACAAACATTTTTATTATTTATTTATTTTATTACTAGTAATGGCGGCTATCTGTGATTTTAATCTGGACTGCGACGTTGCGGGGGACAGATTGGACACTTTTGAAATTTTTTGGGAACAGTGACATTTATACAGTGATCAGAGCTAAAAATAGCAACTGATTACTGCATAAATGTCACTGGCAGGGCAGGGGTTAACACTTGGGGGCGATCAAGGGGACTGCCTGGGGGAGGAGACCAATCGTTGTTCCTATATACTAGGAACACACGATCTGTCTCCTCTACCCTGCCAGAATGTGGATGTGTATTCTGGCTCTGTCAGGAGTGATTGCCGGTGCCCCGGTGGACATTGCGGCCGCCGGGCACGTGCATCTGCTCCTCATACCCCTTAAAGCAGCCGGCAAGTGGTTAATCTGCCCAACAAAAAAATGGTCAAAGAAAAAAAAAGCATAAAAAAAGCAAAACGCATCAAAAGCGCGTGTCTGAGAACACGGAAAGCACAGCAAAAAGCACTGCAGCAATGCTCAAAAGCAACAGACATAGGTGAAAATGGAGCCTAAGGTCTCCTTTCAATGGCTGTCAAACTCTCCAGTGTATTGTAAGTGAATCGGACCTTGCCACATTCACAAGCAATAACGCCTGGTTTACAGTTACGGAACGGTCCTCGCAATGCAAAATCGCTATTCGGCAGTGAAAAAAAAAAGCAGGCATAAGGAGGTGGAAGGATCAACACTTGCAAACCTCCTCTCACATCCTCTGAAAAGTGATCAACTGCAGATCAGTTTTTAGGGGGCGGTCAACACTGCTGCTTTAGAATGCATTTCACTAAGAAAGATACTTCGATGACACAAACTCATGGAGGGGTTCCAAACACCGAAGGTAGCCATATTGCTTAGGAAGCAACATTTTTTATGTTTTGACAGAAAAGCCTCGAAAATTTAAGAAGTCGAAAATTAGATCCGCATCAAACTGAAATAGGAAAATAATTTTACTGTTTAATTAAATTTTATTACATTTTATAGTATATTTAATAATAATAGTGAATGACAAAATGGATTATGGACCAAAGTATACAGCATATCTTACACTGTTTTTTTGTTAAGGAAAAGTGACGTTTTCTTTTACGGGACGATGAGATGGATTTTGGTTAATTTTTCTTTTTTTCCGATGTCCACAAGTTTATAAATTGATATTTTTTGTAATGTTTTTCATCACCTGCATAACATCTTTATGTTACAAATGTAGTAAAGTGGACTTATCAGTAAATTTACAAGTCTCCATGAATACATCCCTGACATGTCACAATCAGTGTTACTTTTGGCATTGAATTTTGATATAGTTTCAGTCATTGTTTTGACTTAATTTAGTCCCATTTTAGTTGACTTAAAGGGGTTGTAAAGGAAAATGTATTTTTTCATAATAAGCATCCTTTACCTGCAGACATTCCTCTTTTCACTTCCTCATTGTTCGTTTTTGCTCAGAAGTTGCTCTATTTCTTTTCTGTTCTGTTCACTTTCTGCTTGTCTGATTGTTACTGACCACCGTGATGGGAGACTTTACTGCGGTGGTCAGTAACGTGCTCCCCCCCCTCCTGGGAACTACATCTGTGTGGCAGGACGCTCTCTATGTGTTAGGCCGCGTACACACGATCAGGCCGGTCCGATGAAACTTGTCTGAAGACCAGTTTCATCGGACAAGTTCGATGGTGTGTACGGCCCATCGGACTGTTGTCCGTCGGACCAAAGTTTTAAAACCTGCTTTAAAATCTGTCTGACGGACACCTGTCCGTCGGACAGGTTCGATGGTTAGTACACAAAAGCATCGGACCAAAAACCTGCGCATGCTCAGAATCAAGTCGACGCATGCTTGGAAGCATTGAACTTTGTTTTTTCATCACGTCGTTGTGTTCTACGTCACCGCGTTCTGGTCTGATCGGATTTTTGGTCCGATGGTGTGTACGCACATCAGACCAACAGACCACGTCAGCGTGGTCCGATGAAAACGGTCCGTCGGACAAGTTTCATCGGACATGTCTGATCGTGTGTACGCGGCCGTAGAGACTTTAAGGAGGTGTGAATTACTGGGCGTGCTGCAATGCATACTGGGAAATGTAGTTCTTACACGAACGAGCGCCGAAAACCAGGAAGTGAATTTCGCTCTTCAAACGAGAAACAGAAACTAGAATGGCCGTCGTTCCCGCGTCGAATTTCAACGTTTTTCGATTTCTTTTATTATTTTTAACGTAAGTCGTCCGGGAATAGGAATGTTCGTAAACGCCGCTATCAAACAACGAATGACGTCAACGTGATTTCGCGCAATGCACGGCGGGAAATTCCTGAACAGAGCATTTACTCGTTTTTTTAACAGAATCATTACACTATTCTGTCTACCTTGCAGACATTATTTTTAGGCAAACATTTTTTTCCTTTACAACTCCTTTAAATCTCCAGTACATTTTAGTCAAATAAAATAATTTTAGTCTACTACAATAGAATGTGTTTAGTTATCCTCCCATGATTATGTCAGATTTTAGGTGCTGAAAGCGGTACCATTATTTTGCATGGAAATTTGGCATTTTATACTGTAGGCCTGTAATTCTTAGGAATAACTCACTTAAATCTGTCCAAACCAGAGTCTAGTAGACATCTCGGGTATGATAACGTTTGAAACACAAAATCATAAATTATAATATAATAAATAACTATAAATAATTATAACAAATAATAATATAATTATTCAATAATGTAATCAAATCAAAATCACTGAAATTTGCTCAGTTGCAGAATTGTCGCTGTCATTATTTTTATTGTTTGATGACGAATTTCCCCACAAATCGCTATCGCTCAATTCTGCAAGTGATTCTAATTTATTATCGCTGTTTTCTAGCTGCTCTAAAATCACTTTTGATGTAAAGGGACACATTTTGGTTGCTATGGACAATCTCCAGTTTCCAGGCAGAAAGAACCGTTTGTATTACCGTATTTATCTTCCTATAGCACGCACCGGCAACCAACCTAGAAGGGAAATTTCAGGAAAAAAAAAGAAAACACTTACAGTTTGAATGCCCCTCGTCGGTGTCTTGCCCGGCGTCCATCGGCGGCCTTGTCCGGTCCGGCGTCCGTCTGCGGCCTTGGTGGTGTCCTCCCCGCTTCCCGCACTGTGTTTGAACGCCGCCGCGACATATACCGAGCGCAGTACACTTGGGCGCGCTCGGCCACACTCGGCTCCTCTCGCATAAAGGCTAGGAAGTGGCACAAGGCGTGACTGCGAGCGGAGCCGAGTCTGGCTGAGTGTACCCAAGTGTAATGCGTTCGGTATATGTCGGCGGCAGCATTCAAACACAGCACGGGAAGCGGGATCGGCGTATAACGGCCTGATTTTAAGGGGGAAAAAGTGTGCGTTATACGCCGATAAATAAGGTATATAAAACTGCATGTAGGGCACTGGGCAGACCACTAGGGACAAGGGGGGTGTGTATTTTTTACATTCAGTACTGTAATCTATAAGATTACAGTATTCTGTATGTGTATTGTGTATTTACTTTTTTAAATTTGGCGCCAATCTCCGCCCCCGTGCGTCGTAACGTCGCAGGGAACGGAGCTTGGCGGCACATAGGGACACTGTGTGAATCGAGCGAGGACGACACAGCTCGATCACACAGCGGTGAGACATCGCAGGATCCAGGGACAAGGTAAGTAATTCCCTGCCTGTGGACACTTTCAAAATTGTCGCTCTTTTTTTTGTTTATAGCACAAAAAATAAAAACCGCAGAGGTGATCAAATACCACCAAAAGAAATCTCTATTTGTGGGGAAAAAAGGACATACATTTTATTTGGGTACAGCGTTGCGCGTCAGTTAAGCCTTGTACACACAATCGGATATCTGATGGAATCTAATCCGATGGATTTTTTTGTCAGATATCCGATGAAGCTGACTTTCATCAGTCTTGCCTGCACACCATCAGTCACAAATCCGAACGTGTCCAAACGCGGTGACGTAAAACACTACGACGCGCTGAGAAAAATGAAGTTCAATGCTTCCGAGAATGCGTCAACTTGATTCTGAGCATGCATGGATTTTTGACCGATGGATTTCCCCACAGACGATCGTTTTTCTATCGTTTTTTTTATCCATAGGATAATTTTAAAACATGCTCTATTTTTTTTCTATTTTTAGAAAACAAACCAATGGGGCCCACACATGATAGGTTTGTCCGATGAAAACGTCCGTTTTCATCAGACAAACCGATCGTGTGTACAGGGCTTCAAAGTAAAGCAGTGCCGTATCGCAAAAAATGTCCTGGTCATGAAGGGGGGGGGGGGGGGTAAATCGTCCAGAGGGCAAGTGGGTAAAATACATTGCTTGTATTACAAGGAAACGCGGACTTTCATTGTATCCAAAACGTGAAATACTCAGCATGTTTAATAGTATAAAATATAAATGAAATCAATCTTTCTGTTAATTTTTAAGTGCGAATGTCTTAACAAAAGTGGTTTCCGCGCTACGCAGGCGAGAACATGGCGGGGGGTTTCTAGGAACCTGACGCTCTCACTCTCTGACTCACAGGTCAGGCTCTCTATGAGGAAGAGTGAGTAAAAGGCTTTCCTGACGCATTCATGGCAGCACACACTGGGTTGTGACTCCGCCCCCACAACCTGACAGGATTGGTTAGCTATAAATTTGAAGGGGAGACGCCCCGCATCATTCTCTTTTTTCATCCTCACCTGACAAGATTGAATGAACAAGCAAAAAGCATGCCTCTTACCGCAAATCGCCCCAGCAGGTTCAGCCTCTCCTGTTTGGAAGTCCCTCCTGTACAGTCTCTAAATGAGCTTTATGGTGGGAACCCCGTTCTGGTGGTCTCAGGGGCTCTGGAATTATACTGGCATCTGTAACAAGCTTTAAAGAAGCTTCAAATCTCGCAGTGGCCCCCACTTTCGCTCTGTCTTTCCTTCCAGTGCAGTGTGTGCTTCCACAAAGGTATTTGTATCATTACATTTACCACCTAAGGTTAGTCCGTTTTGTACCTTTGTCTGCCTGTTGTTTTTTTCTCAGCTCTGCTGAGCCCTGTGGTTCCTCTGACACCCCATACTCTCGGGGTCACCGCTGCGTAACCCTTGGCGCTCTGCACATGCGCGCAGCTCAGTGATGACGCCGCCTGTCTCCTCTGCCCTCTTCCAAAATGGCGCCGGGCGAGCGGGGCGCTTCTGAGCATGCACACGTCATAAAAAAGAAAAAAAAAAAAAAGAAACAGTCCTATTGCTCTGTAGTTCTGGCTGCTGCCCTGCTGCTCTCCTCTACTCAGAGTGAAGATTGCACCAGGTGTGTGCAGGCATGTCCCAGATCAGCCTGGGCTAATTGATTACACACAAAAAAAAAAAAAAAAAAAAAAAAAAAAGGAATAAATAGGATAGAAGATATTATACAAACGCCCAGAGGCGATTCAGTTTGCATGTGCCGCGCTATATAAGTTTTCATCATTCATTCATTCAATACATTTATATATTAATTTATAACATACCATAGAAGAAAGTGTATCCATAATTTAACAATTAATATAATCCAAAAAAAAAAAAAAAGGATAGATATGTATATAAAATTATTATATTAATTTAATAAATAGAAATGTTGGGGGGGAACATATTGTAATGTTTTCCCTTCTCTCTTTTTTCCCACCTTTTCGGGCTGTCTCTCTACTATCCTCATGGGAGCCACTGCCCTCGCAGACCACCATCAGCTGACCAGGTATAGAGGCCGTCCAGAAGGTGGTAAGTAGAGGGGAGACAAAAAAGAGAGCCTGGCCACTGACGCTACAGTTTTGGTAGCCCTATCGGGTCAAGAGACGCAAGTTTGCGGCACAGAGGGAGATTCTAGCCATGCTTCCGGCAGAAGGCGCAAGAAATCGCTCAAGGTTACCCTCTTGATTTCTTCAATCAAGGCATAGCCGCTCGCGTCACAGCACTCCCGTCATAGTCGGTCCCACCGCAGACGATTACCTTCATCCCAGACAGAGCTATCTTACCCGCACCACGGCAAATGTTTGCCAAATATGCGGGGTGGGGCGCCATCCTTGCCAGGGGAATTGGCCTGCCACTCGTGCTTCATCGAAGTAACCAAGGATTCAGAGGCCAGAGTAGATACTGAGCTCCCAGGAGAATCGCCACAGGGATCATATGTGGGCGATCCTTCCCCAAGCACATCGCCCGGCCGTTACGCCAGGGTGCAGTAACCCTCTCTAAGAAGAGGAGTGTGAGCAGGTGTCGGACTGTCTCTTTTTGGTTGAACCATTTGCCCATTCACTCAAGGAATCGATCGGCTGGGAGGAGGTTATGGCAGAACTTCTGAAGGTTCAGAAATATTTCCCGGTGCTGAAAAAGGGGGTCCTGAATCATTTCCCTTCATCGAAGAGCTGGAGAACCTCATAAAGGATAAGTGGGGGGGTCGCATAAGCGGCCCAGTATGAGCAACAAGTTTGCAGATTGTACCCCTTGTGGTAGTCTAAGATCGATTCTTTGATCAATGCAACTACGGTCGATTCATCTTTAATGCGACTCGCTAGAGACGTTTCTCTACCGATTGAAGACGCAGTTACCTTCCGAGACGCTCTTGATCATAAAATCAATATAGAACTGAAGAAAGCCTGCTCCACGACAGGAGCCGCTTGTAGGCCGGCTATCACCACAGCGGCAGTCGCTAAAACTATCGCTGCATAGGCAGCTAATGTTGAGAAATCCCATTCTAGAAGGAGCCGACCAGGGGAAGATATTCTCCTCCCTGCAGGAAAATTAAGTTGGCTTACGGCTCCTGAGGGGGCGACTTCATGGCTGGGAAGAGCCTTATGGCTGAGACCCTGGATAGCGAAGGCAGCGTCAAAATCAACTGGTGCAAAATTCCATATGGCGGCTCAAGTGTATTCGGCACAAAGATGGACTCGGCCATCTCCAAGGTTACCGGGGGAAAGTCTGGGCTGATTTCTCCGATAGGAAAACCAGAGCCCCAGAAGGGCCCCGCTTACAGGCGTGATCTTCCTGTCAAGTACAGGGATGTTAGATCCTACCGCCCCGGCAGGGAATTTAGGAGGGACTGGAAGACTCGACCCTCCTTCATGTAGATACAGTAAGCCAATCACAGCTGGGGAACAGCAGAAGTCCTTTTTGAGGGTCCGTCTGCCCACCCAGCTCAGGTGAGCACACAGACTCAAGAGATTCGCTCGGATATGGGCAACTCGTATAACAGATCCATGAACACTATCCTCTATCAAGACCGGTCACAATTGGAAATTCATGGGCACATTGCCAGGAAACACATTCCAGCCTACCAAGTACTTCCGCACCAGAAAGGGAGGGGGTTTTATTCCCCTTTATTTCTGGTACAAAAAAAAAAAAAACGGGGATCTACGTCCAGTCTTGGACCTAAAGAATTTCAACAGACGATCAAAATAGAGGCCCTCAGATTGGAAAAGCCTTCAGTCCATTTTGTTGTCAGTGGACGTGGGAGACTGGATGCTATCTCTAGATTTTTCGGGCGTTTACCTTTACATCCCAGTTCATCTTACCTTCCAGAGGTTCCCTTCGGTCTCAATCGATCAATCCCATTTCCAAATTGGTGGTCCCCCCATTCGGCATCGCCTCAGCACCCAGAGCATTCGGCAAGTTAGGGTGTTCCTAGGGGCAGAATAAAAAATACCAGGGTTGTACCGGGTGCAACTCCCTCAAGAGAGGCTGAAGCCCTTGCTCCAGAAGATACAAAGTCTGCTATCATCCAGACGTCTAACTGTCAGAGCCTGCCTCAGTACCCAGGGGTCCATGTCAGCATCCATACCCTTGATACAGTGGCCCCTGTGGCACATGCGAGTCTTACAGAACTCCTTTCTCAGAGGCAGTGGAATAGAACGTCAATACTCCAAACCATTCACATCCCGAACTGGGTAAAGCAATTAGTATGGTGGTGGACACACCCGTCCGACCTCAGGGAGTCCATTCCAAAAGTTCCCCCTAGTCCAGAAGTAGTAACATCGGACGCCAGCCAGGGGTGATGGGGTCCACACTATCTAGACTGAGTAGCCCAAGGACAGTGGCATTTTCGGGCTCAGGGCATAGTGTCAATTTTTAGGAGCTCAGAGCAGCCTTTCAGGCCCTCCTGGCCATTGCGCCTCTTCTATAGAGGAAGAGTGTCCTGATCAGGATGGACAACAAGTAGCGGTGGTCATGTATCCAGAGACAGGGGGAGCATCAGGAGTCGCACGCTTCATAATGGAAGGGGCACAAGTGCACCTGTTAGATCTGTGGGGAGTATGCGTCCCAGCAACACAGAATTCGTTGGCCAACTACCTAAGCCGAGAGACACCTTTCAACCACACGAACGGTCCTCTGAACCAAAGGGTATTCTCCATTCTTACGAAAAACTAGGTACCAGAACCAGAAGTCGACCTAGCGGCCACGCCAAAGAACTCCAAGTGTCAGAGGTTCCTGTCCAGAGCCCACTTTCCATTACCTGAAGGGACAAACTGCCTAGTTCTTCCATGGAGCTGCGAGCTAGGGTACATTTTTCTTCCAACTTCTCGGATTACAAGATTCCTGTCCCGACTTCGGAAGTCCTCAGCCACAGTTATTGTACTAATACCGTTCCGGCTGAGGAGGCCATGGTTTACGACCCTGCTACAACTAGGTACGCGGCCTCCAATACATCTTCCAGTAACCTGGGATCTCATACATCAGAGGCAATTCTTCCATCCAGCCCAGAGAAGCTGCATTTGCCAGCTTTGAAGCTGAGAGGGCTAGGTTAGGGGAACTAGGATACTCTCAGGAGGTAATATCAACCTTAGTACAAGCTCTAAGGAGCTCCACTGATGTCACCTATACTAGGATCTGGGAGAGGTTCGTGTCATCGCAGCAAAGACATTGGAATCCCATCTCAAATTCTTGAATTTCTTCAGTCAGGGTTTAACAAGGGCCCGGGCTTGGGTACCCTGAAGGTGCAAGTATCTGCCCTTTCAGCCATGACGGGTACTAGATGGGCTCTTCATCATCTGGTCACTCTGTTCCTCAGGGCCTACGTAAGATCAGACCACCTAGGAGGCCAGCCTTTCCAACAGGGGATCTCTGTGTAGTACTCGAGGCCCTGTCCAATCCACCTTTTTCTCCATTCAACTTAGTCTCACCGTGGAACCTAGCTCTGAAGATGGCTTCCCATATTGCTATCACCTCAGTTAAGAGGGCGTCGGAGATACAGCACTTATGGCTACGGAACCCCTATTTAGTGTTTTTCCCTGACAGAGTGGTTCTGAAGCCCTCAGACCATTTTTATCCAAGGGTAACTTCCTCCTTTCATTATAACCAGGACATCGTCCTTTCGTCTTTTACTAATGAGAGGGGCGAGTCCCATGACTAGGATGTCAAGTCTACCATCTCCAGTTACGTCACAGCTACATCTCAGGAAGACGGATTCTCTCTTGATTATCCCACACGGGAGCAGACGAGGTCAGCCAGCTACCTCCCGTACCATTACCTCTTGGTTGTTAAAGCTATCAAGGAGACCTATTCCATCCAGCAACTTACGCCTCCTAGAGGGCATTAGGGCTCATTCGACAGGGGCAGAGGCCACTTCTTGGGCAGCATATTGCGGGACTTCACCGGAAACCATAGGCAGAGCAGCAACTTGGTCTTCCCAACACATCTTCATTTCTCACTACAGAGTGAATTCTGCTCTCCTGGCTACCGTCGACTTCGGCAGATCTGTTCTTGGAGCCAATTCCTCAGCGCTATAAAGAATAAATATTACTGTTTTCTTGCACCCTCCCGACTGGCGAGTTATATCCCAGTGTGTGCTGCCATGAATGCGTCAGGAAAACGGAAAATTGTATACTCACCTTTCCGTAATTTTCCTTTCCTGACGCATCTTCATGGCAGCACACAGATGCCCACCCTGCTGTTTTATGATGATGATATATACAGAGAATGATGCGGGGCGTCTCCCCTTCAAATTTATAGCTAACCAATCCTGTCAGGTTGTGGGGGCGGAGTCACAACCCAGTGTGTGCTGCCATGAAGATGCGTCAGGAAAGGAAAATTACGGAAAGGTGAGTATACAATTTTCCGTTTTGCATGCATTGTGAAAGTTTCCATTAGACAGAACGGCAGCTGGGAAAAATGCAGGGATTGGCTGCCCCCTGGTGGATACAAAGCATATCTCCATGTTTCAGAAGACATTTATGTCACCTTTGTAACTTTCCTCTTTTATTACACAAACACACCATAGCGAATCGGGTACGCTGTGCTGCACCTGCGCTGTGGCCAAATCACAGCGCAGCAATATCAAAACGGCCCTTGTGATGAAAAAAATTATTATCTTAATCATTATATTAAGAATCTTGGCAAGTTAATACATTTTTAGTTAGCGGTTTTAACGGCTTATGGACCAACCGCCACAGTTGTACTGCAGCAGGCTGGCTGCGCGAACTGTCGTAGCTGTACGTCGGTTGCCTTAAACAGGCTAGCAAGCGTGCGCCCGCTGCATCGGCATTCCCGATGACAGCCGGCTGCGAGCGATCGCGGTTATGAGCGGCAGAACAGGGACGTGTGTGTGCAAACGGACACATCCCTGTTCTGTGAGCTGAGGAAAGGCAGATCGTGAGTTTCTAATAGCTAGGAACCACGATCTGTCATTTCCTTTAGTCAGTCTCCTCCCCCCAC
The DNA here is from genome assembly GCA_029574335.1 of Rana kukunoris. NCBI lineage: Eukaryota > Metazoa > Chordata > Amphibia > Anura > Ranidae > Rana > Rana kukunoris. The sequence goes on along the minus strand of CM056050.1, from coordinate 34,660,058 downwards.
AGTTAGAACACACACTAGGGAACACGATTAACCCCTTGATCGCCCCCTAATGTTAACCCCTTCCCTGCCAGTGAAATTTTTACAGTAATCAGTACAGTTTTATAGCAATGGTCCCAAAAAGTGTCAAAAGTGTCCAATATGTCCGCCATAACGTCGCAATAAAAATCTCAGATCGCCGTCATTACTAGTAAAAAAAAAAAATAATAATAATAAAAATGCTATAAAACTATTGCCTATTTTGTAGACGCTATAATTTTTGCGCAAACTAATCAATATACGCTTATTGCGATTTTTTTTACCCAAAAATATGTAGAAGAATACATATCGGCCTAAAATGAGAAAAAAATTACTTTTTTAAAAAATGTATGGGGATATTTAGATCCCTTTTACACTGGAGGCGTTTTTAAGGCGCTTTAGCGCTAACAATAGCGCCTGAAAAAAGCCTCTGCTGCAATCTTGTTTGGGTACAACGTCGTACGACCGCGCAATTGTCAGTAAAAGTGACGCAGTGCCGAATCGCAAAAAATGGCCCGGTCATTAGGCAGCCAATTCTTTAGGGGCTGAAGTGGTTAAACTTGGAGTATTTCTCTTTTAAATGTGAACTTTTTGTATGAATAAACTGTATTTTCACCCAAACGATATCAAACCTTAGACTTTAGCCATAGTACATCTGTATCTTCTGGGTTCAGTTTTTGCATAGCGATGGTTCATTTAAAGCTGAACGTCAGGCAAACAGCTAAATCCAAAGATTAACGGCATATATGGGCGCTGTCTCCTGCCAAGTACTGTACAGTGGAACCTTGGATTATGAGCATAATCTATTCCAGGAGAATGCTTGTAATCCAAAGCACTCACATATCAAAGCAAGTTTCCCCATAGAAGTCATTGGAAACGAAAATAATTTGTTCCGCATTGACTTCTATGGCATGCAATACCGCATGTGGCCAGAAGTGGTGGGGGGCGCAGGAGAGCCTCGCAAATGCTCAGGGACAGCTCGGCTGATCTCGGAAAACCTCAGAAAGGTTCGGCAACTGAGTATTTACAAGTGATTGAGTATTTCCGAACGGCGCCGGTGCCCCCGCACCTCTGGCCAAATGCGGTACTGCAGACCCCATTAGCTTGAATTCAGCTCGTTTTGCAAACCGAGTCAGATTTTTTTTTAAATAAGTTGCTTGCCTTTCAAAATGCTTTTTAACCGCATTTCTTGTAAACCAAGGTTCCACCGTATTTGTATTTCTGTCCATCCAGTCCTGAGATTTGCAAGTCTCTGTGCGCTCATCTCTCTGTCACTCTGTCCTCTCCTCCAATCACAATGCTCCTTGCATTGCAGTACAACCGATTGGGGATCCTTTTACCACTTCTCCCTGTTGTGCAAGGACTACAAGAGGCTGATAGCAGGTGAAATGTAGGTACTTGCATTACACAGTCGTTGCATCCAATTTGACATCCTTGTAGGTTGCGGTTGCATGGCCACATGTGCAGACAGTGCGCACAGATTGTTGCCAATTCTTAAAGCGGGGTTCCGTATACTTTTATTTTTTACAAGCTAAAATTAATCACATTAAATAGTCCCTAAAACATATTAATAGCTCCCCAATCATTGCAGAAATCATTGCAGACACTTGACTTATATCCTCCAGCTCATGATGTGGCCGTATCCATCATATGTGTGGGCGTATCCATCATATGTGTGGGCATGTGAAGCCCAGTTCCTTTTCCTTCCTGGTTTTTCAGGGAGAGGTGCATGCTGGGCCATTTTTAGGCACAGTAATGCCCAGAGACTCCTGGGAAATGAGTGTCATGATTTCCCAGGAGGCAATGGGGTCTTAGGACAGGAAGTTGAACCACCTAGGACTAGGAAGTAGGCAGATTACAAAAACTGCCTAGTAACAGCCGGATAGAAGTGAGTGAAACATTTTAAATTTTTTTAACTTTAATAATACTTTTAATAAAAAGATAATTTTTAGGGTGGAACTGCGCTTTAAGTATGGTAAACCTGGTAATGATACTAATAAGAAGACCAAATCAGTTGTATGGTCCGCCATGCACTTTTTAAGCCTTTTTATGAAATTGTAATGTCTTAAATAGATTAAATTATTAATAAGTTATAACGCTTTAAATACAGAAAATTAATTTCATTGCACAAGACAAAATGCTTGTTTTGTGTGCAAAATAAACATTTCCTTAAAAATGATTCAGCTTTAAAATGTTCCAAATGGAAGAACACAGAGACAGATTTGAAAGCATTTGGTGCCTCCTAGTGGAAATAAAGAGAACAGACACAATGAAAAGAGATTTTATTCAGAGGTTAAAGTGAAATCAATTTAATTTTACTGACCGTTATTGTAGAATTTTATCTGCTTCTGTTTTCCAGATACAGAGAAGCATGACAGTATACTTGCATGTAGGTGTGGTGTGGCAACAATAATTCACACAGTCAGATTAGGGTTGCCAGTGCCACATGTCCGGAATTCACCAGGAATGTAGGAAATGTAACTCAAAACAGTGCCTGATAGGAGGGTGAAGAGGCACTATGCATGCCACAGTACTATTCTCTTTGGAGTGCCCGATGGTGTTTCAGGTCTTTTACAATCCTATAAAGCAGGCATGTTCAAAGTCCGGCCCGTGGGCCGATTGCAGCCCTTGTTCCAGTTTAACGTGGCCCCCCTGGTAATTTGGATATATATATATCTTTTGCGGTTCCCAGGCCACTAAAGATATATACTGTATTTAATCGGCGCTACCTCAGAGGGGACAGAACGAGCACCATCAGATTACATACAGGAGAATCTCCTGTTTACTCAGCAGCATCTGTACTAGGAAGTTCTGTCTCCTGGGCTAACATTGGATGACGTTCTGTCTCTCATAGGAGGCGGGGCTTGGTATTAAAGAGGCCGCCGTGTAAACAGGAGATTCTCCTGTATGTAATCTGTTGGCGCTCGTCCCACCCCTCCCTGTTCCCTCCGAGGCTGCAGATGGGCATGGATCAGGCTGCATTCATGGCAATGGGGAGGCTGCATTCATGGCAATGGGGAGGCTGCAGATAGGCACTGACCCTTATTTTTCTTCACAGCTCTTTATTTAAAATTAAAAAAAATTCCTGAAACTTCCCTCTTAAAGTGAAGGTGCGTGTTATACACCAATAAATACGGTATAGCCAAAAAAAAACCTCCAGCTCATCCTTAGTCCTGAGGTCGCTGGGGGATTCGTCGGGGCCACAAAAAAGCGATAGAATTCTTGTTGAGCAGTGCTCTGACAAACCCACTTAGACCAAATTTTTAATGGTTCAAAGAATGTCAGGCAAAATGGTCGGCCCTCACGCATTTTCACTTCATCAAATCTGGCCCTCTTTGATAAAAGTTTGGACACACTGCTATAGAATGTTAAAAAAAAAAAAAATTCTTGCTGTGCGCCACTAAAGTGTTCAGGTTTGGCTTGAAGAAAAAGTGCCAACCCTATGTCAGATGCAATAGTAAATAGTAGAACTTGTAGTAAAGCAATGCAGCAACAATTTACAAAAAACTGATGGGAAGACTACCCAACCAGGTACACTCAGGGTTACAGCAATGTGCAGAGTGGGTTCCTGCCAGAATGACAGCATCTGTAGAGAGGGGCAGAATGAGGCCTGATTGTCTTGTGCCAAATCGGGGAGACGTTGAGAAAAGATGCGACCCTACACTTTTCCTACCACAGTATTGTTCCTCACAGACAGGGTACCTTTCTCTGCACTACCTACTCACATCATGCGTGCCAAACCTGGGAAGCAGGGCCTTAAATAGGCTCTGCCTCACTCAAGATGGTCACCAGAATAACATAGGGTGGGAGCATCCAACTGGATCACTTTCCCAATAGCCCAGGAAACTATAGAGAACCATGTTCCTCCTGATTTCCTTTCCGAATGTAGTGCCACTGTGGACAGTGCCACCAGCAGTGGAGAAAGTAGACTGCACCTACCTACATTCAGAAACTAATTGCTAAGGCCGCATACACACGATCGAACATGTCCGCTGAAACTGGCCCGCAGACCAGTTTCAGCGGACATGTTTGATCGTGTGTACGGCCTATCGGACCGTTTTTTTTCTCCCCAGCGGACAAAAGTTTCCAAACATGCCCCTTAGAAACCTGTCGACGCTGGAAACCCTGTCCGTCAGACATGTTCGATGGTTAGTACACAAAATCATCGGACCAAAAACCCTCGCATGCTCAGAATCAAGTCGACGCATGCTTGGAAGCATTGAACTTGTTTTTTTCATCACGTCGTTGTGTTCTACGTCACCGCGTTCTGGTCCGAGGGGATTTTTGTCCGATGGTGTGTACACACATCAGACCAACAGACCACTTCAGCCTTGTCCGATGAAAACGGTCCGTCGGACATGTTTCCTCGGACATGTACAGGGCCTCAGAAGAAGGGTTTGTTGGCTGGGATAACATGTTTAGTACTAATTGTGTAGCAATAGACAGGGCACTCCTGCACAATCCCTGAATTAACGCAAAACCCTTCGCTGGTACATAACAAAACATTAGGGACCCAGTGCAGCAACACTAGTGCAAATACATATATACACACATATATATATAATCACGGAACCCCAAATGGGACAGGGGTTAACGCCGTTTAAGATATTCCATTCCCGAACCTAAGACAGCTATCGACACACACCACAGTCAGGCAAACAAACCCCAATAACGAGACACACAGCTCTGTTTGAGGTTCCGCATGAATAGACCCTTTAGTGAGAAAATCAGGCTCTTATATACAGTTAGGATCCTGCAGTAACCAAAATGAACAATGACTTAACTCCACCCACAACATCATACAATGGTTCCTAACGAATCCCCTCAATACACATCTTTTAGTCAGACATTCTGGCTCCAGCTCTGACATAATTTACATGAGCTAATTAACTACAGCTGATGTCTCAGACACATGACCTTTAGACTGTCTGTTAACTTGCAATACACATTTATGACAGGACTCCTTCACACAATACAGTGTCAATTAGCACAAACCACAATGACAGATCTTCAGGAGCCATCCTAGATTAATTAAAATCACAACAGACGACATTAACACCTAACATTATGTGTTCCCACATTGAATGAGCCTCTTGTTGAGTATAGAATCAAACAGTAATTCGTTCTTTACCGATATCCTGGAATATATTGTGGATAATCATTACTGCCCCATCTCAGGTAGTCCAAGATATTCTGAATCCATTATTTCCTGGCTCATACTTTGTAAGAGCTTCTGGGCCCCCCCGTTTCAAAATATATAATTATATATATATAAAGTATGTATTTGTGAATACTGGATTGGGGGAGGGTTTCAAAAATACAATGAGTGTTTATTTTTCAAAAAAACCTACAACGTAAGACTAAATCTTTATATTTTTGGTGTGTCTACTCTTTGCTTTTAAAACAGCATACATTTTATACTTGCACACACTTGAGGAACTCGGCAGGTAGGTTTTTTCCAAGCACCTGGGAGGAGGAGAACTAACCCCTCTAATGTTGAGATCAGGACTGTATGGGGGCCATACCATAACTTCCATGTCTACTTTTCGATGTAGATACTTTGCTCTATGACTTTGGCTGTATGTTTGGGGGTTATTGTCCTGCTGTATATTGAATTTGCGACCAATTAGATGCAGGGCCGTCTTTAATATGGTTTGGGCCCTGGGCAAAAATTTTTTTGGGCCCCCTCCAGATTATTTTGGGCCTGGCTGGTTCACATGTATGTGTTTTGGCGGCCCTCCTTTGTGCAGGCACAGTAGACCATTGATTTGAATGGGCTGCCATGCCTTTGTTTCCTGCAGAAAAAAGGTGCATTCAGCATTTTAAAAATACAGTTGCCTTGAAATCCATTCTGCTTTTGCACCATGCTACTTACCTGCAGTTCTTGCACACACAAACGCACTGTGTTTTTAAAAGCGTGACCTAAATGTCTAAAAATGCAGCAAGTTTGACAGTGCAGGAACTGCAGATAAGTCACAGCAGACAGCAGAATGGACAGACAGTGATGTATTTAGTTGCTTGATGGGCATAGGTGTGCCGTGTGCGCAGCCTATTACATGAGGCATGTGCTTTTCTTTGCAGAAAACGCAGGCATAGCGGCCCATTCAAATGAATGGACTGCTGTGCCTGCGCAAATGTGGGCCACCAAAACACATACATGTGAACCAGCCAGGCTCAAAATAAGCCCATGAAGCAGTTAAATACAGACAGTAATGCCATGTGCTCTGAGGCCTTACTCAGCCTGGACTGCAGGTCTGGTCTGTGATTTAAAGAGTTCCTGTATTTACACATGGCATGGCCTGGGGTCCCATGGTGCTAAAGCAGAATGGACAGACGGTGCTGTGACCCCATTCCATGCCATGTGTAAAATACAGGAACTTTTTAAACACTGG